>JAZDUH010000191.1:0-600000 GCA_036419115.1 Scarus forsteni
TAACAAGTAGAGCAATAAACATAAAAAAGAGTCCAAAAAAATAAACAGAAATGAGGAGTTTTGGTAATTAAATAGTTGAACATAAACATATAATCACATATAATAAAGGGATTTGGATAAAGCATCTTTTGGCGTGAAATATATGGGTACAGTATGTCTTAATCATTAAAAAAGGTCATAAAAACATAGGAATGAACTTGGAGTAAAAATTGAGATTATGAGCAAGGACAAAGATAATGTAATAAAAAGTATTAAAGCTAAAATTCAATTTAAACATGGAAAGTATGAATAAGTGAAAAAACATTTTCTGGACAAAAAACTTCAGAGAAAATCACTATGAAGATCCTAAATAAACAGTATTAATAAATATTTAGCATTAAATATGCATGCAGTGAAATGTAAATTGTGTTGGTAACTGCATTAATGACAAAAACAAAAGTAAAATATAACAAGGAAATAAAATATCAGGACAAAAGCAACTAAATGTAGCTGTTAAAGTATAAAAACAAAAAAATATAAATATTTGGATGAAATAAAATAAAATAAACCCTCAAGTTTATTGGAACAGGGAAATAAATCCCTTCCTTAATTAAATTCTTCATTTTTTTTGTTATTATTACATATTTTCATTGCATTTCAGCCTTTTCTTCACCATCAGGTGTGTGGGATGGTTCTGCTGAGTAATGCTGTGACTCACTCAGGTGTGTTTGTGATGTAAGCGGCATTACGGAGGTGACGTCTGCACGTGCTCAGTGAACCTCAGTGACCTGCACACGCTGCCTTAAGGGTTAGCGAGACCAAAAACTTAATCCGTGATGCAGAAACAGGGACAGAAATGCAAGTAGTGCAAAAGCAGGAGCTGAAACAATGAACAAACCACCATCCAATGGAGTTTGGACAGTGTATAAAAATAAAAAAAGAAGCATTTTTATATTTTCCAGACTAAACTGATAAAAAAAAAAAAAAAACAAGTGTGAGAAACAAACATCTGTGAGAGCAGGAGAAAGACCTTGGATAAAACCACTGCTGTCCATGAAGGACATTAACACATGTGCAGCTCTCCATGACCTTGTTTGGGAAATTTAGGGCAGCTAATGGAGAAAATAAATAAATAAATATATGTACTTGTTAAAATATTGATTCATAAGAATAGACAGGAAGAGTCAGACTCTTAGTTTAAAGAAATATTAAAATAATGTTACTAACTATGCTCTGATATCATGCTTTGGATGAACCATCTAAATCAAACCTTTATTTTATTTTATTTTATTTTATTTTATTTTTATTTTTATTTATTTTAATTTAGCTTTTTTTCTTGACACTGACTTTTTCTCGGAATTTTAACTTTTTTTCTCGGCGTTTCAACTCTTATCAAGAAATTGTATTTCGACTTTATTATCTTAATTTTACTAACCTTATTCTTGTAATTTCAACTTTAATGTCGATTTCCCCAAAACTGTTTTCCCCACCTAACTTTGCCCTAATATTCTTCTGTAGAATCCAGATGTGGATCCTGGAGTATTTCAAAGGATTCATTTACAATGTGAGATCAGGAAGTTTTCCACATTTTTGACAAAAACTAATTCCACTTATGAATCGAATAATTAAGTGTGATGGAGGAGATTTGAAGACATTTTCAGGAAATGTTGACCATGGGCTGTGGCTAATTTAGCTGATTTTTTGTGGTGATTTGAGCTCAGATGTGGATCCAGGAATTTCTTTAAGTTGTTTATTTATTTATTTATTTATTTTACAGTGCGAGAGTCAGGACAGTTTTCCACTTTTTTGTCGATAATTTGCTTGACAATGTTGGAGGGTTGTGTTATCGGACCACTTCTGCCCATGACATTATTAAATATGCACTTAGAACATTCATTTAAGCCTTTACACTGAGAGATTGATATAGAGTAGGGATGGGTATTGATACGATTTTATTGATACCAAAGCTTTTAATAATCCTGCCAATCGATCCAATCGATTCAATTCACTTATCGATTCCTGCAGATTTTCCATGTGGGCAAATGTTGGTCTGTAGATTTTCAGTGTCAGCAATGTCAAACACACGTCACAGCTGCAAGCTGCTTCAAAAGTTAAGCCTCAACTCTGACTCTTCTGAACCCTGTCAGTAGAAGGAGTTTATGAGGAAAAAAGACTCATAATATTGATTCTTTGATGGAGCTGTTAACGATTCTGAACTGGAATCGGTTTTCGATTCCCATCCCTAAATTAGAGGGGCAGGTAAGAAAGGAGAAGCATGGAAGCAAAGAACAGACCTCGAGGACACCATTCTGTTTAAGAACCTTAAAATCAACACCTAATTAGTTTGTTTTGCTTGATCCGATATAAAATCAATCTCCCGTGCTGCAGTCCAATGTCGCAATTTGATTCCCATGTCAGGCTGTCCAGCCCTTATGGTAAAAAAAGATTATTGTTATTATTATTTTGTAATTCACTTTCTTAATGCTTTTTTAACATTAACAACAATACAAACCGTAAACAGTAAGAGAGAAAAAAATAAAAATAAAGTGTGTTAAACAAAATAAAAAAAATAAGCCAGCCGTCACACAAAAAATAATAATAATAAAAAGTACAAGCATTTTCAGGGTAAGCATTTGCATGGTCCACCACATCTCATCTCTTCACACCTTGGCAATGTTGTCCAAAATTATTTCATCATAACCTCCCATCATACTTGGTTTGGTAATATTTTAAATCATAGAAACATCTTGATTTACCTTGCATTACATACATTTCATATCCACTCACATATGCATACCTAACCATAAACAAACATGTATAATTACCTACACACATACACTATAAAAGATTCATTATTTTAATTGATAGAAGAGTTAATCAGATAAACAGCAGATAAAAAAAGCCCAAAAATATGAGTCTGCACGCTCAGGTCACTCAGCGTGTGTGTGTTTAATCCCTGGTTTGTGTGATGGCATGTGACCATCCAACTCCAACACACACACATAAACACAAACACATAAACACACACACGGCGGTGGCTTGGGATTTAACATCACTGTCTCATCTCAGATTACCACACACTCAGATTAGAGGCCCAGATGGTGATGGGACGGGGTTTTTGAGTTGTGTTTTCGTGTGTTTCAGGTCAGCAGCAGCAGCAGCGGCTCCATCGTCCATGTCTCCGCAGCAGAGAGGTAGGCACACTGGTATTGTTTGGGGGGGGGGGTTCTTGGAGATATCCCGTGGTATTCGTGGAATGTTCTGGAACGCCCAGGGTGGGACGCATTCTGTAATTTTCCTGTTTTTCCTGTTCCTGCTGACGACCTTCACTTCCTCTTCCGACCCCGGCCAGAGATATAAACATAGATATTTATAGAGAGAGGAGCAGGATGCTGCTCTCTCCAGTTTATCAAATTTAAAATAAATATAATGACGTTGACCTAAATGATCAAATACTGAACCCAGCTGGCTAAAAAAACAGATTGAAGTTTAAGACAATCAAAGACTTTGCAGGGGCAGTTTGGTGGTGTAAGAAGGTTGCTGGTTCTACTCCTTCCCTGTGCTCCGTGTGCTTGTGTGGGTGCTCTGGAGGCCCTCCAGTTTCCTCTGACATACCAAAAACATGCTAATTCAGTTAATTTGTGGCATTGTATTTCCCACTCTTACTCAGCTAATATGCATTCAAAGAGTTTTATGGCCCTTTTCCATTATCCCTACTCTACTCTACTCTACTCTACCTGGCTCTACTCTACTCTTGTGCTGCTTTTCCATTAGCCCCAGTTGCCTGCCCAGTGGGGTGCAGTGTCGCTGTAAACAGCTGAGCAGCACTGCAGTGATGTCATTTTGAGTGCGACACAACAATCTGTGTCTTTTTGTCACAAACTGAGTAAAAAAGGAAAGCAGTAGAAGGCTGCAGGTGTCAAGAAGAAATACCCCTTGAGAAGCACAGGAGAGTTTTGGAAGCTATATCACAGAATGAAGCCGAGGACGAGAGCAATCGAGCTGCAAAGAAGAGACGTATGAGGGTAAGCCAACGGTAGCTACCACTAGCATGCTAGGTCGTCACGCTCAGGACTCATCGATGACGACATTGTCTGACCAATCAGTAACCGGCAGTCGGTGACGTCATCTTTTAGTATCGACTCAGCTCACTTGGAACCAGAGCGGGCTAGGTTCTAAAACGAGCTTGTTTTAGGACGTACCAGGCTAATGGAAACATGCTGCAAATCGGTAGGGCTGAGTAGAGTAGGGCCAAAGCGTGCTAGTGGAAAAGGGCCATTAAGGTCTGGAGGTTGGGCATGGTTCTGATTGGACAGTGGGTGGACGTGACATAGTGACGTATTTATGTCTACTGAAAAAGACAACAAACTCCAGTTCCCACTTCACTACTTTGCGAGTTTTTGAGTTGTTAACGGAGATAACCATTCACCTGTCCAAGGTTTTTTGGTAATGTGTTGCAGATCTTAAATTCAGAATTAGTAAATATTAGCAAACCAATTAATATATCCACCTGAAAAAACTCCTCAAAATCGACTTCCTCCACATCTTCTTGCAGGGCAACAGCCGCCCACGATGCCCAGGAGGAAAGCCTGATCCTGGGCTGAGAGAGCCAGCTGATGCCCCCTCCTCCACCAACCACTCACTGATCTGTGACATGCTGTGACCAATCGACCGCCAGTCAAGATGATGGCTTCAGTGATGATCGGGGGCAACCACAGGAAGGCCCTCACGCTGAGAGGGGTGGACCCTGAGACCTGCATGATCGTGTTCAAAAACCACTGGGCTCAGGTGAAACACTCACCGTTTTTTATCTGTCAATCCTCTGATCGAACATCCCTCCCTTTTGTTTCCCTCCGTCTGCCCTAGTTTCTCATAAGGGTTGGCAGGCTGTGAGTGTGTGTGTTTACTGACCCAGACTTTGGCCCTTAAACACAGAATCCATTTAGGACAAACCCTGTGCACCCGCCAAGAAACCCCACACGCTCTTCAAGTCTGCGTGTCGGAGTTTTACTGTTTATTGTGTGTGTGTGTGGTCGATGTCTGCAGCAGTCAAAGGTTAAAACAAGTCCAGTTCATGAAGCGTCCTTGTTTATTTTTTTGTTTTTCATTCTGAAATTTTGTTAATGTGCTTAAAGTTTCAGAGTGGAAAAACACAGACCTCGTTAACTCAAACCTCAGGGTTTAGTTTTCCAGCAGGTTGTAGTTTGAGAAGAACAGGTGGGATGCTAAGTTACCTGAATGTTTCAAAGCTCCGTGATGAAACCAGAGATTCAGGTTTTACCAAAAGTGTTTCTTATGCTACGGCCACACCGACGAAATTGTCGAATTTAAATGCACGTAACGCCTGTGACGCGCCGCGTGTCACACCCGAGGCTGGACGCTGGACCATTTTGATAAACTGAGGGGCGACACACGTCACTGCGCAGGCGGAGTAGAGAGGCGGAGCTTGTCGGACTCAGTGATGAACCGTGCAGGCAAATCCAGCTGGAAATGAATATTTACAGAACTTACCTTCACAACCTGTCTCCTCAGAGACTTTCACCCAAGCCTGCTCCTTTTTGTTCCGGTCTCTGTCGAGTACACACGTCGAATCGTATAGCTCCGGATGATGGCATACAGCGCAGATAAACCTCTCCTCCATCTTTCAGAGGGGGTTTGAGCAGCACACGTCATCAAATCAATGACGTCGGGGGGAATGTCATCGCTGATTGGCTGCTGCGCCACAGCGTCACGCGAATTTGCGTTGAAAGTTCAATATTTTCAACTCGAGCGTCGAGGCGTTTGGAGCCCCAAACACGCCGGACGCTCCAAACACGCCGCGCCAAATGCGTCCGACGCGCCGCCCGGGGCGAATCTGAGTCCAAACGCGTCTTTGCATTGACTTTGTAGGTGATCTAGATGCGCGTCTTTGCGAATTCGCGTCTGGTGTGGCCACACCATTACAGTCCTGTATTGGGTTTGACCCCATTACCCCTGTAGAACTGCTATGATCAAGACATCTTGCCATCCAACCATTCATCCATCCAGTCTTCTATCCAGCCCTTCAGCTATCTGGCCATCCATTGAACCAACCACCTTCCTACCCTTACACCTACTTACATAGTATTGGGTTAAGTCCCATTTCCCCTGTAGAGCTGCTATGATTAAGCCACCCATCCAATCAACGAGCCGGCTATTCATTCAACCAGTCAGTCACCTGACAGTCCATCCATCATTCCATCCAGCCATCCACCTACCCACCGAACCTTTCCATCTAGTATTTGGCCAGACCCCTTTTTTCCCCTGTAGGACTACTATGACCAAGCCATCTTGCCATCCAACCATCCAACCATCCAGTCAGCTATCTGGCCATTCATCGAGCCATCCAACTTTCTATCCAGTCATCCATTTGTCCATCCAGCCAGCCACCTACGGACCCTCACACCTACTTATATAGTTTTGGGTTGAATCCCATTTCCCCTGTAGAACTGCTCCAATAAATTCCTCCATCCAACCAGCGGGCCGGCTACTCATGAAGCCATCCATCCATAATTAGCGCTATGTTTTTTAATTGCGCTAATCTAATTTTTTTTCCAAACTTTATTTGTAGAACATTTTTTTAACAAATAAGACAGAGTGACAATTAGATGATGAAATAAAAACGTGATATAAATCTCATCAAAGACAAAACCCACCAACTTCTGAAGAGGACATATTTGATATCGTAGGGTAACCGTGACTACGGCCTGGCGTTGTTCCCAGCAGTGATCTTCAGTTGGGAGAAGAGCAAAATCATGATTTCCCATGAGAAAGCTTGAAGTGACGTTCTTTGCTCCTCTTTTAAAGGAGAAATCAAGTCCATTTCTGATAAAACTGCAGATCTTGCTGCATCCACAGAGACAGCTTTAACACGCCGCTGTTGTTTTCAAACATGCAGTCACTTCCTGTTGTCGTCACACCTGTAGCTCCGCCTCTGTCCCCTGATTGCTCCAATAAAGTTGGAGAGTTTTTATGCATTGGGCTTCTTGTGCTTCAGTTTTAGGGGGGTGGAGAACAATCTTTTCATCTAAGTTGAGGCTTTTTTCATCATTTTTTTAAGTGAGATTAAAAATTTATTCATTAGATTAATTTATAACAGGTCATAATTAATTACTCATTTTTTTTTATCTACTGACAGCACTATTCTTTAACACAGAGCGTCATCCTGCTGGAAGTAGCCGTCAGGAGATGGGTATTCTAGTTTTAAAAGGGATGGACATGTCAGCAACAGTACTGAAGGGCCCAAAAAACAAAACAAAACAAAACAATGTCCCCTTAATATAACATGCTAAAGCACCTTGTGCTGAAGACATCTCTGCTGTCTTCTCTTCTCTGCAGGTAGTAAAGATCCTTGAGAAACACGAGCCGGGTCGCAGCACCAGTGCTTTGAGTTTCCTGTCTGGTCATAACAGCAGCAGCTCTGGAGCGTTACGCCTCGGCCCGATCCCGGCAGACGAGGCCAGCGCCGTGCAGAACTATGTGGAGCACATGCTGTTCCTGCTGATGGAGGAGGAGGCCGGGCAAGGTAGGAGAGAAGAAACTGTTCCATTATGCTAAAATGTTGAGAAGCATTCGCGCTCATGTTTGCTCCCGACAGGTGGAGCGATGGGTCCGATCCTGGAGTTCGTGGTCCTGGAGGGCGTGATGGAGCGGCTGTTTCTGTGGAGCCTGAGGAGGCAGTTCACCGAGGACATGAAGCTGGAGCAGCTCAGGATGTACCAGATGCTGCTGTCTCAGGCCAGACAGCCTCTGCTGCACCATAAACCGGTTTTAAGACCGCTCATGATGCTGCGCCTCCTGCGCCGGAGCTGGAACTGGTGAGCTGGGAACCAGGGTCATGCCGGTGCTTCTGGTTTTATAAGGTGGAAAAGAAATTTGATATATGTCGAGTGATTTATGGTGAATTGATCTGGAATTCATTGTGGATGACAGATAGAATTCAAAATAAAATGTGATGGATTGAGGTTTATCCTGTTTGTTGCATGACTAAGCATCGACCTGCAGTCATGCTGTTATCTACAACCAAAGTTCTTGTTTTCTCACGTCCTGATAAAAGTACAAAATCAGACCTAATGTCATCTTTGCTGAATTGTGCCCTCACGCCAGTGATCACCAACTGGCGGCCTGGGGCAACATCAGACCCCTCAGAGCTTTTCATCCGGCCCCCTGACTATTATTTTACAGAAGAGGATTTGGGCCACTGCAAAGGAAGCTTTTGAGGAGCTTTAGATTTGTCTTTGACTGTTAAAAATAAACAATATATGCAATGTTAAGTATGGATTAATTCTCAAAATTCTTGCTTTTCATCTCATAATTTCTGCTTAAATTTCAGTTCTGATTTTTCTCCTACATAATTCTAAATTTAATCTTAAAATTCTGAGTTTCCCCCCACAGTACAACAGCTTATCTCAGAATTAAAAAAAAAATGGTATTATTATTTAATGTAATATTGATTAGGGTAGGGTAAGGGTTAGGGTTAGTATTGTAATTTATTTTATTTATTTATTAATATTTTATTTGTTTACTTCATTTTGTTTTATTATATTTGTTTTATTTTTTATATTTTTTTATCTATCGTTTTTATGTATGTATCCCCAATTTCCTTGAGGAGTTTTCCAAAGGTATTACTAAAGTACTATTTAATCCATCTAATCTAATCTAATTGGGTATTGCTTTATATTTGAATCAGTGTGGGCTTTTCCAGTTTAAGAAGAGTTAACAGTAATAACTAGTTTTAACATAATTATACTAAAGGTGAATTTTTCCTAAATTTGTGGCGCCCCCTGGAGGCCATGGCGCCCTTAGCATTTGCCTATTTGCCTAATGGGCCAGGCAGCTCTGGTTAGGAGACTTCTGGAGGTAGTTTAGTCTCTCATGTTCTCTTAATTGTTATTTTTTTAACCCCCATTTTACTTTTTTTTTAACTGACTTTATGTTTTTAGCCGTCTCTTTTGTTTCTTTGTTGGCTTTTTGTTTTGCTTTTATTTCCTTTAGTGCTGAAGCTCTTTATTTGCTGTCTGTCTGCTCTTATCTGTTTGTCGAAGCACTTTGCAAACCAGTTTTTAAAAGTGCTATCCAAATAAAGTTATCATTATTATTATAATTATTATTAGGTGGCTCCTTCAGGAACAGTTCAGGTGTGGCAGTGTAAACAGTGTAAACAGTTACCTGGATGCTAAATCCTGCACTTTCCTCTGCAGACACTGGGGGCGCTGTCGAGGCCGAGCTCGTCCACCTGCTGAATCAGCTGTGTGTCGCTCTGGTCAAAGATCCCTCGGTCCTGGAGCTCTTCTTCCACACCAGTGAGGACCAGGGAGCCGCCAACTTCCTGCTCTTCTCCCTGCTCATACCGTACACGCACAGGTGAGTCGTCACAAATACACGGCACACAGGTAGAGCACGCATGAAGTGAAATAACCAACGGAGCTTTAGTGTTTGCATGCAGCTGTAAACATAAAAAAACATCCCTTATCATTAGGGCTGGGTATCGATTTTTGCTTTTACATTAAAGCTCAGGTTGGTAATCTGATTTAGATACACTTTTTGTAATACTGGTTAAAATGGTCTTTATGATCCGATGGCAATCAACTCATAATGTGTTCTTAAAACAGAGCGAAAAATATCTACTATCTACAGCAGGAGTAAAACAGGGAAAACCCCAACCAATGACATCTTTGTGGCCCACATTTTAAACCAATCAAATCCCATCCCTGTTGTGCCCGCCTCCTGCTTGTACATTTTGCTGCATGCACAGACTCTGATTCAGTGTAGCCGAGCTGAGAGGAATCAGAGTCAAATTTTAGTGTGAAAGCGGAGTAAGATAGGCCAGAAATAAATCTGAAAGATACTGGAAGTCCTGGAAATCATATGTAAGCTCAAAGCGATAGAGGTGCTTGTTTTTGTCCTATCTGGAAACGCCACTCATACATTTGTGTAGCAGACTTTAATTCCCCTTTTTTGTGGGTTTGATGTTGTTTTATTATAACTGTAGGGACTAAGTTGTCCTATATGTTAGCCGCTACTGGCCGCTAATTGGTCTAAGCGAAAGTTGACGTGTACTCGGAAAAAAACAGTGTCCAGGCTCACCATCACTTTGCAGTCATCACATTCTTTTATTCTGGTTTGGCTACATACATTTTAAACAATCCTGTCTGCTGTGCCAGTGCCTTGCTCCCACTTTCCTGAATAGAATACCCCACACTTCTAGTGGTTGGAGGAGTCAATATAAAAATGAAATCAAATACATGACTCCTACAACAACGCTTTCTGAAACCAGCTTCCAGAGTGGAAAGATTTTGAAATGCCGTATACACAGCTCCGTGATTACTGGCTCTCCGCAACTTTTCAGATAAGCTTACGTCATATTTTCGTATCTTTATTGACACGCATGCGCCACACATGGCAACGACAACAACAATGGCGGCGTACGTGAAGCATATGTGCTGATGAAGCTAGAGACCCGACTATCCCCGCTGCAGGAAAATCTCCTTCTTCTCAATCACCACCGAGTTGAACAAACAATCATCAAGGACACATTGCGGGACTTTATGATCACTTTATCACAATCTCTGTTTACAACTTTTGCCGCAAGTGCACGTGTCCACTGTTTTTTCGTCTGTTTCCGCTTGTTTCCGTCATTATCGTTACAGCGAACCAAGAGGTCTGGCATGTGTTTTACAGCGTTTTCATACATATCGAGTGCATTCATGTAGACGCACACATTTTCTGAGACGCCTTCGTCTTTAGGATGATCGTTTTGGAAACTGTTAAGCGTTTTGTCTTCGTGTGGATGAGGCCTTAGTCACAGTGTTTTGTCTCTAACTTCTCTTAATTGCAACAGAAGTTGATTTGATCCAGTGAAATATTGTTTGTTGAACCTGTAATGACTCTGTCTGCTACCTGTATTATGTCTTATTTACTGATGTTTTGTTCCATGAAAAACAAAGTTAAAAAACATACCTTAAATGTGTCTCTTCCAGGCAGGGGACGGTGGGCCAGCAGGCCAGAGATGCTCTGCTGCTCATCATGTCTTTGTCGGCCTCGGACCCTCGAGTCGCCCAGCACATCGCCGACAACACCTACTTCTGTCCTGTGAGTACACAAACACAAACATGCTGGGTTGGAAACACAACGGTGGCACATTTAGGGCAGGTGGTTTATAGGAGGGTTTCTCAGAAAAAGTGAGCTGTGACCCTCGAGGAGGGGGGAACGACCTGCTACTTTTTCCCCCCTCTCCTTAACCTCAAGACGTTTTCCATCGGGTTAAGGGTAGGTGGCTCGGGAAGGACTGAGGAGGCGATGATTCAACTGTAGCTTAGGATTTTACTCTCAGGCCACATCGGCCAGCCCTTGACTTAGGTTAGAATATTTATAATACTTTAAGTGTGTAAAAAATGTGTAAGAATAAAGTTTCTTAATTTCATGTCTGCACACCAATAACTAATGAATGACATCACAGTCAGCAAGGGTACATGGACTGCTGCCATCAGTAGGACGGAGGCATTCAAACACTATAATTCAGCTGGAAAGTTTTGTGTTTTTATGATGTGATAAATTTCCCGTAAACCACAGTTACGTCAGGATTAAGATGTAGATGTGTAACTGGGATCATATCAGTGATCACACATGCATTTAAATAATGATCAGTATGAACTTCACATCTTTCTAAGCTCTTCAGTAAGTCCACAACTTTTAGTACTAGAAAAAATCAACCTTTATTTTTCACAATATCAGCATTATTTATGTGCAAAATAAATGAGATTTGATGGTGTTACAACCAGTTCGTTTGGGGAAAAGGAAAGTAACATAGAACCAAATGTTAAGATGGTGAAACAAAAATAAAATCGTGACCATAAAAGGGAGGCAAATAAACAAATGAGTGCTGTGAAACAAAAGTAAAATAACAAAAAGAGACTCTTACCTAGAGTTATAGAAATTGAAGCCCTGATTAACAAAATAAATGAAATACGAAACAAAATAGCACCCAATCCCTTATGTGCCTAACAAATGGAAAACTATTGTGTTTTATGTGTTTAAGTTTAAAAAAACAATATAATGCCTCACAAGAGTTACAAGGAGATTTCTAAGTTTTTAACAATTGCATGAAGAGGCATAACATCACAGTAGCATATGGCAGTAAAACAGATGCTTAAAAAGCCGTGAATCATGAGTCCCATTTCGAATACACAATAAAATCACACATATAGTCACTACAGGTCTTCATCATAAGGCTCAGACTTATAAATGCTGCTTATAAACGTACCTGCATGGTACATTTTAAAATAGTTATCATTTCAGACCTTATTTCAGTTAAAGAATTGATGCATTCTCCTGTTCCCTCGCTCTGACTGACCTTCATTGTTCATTCCACGACTCTTAAACACATGATGGCTGTTCTCAGTCTGCTGGCACCAGTCTCACGGTCATGTTGTGTCTGCTGCCGCCCCGTCTGGTTGGTGACTTGTCAAGGATTTGTTGAGGATCAGCGTCAATCTGTGTGAAAGACACTGATAACCCAAATGCGTTGTTCTTTTCTTGTGGTTTCCTCTTTTGTGAGGCTAACATGGTGCAGACAGCAGCTCACTAAAGACGGTTCTGGAGTTCACAGAGTTTGATGCTTGGTCGACAGTCCAGTTTATGAGTTGAAAGCAACATTTTGGAAAAAATCAGTGTGGGGATCTTTCATAACCTTTCAGTGCAGCTGGATATTTTATTTATTTATTAATTTGATTTATTTATGGTTTTAAGTATTGTATATTATAATTTTGTTAAAATCCATTGTTATTTTGTTAAATCTTTAATCTCTTTTAAGTTTGTATATGTTATTACTCAATGAAAAAGCTGCTGTATTAAACACAGTTTTCCAGCTTGGGAACAATAAAGTACTTCCATCTATCTATCTATCTATCTATCTACCTACCTATCTATCTATTTACCTACCTATAGGTAGGTACCTACCATTGTAAATACCATCTCTTCCTCAAAGACCAGTGCAAATTGCCACAGGCACTAAAGCGGTGCTATTTACTCAATATATGTTATTAGTCTATGAAAAAGCTGCTGTATTAAACAAAGTTTTTCCAGCTTGGGAACAATAATGTACTTCCATCTATCTCACTACCTACCTACCTACCTACCTACCTACCCACCTATCTATCTATCTGTCTATCTATCTATCTATCTATCTATCTATCTATCTATCTATCTATCTATCTATCTATCTATCTATCTATCTATCCTATCTATCTATCTATCATGCTAAGCTGACTCTGTTTGACAACAGACACACTGCACTATGGGCCAGATCCTCAAAAGGATTGCACTGCTTTTGCGACCGCTAAACCTGTGCAAATGACAGAAAAAAATAGCGCATGATCCTCAAAGCACTGGACACAAACTGCACTGCCACTCATCGCTGCACCAGTCCAACTTGCATTCATGTAAATTAGTGAATATTCATAAATTCAACGTAAAATGTCCCCCTTCCTATGCAAACAAGCCTCATTGTAAATACCACCTAATCCACAAAGACCATGTGCAAATTGCCACAGGCACTAAAGCGGTGCTATTTACCGCCAGTGAGACCCGTGTTTTAAATCAGCCCAATTTCTCTTTCTCCTCTCTCTCACTCTCTCTCCTCGCTCAAAATGATTGGAAATTGCACTGAGTTGGTAATAACTGTGAAGCAAAGCCTTTATAAGAGCTGTCATATTAGGACTCTCCGATAATCATGGCAGCAGTGATTGTAGCCGGGCAAAGGCACCATGGCAGGCGAGATGGCAGGTGCTCACAAGAAAGGATTTATCAGAGGGGAATCTCTCTTTTTGATTTTAGTTACGGTGAAATCATTTCCAGATAGCGGTTGCCAGGCTGCATGATCCTTGCACTACTAGATGACTTCAAGGATGACAGTTAGCCTATTGTGTTTGTTGTCACAAATAGTTTCTGTCTAAATACAGTCTGTTTAAAACCTTTTTGACCTCCTTCACCACTTTTGGTCATTTGAATTGTATTTTTTGCATTATTTTGTAATCAGCACAAATTGCGCTCAGCTGTCAAACTGTGTGGGCGTAGCGCTAAAACAGGGCAGATTGCATCAGGTAATTTTTCAGAAATAACAGCGCTATTAGCAGGAGCAATCCATTATTTGTGGATCTGGTCCTAATTGTGGAGATCTTTCATAACCTTCAGTGCAGCTGGATCCTGATTCAATGTCTGTACTCGGATGGATCTAAATGATTGTGAGTTGTCCAATCAGAGTTCTTAAACAGGAAGAGATCGAGCTATGAGCAGCAATAACAATAAATAAATAATTATATGCTTTATTTGTTAGCACTTTTAAAAAACAAAGGCTTACAAAGTGCTTCAACAGCAGTCAGGAACATAAAGACAGCAAAGCAGAAGAGGTTAAACGCAAAGGAAAAAACAACCAAAAAATGTCAGATAAAATCAAAGAACATTTAACACCTAAGCAAAAGGCAAAAAGAAATTTAAAGAGATCTACAAAACGTGAGGGAAAACTTTAACCCCAGAGCAAGATGACAGAAGGAAGTGACTGCTTGTACAGAGAGTAGCATAGATGCTAACAGCTTCAGTAGTAGTTTTGTCAAATCTGGATCATATTGAATGAAAAGCAAAATTACACTGAAAGCATTTCTCAAAAGAAAGGACATTTCTTGACATGTTTTGGCGAGAGTTTGTCCTACATAGTGACCTACTGCGGCAGTACAACCCACCCACTGCATTATCTGATTGGTCTGTAATGAATGTGATTGACAGAACGATCGTCCAATCACCTGCTGGATGTGCTTTTGAACATTTCTGCCCATTTCCAAACACTTTCTATGGGCTCTTTCCCACAGCTACAACCACCAAAATGTCCGCAAATTGGGAAAATTAGAGGGAAAATTGCTTTTAAGGGTATCTTTTGATCGTCAAATCCCAAAAAGCATAACAAAGATGTATGACTTTTTTTGTCTAGATGTTTCTGTCTTGCAAATATTTTGTGTTTCATACCCCTCATGGACCTTCATCACAAGAGCTAATCGAGGCTTATCTCAACATTTCTTCAAAAGTGTGCAGAGAAACAGGGTTTTTCAATTTTTAAAACACTAGATATTTAAATAAAAAGTACACTTAGAGCTCTTGGGTAATGATAAAGAGACTTCTTCATACAGATAATTCATGAATGAGACGACAGTTTCCGTCAGGGCAGAGGATGAGTCTCTGTCTCCATTCATGTCTACTGTGCATTGTAATCTCATTATCACATGTTATGTAATAAACTAACAAGCTCATTCTGCGCCCTCAGGGAGTCTGTGCACGAGTCTGGGACAGCAGAGAGAGACAGAGAGGGACAGAGAGGGTGAGAGAGGGCCGAGCACATGTCGGTAAATTTCCAAACAAGATGAGACGCAGGAGGAAAAAGTGAGAAGGAGACACGTGGACATGCAGTCAAAACAAGCAAAAGTGAGATGGTTTAAAGACAGAGGAAAATCATCATAGCCTTTGTGTTGAGGAAAGTGTAAGTTTGAGTCATTGCAGAAAACAGAGACAAGACAGAAAGCTTTAAAGATAAATATGTAAGTATTTTAATGTGGATGTACTTTGTGTACCAGTCAGGAAATGTTCTGAAGCTAATGCGGGGATATATACTGTATGTTATTGCCGGCAGCTATTTGTTTTTTGATGATTTGTTTTTTTGTTTGTGATTTTCTTGTCTAACTATTGAACTAAAAAAGGTATTATGAATCCAATTGCTAATGGTATGTTTTCATGGTCAAGGAATCTAAATATTTAGATGAAATAAAAGTAGGACTAATATTTATGGCGAAAATCACAATATAGGTGAGGACTGTGGCGCTGGCTGAGGATGTCTATTTTAATTCAGTAGTTATTCTAGAAAATTGCATTTTTCATCATGGCAGATGACTACATGTCATTAGCTTTAGATAGTGACTAAAGGACTGAGATCCCAGATCCCTAACAGCCAAAATAAGACTGTGTTTACACTGAAAACAGAGAGTTTTTGCCTCCTGTTTACATGACACGGGGCCGGACTGTCTGAATACGCAAACTTTTGAAACAAGGGTCAAGAGTGGAGAGTTTTGAAAATGTATTAGTGTTCGGCTCCGTGTAGACGTCACCCCATGTGTAGTACTCTTTCACATGAAGGCTGCATGTGCATATCAGGAACAACAGCTTCAGTCATCTAATAAACAACATGGGTGCTGTTTTCTGTGCTTGGTTGGTCATCCAGACAGATTTGATGTCCAGACAAGAAACTCCCACGTCTTTGTGCGTCCACTCGCCATTGTTGTTTGTGAGAAGTTCTTCTTCATACGTATATTGTTGCAGTGCTGTTTCTGAACTAACCTACATCGCCATCTACTGGACTGGCATGCACACTAGTCGTTCTTGCGTCTCCATGTGGACACGGATTGTTTTTGAAAGCTCAAAGAAAAAACCTTTCCATTTCTTGTGAAAACATTGTCGTGTAAACGTGGCCTTAACTCCTCCAAACCCAGCTCCCTGCCTGATGCCATGGTTCTCTGCCTTGGCAACAATGCCAGTGCCTCAAGTAGCTGTCTATCGAAAGCCATTTGAGCATAAATTTGATGAAGGCGATATCAAACATTTATAAGCTTTGCTAGTAGTCAGATTTGGTGTACATTTACTTTTCGTTTACTAGCGCCAGTTAGACTTTACTAGTGAAGCAAAAAGTGTCCTAGTAACCTTTTGTAAGTCTACCATCTCTATCAGTAGCGCTAAATTGTGAACTAGGCAACTATATTTGTAGAGCACAATTCAAATGCAAGGAAATTCAAAGTGCTCTACAGAACAAGAACAATGCATTAAAACAATCGCAATACAAAATAAAAATAACTAAAAATAACTAAAAAAGCACTCGGAGAGCGCAGACTTCCACCAGCACCACAGTCCTCACCCATATTGTGATTTTTTTCCATAAATATTAGTCCTACCTTTATTTCATCTAAATATTTAGATTACTTGACCATGAAAATATACCATTATAATTCAGAATTACCTCTGCCAGGAGGTTATGTTATTGCCGGTGTGTTTGTTTGTTTGTTTGTTTCTCAGTTAGCAACGTAACATTTCAGGAAATGTCCGGATTGGGACAAGGAACAAATGATTCTATTTTGGGAGTGATCCGGATCACCTTCTGGATCCGCCATGACGAAAAATGTGATTTTCGTGAATAACTACTAAACTAAAAAAGATATTATGAATCCAATTGCTAATGGTATGTTTTCATGGTCAAGGAATCTAAATATAGTGATGGAATAAAGGCAGGACTAATATTTAAGGTGAAAATCACAATATTGGGGAGGACTGTGGCGCTATCTATTTTAGTTCTGTAGTTATTCACGAAAATCTCATTTTGGGAGTGATCTGGATCAGAGGATCCGGACGCTGATCCAGATCGCTCCCAAAATCTAATAATTTGTTCCTATCCCAATCTGAACGTTTCCTGAAAATTTTATCGAAATCTGTCCATAACTTTTTGAGTTAAGTTGCCAACAGAGAAACAAACAAACATACAAACAGACACTGGCAATAACATAACCTCCTAGCAGAGGTAATAATCATAATAAAATGATCTTTAAAAAGAATAAGAGGGCAGATAAGATCATTTCAGTCATATGCACTGTTAAATAATAGTGGATGATTTTATTTTGCTAGTAGGGTCTACTCCAGGGGTGGACAACTTTGATTTCCCAAGAGGGTCACATAATTTTGTTTTCAGTGTCTGAGGGCCGAACTATCACATATTATCAGGCACTCTCAATGAGGGAAACATATAAATTAACAAAAATAGTGGATATAAACCTTCTTCTCTCAGGAGCCTTAATCCCCTCGTCTCCTTTTTCTCTGCTGCTGTTTCTTTCACTCTCTGTCATAAACAGAGAAGAAGTCTGAATGTGAAAGACTGATGCACGTGCTGCCCGTGTGTGTGTGTGCGCGTCAGATTTAAGCCCGTGTAGCAGCACTCTGACCTCAATCTTTGTGAAGAGAGCAGATTAGTAAAGCAGCGTGAGATTGGCCTGCACACAGAGGGGGGATTAGTAACTCTGCACATGATTGGACGCTTGCCTGTTTGTTAATGAGACTCCAGGCTGCAGCTGTTTGTATTGTTGTTGTTGTTTATGTTGTTCGGCCTGTTTTTCCTCATCTGGGCCTCTTCAGTTGCAGAAAAAGTTGTGCATATTTGGTTTTAGACTTTTTATCTGTAAATTAGATTGACACAAAGACTTGGAAAAAACACAAAACCACTAACCAAAGTTTGTAGTCCAGAGCTCAAATCAAAATAGGAAATTACTTCCAAGTAATTAAAAAAGATGCAATTTGTGGATGTGCAAATGAGTAGTTGAAGTGCAAGAAAACCGGAGCAACCTAAGAGTTAACTCTTATTAAGTAAATAAATAGCACTGGGGATAAAAGAGACCTGAAGTTGGGGCCATTTACATGAGGCAGAATACAGCCAAATCGGTAAGTTGTCATTGCGTTTCAGCCTCCTGTTTACATGGGAACGGTATATGGAGTGCTTGAATCTGCAAAGTTTTGGAACCAGGGTCCAGGGTGGAGAGTTTTCAAAACACTCCTCCATGCAGCGCCGTGTAAACAGGATTCAGTGTTTCAGGTTGAAACACTGACGTCACCGCATGCGCAGAACTTTAACATGAAGGCTGTGCACGCATACCAGGAACAACAACAGCTTCTACCAAGTAATGTAAGCTGCTTACTGTGCGCGTTTTGTTATCCAGACAAAACTATCCAGACTGATTTGTTGTCCGGACTAGAAACTCTGTTTCAGCGCTGTTTCTCGACAAACATACATTGTCACTTACTGGACTGGCATGCACACTACAGTGCTTTCATTTGTTTACAGTGTCTCTGTCTGAAGGGGGATCGACTTTGGATACATAAAGAAAAAATCATCCCGTTTTAAGTCACAGTGTATCCGTGTAAACATAGCTTAGTCCTTCAGCTTATTTCCAAGTTCTTGGCTGTACTGAAGAAAAGAAATAAATCAACTAAAGATCATTTTTCACATTTATTACCTGTTTTATATTTATACTCCTGTTCAGAAAACTGTTATTTCTCACCATCTAAATTCAAATTAAAAGATATTTTATATTTCAAGAGAAAGTCACCTTCACAACAAGGTACAACCTTTAAGGATCGAGCATTCATGGAGTGAGCCGCACAGCCTAAATTAAGGGAAGCACCTCAAAAAGACAAATCCAAGATCCCCTTTTTCTCCTCGGACGAAAGCCTAAGGTTGTACAGTAGAACAAGCATGAGGAACCTAATGGTGCATTCCAGTTGTAGTCAGAAGTCGGAATTTCCGAGTTCCGAGTAGAAAACTGCAACTGGAACAACCCCCGTGGTTGGAATTTCCTACTGGGAACTCGGTGAAACCTCGCCACCCCCGAGTTGACTATCGGAGATGGATGCCCCCAGTGTGAACAGTTATTTAGCTCCTGAAATAATCAGTTTATTTGCACTTCTGACTGGGGTGTGTCTCTCTAGAGCCGCTGTTTACATAGTAGTGTTAGACTTATCTGTACAAAAATGCTGCCAGAGTGATAATCACATTCTTCGTGCTAACAACAGCTAACAATAGCCTGGTAGATCGGCACGTTTTTTTCTGACTTCAACTGGAACGCCAATAAGTCGGAGATGATGTCACTCCCAGTTCCCTGTTCCCAGTTCCAAGGCTTCTTGGGGTGTTGTGTTCCTGTCTTAGACTTCACCAATCTCATGGTCTCAAGTTTGGAAACTACTACAGCTGACACCGAATAATCTTGGCACTCTTCGTACTAGAACACCAGTTTCAGGGGATTTTGGCCTTTTTCTGGGTGGGGTGTTATCTCCTCCTTTAGCTGAGCTGCCAATTCCAGGAACGCACAATCCTTACAAGTAGAGCCTTGTTGTAAAGGTGACTAATCAGGCTTTCCAAAGATATAAAATACCGTACTAATCTGTATTTATTAAACAGGAGAAATTATCAACCAAAAGAATGTGTTCAAACTTTTATCTATGGAGTATCTCAATGATAAAATGTTCAATTTTCATTATTTACAGTAGTTTTGCAATGCTGGACTAATGAAGGATCAGTCTCGTCCTCTAAATCTCAGATAAGCAGGTCACCGTGTTCCTAAATGCCAAACTTTGCCCTTTATGGATAGTTTGTTAAATTCCTTACATCCGATCGCTCTGTGTAATTCTCTCTATGTCTGCCCTCATTTTGCTATTTATAAAACAAGGGCACTAATCCTCACTGGAATTTTAATTTGCACAAAGGCCTTTACCTGCATTAATGTGATTACAGGTGCTGGCCACAGGTCTGTCCGGCCTGTACTCATCTCTACCAGCCAGGCTGCAGGTTTACAGCGAAGACTGGCACAGTTTGGACCAGGCTGACTGGCAGCAGGTAACCTTGATCTCTCAGTTTCTGCCCTCTTCCTCTTATTTCTAATCTGAGTAATGAAACAGCCAAGAGTCAGACAATGTTATATTGGATAATGATTGATGGAATCACCAGGTAAAATCAGTATTTAAACAAGCAAACAAACACAAGTAACGACCTCAGAGTTTGTCGACCAAGCAGTTATATTGTTGCTTCTGTCAACAGGTTCCAGCTCGCCCATTTCCTGCACTCCTGGACTTCTGTAGTGCTGTCACTAAGGTAGAGTATCCACACAAACAAATACAATAAAACAGCCGCAACTGGGTCTTCAGCTGAAACTCTACCTGGACTTTTAATCTTCCAGGTTGCTCATCCCTCCATTCGGACACAGCTGCTGGATTACATCTATAATGGCTTCCTGGTTCCTGTTATGGCTCCTGCTCTGCACAAGGTATTAAACTGACTGTTTATATAGTTTACTGACTATCACAAGGGATGAGAGTTAGACTGGTTTCATCGAAAATGTAGTCCTTCTATAAAAATAACAGTTACAAATATGAATTAAAAACCCTCACCTTGTAACTTAAATGATGCTCTGTTCACGATCCTTTTTGGTCTTCACCGGCTCCCGTCTCTTAATGATGTGTTGTTTTAGAAACTGACGGGCTCATTCCAAAAACTTAATACCAAATGTTGCTAAAATGCCAGTTTCTACACACTGCACCTTTAAATTCAGGACTCCAACTGTGTTGAGTGTAATTTGGTGGCCTCCCTAATTAAACCTGTCACACCCCTTGTGTCCCCAGTTTAAAAAAGTCTGGTTCCGTCCCTGGTGTAGAGGCGCTAAATTGGGTTTCTTAACATTTTCACCTGGGCAGGAGTTTGTTTTCGTGACCAAAAATACCAGCCAACATTTAGCCTTGGCTTGAGTCATTTATTTGGCCCATGCTTTACAATCATCACTCTGCCCAGCTAACAATCGAGGAGGTGATGACCACCACGGGCGCATTCTCGATCTCTTCCTGCGCTCCATCTCCGAGCCCGCCCTCCTCCAGACTTTCCTGTCCTTCATCCTGCTGCACACGCATGACAACGTGCACATCCTGGACACACTGGTTAGCAGGGTCAACACACCTTTTCAGGTAAGACACTGGTGCACAATCACCATTTGGAGACTCTGGTATCTTTAAGTGAAGTTAATGTTGGCCTGTTCTTGCCCGTCAGCTGGGTACAGTGTCCCTGGCTCTGTTCAAGACTCTGATCGGTCTTTTCTGCGAAGATGTCATGCTGCAGCTGGTGTTCATGTTCAGGTCAGTCTCAGATGCCCTTAGACTGTCCGTGCTTCTCTTCTACTTAAAGGGATACTACAACTTTTGTTTGTTTTCATGTATTGCCTCACTGTCGAGTTCATGACAAGCAGATTGACTTTTTTTGACTCTGCGTGCAGTAACAAGGAAGAGATTGGCAGAGCTCACCCATCGCTAATTAGCTTAGCTCAAACACTACGAGTCAATGGGTAGTGTTAGCCTGGATCAGCCTACGGTCCAGAGATGAACTCTTTAGCAACTCTAAACAGTCCTGTGTGCTTGTTGTGACTTGTTTTATTTAAAGTGTTGTGTTATCTTTTGAGAATTAGGTTGGCACTTAATGTGTTTATGTTTATGTGTTTTGAAAATTACATACAAACTTAACCACAGGGCACATGCACAAACCACCACGGAAGTGCTTGTTTACTTTCTTAGAAATGCGTCTGCACTGGTTTAAGCATGCGCAACATGAAATGGTAAAAAATGAGTCAGTACAAAGCCCATCGGACAGTTTAGAGTTGCAGAAGAGTTAATCTGATGACTGTAGGCAGAGGCAGGCTAACACTACCCATTGACTCCCAGTGTTTGAGTGTCAGGATTTTGCTCAGCCAATTTGCAGTGGGAGAGCTCTGCCCATCTCTGTATTGTTAATTTGAGGTGTCCTGATCCGATATTGATACTGGATATTGGTCCAATATCAGCAAATTGTTAATGCACACACAGTCAAATGAATAGAGTCTATCTGCTTGCCATGGACTCAGGAGTGAGGTAAGACACAAAAACAAAAAAAAATGTTGGTGTATCCCTTTAAAGTTGAGTTGTCTGAGTGGTGGTAGTGGTGCATGCTGGGACTTAAGTTGCCCCTTTGCCTCCTCAGGTATTTGATTCCCTGCAGCCACCTGAACAGGAGGCAGCAGTGGTCCCTGAAGCAGAGAGACTGCTACTCCTCCAGCGCCGCTTCCTTCTTACTCCTCACACCCTCCTGGTGCCCTGGACATCTCCACAACACCAACGGACAGTCTGACCTCATCCACTGGCCCAAAGGAACAGGTCAGTGTGAGCTACTCAAAAACACAAACTGATGCTCCCTGATGTGCCGGTTTAATATTTCTGCCTGTTTCAGACTCGTCAGCAGTTGACCGCGTTGGTTACTGCCGGGGTTCGGACTTTCTCATGGATGTGAACTATCTTCATTACCTCTGGGACGCCCATGAGGCCATCTCAACGTCCTACAGGTTGGTCTCAGCCTTACTGCCCTGTTATACGTATTTTTAGACATTTTAGGATGGAGGTCAAGGGTTAAAACCAGGATTATATTCAAGGGGCACACAATGTGGTGCCCCGAGTTCACATGGTGCCCCCTCTATAGGTAAACATATCGATTTTACATGCTCAATAAACTACAAATAAATAAGTGCATAAATTACACTTACACTGTAAATAAGTGGATAAATTTAAATAATTCATTTGCTATTTTTGGTTGTGGAAATAATAATTGGACATTGTTTAACACTATAAGACAGCCCCCAAACCCTTTTTTAGGCCTTCCATCGCTGGGCAAAAACATCTTCTCACCCAGATGATCACAAGCTAAGATTTTTTTTTTTTTTTTGCAGGGCGTGTCAACACTGGTCTGCTCCGTATGATGGGATAAACCCTCTACCTCAAGAATATCGATCCAGCACACCAGGGACTGACAAGGAGAACGAGGAGGACCTCATCCAGCGAGCAAAGAGCCTCCATCAGCTCTTTGGACATGCCTCCCCAGGCTTTAATCCTCTCCCGACTCTGTCCTCTTCTGACACCGTCTCCACCAGCAACCATGCAGGGAGAGCCAACTCTGCTCTGGAACTGGAGTGGGATGACATTTTTGCAGATGACGACCCTTCTTTGCAATCAGCTACAAATGCGCACCTGACCAACGGAAGCAGCAGCATGGAGGTCGATAGCAGCACTTCCTTGCCCTCGCCCCCGGGACACCTCCAGGAAATGAGACGCACCGCAACAAAGCTGGTGCACGGAGCGTACGTGGAGGAATCCGAGTTTCAGGATGATGTTTTGGTCTATGATCTTGTTGCCAAGAATGACACAAGGGCGGCCATTTTGGAGCGGATCATGGCGGCGAATAGACGGGCTCGTGGGAACATCTTGAGTGGCCAACAGGTAATGACAGCGGCACCGACAACACAGCTAGCAACAATGTTTACAGCAACGGGGAGGACGGTTATTGAAACTGTAAACAATATCATGTCAACAAGGAGATGGAGCGAGGATGGAGATAAAGAGGAAACACGAAATGAGGATGATGGGAAGGAGGGGAGACAGGATGATAAGAAGAAAGTAGACACAAACGGAGAACCACGGACGACAGATTTACACAAATGGATTTGATGCAAAGTATCACATCATCGGCAGATATGATGACGCTGATGAAGATTTGAAGTCATTTACGCATAAAAGTCTCAAAACAAACCACATTCAAACCACATTTAACCACCACACACAACACCCAAGGCCACATTCATGCACAAACAGTCTATCCAACGGCCATTCGGATTTTGAGCTGCATGACTCTTTGGTTCGTGATGCCAAATCTCCAAGTCTGCCTGTTGACAAAATCAACAACAACAACGACTTCCTGACTCAGTACTATGAGCTCATGCTCTCTCTGGGGGTTGAGCCGGACTGCGACAACGTCTCAGATGACATAGGCTCGTTCAGGAGGAGGGTCAGGGCGCTGAGGCAAAAACTGGAAGAGGAGGAGGCGCTGGTTGAGGACTTTAACTCTTTGTTAGACAGCAGGGAGAAGGAGGGAGAGGAAGCAGAGACGGAAGACAAAGAGGAGCAGGAGGAAGAAGACGGAGGTGGAGGCAGCAGCAACGGTGACAGCAAGAGGCTTGAAGTCCCGTTCACAGGTTTGTGTTCTGAGGCATAGTTCAGTTAAATATCAACCCTCAAGGCATCGTGGGAGCCAAATTGGAACATTTTGCTCTTTTTGTTTTTCATTTTAATCTCAATATCTTGGTCAGTTTAAATGCAAATTACATTATACCTAACAAGGTTTTTTTTCAACTTTTTTTTTTTTAATTCCATGGTCCCACTATTGTGAGTTGTTTAGAATTGGAGATATGCACAGAGCGTGCACTCTTTGACTTTGTGTCCATTTTGGTTCTATTGACTCCCATATAAAAACATATTTTTTGATGTACTGTAATCCTGACAGTTTAAAATATTTTCCCCATGAAAACCTAATTAATCTAAACCTCTGCGTTCAAAACAAAGGGAAAACAGGTTTAGGTCTAATAAACCCATAAACACACCAGAGGGGTTTAACTGCATCATAACATTTCAATGTAGGCCTGGATGCCTTACCTGGTAATGTACATGGCATTATAAAAGGTGAACACCACAAAAATGGACTTGGAATGTTGGGATGATGTGTGTGAGTGTGTGTTAGAGTGTGTTTGTGGTTGTGTGTGTTTCCAGTTCAAGTCCTCTAAGGTCAAATGGGGTCTCATAACTGATTTGGTCCCATCGATTTCCATCATAACCGCATATCGTTGATAGACTGCAATAACAAAAAGGGTATAAAAAGATTTAAAACTTTTAAAAAAAGTAAAATATTTTCCATCTATGATTAGACCAGGAGTTGTTTATAAGATTTGATGCAGTAAAAGTAAAACAAAAAACAGATTTCACATTTTATTACACTTTTATGAGGAGAACCGTTTGGCACATTAGGGATTTTAATAAAAAATTCTTGAATAATCTCTAATTGCTCCTAATACCAAAATAATTGCAACAAAATCAATTTAGTTATGAATCATTGACCTTGTTAAGGCTGTAATAACCTCACCCCAAATACTCTAGTTTGCAAGTTTTTTTTTAAAATTACAAATTTTTATTTTCCCTATTGAAAAAAACGTTTTTTTTTATAACAAAAGTGCATAAAACATATAAAACTTAAAAATTATAAAATATTTTAAAACTATGTTTTTTATGAGAGGAACCGTTTGGCATCGTTAATTTTTTGGGTGCCTCAAGAATTAGAGGATCAAAAATACCCTAAAAAAGTACAAGCAAGTATGAAATAATCATAAAATTTCAAAGACACCATCATGTTCTAGGTTTGTGAGGAATTTCTCTGTCAGGTGTCATACTCTTTTTTTCATGTCTTGATTCACTCCTGAGTCCATGACAAGCAGATAGAGTCCATTCTTTTGGTGGGGGTTTATATAAAGGAAACAAAGGTGGTCCAAGTGTAAACCCCTGAGGAACTCTAAACTTAAAACAGAATCACTTTCTAAGTTTTCTATGTTTAAGTTGGATTTCTAGCTGGCTTAACAGCTGTCAAGTGACTTCTGGAACAGTCAAATACCTGGATGATGTTTTGAAAAAGTCACCAAAAGCTGACATAAGTGAACGGAAAAGTGGAATATTCTCTGATTATAACGTGTTCTTTAAAGTCATTCATTCTAACCCTAAGTCCATGATCTCCTAGGTCCATTTATCAGTGTCCTCTTATCGCGACTTGAAAACCTCCTGGAAAACTCCATTGCTGTAAATCTGCTGGTGACAGGCATCCTGACACAACTGGCTTCATACCCACAGCCTCTCTTAAGATCCTTCTTGCTCACCACAGACCCAGAAAACCAACCAAACGTACGAACCCTGTACCAGGTAACATCCACATACGTGACATCTGAGTCTTACTGGATCTCTTTATTTATCGTTTTAGATTACTTTCTGCAAATGTAAACCTGTGCATGAATGTGTGCTTGTAGGTGTTGGTGTCAGTGCATGCTCAGATTGAGCGCTACATCTCAGCCAGACCAGATTATCCCACCCTGCTGACTCAGGCCTGGAGGTTTTTGTTGGTGAAGGACCAGGACAGCAAACTTAGAGGTAAATCAACACACTCACAAATTCTAAAAAAGGAAACATCACATTAGAGAACAGGAATTACAGACCAGTGTTGGTAATGTCTTTAATTCATTAACAGGCCATTCACTTTCAGTACCTTGGACCAGAAGACTTGGGTCTCTTTAGGATAAACAACCTTTGAAACTAATGTCTATTTAGGGCCTTTGGATCATGGGGTCTTGGTAACTCAAGATTTTTGGACAATAGTCTTTATCAATTCAGTTCCTTGGCGACTAAAGGTTCATTGGAAATGGGAGTTGTGGGAGGCTGGGCTTGGTCCATGTGTGTGCCTCTGCCAGCCCGGGATTGGATCAAGCCTGTCTTGCCCCCCTTCACAGGACTGTCTGCCATCTCTCTCCTGTCAATAAAGGCACAAAATACCCATAAAAATATCTTCCAAAAAAAAAAAAAAGGTTCCTTGGAGATAGGACTAATTGGTATTGGAATTCTAACAACCTCGTAATGAGGAAGTAAAGGGCAAAGGTTCCCTTGAATATATGACCTTGTTAAAATAATACCCCGTAATAGGTCCTTTGGAACTCAAACCCTTTGACAACATGACCTAGGAAGCACTGTCATTCACATTATCTGAAACTTGACACATATGCTGCCTGGCCAAAAAAAAAATCGCCACCTGGATTTTAACTAACTAAGCAAGAAGGTATAAGCCTCCAATTAGATAATTCCTGCATGGGTGATTATTTTTCAGCTGGAAACAAGTTATTTAACTCCAGCTGATGCAATGAGCAGCTTCTCATTTCTGAAACAACCATGTCAAAGACACATCCTGTGGTCGTGGAAAAGATGTTAGTCTGTTTAAGAAGGGTCAAATCATTGGCATCAAGCAGAGAAAACATCGTCTTCGAGGAAGAAATGTGGTTGGGAAAAATCCTGAGTAATCCTGAATGATGGTGATCGGTGAATCACTTAAATATTTGGCCAAATCAAATCAAAGAAAAACAACAGTAGAACTCAGGGGTGTGTTTAATAGTGAAAGTAAGAGCATTTCCAGACACACAATGCGAATGGAACTCGAGGGTTTGGGACTGAACGGCTGTGTAGCCTTGAGAAAACCACTAAAGCTCAGCAGAAAAAAGGCTTCAGTTTTCTAGGGAGCATAAAGATTGAACTGTGGAGGACTGGAAGAAGGTTGTGTGGTCTGATTAGTCCAGATTGACCCTGTTCCAGAGTGATAGGAGCATCAGGGTAAGTAGAGAGGCAGGTGAAGTGATGCACCCATCATGCCTAGTGCCTACTGTCCAAGCCTGTGGGGGCAGTACTGGGATCTGGGACAAATCTGTGACATTGAATAAGCTTGTTTAAACAATGCCCCAGTGAATGTGAGTAATCAAAGCTAAAGGTGGTCCAACAAAATATGAGAGTGTGACATTTTTTTAGGTGGCAACTTTGAACCGTGCTGCAGCACAGTTCGAAACAGGTGGGTCTAATGTGAAAGTGCCCTACAAGTTGCTGGTGGACTTTGCTGTCATGCTTCCCATCTCAATTTAACATTTACTCTCATTTTCCAGATTGCCTCCAGTCCCATGACGGGGACATCAGCCTAGACTGGCCCCTTCCTAACGGTTCTGTGAAGAGTCCTCTGCCTCCTTTTGGAGTCCCACCGCCGTGCCCTACAATCCCCCCTCAAGCCAAGAGCAGAGTGTTTGCAATCATCCTCTATGCAGAGTTCCTGAAGGAGCTTGCAGCAATCGCACAGGAGCACAGCATCGCACTGGACTGTTCTGCCGAGGAGTAATAAAAAAATACAAACGGTGTGGTCAGAAGATTTTACCACCGAGTCCAAAAAGTGCTCAGACACCACGAGAAAGGACTGAACCTTAAATTTCTAAATACAAGCACTAAGATGTAAGCATTATTGTTTGTACACAGATGTTTATTTTCCTGGCAGCACTTGAATATTTTAAAGATTTCCCCATGTGACTATGAATGATATTTATACAGCAAAAGTCAGTCTTATCTATATATTTATGAGATTGGTGGAAATAGTTTTGTATTTTTTTTTAAATTGTCGCATTACTATTTAAAGGGGAAGAATGAAACCTGTTTAGACTTTTATATCAGAGCATTTTTCTTTTGGCTGCCATTTTATATCAAGGTTCCTGTGCAGAAAATGAAAAACTTGAAGCCTATAACAGAGCAAACCTTTGCAAAAAGATTTATTCAACCTTTAAAAACATAAACAGCAACTTATTGATCAATTCCAGGAAGTTAGCTAACTATAGGGCTGATTGAATCCAGGCACATCAACCATCCAGTATCAAAAATCATATACAGTCTCTTTGAGTTTGATCAGTGGCTATTGCAGGCTAAATATTTGTTCAGGTTTGTTGAAGTCAGGTTATGTTTTTCTGATCACTTCAATTACACTTCGATACAATTTCTTTAAGTAAGGGATGGACATTGTAACACTACACGACCTGCTCTTTTGTTTTTGCCAACATATATATGTTTTTTTTTTAAATTGAAGAATGGATGAACATTTAAAACGTACAAACACTGTGAGCACTGCTGATAATTTTAACTGTAACACCACAATTATTAGTTGTCGTCCCTCCTGATGTAAACCCTGTTTTGCTGTACAGTGCTGTAATTATGTTTTTTGTGTTCTGTCCTGCTGGTTGTGTTTTTGTGCAACTTAAAGGTGGGAACTTGTGGCAAATTCCCATAATGTGACCCATCAGTATAAATGTATGTTTGTAAAGACAACCTGATAAAATAGGCCATGACAACATTGCAATATTTCCAAGAAAACAGAGCTACATAGAAATAACAAAATAAGCACAAAAAGCAAAGCACACTTTTAAAAGCTGTTAAGTGCATCAGAAAAGTAGCTAACACTGGCTTGAATATTGTGTTTTAATATATCAAATTATTGATTATGTATAGATTATTATTGATTATTATTGATCATGTTTGATAGTTAAATAACTTGTGGGAAAGAGCCCATAGAAAGTGCTTGGGAAAGCGCAGAACCTTTCAAAATAATATCCTGCAGGTGATCGGATGATTGTTTCGTCAATCATGTTCATTGAGAGCCAATCAGGATGTAGCAGGCCGGTGATACAGTGGAAATTCTTGCCAAAACCAGTTAACCCTTGTGGACTGTTCAAGTATACTATACACAGGAACTGCTGTGGCTCTTTTTAGCCACTAACTTTTTTGACTGCTCTAAAAACATATCAGATCAATATTTTTTTTCTACTTTTTTCACATAAATCTCTTAATCCGCTTCTGCCCTGCTCAAAACTACCAAACATTAAAAAATAAATAACAAACTAAACACCTTAAGGGCAATTTAACAGAAAGAATGCCACTGATTAGGGAAGGTTAAACATGAAATGACCTATTTTTTATATAAGAATCAGAGACCAGAGATTTTTTACGGGGTATCAAAGCCTTTGATATGTCAAAGATTAGTGTCATCATTGACTTTGATATCTTTTTAGTTCTTCAGGATGTAGCATCAGTGGAAATTTAAAACCAGTTAACCCTTGTGGACTGTTCAAGTATACTGTTATGGCTGTTTTCACCCACTAACTTTTTTGACTGATGTAAAACATATCAGATCAATATTTTTTTCCTACTTTTTTCACATAAATCTCTTAATCCACTTCTGTCCTGCTCAAAACTACCAAAAAATGAAAAATGATTAATCTTTGACATATGCTATTAGACTATGATGCAACGTAAAAAAAAAATTCTGTCTCTGATCATGTTTTATAAATTAAATAATAGGTCAATTGATGCTGTACCCTTCCCATAATCTATCCCGTATTTCTTAAATGGCCATTAAGAGGTTAAATGTTGTATTTATTTTTCAATGCTTGGTAGTTTTGAGCAGGGTAGACGTGAATGAAGATATTTAAATGAAAAAAGTAAAGAAAAAATAGATTTAAAATGTTTTTAGAGCAGTTTAAAATATAGCGGCTGAAAACAGCCATAACAGTACTAGTGTACAGTAAATTTGTCCAGAGTGACCTATTGACCTTTTGAAAAATTCTAAATCGTTTTTTTCAAAATGTATGTAAAAATAAGCTTCCTGCCCAAAATTCATTCAATTTGGTGCAATACAAGAAAAGTTATGGTCAAATAACTGAGAAAATTTTACCCAAAGTGGCTGTTTTCAACCCAACAGTCCACAAGGGTTGAAAGTGAAAGAAAATGTGCTTAAAATACAGATTCTTGTAGTGCTTTGTTTTTTATTGATAAAGAAATATGGTCCAGATCTGTTAAAAAACGCCAATTAAGCTGTTAGCATCTATGCTAACCTCTGTACAAGCAGTCACTTCCTGTTGTCGTCTGGCTCGTAGCTCCACCTCTTCCTGCTCCAGAGGCCACTGATGGGGAAATATGAATCAGCCTGATTAGATATTTAATCAGGCCGATTCATCTGCATTGCAAGTTGCCCATCCTTGATCTAAAGACACTTCACCTTTGACTTTTCCTTTTTCTTGACATTTACACAAAAGAAGTTCAGACATTTAGTGAGTCGGACTTTGGACGAGCCTCAGTTATCCTCATGTCTGTTAATTTTTTTTTTTTTTTTAAAGTTTGACTAAAACACAGCCGGAGGACAAAAGCCTTATTCTGACCGTCAGAGATTTTCAAACTGTGAGTGAACACATCTCATGTAAACAGCAGATCTGGATTCATCTTGTTTGCACTTTTTAGTTTGTTTTGTGTGATCTTTGTAAAGTTTTTGTTCCCTGTCCTCCTCGTGATGTTCACCTGTGTTCACCCGTCTAAATTTCAGTTCCCTTTAATGAGAGAGCCCTCATATGAAGCTCCAGCAGGTTTTTGGACTTTTTATTGTGTTTTAGTGTCAAAACTCTGCACTGCTTCACTCCTGCTGTGTGCTGATACTGCCACCTGCTGGTGAACCACATTGCGAAGGACATGCTTCTTCTGTTTCTTTTGTCTCTATATTGGAGTAAATTATTGCCACGCTGCTGTGAAAATAATAAAATGTATATTTTTGGAAAAGATAAAAGCCATAATAAATCCTGAAAACTGATCTGCTTTTTGTTTCTCTTTTATTTCCTTTTTTGTTGATCTTTTGCACAACAAGTCCTCTCTGTACTCCACTTACTCTGATGTCAACTGTGTTTAGATTATGTTAGTGTTGTAAATATTTTTTTATGTTTTTTTTTATTTAACCTTTATTTAACCAGACAAATCCCAATGAGATCAGGACCTTATTTACAAGTGTGACCTTGCCAGGAGTTCAGCAGCACACGTTATTATAACAAAGATAACAAGATCATAATAATTATGGCGAGGGATTAAATAAATTTACAGTGGAAATGCTGTAGTTTTAAGGTACAGTAACAAATGAAAAAAACAACACATTGATAAATAATAACAATAAATAATAAAAATAGCATCATTTTTAATAAGTTTTATTTAAGTTTAATTCTGGAATGTTATTATGATGATAAGATTTTACTAGCCGTAATTATGTCAATGTTGCAATATTACTGTTATTTTTTATTTTTATTGAGATACTATTTTAAGGTTAATGCTTTAAATGTTATCTCTATTATTTTTGCTGGTTTTTATTTTGATTTTATTGGCCTTGGATTATTGTAGTGTTGTAAATATCTTTGTTCTGTTTTTTTCCTTTATTTCTTATTCTTATTTCAATACTGTGACTAATTTCATGTTCTCATCTCGGTGCAGACTGGAATGACAACAAAAACTAATTCCTGACTGTGCTATGAATCCAGTCTCTATCGAATGCATAAAGATGCTGACAGAGCCCAATACAGAAAAAATAACTAAAAAATAAAATGACACTTCATCCTTAAAGGCTTTGTCAGGTTATGCAAGTGATTATAGATACACTATATTGCCAAAAGTATTTGCTCACCTGCCTTGACTAACACATGAACTTAGGTGACATCCCATTCCTAATCCATAGGGTTCAATAAGCTGTCGGTTCACCCTTTGCAGCTATAACAGCTTCAACTCTTCTGTGAAGGCTGTCCACAAGGTTTAGGAGCGTTTATGGGAATTTTTGACCATTCTTCCAGAAGAGCATTTGTGAGGTCACACACTGATGTTGGACGAGAAGGCCTGGCTCTCAGTCTCTGCTCTAATTCATCCCAAAGCTGTTCTATCGGATTGAGGTCAGGACTCTGTGCAGGCCAGTCAAGTTCATCCACCCCAGACTCTGTCATCCACGTCTTTATGGACCTGCTTTGTGCTCCGGTGCACAGTCATGTTGGAAGAGGAAGGGGCCAGCTCCAAACTGTTCCCACAAAGTTGGAGCATGGAATTGTCCAAAATGTCTTGGTGTGCTAAAGCATTCAGAGTTCCTTTGACATGAACTAAGAGGCCAAGCCCTGCTCCTGAAAAACACCCCCACACCATAATCCCCCCTCCACCAAACTTTACACTTGGCACAATGCAGTCCCACAAGTATGGTTCTCCTGGGAACCTCCAAACCCAGACTGGTCCATCAGATTGTCAGATGGAGAAGCGTGATTGGTCACTCCAGAGAACGCGTCTCCACTGCTCTAGAGTCCAGTGGCGGCATGCTTTACACCACTGCATCGACGCTTTGCATTGCGCTTGGTGATGTGAGGCTTGGATGCAGCTGCTCGGCCATGGAAACCCATCCATGAAGCTCTCTGCACTGTTCTTGAGCTAATCTGAAGGCCACATGAAGTTTGGAGGTCTGTAGCGATTGACTCTGCAGAAAGTTGGCGACCTCTTCTCACTATGCGCCTCAGCATCCACTGACCCCGCTCCGTCAGTTTACGTGGCCTACCACTTTGTGGCTGAGTTTCTGTTGTTCCCAAACACTTCCACGTTCTTATAATCCAGCTGACAGTTGACTGTGGAATATTTAGGAGTGAGGAAATTTCACGACTGGATTTGTTGCACAGGTGGCATCCTATCACAGTTCCACGCGGAATTCACTGAGCTCCTGAGAGCGACCCATTCTTTCACTAATGTTTGTTAAAGCAGTCTGCATGCCTAGGTGATGATTTTATACACCTGTGGACATGGAAGAGACTGGAACACCTGAGTATGATTATTTGGATGGATGAGCAAATACTTTTGGCAATATAGTTAATTGTATTTATTTGTAAATGTGGTTCTCTTTGTTCTTACTATTCTCTATTTATGTCAAGCACTTTGTGCTACATTTGTTGTATGAACAGTGCTTTGCAACCAAAGTTTGATGATTTGAATTGTGTTGATTGGTTCCTGTTGTGTTTTGCTGTCTGTATGTTCTTAAAACATGTTTATTTTTAAAAATACTCAGCACACATGGACAAAAATGTTGGTATCCTTCTGTTAAAGAAAAAATAACCCACATGGTCACTGAAATAACTGGAAACTGACAAAAGTAGTAATGAATAAAAAATTACTGAAAATTAATTAATGAAAATCAGACATTGCTTTTGAATTGTGGTTATACAGAATAATTAAAATAAATAAACAAATAAATAAGGAAACTGTCCCAGATATTTTTGTCCAGGCCTAGTTTCCTCATTAACAGTTATTGGCTTTTCTTTCTTAATAGGAAGGTTACCAACAATTTGTATTATAGTAATAATAATAATACTAATAATAATAATAATAATAATAATAATAATAATAATAATAATAATAATAATATTAATAATAATAATAATAACAAAAACAATAACAATAACAATAATAATAATAATAATAATAATAATAATAATTGTTATTATTATTATTGTGGTTGTTGTTTTATATTTCATTCCTTTTTACTGATATTCACTTATGTTGAACTATGTAACATCGGAATGTTACTTAAGACACCAAATGAAGAGTGTGGTCTTGATCGGCAGGCCTGTTAGAGAATTTGCACATCAGTTTTCCTTTAGTGCCACTCAAACAAAGAAAGACTGATTAAAAGGCTTCTTTGGACACCGAAGGCTAAAGATGCACAAAATAAAGATGCAGTTTACACCAACACGCAAATGTCAAAAGCTTTTTCTCTGACTCTGAAAGGTATACTTTTTGAATATATCTTTCTAGAATTTGTCTTTGTCTTCACACATGACAAAGTGAGAAAAGTACAGCGCTGCTGGTACTCATGAGCGTCTGAAACGGAGGCTGAGAGCAAAGCAAGCATCCTGTGTCAAGAGCTGAGCGGTGTGGTTGATGACACACTTCCTGAAAACAGAGGTGATTTTAGGAGGGTTGAGAGACATAAATGAGCAAATGAGACAAAACAGCAAGAGAGAAAGCAAGAGTGGGAAGAAATTAAGTTTCAAAGTGTCATAAATGACTCATTAATGCATGTAAGAGTGAGTAAAGGCGTCCCACAAGGTTCTATCCTTAGACCACTGTTTTGATGCTTTTGTGAGTGGGAAGTTTGGGGCCTAGAATGCCCAATTTCCATGGAATTTTTTTGATAATAACTTAAGAATTACTTTAAAGATGTCTTTAAAGAAGCCCCAGACTGTTTTTTTATTATGTATTCCTTCATGAGTTTCAATTGTTAAAGTACAAATTGAGAAATCATAATAATTTTAGTTATTTTAGTGAAACAAGGAGCTAAAGAAGGTTTAAGTAATGCACTATAAGATCCAATAGCTGCCTTGACTTGCAAACATGAGTTAACTTTACTAAGTTAACAAAAATATGCCTTTATGACTAGTATTTATTAAGTAACAATCACTTGCATCTGTAAAATGTAAAATAAATGCAAAATACTTATTTTTTTTTAAGTAAAGATTACTTTTTATAATTAAGCTCACTGGCAACAATAAGTCGTAAACACAGTCTCATATTGAAAAATCCAATAGCTGCCTTGACTTGCAAACATGAGTTAACCTTACTATGTTAACAATAATATGCCTTTATGACTAGTATTTCTTAAGTAACAATCACTTGCATGTGTAAAAATGCAAAATACTTATTTTTTTAAGTGAAGATTACTTTTTATAGTTAAGCTCACTCCTAATAGTTAAGCTCACTCGTGTGATCCATTCTACACCGGCCAGTAGGTGGCAGTAATGCCCGTGCAAAGGTGTCCACAGTCTTGAATTTTGCTTCTGACAAAAGTCGTTCTTCACCTTGATTTATTATCTTTAATTGGAATTCAGATTGTTTTAGTAAATTGAACCTGCTTTTCATTCCTGAATAGATATTTTTGAACCACTCAGATTGCTGGAGTTCAGTTTGCATGGCGGCACGGTGGCGCAGCAGGTAGTGCATGTGCCTCACAGCAGGAAGGTACCTGGTTCGTTTCCCGGGTTAGACAGGGGTCTGAAGTTTGCACTCCGGCTTTCTCCCACAGACCAAAAACATGCTCAGTAGATTAACTGGTGACTCTAAATTGCCCTTAGGTATGAGTGTGAGCGTGAATGGTTGTCTGTCTCTCTGTGTGGCCCTGTGATTGACTGCTTCAGGGTGTACCCGCTTCGCCTAATGGCAGCTGGGGTAGGCTCCAGCCCCCACCCCTTGACCCCAAAAGCGATAAAGGGGTATAGAAAATGAATGCGTTTGCACGGTTTTAACAATTCAGATTGCTTTTCAAGTAAATATATTACTTAGAAATGCTAAATTAGTCCAACTTTGATAAGTATGTTATATGAACTGAACAGAGTAAATTTAACATACAATCATTTAGTAGCTTCTACTATGTCGAGAGTATTCTAAAGTAAGTTATCAAGTACACTCTACTCGATTGTTTTACTTGCTTAAACTCATTTGTAAGTGTGCTCCACAAAGGAAGTGCTAGTTAGTACAACTAAAATTAACTAGTTCTCTGCACTTCTTTTTGTAAGTGCAACCGGTTTGCATGCTTTTCTAAAGTAATGATAACTAATTGGATTTTACAGGAATAGAGGTGAGGGTAATGCACGTGCTGTTAGTTTTCAGATAGTAGTCTACAATAAAGCAAGGTGTTCCACAAGGTTCAGTTCTAGGGCTCCTGTTTTTCAAGCTTTTTGGTGAGGTTTTAAAGGACTAAAATGCCTTGTTTATCTTGAAAGTCTCATTTCCTGACATGTTTGACTGTGTAAATCATGTCTTGGGTATCTTTTAAGCAAAGATTTGATATAACTTGAAACAACACCAAGCATACCCATTGTAGGAAAATCCACAACAAATTCACAAAAAATTCTGCGTGTTTTCTTTCAGCAGGTTGAAGATTTGTGTGACATGAGCATGTGCAGCAAGGAGTTCCACATGGTCTAAGGCAGGTTGATCATGCCTAAACATAATAAGTTAATGCCATGTGATTGGCTGATCAGCTATTTGTATTAACAAGCAGCTGAACGGGTGTACCTAATAAACTTGCTTGGTTGTGCTTGGGCACATGCCTGATTCTAAGGACTGTAGTCATCTGTTCCTAAGAGCTTGATTGGGTTTGACTGAATTTTAAACGTTGGGTGGCAGGAAGCAGCAGAGACAACGAGGAAGCTGCAGAGTTAAGAGTCGAGAGAGACAAAGAGAGCGAGCTCAGAGCAGAGTTTCCACGGTGAAGAAGTGAGATTTAAGAAAGAGGAAGAGGGCGACAGAAAAGGAACAAAATAAAGAAAGTAAAAGCAGCACCGCCTATGACTATTTTACATTTTTAAGAGTTTTTTTTGGAGTAGAAAAGCGGGAAAAGGCATCATGATGAAGAGTTGGAGTCTCCTCTGCTTCCTCGGTGAGTTCACTTTCACACTTGTCTCTAAAACTTCAAATATCTTCTGTTCAGTTCAGGGATTTCTCTGCGTACAAAGAAAGCTGATATGGAAATGTGAAAGACTCGCGTTTGCTCAAATCTCTGAATTTGAATAGTGAAGGCTCAGATTGTTTCACAGCAGAATAATGATAAACACTAACGAGATGATGGTGGTAAATATTATAAAATGTAATATTTAACTGTTTTCATGCTCATATGTTGCTTTAACTCTAGTTTTGAGGCCTTGGTTGGTTTTTAGCACCATGTAACTCTGCATTGGTTTGTTCAAGCAGCCAGGAAGTAGCACAATACATCATTTCTGACACTGTTACCCGAGCTAGCCCCTCTGTTTCTGCCCGCCTCTCTAACTTTTCTACATCTCTCCAAATATTAAAAAAACCAAACAAAAGAAAAACATAAAAACAGATCAGCAGATTAAAATAGATTATAAAACAAGAGCATGGGACTGACCAATGTGGTGCTCTTCAATGAAAAAACATTCATCATCATAGAAAATGTAGAGAACTGCTCTTTCTAGGGATGTACAAATATCTCAAAAACTTCTGGATCCACATCTGGATTCAGATCACCACCAAAATTACACTACCTCTCTTTTGTGCCATGGCAAACATTTACTAAAAGTTTCATCAAAATCAACTGAGGACTTGTGGCCATTTTACCCAATTTCTCATTGCAAATCAAAAAGTTATGGACCTGTGTCTGCATTTGGATCACCACCAAACTCTAACCAACTCTTTTTGAAGCTTTCACTAATATTTTCTGAATTTTTAAAATCAAAATTCATCAAAGATTTTTTTCAGTTATTGTTGAAAATGTGGCTAATTTGCCTTGTTTTGCATTGTCAAAAAAGTCCTGGATGTAAATTCAAGTCACCACCCAAATTAAACCTGTTCTCTTGTGCCAAGGCAACTTTTTCCTACAAATTTCATAAAAATCTGTTGCAGGCTTTTTGAGCTATTATCGTTAAAGTGTTTTTTTTGCTCTTTTTAACTTTATAGTTTTATTTCAAAGTCCTGGGTCTGCATTTGTATCCTGAACATCACCATACCTAACCATCTCTTTTTTGAGCTATCACCAACATTTCCTGAAAATTTCTTTAAAATCCATTCAGGAGTTTTTAAGCTAATATCACAAAGGCAGCTAATTTGCACTGTTGTGCATTGTCTAAAAATTTAAACACTACATTTTGTGCCATGACCAACATATCCGGTAAATTTCACCTAAGAGGTATTCCTGAAATTGTGGCAATTTTGCCCAATTTTTCATTGTTAATTGAAAAAGTTCTGGATCTGTGTCTCAATTTGGATCACCACCAAACTCTAACCAACTCTTTTTTGAAGCCATTACTAATATATCCTGATTTTTTTAAATCAAAATTCAATTAATTTTTTTTCAGTTATTTTTGAAAATTTTGCTAATTTGTCTTATTTCGCATTGTCAAAAAAGCTCTTGTGCCATGGACACTTTTTTTCCTGAATAATTTCATAAAAATCCACTGAGGTTTTTTTGAGTTATTATCGTTTTTTGCCCTTTTTTTACATTCTAGTTTTATTTCTAAGTCCTGGGTCTGCATTTGTATCCTGATCATCACCATATCTTACCGCCTCTTTTTTGAGCTATCATTAACATTTCCTGAAAATTTCTTTTAAATCCTTTCAGAACTTTTTAAGCTAACATCGAAAATGTAGCTAATTTCCGCTGTTTTGCATTGTTTAAAAATTAAAACACTATATTTTGTGCCATGACCAACATATCCGGAAAATTCCACCAAAATCTGGCGAGAACTTTTTGAGATATCTTGCTCACAGACAAACCAACAAACAAACCCTGGCAGAAACAATTTAATAAACATTTTTTCCTGTCTTAAATCAGGAATTATCCCAAATCTGGGAATATTACTGCATAAATATGTAGTATTAGAAGTGTTTTTTAAGATAAGCTGCTTGGGACCTATCTTGAGTGAAATCTGCAATTTATTTGAAAATTTATTTGCAATGTAATTTTTGAATGTGTCAATTAGAAGTCAACTTTTAACAGCTTTTCTCACTTATTTTGTGAAATTTGTCCATGAAACTTTGTTTTTGTAAGACAGTAAACACACCAAACAGATTGATGGTAGAAGTGCTTTTATCGTACAGCTGGAGAAATGGATGCTCTGCTATGTTCACATCTTAAACACACAAACAAGCTTTGTTAGGACGTCAGCGATATTCGAAATCCTTCAGCACCTCTGCAAATTCCTTCTCTCCTCGCTCCTTATTGGCATTGATGGGGGAAAGAATAGGGGATCCAGCTGACCCCCTCCTTATGAGGTCTCTGTTATCAAAAGTGTTAAAAAGGGAGCATGTGGAGCCGGTGGGGGAGCACACTGCTGAGTCGGATCTGCTTGTGTTTGTTTGAAAACCTCACACTGCCGTATCACACTGCGAGTTGACACCAGTATCATGACTTTGTGGAAATTCTGTAAATAACTGTTCATGTGCCCCAGGTGGAGAATCTTTAAATTCTGTTTGTATGAATGTTGTTGGGGATTTTCATTTGAAAAGAAAACTATCAGTGAATGTTGATTTACAGCGCTTCCCTTCTGTTCCAGTTCTGGCTGTTTCCAGTCTTTCCAGAGGACAAGAAAGTACAACACAATCTCCGATGATGATGATGATGGTATGTTTTCTGTTTTTGATCCGAAGGTTTATCAAATCAATAAATTAGAATAACCAAAGATCAAATAAAGAAAATAAATTTTCTAAGACTGAAGCAGCACAGTAGATTAAATCCATCAATCCTTGTAAGTTTGTTTAATATCACTAATGACAAAAAAAGTTACATTTTCAACTTTAATTGTTTACTTTAAAATGAGAAGTACTTTAGCCTGAGATATACTTGTCGAACATTTATCATGTATTGGATATTTTGACCATTTAAAAGCCTGTATATGTTCACATAACTCCACTTATTAATTTATTCAGAATACTAATAATAATTTCAATCAACATTTGACTTTAATTTTTACCATTAGGCCCTTAGATGTGTTAATAACTGGCAGCAACACCGATTTTGATGCATGCTTTTTTTTTTTTTTTTTTGCAGGCGACCTTGCAAAAAACAGTAAAAAGTGTGAAATTTTGCAGCATACATAGAAAAAGGGGAAAAAAGTCCAAATTAAAATCCTTAAATAGAATAATGCATTCGTTTACAAAGTACATGTGGGATAACAGCAACATTTTCAATGGATTTTAGTTGGACATTTTTTTGCCATTAGGGACAAAAATGACATTTTTTGTGTACTTACGCAATTTAAGGCAATTTTATTATTTAATACCAGGAACTTCAGCTTTGTTAGTGGGATATGAGGGAAGAAAATCACACTTTAAGAGTTTCACTTAATTTAATCTTAGAATCTCAAGAAAACTTAAGTTTGATCAGGTAAAACAGACTCAGCGGGCGGTAAGTTTTTGATTTTCTGTCACTGTGATATTGGATTATTAAAAAAGTTATATTTGAGCTCCTTTTTTACAGTGAGCTTAATGTAGAACTGAAATGAAAAATTCAGATTTGATTCTGTAAGGCTTTTCTTGCCTCATTTTCTTAACCCTTGCATGCATGAACTACTAAATCACAAAAGGAATAATTACTTTAAATGTTGCTTTCAAACAAGTTACATATCATGACCAAGTTTTTGTTCAGTATGTTATATTTTCCACTTGAGTGGAGGCAATGCATCAAGGGTATAACAGCAATTTAATGGGACTTAAAGTATATTCATAAACAGATATGATGTACAACAAATGCAAAGTTTGAAGGATATTTAATATTGCTGTGTAATTAAACTATTAACTTGTGATTTATACCAATATTTTTCATAAAAAATACAAAATTAGGTAAAATCTGAATACAGGCATAATGAGCAGAATATATCCTTTGTGCATAACGTCAACTGGAATGGACACAAAAAAGTATTTTTAAATGCTGCATGAATTTTTCAAAACATCTCACTGAATAAAATATATATTTTTGTTTACCTATTTGTTTTTTTTGACAACAAAAGAATTTAACACTTGTTCCTGAGGGGTGTGATGCAATTTCCCTGTTGTCAGCCATTTTGGATTTATCATCTAACATCCCAGTGTGGTAGAAAGATCGTATTTTTATGAAACTTAAGGCAATTCATTGGAAGTTGCATGCTGCTGAAACCTGAAAGGTATAAAATGTATTCAAATAGCTGTCTCATGAAGTGGACATCATGCATGAAAGGGTTAAATAGTCTCCTTTTCTAACGTTTTTTTTTCCTCGTGGTTCCATCTCTACTTTCTCATTCAAATGTGACGTGCTGCATAAAGTTTTGTCACTTAACCTTTACCTTCTGTTGCTCTGCTGAATAACTGAGCCGCCCTCAGACATCGTGTCGTGAGTTCGTGTGGTGCTGACAGTGCCCACATCCTGCTTGTGTCCTATATAAGAGTGACATGTGCAAAGCGGTGGTCTCAGACCTATTAAGAAAAGGTGTTTCTCTGTCTGACTTAGATGTAACAACCTTGAAGATGGTCACTAATGGTCCAGAAACTGAGGTAAAAACACCCACGCCCGCCCCGCCTGTGCTCCTGAGTAACACAGCAGGAAATGGGACAACGCTCAAACAGGTACCACGAAGCAACCATCTGTTTTAAACAGAAGCAAAGTGAAGAGAAATGTGTGCTTTCAGTTCATAAAGTGTTATATTTGGTGGTGGGGATCATCTGCATACAACGACAAACAGCTTATGGTGCTGAAAACAAACAAATCAAACTAGAAAAGCACTCGGAAAGTGCAGATCTCTGCCACAGTCCTCACCTATATTGTGATATTCACCATGAATATTAGTCCTACCTTTGTTTCGTCAAAATATTTAGATTCCTGAGCCATGAAAACCGACCATTAGCAATTAGATTCATAATGATATATAATTTAGTTCAGTAGTTATTCACAAAAATCAAATTCTTCGTAATGGCTGATCCAGATGGTGATCCAAATCACTCCTAAAATCTAATCATTTGTTCCTTGTCCCAATCTGGACATTTCCTGAACATTTCAACAAAATATGTCCATAACTGTTTGAGTTATGTTGCTACAAACAAACAGGCGGGAACATAACCTCTTTGATGCAGGTAATGAGAAGGTGCAAAAAAAACACTGCAGTAACTTAAAGCTGAACTTGATGCTTGCTTAAAAAAGATCAGAATTACACGCCGACATATTTACTCGCTTTCTTGGTTAGTAAATCTGGTATCATCTGTGTACAACAATAGCAGTAGCTCAAATCGAATTTCTTTTAGAGTCCAAAGGTATCAAATGTCTCATACACATGCATGTTAGCATAAGTGGTTGGTTTAGCTGAGTATCATCTGTATTTTGCAACAGCCAACCTAGAATGTAAAAAAAAGCCAATACCAGGGTGTGATGACTAAAATTTCTTTGGGGTTCACTTGAAGGCCCTGAATGACCCATGAACAAACTTTTTAGCCTTTCAAGTTAGAAAATGAAGCCAAAGAAATTGTGACCACTTAAAAAATGTCCCTTCAACGCAATTATCATCATTATTGGTAAATATAACTATGAGTTACCTGCATGTAACAACCAACACCTGATGCTGACAAATAAGGTATTTTAAAACATGTAAAAATTATCATAAAGAAACATTTCTTAACCATGAGTGACAGGTTAAGAGAGGTATCATCTGCATATAACAATCAGACTCTGGTGTTGGAAAATAAAGCTAACACAAAAGTGAAGGAAAAAAACTTTTCTTGAGGGTTCACATAAGGCTGGCCAAAGAAGCTTTAAACCCCCCACCCCCACCCCCACTTCCAATAGTTTCAGTGGGTAGAACTGGTTATCATCTGCATAAAACAATAGCTACCCACACACATATGCTATTAATAAGAGAAACAAAAGAGAAAAAAAAGGTCCAACTTATTTGGGGCCCACTTGAGGCTGTCCCATTAACACAAACGTTAGCATAAAAAGTCAAGATGATTGAGCATCATCTACATATTGTAACAGCCAACAAAAAAAATAAATGGAAAATGGAGCCTACACAAAAGTGCAGAAAACCGCAACCCCTTGAGGTTAAATCTCATCAATTCTGAATGTCCCATAGACCTGTTTTAGCATTATTGATGGGCATATCTGGTAACCATCTGCATACAACAACAACAAACATACAATGCCAAAAAAAAGCCTATTAAAAAGGAGAAAAATTCTCATCTGCATACAACAACTGGCATCTGCTGCTAAAGAATAGACCCAACATAGCAGTGAAAAAGTCAATATAATGTTGTGTCCACTTGAGGCTGGTTTAGTAAGCCCTGAATGTTCCATTAACAGACATTTTAGCCTTTCAAGTTAGTATAACTTGGTATTATCAGCAATAGCCAACCCAACGTGCAAGAAAATAAAGCCAATATAAATGTGCAATAGAAGCTACAACCACTTTAGGTTCAACTTGATTCTTGCTTTAAAAGCCTTGAATGTCCTTTCAGCATCTTATCAGCATTATTGCTAAGATTTAATAAGATAGAGCATTATTAATGCCTTTAGGAGACTCCCATAGGAAAACAAATATTAAATAAATGCAAATAAAATAAAAATATTGCTTTTATTGGTAAATAAAACTAAATATCATCTGCATACATCAGCCAGTACCTGATGCTGACATATACATCCTTTTAACTTTTATGTTAAAAGTGCTTAATAAGTAAAGTTTAATTGATCTATTAAAAAAGTGGAAAAAATTCCATCAAAAAAAAAAAACATTTCCTTGAGGTCCTGACGCTACCATTAGTGATAGGTATTCAAAGGTATCATCTTCATACAACAACAACCTGTCTCTGATTTTGGTACAACACTAAAAATCAAAAATCAAAAATATATAATGAAATAAAACAAATAATAAATAATAATAATTTAAAAAATCTTGAAAAGTTTATTTTAGGCCCCAAAACTCAAATTAGCATAATTAAAAAAAAAAAAAAATAAAGACTTTCTCTTGAAAAATAAATGATGATTGAATAATGAAGCTTTTGAAAACACTAAAATCTCCATGTTACATTTTTTACAGGATGAAGACAATTTTAAAGGCTATACTGACAAGTCAGGTGAATATGGATTCACTGTGTCAGCAACGGACATTGGTAACAGCTCTACAAGTGAGATGACACCCTCTGTGAGTTTAACAATGAGCTCGACCATGAAAAAAGGCACGACACTGCCACCTGTCCCCAGAATGGAAAGTCCCAAAGTAACCCCGACACAAAAAACAGGTACTGCAAATGCGTGTTTCAAAATGGTTAGAGGTGCAGAAACTGCCAACATGTTGGTACATACAGAATAAATGTTCAGGTCACTGAAAACACACTCGCTGTGGGTGAAAGATCTTCAGAAACTTTATCTACTGCAGTGTTTTTCAATATTTTCGGCTTTGAAACACATCCATCCACTGCCAGTCAACATAAAAGCATATCAACTAATCACATGGAAGCAACTCATTTCACTCAGGCATGTAGAAATGGTCAAGATAAAACATCTCGGTTCCCTGGCCCATCTGAAAAGATCTACCAGTGTGATGCCATTCCACTTTTTTCTGAAGTTTATGCCAACTGGCTCATCCTAGCAAGCACAAGGCAGAGCAAGAATGGTAGAATGAATGCAGAGCTGTTGATAACATGCCGTTGGACAGTGCTGAACAGACCAATAACCACAGGCTAGACCAGAGAACCAATCAGAGTGGAGTGAGCCAATGTGGGGAGCCTAAGCAAGACAGAGAGAGCATATGGCACAATCAGGCAAACTCAGCATGTGAAAAATTTAAATCGTCAACATTATTAAAGAAAAGTAAGAGCTCTGAAGGTGACCTTGATCATGGGAGAGTTGTAGGTGATGGTCTGGGTATTTCCACAAGGATTTTTACAAACAAGCATGAGTAGATTCATGGAGAGCGGTCTAAAAGAGAGAAAATATAATTTCAAATATATGATAGTTCTCTACATCTCCATACTGATGCTCAGTTTGACATTCAACAGGTCACCTTGACTATGCCTACATGCTCAAATGCACTGATTTACAGTCATGTAGTTGGCTAAGTAACTTTTGGGTCAGTTGAATAGGTGCAGCTAGGGCTCGGAAATATATCAATTAATTTTAATTTATCTGCAAAAGATTTAAAAAATAAACATCAAGATCTTTTTCCTGAACTTACTCCGATCATTAAATGTACAGTTCTCATGATGACAGGTCTTGTCAGACTTTACACAAGCACATGTTTAAGCTTTTATTTGTTTTATAAATTAGATTAAATATTGATTGAATGATCCCATGTCAATATACGGTGTAAAACAAGTCATCTTTCAGTGTTAACACAGACAGGCATCCTACGCTTTGAATGACATCATCAACATTTTATTACAAAAAGGAAACATATTTTGATAACATAATGTCAAAACTTGATTGATGTCATTTTGAAGCTTAATTTTTTTGAGAGGGAAAAAATTGATTGAAATCGTAAATATTTCTAAGTCATACCTCCCAGCCTTAGGTGCATCTGATAAATTGTTGAAAAAATATCACAACTCCTGGGATGTGTAGATGAATCTTGACTGGACATTTTATTTGTTTGAATATCATATTTGGACGTTGATATATTTTTGTGTGTTTTAGGAGCAGCTGTCGAACAAGGAGGCTCCTCCTGGGGTGAGAATGTGTTTGTTTTACAGTATTTTCAGCTGATATGTACGTCCTCTGCAGTAGAAGAGTCTCCTTTAAAACAATAACAGTTGAATAACTTTTCCTGTCTAACAGAGTGCTTTCTTTTAAAGTTTAAACATATAAGGTCTTTTGTTGGGGGCTTTATCCTGGTTCTTTCTAAGCTTCCTAAGCTCATCCGCCTGGTGTGAAAGCCATGGCGGCAAAAGAGCTAAGTGTCATTTAAATTAACTTTGTCAGCATACAAATCCATTCTCTCTCTGCCTGTGCAGCCTATGTGGTCCTGGTTCTGATCATCCTGGTGATCATCGTTCTGTGTTCCATCCTCTACTTTCTCAGGAGAGTCTCCAGGGTAAGAACGTTTGATTTTTTTAATCTAACTGTTGAAGCTCCTGAGCTCACGACTCGAATGTTTCTTTCTTCAGTCGTACTCATTCGACCTCCAGCGTCCTGTTCAAACCAACCGTCTGGATGAACCCATCGGCACCTTTGGGCAAGTCTACCTGGACGACCTCGGTATGTACAATCAAACCAAGAATGCCCTGTTAGGGCTGAGTATGTCCAGCAACCCCACGATGCGATATCAGTCCTGATACTGAGGCTATGATATAATATGGATCCTGATACACGTGAACTGTGAACACTGGTTACCTCCGCCAAGGAGGTTATGTTTTCGGGAGAGTCTGTCCGTCTGTGAACAAAATAACTCAAAAAGTAATGGACGGATTTGGATAAAATTTTCAGGAAATGTTCAACATGGGAAAAGGAAGAACTGATTCGATTTTGGTGTTGATCAGCGTCTGGCCGCCATGGCGAAAAAAAAATGTGATTTCTGTGAATAACTACTTAACTGAAATAGATATCATTATGAATCCAGTTGCTAATGGTATGTTTTCATGGTCAAGGAATCTAAATATTTACATGAAATAAAGGTAGGACTAATATTTATGGTCAAAATGACAATATGGCTGAGGACTGTGGCGCTGGCGGAGGTCTGCGCTCTCCGAGTGCTTTCTAGTTACTCTTTAAACCCTTTAACTCCCAGCTCAATGTTCTGGCAGAGGTCAATAAATGCAGGAATTTTTTATTTGTTAAAATAAAAAACACAACATGTTTGTTTCTGTCAATGATTTTGGATTCAGAAAAAATGCCAACAAACCAAAAGAACTCATATTTTCCAGGACCAAGTAAGAGTTAAAAAGCTACCATCTTTATTATTTTAAATACTTATTTATATTTATTAATTTATTTATACCATCTTCTCTGTTACTCATCAAAACTTTTTTTGTGCTTGTCAATCTCAGTTTTGTCTGTTTTACATTATTCTTGCTATTTTATTTATAAGCATTTCTGCTTTTGTGTATTTTTATGTCATTGCGTAATCAACTGTTGGCTTATAATCGCTTTAAATCCCACACCAGGAAATTATCTGTTTTTTTTGTCCGCTTGCAGTTTTGTCTGTTCTCTGAAGTGTTAATGGAATCAAACAAGGATTTGATTTGTTCTGTTTTTGTAAACATTAAATATCTCTGAATTCATTGATGACCTCGGCCAAACAGTGGAGCTGGTAGTTATTGGGTTAAGGGAATTCCCAACAAATTTTGTTCATTATTACAATTAGAAAAAGAACAAGGATGAGTTTTAAATGATTCTAGAACTTAAGAAACTTACATTTAAAGATGGTAGACCTAAATTAAAATGCGTTTCATCATGTAGTGTGGCTTCTACTTTGAACTGTGCCATTTTGAATATTACTCAAAGTGTACTGACATCTGTCCAAACATTAAATCTGTATTTATTCTGTGGAATCTGTATCGATACACGTATCCCCAAGGAGGGCTTGATGATATTTCGCCGTTTTGATATTTTGAGCACAGGCCTAGTCCCTGTCAGCATGTCATCTGACTTATTAACAAAAAAGTGGAAACTGCCCGATCTTGCAACATGAACACATTATTTAAAAAAGCTCTTGGATCCACATCTGGATCTGGATCACCACCAAAATCGAATCACTGTATTGGAGTACTTCTATCGGAGATTTTAGATGCAGGCCAATATAATCCAATATTTGTTTTTTGCTGATATCAGAATATCAATACTGGATCAGGACACTCCTATCTGAAAGCCTGCAGGAATGTCCAATATGATTTATAAGTTTTACTCATTTTAATAAAAGAGATTTTATCATTTCAAACACATCTGAAGGAGTTATATCCACATAGCCAGCGATTTGACCTCCATATTATCCACATATTCAGGGTCTAAAATGACACCATGCCCACTTTTCCTGACATGTTTTTGGTTTGTGTGTTACACATCAGATCAACTGCTCGAAAGAACAAATAATCACTGATGATCCATCACCAGCTCCAGTGGCTAACGGACGACTCTCCCGTCAGAGGAGAAGATGTCAAACGGGGAGAACGGTACAAAACAAGAGCATGTTTGGTTTTCACACTCATCAGATCTCACACTGTGCTCTGCAGGGTCTTTTTTCTCCTCCTCTCTCCCTGATGTCTCCCTTTTCCTATCAAAGAAAACAGGGCGCTGCTCTGCTGGCGACCCGCTGGTCTTCCTGATCCTGTCTTCCCATGCATGTCACTATCTTTGTATGTTCTTGGACGGGTTGTACTTTGAAGAAAAAAATAATCTCTCTGTACTTCCTACATGTGCAATGACAATATAGTTTTTAAATGATTGATACTCATCCTAATGCCTCAATAAACTGAAATGAAAGGATACCAACAGTAGTTCAGCTCTACGAGTGCTCAAATTGGAAGCATATGTACTCAATGTTGGTCGACTAGTAGAGTGTTGTGGGTCTAATAGTACTACTAGTAGACTTAAAGATGTTCACTTGTATTCCTAGTAAGAGTAAAATGCTTAAAGTAGCGAGAAAAGCAAATTCAGTCTTTGGATTTAGTTTTAATCCCTCCTACTTCATTTGCATAAGATCTACTATTACTACTAGTGAATCTCCTGGCCTTGGTAGTACTTCTGGTGCACTAAAGACAGTCTACCAAAACTACTATGGAGTTATCTTGAGTTCACTAGTAGTATTGGTAAACAAGAATGTTTTAGGAGTAAAGATTTTTGCTCCTCAAGTGTGTGAGTAGATCGGATAACTTTGCGTTACTAGCATAACTAGTATACTTTAAAAACTAGCTAAAACTCAGTAAAACAAAATGTTTGTTTCGTAGTAAACTCAAAATAATGTAGTAATACTACTAGCAGTGATGGTAGTAATGCATTACAAAAGTAAGTTTACTGTAATGCATTCCTTTTACTCTAACGTAGTAATGCAAGGCATTACAAAAAAAAGATAGTAACGTTTTACTTGGTACAAATGTCAGTAATGCATGTTATGGTGCATTTTAATTTAACCTGAAATGAAGAGTTTTTTTATTTTATTTGTTTGTTTAAATACAAATTCGCCAAGTTCTCCATGAGATCAGCGGAGGAGAAAAGTCCTCTGCTAGGCCTAAAGTTTCAAGATTAGTACAAGTAGACCTAATGCAGATGAAGTATGAGGGGCTATGACCAAATCCAGCACCCTGATTGGTTGTAACATTTTTTGCAAGCCAATGGGAAGCCTGACTTTGATTTTCCCAGTTCCCAGTTTAAGTCTACTAGTCGGACAAGTCAACCCAAAACAGTCTACCAGTGCAGCTAGTGCCACTTGTTGCTTCATTAGTAAAGTCTACTTGTAAACTAGTTAACAAATTCAATAGAAATGCAGATCAAACACAAGAGTAAACACATAATTTTTACTTTTACATTGTAGGGAACTCCCCGTCAGCAGCTCCGGAGAACCAGCCCGATGAAATCGACGTGGAGTCTCTGCCGTCCGATTACATCAGCGCTCCACCAGGCGACGAACAAGCTGACGTCCACTCCTCCAACAGCACCAACCTGTTCTTCGACGCTGCAGGAGAGGACCTGAATGAAAACAACAACAACAATGACCCATGTAAGAGCAACAGGAGCAACAAGTACATCATTCATCTTTGGCCTTAAAGGGATAATCAATAAAAAACACATTTTTTAAAATTAATCTTTCAAATGATGACAGGTCTGTGTTGAATTGGACTCATTTATTGTTCATAAAAAAGACTTTATCACCATTAACAAGAGAATAAGGTTTGTCGATTCTGGATCATTTTGAGGTTTTTAGTGTTCTCCTGATTGTCAATGCCATAATACAGAGGTAAATGATTCAGCAAGCTGCTGGTGTTTCCACTCACTGAAAGTTGTACAGTAAATATATTTGTCAAATAATTAGCCACAATTCTGCCTACTGCCTGCCATGATTTTTGACTTATTTGTTGCAATTTCTTCTGACTGTCTCTTATAATATTATTTTTAATAACAATAATAATAATAACAATAAGAAAAATAATAATAATGCATTTTAGTCTCTTATTTTAAAGACTCAAAGAAGCTTTAAAAGATAAAAGGATAAGGATGCAGGTTAAAAAATATACAGAGATAGCAAAGTGGTGATAAAAAATATGGACAAACACAGTAGCATGCAGAGAGCAAGATTAAGGATATATTGTGTATGAAACGATAGAGAAATTATATTTTAAGGAGTATTTATAATTTAAACGCGGTGCGAAACAGGTGTGTTTCTAATTTGGATGAAAATCTTGCAAGATATTAAGAACAAAGTGGAGGAAATTAATAAGAGAACTGAAGAGCAGAAAGACTCACAATATCCATTACTGAAGGAGTTGTTAATGATTTTCAGGTGGAGTTAGTTATGTTTCCTCCCCAAATCTGCAGACTTTTGTCTTGTTGTAGAAGTGCTCTATCACACTAAGGCCCCATCCACACGAAGACAAACCGAGGTCTAAACGCATACGCTTTTGCGAATCTGCGATCATCCATATGAAGACATTTGAAGGCGTGGGGGTCTGTAAACGATCAGTTTTAAACCAGATTACAGATTGGAAAGTTTGCAGATACGCTTACGTCATAGTTTCATATCTTCATTGACACGCATGCGCTACACACGGCAACAACGAGAATGGTGGCGTACGTGAAGCATATGTGCTGATGAAGCTAGTGACCCTACTATCCCTTTTGCAGCAAAATCTCCTTCTTCTCAATCACCACCGAGTTGAACAAACAATTATCGAGGACACATTACGGTGGTCTCTTTTTCAACTTTTGCTGCAAGTGTGCATGCCCACTGTTTTTACGTCTGTTTCTGCTTGTTTCCGTCATATCGTTACAGCCCCTCTAGAGGTCTGGCATGTGTTCTGGCATCTTCATGCGTATCGAGTGCATTCATTTAGATGCACACATTTTCTGAGATGCCTTCGTCTTTATGACAATTGTTTTTGAAACTGTTAAAGCATTTTGTCTTCGTTTGGATTGGGTCTAAGAAAAAGTATGCTTATTTTTAATTATAGAGGATGCAAGAAGATATGGATACAATAAAATGACTGTTTCATCTTTTAGGTGATTTGGCAAATTTTTTATCTTTTAACTCCCAGTTAAACTGTATGGCAGAGGTCAATAAACTCAATTGTATTTAATGTGTTAAAAAAACAGCATATCGTTTGTTTCTGTTCATGTTTTAGGATACAGAAAAAATGGCAAACACACCAAAGAACTGGTATTATCTTTGTTCGGGATATGAAGGTTGAAAAGCTAATAGCTATTAATATTATTATTTAAAATACTTGTCCATTTAATGATATGAAGATGTGAGTCAATATCTATTTATACATTTTATTTGTAATGTTTAATTCACAAAAATGTCTTCCTTCTTTAGTTGTGTTGGATTTATTTTTTCAAGACTTAAAATCTGTTTTTTCTTGTTTTACATCTGTTCATACAACAATATGCTGTAAAACTGATAGAAATGAGTCCATTTTTATTAAGCACAGAGTTTTTGCTCTTGACCGGCAATACCGGTATCAGCGATAATGAATTTTAAAATATCCAAAAATCCAAAATTGCACACACCTAGTTGAGACCACATCCTCCTTAAAGGACCAAAAGAGTCTTTTCCAAACCACAAACCCTCATTTGAAACCCTTTAGGATATTGATTCATTCATATTTTTTTATTATGTTGGATCTGATTTTCCATTTTTGTTATCTTATTTGGCTGCCCTGGTATCACTGACTCATTTAATGTCTGATTTCTTTGATGATCAAATTTTATATTATTTTTAACACTGTGTTTATTGACTATCTTATTTGGGAACAATTAAACAGATCAATTTGTATAAGCATAAACACAGTCAAAAAAGGTAAGGAAATAAAATAAAATAATTCTCAAATATGAGAACTAAATTAGAACATCAATAAAAAAATAAGTGCGATCAGGAGCTCAATCACAAGGGTGACCTGGTCAAGAGGTCAGCAGCACACGTCATGATAAATTCAAATTCAAGAAAAGATTAATGCAAGAAATGCCAAACTATAATTATGAAAAAATCACTGATTTGATGTTGGAAGTGCAACAGTTTTGGGGACGGTGATTATTAAAAACAGACGCTCTGAGGATTCTTCTTGCCCAGTGAGTAAAATAAACTCAGCTACAATGCCTCAGTTCAAGAGAATTATTGGAGAAAAATATCTTGATGTTTGACATCCAGTTTAACATTAATGCAGATTAAATTGGTGATTTTTCCCTCATGTGCAACAAAAAGGTTTGAACACTTACACAGACTGATCCACGTCATGATGTCCTGAATCTTTGTGCCATTGTTGAGGCTGTTTGAGGGTTTGGAGTGCTCATATATAACCCTGATGCACTTCCTATTCACCTTTGACTCCAAAGCACATAACTGACACCTGAATTTAACAAGAAAGACACTGCCACCTACTGGTCAAAGGTGTCACAGCAGAAATTTTAACTGCAGTTTAAGGTCTCATCCACACGAAGACAAAATGCTTAACAGTTTCCATAACGATCGTCATAAAGATGAAGGCGTCTCAGAAAATGTGTGCGTCTCTATGAATGCACTCGATACGTGCATTATGATACGAATCAAAACGAATCAAAAGAAGAACATAAGATTGCCAGGTAATTTTGTGTAATTATATTCACAGTATAGGAAAACAAGGATGAATATTTAACCCTGTTACACTAGTATATGTAACCAGCTATATCAGCTGTAAATATCAAAAAAATTTCAATTTTGGCCAATCTGATCCATAACTTTATAGGCTAATATCAGCCAATTCCAATAGCATACCATGAATATCGTGCATCCCCAATGGAGGTAAGACAAACGCTCAGTTGCCTTGCATAAGCGAAGGGTTATCAATAATGTTGTCTGCATACTAACCTTTACTTGGACCAGCATGAAAGACAGTTGCTTCACACAAGAGCAGGGTTAGCACTGATGTTTACATTTGCATTAAACCACTTATTATCAGCAGCAATCCCAAACATAGTTCAGGCCTTTAGTCAAGGGAACCAGCGTAACATTAGCTCCTATGTTTACCTAATAAAAGATGCCCTCCCTGCACAAGGGGTGGGCGACATCCGAATTTTGGTATCGATCCGATACCATGTAAATACAGGGCTAGTATCGCCAATACCAATACCGATACTTTTTTACATGAAATGTAAGGATCATTGAATATTTTTGTAATTTTGCCTTGAGTTACTTGATTATGATTATGGTAAAACACAGCACAAAGATTTTAGACAGTAAAAATGCTTTTAATTAATGAACCACAAAAACAGAACAAAATTTTAACTGTGTAAAAGTGATAAATTATTCCACGTTTAAGAAAAATAAATACAAGTGCAAAATAACAAAAAAGCAGCAATGTAAAAAAACATATAAATATAACAATGTCCATATCACAACAAAAATACCTTCCATTGCACAAATAAAGTGTAAACTCCAGTTAACCTTAACCCTTGGCTCTCTGCTCACAAAGCCCTCTCTGGGTTGCCCTTTTGGCTCTGTTTCCATATTGACAACAGATTTATAGGTGTTTGTTCAGGAACAGTAACATGTCGACATAGAGGGAGAGAGGTGCACCGTTTAGAAGCGGCGGTCAGAGCGGAGGAAAGTAAAGTAAAGACAGCAAGAGAAACTGCAGTATCGACCTCTTCACGCTAGCAGCGATCCAATACCAATACTCAGCTTGGTATCGATACTATTGATATTAAGATCGATACGCCCACCCCTACCCTGCACTTCACTACTAACTTTGCAACCTTATTTCAAACTGTCATGTCATAGTAACAGAAAACCTATTTCTGTCTCCTCTTTAGCCATTTCCTCCACTGAACCCTTTGTGGAGATAAACCTGGATGACCCGGCGTTGTGTGATCAGCTCCTCACCCCTCCAGTGGCGTCTCCTTTCGTCATTCCCTTCTCTTCTTTCTCCTTCTCATCCAGTTCTTTAACTTGATATGCTGACATGTTAGCCAACAAATAAGGAAGCTGATTAGCACAGAGCAGCCTCAAGCGTCAGGGAGCACTTTTTGACATTTTGATCGAATTTTAAAGGCCCAGTCACGCGTTCCCGTTTCTCTTGGTGATTGTGCACAACTGTACACGATGAGCAAGACTGGTTTAATCGGAATGATACGGGAAGAAATGACTGTCTCCCCTGGACACACCATTCATACTACTTCTACGCCACTTTTTGCCAGTTTGTCCTGCTTGAAATAGGTCGATACAATGAAACGACAAGGATTCCATGAGTTTCCATCTCAGCCCTGTTCGAACCCAATATGCATCACGTGAGCCTCGACAGGGCTTGGGTTTTTTTGCGTTCACTTCCCGCTAGAGATTCAAAGGAGCAACGACCAGAAAGGATCACATAACGCATTCGAGCAACTATAAATTTAAGTCAGGAACACCTGCACTATCATTACAATCGGGGCACAATATGATACAGTACAGGCCAAAAGTTTGTACACACCTTCTCATTCAATGCATTTTCTTTATTTTTATCACTAATTCCATTGTAGATTCTCACTGAAGTAATGATGGCCACTCGTTTCTCTTAACTTAGCTGATTGGTTCTTGCCATAATATTAATAGAGTTGTCTAATAGGGCTGTCAGCTGTTAGCTGTGCATCAGCCTGACTTCTGAACAACACAAATGATGGTCCATTAATAAGGCAAGAAACTCCATTAATTAACCCTGGAAAGGCACACCTGAGAAGAGAAAACCATTTCAGGTGACTACCTCTTGAAGCTCATAAAGAGAATGACAAAAGTCTGCAAAACAGTAATCAAAGCAAAGTGTGGATACTTTGAAGAAACGAGAAAATAACAAATTTCATTTATTTAACACTTTTTTATTAAGTACATAATTCCACACATGTTCATTCATGGTTTTGATACCTTCAGGGAGAATCTACAATGTAAATAGTGATGAAAATAAAGAAAACACATTGAGTGAGAAGGTTGTCCAAATTTTTGGCCTGTGCTGTACTTCCTTTTCCTTGGAAAGTTTTCTGGAATAAGCCATGATCCGCCCAATTGAGCCCTGTACATGCCACGCTAATACTTTCACCATAAGACAGAATAATGCTGCATTCACACGGCAAGCCACCCAGCTACCCAAATCCCACTGACGTATCGTAACACGTCCATAAATACCTCATTTTGGTCACCGTTGTTGCCAGCTGTCGCTCAGTGATGTCACGTCCGCTTGAGTTTCACCGCAATCATATCATATATCATATAATAGGATGTATAAGCAGACATTATTCCAGCTGTGTCCTTTTCACTCACTTATCAACCACAAAACACTGCAGCTGATGCCCTGCAGCAGCATCATCTTTGAGTTCTCTGCGGTCCGTTTAGGAGGAATTAATGTCCTCACTGACTAATGCGTGGTTGTAGTCCGGATGAATAACTGTCTGTTTATGGTACCGTCACACGTGCACACACCTGCTGATTGGTCATTTTTTTTAAGTTTCACATTGCGCGACAAGCTATGTGGTAGTGTGAAAGGCGGCTGTTGCATCGCGGGAGGGTTAGCCCCGCCCCATTGCGGCTGTACATTGACTTTGCATGGAGAGTGATCGCCAAGGTAGTACAAGTTGCGTCCGGTGTGAACACACCTTTAGGCTTCCACCCCACTATAGTGAGAGCGGTGATTCTCCACAACAGCTTTGAAGAGTTCAAAACAATCGGGACCCTTCTCCACTCCCTGGCGCTCGTCCACGACTATACTTTGTCCTGCGATCCTGATCAAGTAGAGCATGTAACACGACCAAAGCATGTTTCATTAGGATTATGACAATTGCGCACAATCGCCATGAGAAACAGGAATATATGTCTGGGGTATAAAATTAGATCGTCTGTTTATATAAAGATAAAAATGACTAAATTTACCGTTAACTGTTTTTTGATGCAAACCTTGACATCTTGATATTTCCTTATGTAACTAACACCTTGAGGATTGTACATATCACGTCTTGTATCATATTTTTCAGCACAGACTGTATGCAGTGCAGGTCATAATATGTACAGTTGTGAGTTTCTTAATGTAAGACACGTGAATCTTTTTTATTTGCTGAAAATGTTTTAAATATGTTTTGTTGTGACATGGATGAATTTTTGTATTATATAAAACACAAGTCAAATAAAGATTCAAGCAACAATGCTGGTTTTTGTTTTGTTTTTGGATCACTTCACACGCAACAAGCAACTTAACACTTCCTCCACACTTTTGTGCTATAGTGAGTAAACCGTGAAGCGTGATGGACAAAGTTTAGCTTCAAACTTGAATTAAAGTTCACTCCTGATCAAATATCAGCCCAATAGAAATGAAAATTAAAAGTTCAACTTGTGAAAAAGCATTTGAAAGCCTTAAAATAATACAGAAATGCAACGGATGTATTGAAAAATCTTGAAAAATGGCAGCAATACTACAAAATATGAAGGAATAAAAGGTGCACAATAAACTGACCCCTCTTAACCCTTTCTTGTATGATGTCTTCTACAGTAGACAGATATTTGAAATAAATTTTATACCCTTTAGGTTGCAGTAAATGTCCAACTATCAGGTCGGGAACTCCCAAACACTGGTCTCAAGTTTCATAAAAATATTAACTCCCCCCCCCTCCTTTTCTTTTACTTTTATTACTCTTAAAAAGTTTGTCAAAGATGTTTGTGGATCTATATTTATTTCCACTAACTTACTGTTTATACCAATGATGCATGGTGAAGTGAACAGATGCATGCTTGACAATATAACTGAAAAATTTAACATGATTTTTAATTCGTTTGAAAGTAAAAACAAACATTGAAAACACTTTTACTTTGTGATTTAATAAATCATGCATGAAAGAGTTAACTTAGTCTGACAACTTTTGCATCGTAGTGTAATTGGCCCATTTTCTAAACTGCGCACGACACAAGCAGTTTGTACTGATTTCACCAGAATGTTGAATGTAGTTTGATTTGAAACTGTTGATTTTTTGTAATGGATGCCACCATACTGCATGTCATTCTAATCGAACTTTAGCTAAAGTCATGTTGATACAAGATTTAAGATTATTTGGTCATGACAATCATGACCCTGTTTCCAATCCTCAATTAAAAAAAAAAAGAAGATATTAAAAAAAATTACCCACATTACAGTGAGAGCACATGTACTTAATTTTAGACTGTTATCCAAGCTAGTGATAGATTTATTTAGGCAGTAAAAACATTAACGTAGCCTTCAGGGTTTCTGCAGCCAGCCTCAAGTGGCCACTCAAGGAACTGCAGTTTTGACCGGTCCATCCTGTGTACTATTTTACACATGGAAAGCACTAACAAGGCCAAAGAATAGCATATATCCTTGGCAACAGCCTTAGCATTATTAGCATAAGCATGTTACATTAACTAAGTACTAAGGCGAATCATAGAAATTCAAATAAATAAAATAATTAATGAATAAAAAGTTGGCCTCAGTAAAAGAATAAAGACAGAGCTACTATCTGTTGAATTAAGAAAACTCAAAATTTTTATGAATTGAATTGAAAGAAAGGTCTTAGTGATTTCATTGAGTATTAGCTGTTGACATCAACAAAACAATTCTATTGTTTCTGGTAACTATTTGTAGAGCACCAAATATCATCAGTGAACTGATAGCTTTACCAGAATGCACTAAAATAGACTCCGCCAACACATAAGCTGAAGTAACCCAGCAAAAACTGCCTTGATTCTGATTGGTCGGACAGTGAACCAATCAGAGAGCCAAATCAATACAGCTTAAATAAAAGTTAGCTAAAAAGAGAATTATTTTCAGGAGGGTGGGGCATGTTGTAAAGGGTGAAGCAGTTGTTTTTGATGATGCAGTGAATATTTTAATTTCATATATGCATATTTCATATGTACATATGTGACTACAGCTTCTCATGATTCTTGAAAAAATTAACATGTAAGCAAAGTTAGGGTCCACCTGCTCCCTTTTTAATCTTAAGTTGTGTAAATTAATTTTATTTATTTATTTTCACACTGTTAAAAGAGAGGACAAAGAAAACAGTGAGTCAGATTAAGTAACATGTGCAGATGAGGTAGAAACCCAATGTGGGATCATTTACAAACCTCACTTTACCAGTAAATACGGATAAATTTAACAGAAAAAATACATCCTAGTAATCCTAGTAATCAAAGAAAGCAAACAAACAAAAATCAATTAACATACATTTCACCAAAATGAAGACTTCTACAAGACATAAACTAAAAATTACAAGATAAAGTGGTGCATTAGCTGTATTTTATCAAAAAAAAAAAGTCATCATTACACAGATCATCACAAACAAACAGTCTTTAAAACACTTTTAGCCTCAATCTGTGTCTGATCAGGGACAAAGACGCTGTCAGGAAATACAAATATTTGTTCCATAATAATGGTATTTTACTGAGCACTGATTTTGAGATGTATGACGCAGTGGCAAGTACATGATTGGAAAATATTGTATTTATTATTTATCTAAATGATATCAAATTAGGGGGACAAACTTACCAGAGATTGGCATTTAAATTAAAAACAGGACTTATTATAAGGTGTTTTTCATATGTCAAAGATTCATTTTTTTAAACATATCTCAATTAAACATCTGTACAAGGACCCGTGTTTCTCCACCAATCACAGAGCTGGGAGGAAACAGTTTCTGCCTAGCAACAGCAGCAACAGAGAATTCTGATTGGTTAATAAATAAATTCTATTTCTCAACTCTGAAGCTAATATAAACCATACCAGCATTGTTAAAGAAGTATTATAGAAACATTTGTTTCGGTGATGACTTTTCATATTTCATGTTCAAGTGTTTTCATGTAAACACATTTACCAGAAGTTACAGTCACTCTGCAGATACCTGAGTCATGCCACCATAAACCGCAGAGAGTCATAATGATAGAGGAACTGAATGAGTGTCAATGTGTAGAAACAAAACAACATGTTAATATTTTTTAGAGCATTAAACTGAAACTTAGATGGACCGATCACAGTCAAAGTCATGGTTCAGCTTCACTCAGATGTCCTGCTCAGTCCTGGCAAACCGTTTCCTTCTCTTGTTATTTCCTCTTCTGCTCAATGACCTCCGGTAACCCTCAATGCTGCGAAAATTTGGCTCATATCTCACCTTCCCCTCCCCTTTATTGCTCTTAAGCTTGTAGTCAGATAGTTTCCCTGTTTTCAGCTGTTAGACTTGTGGAAGAGCTAGAACTGGCTGGATCAGCTTTGGAAGATGGATGGTTGTTAGGAAAAGGAAAAAAGGAGACAAGCTGATTTTGAAAACCAGATTTATTTGCTTTACTTTGAAAAGTCAAACAAATAAAAACAACAGGGTTATTTAGTATAAAGCTTACATGCTGATCACGCTGATATGAAAATAAAAATCATTACCAAAGTTCACCAAACATGCTATCAAATTACACAGTACACTCATTAAATTCAAAGGTCCTGCAGATAAAAACACAACATTCAGCTGGTGTGATGGAGTGAATTTGTTTGGGTTTTCGACAGTCTGAACTTCAATTTTACAGGACTGGAGAAATGTAGAAATGACACAAACATCTTAACATCACATCAACTTTGGTGCAAAGAAAGAAAACAGTTATCTTTTAACAAAAATGATCAATAATAAATAGAGAATGGCAAAAAATTATCATGACAGACATGTGTTTATGGAAAAGTGCAAGCGGTTTGACGAAACAAAACAAACTACTGCTCAACAGTAGAAACAAAGACCAGTGTTCATGTCGGGCAAAAATCTCTTTTCTACAGAGTTGGTAATTTTCAGGAAATGGAAACAATTTTTTTTCCCCTCAACTGGTTAAAAACCTATGAAATTCACTCATTGACGTTAGGCTAAAAGTATAGAAGAGTAAAGGGACCATGTTAGATGGAGAAAATAATGTTGGGGAAGTCGAGATTTAAGTTTAAATTTCAAGATTAACGTTGAAATGACGAGAATAAAGTCGAAGTGCAATGATATGTTAAAAGTACAAATGTCAGGAAAAAGTTGAAATACATCGTATGTCAACTTTATTCTCGACTTTCAACTTCTTTTCTTGACATTTCGACTTTAATGTCATAATTTTGACTTTTATCATGGAATTGTATTTCAACTTTATTCTCAACATTTCAATTTAATCTTGTCATTTCGACTTTGTTCTCGACTTCCCCAAAATAATTTTCTCCATCTAAAATGGCACTAACGCTCTTCAGTACCAAAAGACTTCAGCCCAACAGCCACGATATATCTTGCTTGGTATAAAAAAACGCACACATTTCATTAAAATCATCAGCATTAAAAACTTAATAGCTATTTGATGGTAGAGTTTGTATGATGACCCTTTACTAGCGTTAAGTGAAAACTGGTGAACAAAAGAATCTTGCTAGCTAGCGCTGGTTAATGTGCCTGGCGTTTTTTTTGCCTCCATCTAAACCTGCTCCATAAAAATCATCCTGAGTAGGGTCTGTACAACAAGATACATCATAAACAAAACTGTTACCGTGACAACAGAGCTTCTGTTAAATAATTCATGGATCAAATAACGTTGACTGCACAGGTCTACAACACCTGAGCTTCGTTCCTCTAATGTTGTCCTTAAACTGTCCTGATGTTTAGGTGCAGGTAATACAGGGGTGTCCAAACTTTTTCACCAAGGGCCAAAGTGCTGGTGGTCGAGTGGGTCAGTGTCTAAAACCTGTTTGAAAAAGGTAAAACCATTCACAAGCAGATCCAGCAGGTGATTGGATGATCATTCCGTCAATCATTACAGCCAATCAGATTATGTTGTAGGCCCATGCAACTACAAAGTAAAAACATGAGCCACTTTGTAGAACAAACTCATCTCAAATAGTTTCTTGTTTAATAAAGATATGTGATCCAGATCTAATCAAACTGCCAATTACGCTGTTAGCATTTATGCTAATCCTACTGTTGTCTTGCTTGTAGCTCCACCTCCTTCTGCTCTAAAGGACTCTGATTGGGCCGTGTTACTTTGTGCCGCTCACAATCGTTGTAGATAGGAGCTTGGCCAGATGGATCTGCCTGATTACAGACATGAAGCAATGAAGAAGGTGGATTCAGCTACACTGCAGCATCAAACTGGCCCAGGCTACCACTGGATTGACCTCCAGAGACAGAGAGGAGATGCTGATGGCTCAACTCTTTTTTAAAGTCAAAACAAGAGCAAACAGCACACCTAAACTATAACCAGGTGGAGAGAGAAGCGAAGAACAAGATCAATTTATGCTGCTTTTAAAAGCTGAGATCAGTTTGGCTTTATTTTCTAACCTGGGACATACTTCCAATATTCTTAGGACTAGCTGCAGGCCAAATAAACCCGGCCAAAGCTTGGACACCCCTGATACTCCCTCATTTAAAAGCACAAATGTACCACCAGCTTAAGGCACAGACTATCGATGCTTATCAAAAATATATTCATGTTTTTGGTTTTAGAAAGAACCTGCTTATTAAAAAATAAAAAATATTGCACATTTGACTGAAGGCACCATCAAGTAAGGAGGTTTCTAATGTTCCCAGCATTAGATTAGTGGCAGTAAACATTCCCTTCCTGACTTCTGGTCTATCGTTGTGCACCATTTTGAACACTTTACATAATCTTGTACAAGCGAGGCATTCAGACTCAGAACAAGGCTGAAAATCACAGTCATATTATATAGTTTACATACATTAACTTATACTGACTGGCCACTTTATATGGTACACCGATTCAACTGCTTGTTTATGTAAATCAGTCAATCACATGGCTGTAGCTGGATCCTTTAAGGCATGTGGACAAGCTCAAAACTAACTGCCAAAGAACAAGTGACTCTGAATGTAAGTATTTCAGATGCTGCTGATCTACTGGGACACTCATGCACAACCATCTCAAGGGTGTGCAGGAGATGTTCCAAAAAAGATATCCAAAAATAAATATCCGGTAAGAAGCAGTTGAAGCAAGAAGTGGCTCATGGTGATGAAAAAAACACTATTACAACCAAAGAAGGTTGTTATGGGTGGGGGAGGCTTTCTTGGCAAACTTTGGACCCCTTAACTGAGCCAGTGTTCATTTTGACATCAGTTTTTAACTTAGCTTCAATTACAGTCTTTTGCCTGGAATATCTTTCAGTTTTAGTCATAATTTAGTCATCTTAACTGTTTTAATGTTAGTCTAGTTTTAGTTGATGAAATTTCACGTAATTTTAGTCGACGATGATGATGCTGTAAGTTTAGTCGACTGAAATATGAAGTGTAAAATGTAAGGCATTTTTTTATTTATGAATTTATAAAGTCATGTTTTACATTCGGAGAGATTTAAAGGATAACTTCGGTTCCTGCAGCTTTTACATTGTTTCTAGAATGAAGAACAACAATATACTCACCCAGAAGGCTTTCCTGATGCAAACGGTGCTTCGGGAGATATTTAGATCCAAAATCGAGCAGCGGACACCGATATAATGTAGCCTGTAGGGCATAGATCGCCGCTCCTAAAAACTGCATTAATCGTCCAAAAACTCATGTTTTTCACCAATATTCCATCATGATTCACGCTAATGGACGGCCATTGCAGCCTGTGTCTCCACACAGCGCTGTGTGGCTGAACCAACGAGTTTGTTTACATGCTCTTCACAAGACAAGAAAAGTGCTCATTGTTTCAGGGCAGCTACAAATCGACTTTCTTCTTCCAGTTTTGTGGAAAAATGGACGAATATCTATGGGATGAAGATGTTGTGGAGGAGGACTTTGAATATGATGGGTGTCCTTACAGTTTGGAGCCACAGTATACAGATAAGGAGCTCTTAGAAATGAAGAAGTGATCGCAACGCCCGGAGAGTACTGCGCACGCGCAGAGTTCCCCGGTCTTCTTCCTCTGTTCAGACCTTGTTTCAGCCACAGAGCACTGTGTGGTGAGACACAGGCTGCAATGGCCGTCCCATTCGGGCGTGAATCATGATGGAATATTGGTGAAAAACATGAGTTTTTGGACGATTAATGCAGTTTTTAGGAGCGGCGATCTATGCCCTACAGGCTACATTATATCGGTGTCCGCTGCTTCGATTTTGGATCTAAATATCTCCCGAAGCACCGTTTGCATCAGGAAAGCCTTCTGGGTGAGTATATTGTTGTTCTTCATTCTAGAAACAATGTAAAAGCTGCAGGAACCGAAGTTATCCTTTAAGTGTGTTGCTCATCAACACGAGTTTTGTGTTTACTCGAGACTGGTCTTGGTCTTGAGACCACATTTTGAAGGTCTTGGCCTTGTCTCAGACTTAAGAGCATTTTTACTCAATCTCGTCTCGGACTGGCCGAACTCTGGATTTTCCAATAAGAGCAATTAAGACCAGCACTAATCTGCTGTTCCTCAAATTCATTAACATGAGTAAGGAGGAACACTTGGTACAACAACAAAAAGCTTCAGTTCATGTGTTATTTCCCCTGTGATGACTGCAACCTTCCCGGTGTTGTGACTGAGGGACACCCCCCATAACTGTTCAACCTTGTCAAAAATTGATTTTAATGGTCTTGGTCTTGTCTTGGTCTCTGCTTGTCTTGTCTTGGTCTAGGGTTAGTTTAGTTAGTTAGTAGTTAGTAAGTTTTGGTGTTGTCTTGGTCTCGTTCTTGGTCTCGAGTCCCAAAAGTCTTGGTCTTGTCTTGGTCTCGAGTCCCAAAAGTCTTGGTCTTGGTCTCGGTCTCGACACCCAAAAGTTTTAGTCTTGTCTTGGTCTTGGTCCTGGTCTCGACTCCCAAAAGTCTTGGTTTTGTCTTGGTCTCTGTGTTGATCTCGACTCCCAAAAGTCTTGTCTCGGTCTTGGTCTTGACTCCCAAAAGTCTTGGTCTTGTCTTGGTCTCAACTCCCAAAAGTCTTGGTCTTGTCTTGGTCTCGGTGTTGATCTCGACTCCCAAAAGTCTTGGTCTTGTCTTGATCTCGGTGTTGATCTCGACTCCCAAAAGTCTTGGTGCTGTCTCGGTCTTGGTCTTGACTCCCAAAAATCTTGGTCTTGTCTTGGTCTCGATGTTGGTCTCGACTCCCAAAAGTCTTGGTCTTGTCTCGGTCTCGGCTTGTCTTGGTCTTGGTCTTGGTCTCAACTCCCAAAAGTCTTTGTCTTGTCTTGTTCTCGTTAGATTCTGGTCTCGGGCAAGTCTTGGTCCCCGACAATGTGGTCTTGAGCACAACACTAATCAACACGCTTCATAAAACTTGTAATTTTCTTATCACCTCATTAGAACTGCTCTTTACGGGGGAAAAACTAGTTGCCCACCCTCCTGAAGAGAGCAGCTCTGATTGGATCGCTTTCCCACCACCACCAAGCTAAGGCAGCTGTGATTGGATATATTCCTAACTTGTCTCTACTTTCTACATGACCAGATTAGCTCTGTCAGACATTTTAGTCTAGTTTTTGTTTGTTGATGAATATGTCAGTTTAGTTTCAGTTTTTGTCCATGTGCACTTGTTTTTGTTAGTTTCATCAGGGGAAAAAAGGTTGTTGACAAACCCCACAGTGGCCTCCACTATCTCTAGATCTCAATCCAGAAGAGTACCTTTGGAAGGTGGTGGAACAGGAGATTCCCATCATGGATGCATGTGATGCTACCATGGAAACATGGACCAACAACTGTTTCAGCATCTTGTTGAACTTATGACATTAAGCATTAAGGTGGGGTCAACCCTGTATGAGGTGTACCGAATAAAGTGGCCAATCTAAAGCACATTTTCCCAGGGTAAAGAATTTTAAATTCATGAAAGTGTAATTTTAGTCCCTTTGTCTCCTAATGAAAAAATTCAGAAAGAGAGCTATCCCAACGGCAACAAGCCCCGAGCTCAGTGCCATTTTACTGAAGACAAGTTTCCATCCCGAGCTCCACCAGTCCAGTTGTTCAGGTTCAGACTTTGATTCTGATTCTGATCCGGACAAATCCATTGCTGCTGCAGACAGAACAGAAACTCAGTTGAAGACCAAATGTCTCATTGTTAATAAAAAACATGTTTTAAGAGAGTCTTATCTTGGGATGTAACGGTATGAAAATGTTGTGTCACGTTATTGTGACCAAAATGATCACGGTTATCATTTTTTTATTGTTGCAATGTGCTCAAAATGTTCTAAAAGTACTTTTACACACACTTGAAATCATCTAACCCCTTTAATATTATAATTACAACAGGTCTTTTTTTTTTTCAATTTGTTAAGAAATGTCATTTGAACAATTTGTCACCATTTTTTTTTCTTGAGAAATAAAAGTTAACAATTCTGGCAAGTTTTCTGTCATTATCTTATAAATGCTTAAACGGATTTGAACTTTAAACAGAATTTTCTTCATCAACAAAAGTAAATGAACAAGTTCAAAGTTTTGAGATGACTAAAAGTAATCTTTACTTATTTTACATACATACACCCATTTTATTTTGCCTACAGCCTAACACCGGGATTCCACTGGATGCGTATCCGGTCCGTTTCCGCTCCGCTCCGGTCCGATCCGTCAACTGACGCGCGTCAACTCCCACTGGATCCGTCTGTACGGCTCCGCCACTGCTCCGCCATGGATGTATTGTGCTCCGCCTTGCAGCGGGTCAACGAGCTCTCGCGATTTAATGTGTAATCGCGCGATATACAGATGCGGAAGTTTACTATTTACAGAGAACTACATCCATTCAAACGGTTAGTAGTAGCAAACAAAGACCTGGTGCTGACCTGTTGATCTTCCCTGCACTGGAGATAATTGTGATTCAACCTCAAGCATGGGTAAGTACAACTTTGGTAATTATCTAGGTCTGCTTGTTTATTAAAATCATGTTTTTGTTTTTACAAAAGCCTATAAAACTATATAAATACGCTATTTTTTTGTTTGGGTCGTGGTGGTGGTGAAATAACATCGAATATATTACAGTTTTATCTCAGAAATTGTTTAATACACTTTCATAAGAGAGCACACCCTTCACATTTTTAAAAATATTTCATTATATCTTTTCAGGCGACAGAAATAAAACTTTGATCACTAGTCAGTGTAAAACATTTTCTGTCCTCTGAAAATATCTCACCCCTCAAAAGTTTTAATAACATAGTTTGGAAAATGTGATGGGTCTACTTACTTTTGTGATATAGGCTTCTGTATAAAATAATATAAAATGAACCAAGTCAGTATGGTAGGTTATTGACTGACTAAATTATTCTGTGCACTTCAGTGCCTGTTCTCAGGAGGAGGACAATAGCAATGTTGTTGCTGCTTCAAAGACTGCGAAGGAGGGTAGAGGCAGAAGAAGCCGATACTGGGTCCATCCACTGAACCAGCGCAGGCCTGAACAAGGAGATTTTCATCATCTTGTGGCTGAACTACGCCTGGACAGTCAACGCCATCACCAATACTTCAGAATGAGTGCAGAGAAAATGGACGAGCTTCTCTCAATCATTGGCCAAGAACTCACACGCCAAAATACCACCTACAGAGCTGCCATACAACCAAAGCAGAGACTGGCTGTTGGACTGAGGTGAGCTTAACTTTATGTACACAAAGAATCACACATCACAATATGTTTGAACTTTTATTTTCCAAAGTTAAAGACATGCAAAGAATAAAAATCAAGAAAATGAAATAATACTTTTTTAAAGAAAAATAGAAATGACAACTTTTTACAAATAACAAAAATAAATACTAAAAAAGCAGTAAAAAATATGTACAAATACTAAAAACTCTATATTTACACTATAGGTTAGTGTAGGAGTGTGGGGAGGTCGTGCTACCTTCCCCCACTCTCATGTGCTTGGGCCATCATTTGTGTGAAAGGCCCAATAGGGTTTACCGGTGGGGGGTGGGTTATTGGCCTGAATGTACCTGGTCTAGATGCTGTGGGAGTTTGGAATGTGGGTGGAGGATTAATTTGTGCTGGGCTTTGTTGGGGTGGCTGATGAGTGCCACTTTTAATGTTGTGCAGCAGGTTTAAAATTCCTACTTTAGCCTGCAACCTTTTATTTTCGTCCAGTTTGAGCAAGATAGGTGCCAGGCTCATGGCAAAATGATGGCACTCATCAATGTCAGACTGAGGCTTTGAGTGTGGTTCCTCTAATATGGCAAGAAGCCGTTCCTCCACATCTGTTGACTGTGGTCTTTGGCTCCTCCTTGTGTCTGTGGACCTCCTCTCCTTGGGCTTCTAGACCGTTGGGGCATCTCCCTTGATGTTGAGGGCTGTGATGTCCCTGGCTGGTCATCTTGGCTCATGGTGGCTGATGCACTGGCAGATGTTAGGTCATCTGATCCACAGGCCGACAAAGGTGTTGAGGACCTGTCATCAGCCAGAACACTGGCCAAATTGCTTTTTGAACTATAAAAAATTCAAGGATAATAAAAATGTGAGTCAAATTGGCAGTAGAGACACAATAATAATCTATTTGTTTATGCTCATGTGCATTGAATAGCACAGAATGTTATCTAGTAATAGTAGTATAATTAATAATAAAGAAATAACAGCTACAGAAATGATAATATCATCCATACCTTCTTGGGTTTAGGTAGGGCAGAATAAATGACATAATGTCATTATATTTCCAGTCCTTTTGTGAACCCCCTGCTGAACCACTTGGAAGCACCTTTTTACGGTGCTTCACAAATGAGTCCCTCAGTGACCTCCATTTTGTCTTGCAAACATCAGCTGCAAAAGAAAAAAAAGACATTAACTATCACAAAACACATATTCAACTCATCATTTTTTTGTTCATTTTCTTCACAGGTACTTGGCTTCTGGAGACTCACTGATCAGCCTAGCCTTTAACTACCGCCTTGGACACACCACAGTAATCAATTCTGTTCACATGGTCTTTGCTGCCATAGAAAAGGTCATGATTGAGAAGTTTTTACCACAACCAACAACAGAGATGTGGAAGGAGGTTGCACGACGCTTCTGGGAAAAGTGGAACTTTCCAAATTGCCTGGGAGCACTTGATGGCAAGCATGTCGTCATTCAAGCACCACCCCTCTCTGGTAGTCAATACTTTAACTACAAAAAGACTTTTTCCATTGTGCTTTTGGCGCTAGTGGATGCTGACTACCGGTTTAGGTGCATTCAGGTGGGAGACTTTGGCAGAACATCTGATGGTGGGGTCTATGCTAGTTCAGACTTGGGGAAAGGAATGGCAAGCAACACTCTTCATGTTCCTCCACAAACCTCTCTGCCTGGTGCTGCTCACATTGGGGATGTGCCACATGTGATGGTAGGAGACGCAGCATTCCCTTTGAAGACCTACCTAATGAGACCCTACCCAGGACAGAACCTCCCACACAAGAGGAAGATTTTCAACTACAGACTTTCCAGAGCAAGGATGGTTGTTGAAAATGCTTTTGGGATTTTATCATCACGCTGGAGGATTTTGCACAGGAGGATTAATCTGCACCCCAAAAATGTGGACACACTAGTGGTGGCAGCGTGCATCCTGCACAATTTCCTCCTTGCACCAACCGAAAACGCGGTTGCTGGATGATGCAGAGCAACTGGGGAGATACATGGCCCCAGTCAGAAACATGGGAGGAAACAGGGCTTCAAGAGAAGCCATTTCTGTCAGAGAGAGCTTTGCCACTTTTTTCACCTCTCCTGAGGGCAGCGTATCCTGGCAGGACCGGATGATTTGAACTTTCAACATTACTGTTGAGAGAGAAACGTGTGCAGTGTTGTTCTTTTTCATGGTGGTAGCTTGTTTTTATATGTATGATGTCTTGTATATTTTGTATGATTAAATTTACATTAAAATTTTGAAAAAAAAACCCATTGGTTTGACTGGCCTTTCTCTGCCATTTGCAAGTGTGAAAATGAACAACTACTGTGGCCATGGACATGTGATCAGGACACAAGCAACAAGTCCCTGAGCCTCTCTAGGCGCCTCTTCCCCATTAATCAACTGAACCTCTGCAGTAGTTCTGTAATACTACAACAGAGATTTGTCAAGTTTTCTTTAACTTAAAGAAATGTCCAATACATTAAACACACCTATAAGGTGTGTGTGAAAACAATCTTGAATAAATACTTGAAGAATAACATTAAAAGCATTACTCTACTGTAATTAACTCAAATTTAGTTTAAAATATCGAAAAACAATTCACAAAAATAAAACAATGCATTGGAACAGTTATTGCAATTTTTTCTGATGGTTTTCTGTATCATTAAATGCAAATTATATTACTTTTCTCCTTTTTTTCTTCATATAAACATATAATTTACTTACCATCCACACCAACAACTTCGGATACTTTTTTCCACGCCTCATCCTTCTTGTGGTTGTCCTTATAAAAAGCATGTGACGGGTCATACAGTATTTTGTGGTTTTGCACCTCCAAAATCAAAAGCTCCTCATCCATGGTGAAGTGGGGTGAAGACTGAACCTTTGACACCAGGTCATGCTCCGCCCTAAATGACGTTTTCCAGGTACAGTACTTTTCCGTTGCTGACACGGTATATTTTACTTTGAAACATCTACGGATGTTTTATTTTGTGTTTGTGCTCAACTTCCTGTCCCGCACGATATTCTGTGTGCTAAATTGCTGCGCCGTGGTCCGCCATCCGGCAAAAATAGAAGCTCTGCGTATCTGCTCCGTATGCCGGAGGCCGGCGGAGCAGATACGGAGCCGTGACGGAGCTGGTGGAAGTACACACATTGCTTATAATGGAAACGGATCGGCTCCGCTGCCGCAGCGGAGCGGAGACGGATCGGATACGCATGCAGTGGAATTTGGGCTTTAGTGCTAATAATACAGCTTGTTATAATAGACCATGTCCAGGCCTTTTTCATGAATGTTTTTAACTGATGATAATGCCCTTCATGACTCTCTGACAGATCTACTCAACTCTTCGTCCTTTAATATTATTTAAAGTTACATTTAAAACACAAACTAAGATGGAAAAAGATGATAACTTACAAAATACAGCAGAAAAGAACAGCAAGAACACACTCCAGAATAATACTGATGCTATTATCTACAAGATTTCTACATTATTTCCACAGAAAATACTGATAAACTGCCTATAATTCTCTCAGGTATGGCTCTCTGAATCTTCTCATTCTCTCTTCGGCTCAGTCAGCTCACTCACTCGAGGAGTTACAGCGGTTTTAACTATCTTTTTCTTTAGCGGAAATTTCGTGTTTTAGACAGGGGGACCATCTTCTTTAAGTTTCCCCTCGACATCCTTATAAAATCCAAAACTTGACAAGCCTTCAGAGTCTTGACCGCGCTAGCAACACAAAAGAACTACAAAAGTGGTTTGACTGTCTGTCACCACCGGAAGTGAAAAAAAACTTGGAGCAGCTGCCGGCGACACACATAACAAAAAAACATGGAGGGAGAAGATGACACGTTGAAAAGAGAGCTGTTTACACCGACTGAATGTCAGGCATGTAAAACTTAAAGGCGAGGCCTTTTATATGCACTGCACTTCTACCTAAAATAAAAAATGCAGTATTTTTCCAACATGTTTGGTTTTATTCAACAGGAACAGGACAGAAGTGGGGGTAATTTTGAGTGGGAGTGGGACAGGAAAGGATTAATTTTTTTACTCCGCCCCGGGATTGGGTTAACCTGACATGCCAGATGGACAGTTTCATATGTCCGCCACGGAAATATTTCACAAGTCCATCTGGGTAGCCGCTCTTCTGATTAGCTTTCAGAGGCGGGACCTTCAAAACAATAAGTTGCTGGCGATTGGACAACCGTTTGAACCAAAGAAGAAGAAGATTGGACGACCGTTCTGATTGACACACTCACCACAGGCCAATCCACATCAAGCCCCGGTATGACGGAGCTTATGTGTGTAGCGGCTAAAGTTAGCCGTTAGCCGCTAACTTAGCTGCTAACAGCTAACGGCCTTATACTATCCTCTTACACTAAAAATAAACTTCTGAGGAGGGCAGATTTCGCCAAGTTTTACTAAGTATCTATGACAGGAGTCACTACCCGATCCGTACGTATTTCTATGACTGAATCCATCGCGTATATATCAATATCTTTTTCTTTATACACATCACGGTTCGATAGGAAGTGACGCAGTTTTCGCGCATGCGCAATGCGCGCATGTACTGCGCGCATGCGCATCGGGTAGCCGTCTGCTGACGTCACGCCTTCTCGTCACTTCCGCTCTTCCCGCAGCTCCCGCCTCTGTTCCCTGATTGGGCCGTTGAAATTTTAGCCGCGTGAATCCACTGGACTACGGTGCGCTACAAGATGGGGATCTGAAGGACTTCAGGAACTGAATCAGGCAGATCCCCATCTGCTATGCAAGGTTAGGATTGGGATGGGACGGGATATTTTTCTCTGGTAGTGGGACGGGACAGGAGTGAAAATCTGCTCCCTTGTCATGCTCTAAAACCAATGTAGCATACTACAAAATAAACCTAACAGAACCATCATACTACATTCCGGTGTAGTAGGCAGTATGCAGTTCCTACAACATAATACGTTTATATGCAGTATGTAGTAGTGGAATAAGAAATAGCTCAGGCTTTTCCAGGCAATGAGTGTATCACTGTGAGTTATTGACATAGTGTGGTGATCAAACTGTATTTACCTGTAATTTAAAAAGGGAACGGTAATACTAGCTGTGGGAAATTTTGCCATTGTTTACCATTTTACCGGTAACCGTTACATCCCTCGTCTTATCTGACTTAGTGAATTCAAACATCATCTCAGGCGCTTACCTGTCACGTTGAGGTGGCAGATGTCCCAGCCAGACTTGTCTTTCTTCGTCACTTCACAATGGTACATACCCGAGTCGTTCACCCTGAGCGAGGACACGTGCAGTCTGATGTGTCCATCCCTCATGGCGTCCTGGTCCCAGTGGATTCGCCCTGCAAAGTTTTCATCCTGGGACTCTGGGACCTCCACTCCTTTATAGAGGTGAAGCAGAACTAAGTTTCCATTCGGAGTTAGCATTTCACAGATGATACGAAGGTCCAGTGGGCCGCCATCGATGGTCGTGAAGGTCCAGTTCAGGCTGACGTCCTGGTTCTCCTCGACTGTGTAGTGAGACTGAGCTGCTTTGACCTCAAACGCTCCTGCTGAGACAGAAAGAGAGGAGGAGGAAAGACATAAACCCTTAAACTGGCATTTTAACCATGCGGTTGACTTTTTGTTGCCATAGCACTGTATTTACGACTCTTAAAGCCCATCTTTGTCTGTTTTCCTTTTTCATCTCTCTGAATAGTGTATGCAACAACAATTTGTATCCACCGGTGCTGCTGCACATGAATATCATTTTCATGAATATCAATGCTCCTCAGAAATCTAACAGAAAGAGCAAACACTGGTAATTTAGTTGAAGGAAATAAATGTGTCCGTGATTCCTCAGAAAACTGGGTCATCTGCTTCACAGATTAATTTTGCTCTCTAATAAAATTACACACAAAAAACCCCAAAAAATTTTGTTGCAGAAAAAAGATTTAATCCTTCAATGCCCAGGATAACCCTTAACAGGCAAGACAACCTGCTGGTTGACTTGCAAAACTGAAATCTTGCAAAATGAAGACGAAGAAACTCAAATGTATTTCTTAGTTTGGATGTCAAACGATTAAGGGTCCGTCTATAGGCCCAAGAAAATGTCCAAAAAACTGGTTTAACATCCCGTTTACACAAGAACGGTGACTGGAGTTGCATCAGGCTACCTTTGAAACCGGGTTCTGGAGTGAAAAATGTCTCTTACAACAAAATGTGGATTTGCTGTTTCAATTCATTCATTCATTCATTTCTTTATTTAATCTCTAAATTCCATTGAGAGCGTGCTCTCATTTCCAATGATGTCGAGAGTACATAAAAACAGTAATTCAATCAATCAATCAATCTTTGTGCAAATTCATACCAAGTGTTATCTCAAGAAACTTTACAATAGAGCATAAAGCTCTTCATTTTATGGATACACATATATGCATAGATCCATATAAACATATAAAAATACACACACACACACATATACATATATATATATATATATATATACACATATATATTATATATATATATATTATATATATATATATATATATATATATATATACAAATATATACATCCAACACCCAACATGAATCCATATAGCCAATCATGAATCCCTCCATCATGGCGGCAAGAAAAAACCTTCTGTTAAGCAGCAGGAAATCTTGAATGTGGATCCCAGTCTCATGATGAACAGATAATAATACTCTGACCTGCAGAGAAGTATTTGTTATATTCACCAAACTTACATCACCAACTACTGGCCTGGCACGCACTCTACCGCGTTTTAGTCTTTCTTACAGATCCGTGTTAAACAAGGAAAACTGTTTGGAGTTGCTGAAGAGTTTATCTGATGATTGTAGGCAGAGGCAAGCTAACGCTATCCGTTGATTTCTAGTGTTTGGGCTAAGCTAATTAGCGGTGGGTGAACTCTGCCTGTCTCTTCTATGTTACTGCACACAGAGTCAAAAGAATGGAGTCTACCATCTTGTCATCGTGTATCCCTCTAAAAAATCTTAAGTCTTGTGACTCCACTTCACAGAGGTGTAAGTGCTTGAGAAAGCGTAGACCAGTTCTGCGTAGCTTTGGCTGAGGACGTGTACTAACCGCAGACACAGCAGGTCAGACTGAAGAGCAGCAGGATCCTGGAGATCATTTTCTCCTGTAAGAGGAAACAAATTATCAAAATTTATCCATCAGAAGAGAAAAAGATGGTGCAGTATGATATCACATCATAGCAAGACAAATAGTATCTTATGATCTATTCTGAAACAACCAATCCTGGTCTCCCCTGCAGGAGATTAGAAAAACAGGTTTGAAAAACTGGGCACACCTTTAAAGAGAATAAATCTGTCAGTGGTTGTAAAGTGTTAAAGGGACATGCTTGATTATGCAATAAATAATAACTGGTATGTTTGTGTGGCAGTAAAATAGTGATCGAAGGGTTCAATTCTCTCAAACCACTCACTTGGAGAATGGAGAATGATGGAAAATGTGATTTTCGTGAATAACTCCTGAACTGAAATAGATATCATTATGAATCCAACCACCAATTGTGTGTTTTCATGGTCAGTGAATCTAAATATTTACATGAAATAAAGGTAGGACTAATATTTATGGTGAAAATCACAATATGGCATAGGACTGTGGTGCTGGAGGAGGTCTGCGCTCTCTGAGTGCTTTTCTAGTTGTCATTATTTTCTTGAAATACTTTATCAATAATGCTGCACATTCATACAGAAGAGTATTACGGCCATGTTAGATGGGGAAAGCAAATTTGGGGAAGTCGACATTAAAGTAGAAATCTCCAGAATATGTGTGATATGACGAGAATAAAGTTGAATAACAATTTCTTGATAGAAGTCTAAATGTTGAGAATAAAATAAGAATAATTATGCTCAACATTTCACTTTTTTCTCGACACTTTGACTTTTTTGTTGAAATTTGGACTTTTTCTCGACATTTCCACTTTTATCACAAAATTCAACTTTAATTCCGGAATTTCGACTTTAATGTCGACTTCCCCAAAATTAATTTCTCCACCTAACATGGCCCTAATACTCTTCCGTACATTCATGCCAATGGGTTATATGAATTAAAAATATTGAATAATACAAGTCTTGCTAACTAACATGCATATAAATACATTTTTGTTTAGGTTGTCAGACTCATTATTTATCATCATAAAACACCAGCTTCTACATGACAGAGTTTAATGCTTTGCTTGCAAAAATATCAAGCACACAGTTTTGCCAGTTACTTTATTTATTTGTTTTTCCCATGTAAAAATAAATCGAGTGTGGCACTGCACATAGCTTATTATTATTTTTGCATTGAAAAAATACAATTAAAGGGGTTCCTAAGCCTGACTCAACTTAACCTTAATCACCCATGGGTGCTTTAGAGGTCATTTGGTGAGCTTCAGCCTGTATCCCATCACCTTCCTGAGGTTCGGACCAATACAGTCTGAACTAAAGTTTGACTCTTTCTGCACAGAAGAATGAGGGGAAGTTTCTGGAATCTACAGAGCGAAAAAAACTTTACACAAAGTCTTTTATTTGGTTGTTTCTTCTTCTGTTGCGGCGGTGATAAAGTTTCTACAGCCAAGCGCTGATGGTCACTGATTAACACGGTTACTCTTTAAATCGTAACACCTGCTGCTCCATTTCAAACCTCTGAAACACTTCAGTCCATTAAATTAACATTTATCTTCAGGAATTCAAGACAGAAAACTAAAAAAAGAACTTCATGTCACTTAGTCAACTTCGTGATCTACATTAGTAATAGTTAAATCACTTTAAACGCGTCGTTTGCGTGACAATAAAAGTCGAAGCAGCTCGTCTGATGATCTGAATCAAAGTTGTTAAAGGAGGTTTTACTCACCTGGAGAAGCTTCAGCAGAGACGTCTGTCCTCTCTGGGTGAGGACTGTAGTTTGTGTAAACAGCTGAGCTGTGTTTTTAACAGGGAAGTGAAAGTGAAAGTAAAATCACGTGATGTTTGTAAACGTCACGCATGCGTGATCTTTACATAAACCATCATCCCCTCTAACATTTTGTTATATGTTTGCACTGCATTGGATTAATTTTGTAATTTTACTCTTTTTTTCTTTTTTGTTTGTCTGTTTTCAACTAAAAGTGCATCTGAAACGTATGCAAATGTTTCAGTGTGAATGAAATGCATTTTCAGCTGTTACATATGAAAATTATAATGCTCTCGAATACATTAATATTGTTTTATTAAAAAAAATACACCAGCACTGGAAAGAGGGAATCGGAAATGACGTCATATCCGGGTTTTCAACGCTCCAGTGAAAACATACTGGTTGTTGTTAGCACGACCTGTGCTGTGAAGGCTGCAGAAACCACATGAAGAAACTATGTCAAAACAATACTAGGTGATATTTGAGGCACAGCAGAGGTAATAATTATGTCCCAGGAGCTTCCTCCAGCACAACAGGGACAGTCTTAAAGGGAGAGTTCAGCATTTTTAGGTTATATGAGCCTTATAAACTGGAGTGAATCTGATCAACTATTACAAAAAAAGTTATCCGGATCATAAATCACGCTGGAAACAGAGACCACACCAACCCTCTGCAAAAATATTATGACATAAAAAACAGCTCAAGTGCTATATTTACATAATAAGTTACCTGGTGATTTACAAAATAACTTCAAAAACAGAGAGGGGGCTATAATCTAAGGGGTGAACTTAATTTAATTTGTCCCACCAATATTTAAATTACTCTATAGAACAGTATCACTATATTTATTCAAGTAATTTGTAGTGTTAGAGAGTGTGAAGACTGTTGACATTGAAATAGTTTGATTACGTCAACACTATTTATAATACAACATTGTATGTAGATTTATATCATATGGAAATATAATGTTAATATTGATTTTTCTAAAGTGCTTACTTATTAGGATGTTTTTATTTGTTCTCTTAGTGAATAATATAAAGAAGGTGGTTAATATTACCCATGAATTTACATGTTTCCACTTATAATGACAGCAGGTATTGATTTATAATAGAGTATTGTACTGGTTGTTTTGCATGTGTTTGTATCCACATGCTTAAATGGTTTGATGTACAGTAACAGTGCATGTGCAGTTTGGCGTACACATTACTTTTTTATGTCCTTTTTCTTAAAGTTTGAGATGAATAAATAAAAATAAAAAAATAAACTCTGCCTTTACAAGGAGAATCTGCCTCAGAGCTTAGCTTACTCACTCACGGCCACTTCGGTAGGTACACCTGCTTAACTGCTCATTCATACAAGTAACATATCAGCCAATCACATGGCATGATCTCAGTGCATTTACACATGTCTAAATGCTCTGAGATCAAGAAAACCCCTTTATTATCTGAACAGAAACAGAGTGAGAACTGGTTATACACACATGGACAATAAAAATTCCCCACTTGGATTTAACTCAGCAAACAGGTCTGAGCCTCCTACTGGATAATTCCTGCATGGGTGATTATCTTTTAGCTGGAAACAAGTTATTTAACCCCAGCTTATGCTTGAGCAGCTTTTCATTTCTTAAACAACCATGTCAAAGACACATCCTGTGGTCGTGGAAAAGATGTTAGTCTGTTTAAGAAGGGTCAAATCATTGGCATCAAGCAGAGAAAACATCTATGGAGATTGAAGAAACTACTAAAACTGGGTTGAGAACTGTCCAACACATTATTAAAAACTGGAAGGATGGTGGGGAACCATCGTCTTCAAGGAAGAAATGTGGTCTGAATAAAATCCTGAATGATGGTGATCGGTGAATCACTTAAACGTTTGGCCAAATCAAATCAAAGAAAAACAACAGTAGAACTCAGGGGTGTGTTTAACAGTGAAAGTAAGAGCATTTCCACACTCACAATGTGAAGGGAACTCAGGGGATTGGGACTGAACAGCTGTGTAGCCTTAAGAAAACCACTAATCAGTAAGGCTAAGCAGAAAAAAGGCTTTAATGTGCTAGTGAGCATAAAGATTGGACTGTGGAGGACTGGAAGAAGGTCATGTGGTCTGATGAGTCCAGATTGACCCTGCTCCAGAGTGATGGGAGCATCAGGGTAAGAAGAGAGGCAGGTGAAGTGATGCACCCATCATGCCTAGTGCCTACTGGCCGAGGCTGTGGGGGCAGTGCTGTGATCTGGGACAAATCTGTGACATTGCAGAAGATTATCGAAACAATGACACGGAGAATGTGACCTGTAATCAAACCTAAAGGCAGTTTGACGAAACATTAGAGTGACTTATTTTTGGTGGTGATTTTTTTCTTTTGGTAAGGCAGTGTACTTAGCTTGGGCACCAGTGGTGTAAAAAGTCCTTGAAACCAATACTTGAGTAAAAGTAAAGATATCTTGTATAAAATATACTCAACTAAAAGTCAAAGTCACTCATTAAAAAATCACTTAAGTAAAAGTCTTAAAGTAGCTACTATTTAATGTACTTAAGTATCAAAAGTAAAAGTACGAACAAAGAGAACAGGTACAAATAGTTGTTGCTCTCCCGAGCTTTATTAAGTTTAACTCTTCCTCCCTCCCTCAGCTCCCTTCACCTCTTATTCCCTTTCTCCAAGTCCACAAACTTGCAGTTCATCTCAGCAGAAGTTGATTTTCAAAATTGCATGAGTTCAGTCGTGCTCTTCGCGGGCTGAATAAAAGTCCTGCAATGCTAAACAGTTGTTCACAGGCTGCAGAGGCAGGCAGAGGTGTGTTCAGCTTGACAGACAACTTGCAGATGGCAGGGAACGATTTCAGTAGGTCCATATGATCTTATAACACATCCATGGGGTATTCACACAATTGCTAGTACGACTAGGCTGCTTCCATCACGCTGTCGGTTGTTGTCTACACTGACGATCATACGCAGTCTGTGTGCGTGGTCTTGCTGAATGAGTCGAGAGAGTCGGATATTCGTGCGAGAGTACGAACAGTCCATACGGTCCTCTTCAAAATAAAATGTGAAAATAAGTGTAATTTATATTCACATTTTATAATGTAATGAGTAACGAAGTTGACAATTTAAATGTAATGGAGTAAAAGTATCATTTTTTTAATTTTCAATGTAGTGAAGTAAAAGTGAAAGTTGCAACAAACATATAAACTCAAGTAAAGTATAGATACTCCCAAAACATACTTAAGTACTGTAACTAAGTACTATTACTTTGTTCCTTTACACCACTGTTGGGCACATATCTCATAAAATCCATTTTTATTATGTATTTAAAATACATACAATAATACAAAATTATGTACTTGTGACTGAACAAAATAGAGTGAGGACAGGTCATACACTTGGCTCGTGTCGGCATAGCAAAGCACAGTATACAGTTAGCACTATTGCTAATTATCTTCTTAAAACTATATGTTGATATATAGACAGTTTAGGACATGAAAAATATGGTAAACCTCCCATTATATATCTCATAAACCTCTACACATAACCCTGTATTTTTTTTGAAGTCTACAAGAGGAGAAAATAATGTTCACACAAAGTTATCGTACAAACTAGCCTTGCAGAGCAGATGGTCCTGCCTGATTCCGAAATCATACATCTCAGTCTTGCCAGCCTCCATTGTAAAACAGTTTCAGTTGGCTAAATGCTTGATGGACCAATCAGGGAAGAGAGGCGGGAGCAGCAGGAGCTGTGTTCATGACGACAGCAGGAAGTGATTTGAGAGGAAGTCCAGTCACTTCCCTTCATACAAATCATGCGGCTAATGTTGGTTAGCCTGTGGTCATCATGGTTACTCAGTTATACTTGCCAAAAATCTGCTCTCCTCATAAGTTTACTTTGTAGGGATTGTCTTTGACGAGGTTCATGTCACATGTTAGTGTTAAATGAATCATCTGTGTGGTATAATTTAATGTGAAACAATAGTCTTAAGGTAGTAAACTATTGGCTAACGGCCGTAAGCTGCTTCGGCTAACAGCTAACAAGGGCAAAAAACAGTTAACGGCTGTTAGCCATCGCGGCTAACAACAGTTTGCCGCTGACAGTTAGCCTCTATGGCTAACGGCCATTAACTGTTGTTTGCCCTTGTAAACCGTTAGCCATAGGGGCTAATGCTTAGGTGTTAGCCACTACATTTAGCTGCTACATATGCAGAGTTAGCACAGAAGTTAATTACATTTTAATAAGTGAACAAAGATGTTTAACGGGCATTTACATTCCTGAAAAACACGGTAAACTCGTATGTTTAGAAGTCCACAAGTGGAAAAAAACAAATTTATACATAGTTACTGTACACACTACTTGGTCTGCGACCCACCTCGGGCACATTTCATGCAATACGACACAATGCAGACGCCCATTGCAGGTTTAAACTCAACCCATGAAAGGCGGCCCTAGAGTCATTCAAACCAATATGAACATTAATCACAGAGAAGAAATGGAATAATCAACAATATAAATCATGACAAACATGTAGACACGGTGAAAACTACCTGCTGAAGAGTAAACGGAGCATCAACATGGAGAAAAAAAGTTGATTTAAGCACTTCGATTTGATTTTGATTTTTTTCACAACCTTCTGGATTTGCAGAAAAGTCTGAAACAGATACAAAAGTACTTACTGACCAAAGTCAGGCAGCAAAGATCAAGCAGCCTGCTACAGTTTTAGGATTAAAGGATGATACTGTAACTAAAAACTCCTAAAATGAAAGAGCTTGCATTGATTCAACGTAAAGCAACATTTCTACAAATAATAATATTAAATAATTCTCCCCTCACCTCCCCAACTCTGCAGATGGTTCTAAACAAGTTATTATATGGATTTTTTAAATAGTTATTTAGTATTTGTCTACCGTTATTGAAAAGTGTAAATGTAGAGTTATTGAGTGCAAACTGTGTGGATAATTAAACTGTTTGATGTTGGTTGTTGTAATTTTAATTTATTACTATTTACTATGTTTATTTTGTGGCTAGGGTATTTACATTGTTTTCAGATTTTTTTTTTGTTTTTATTCTTAATTTCCTAAGCATGTACATTGGATTACATGCTATTTTATAAATGAAAGATAATGTAAAAATAATGCAATTTGATTACTTTTGTAACTGTATGTAAGCCGATGATGGAGGGGCAACATTGGGCGGGGTCGGCTCTGATGAAAATTCTTGGATATTTAGTTTATCGATGTTTCTTTGAGAGCTGAGGCTTTTACCCGTCATGTCCCTTCTGTTAGGCTCACATGAATGTCCGTGGGATCAGTTGTAGTTCTAAATCTATCTGCACTGCCACCGTCAGTCTTTTTACTGTAACAGTAATGGAATAAAATCCCAAGTGCTATCAGTGCTATCAGTGCGATCGGTGCTATCATGATGAGGTCGATCCGTCTTCCCCTCCGTGTGTTTCTGTCCTCAGGTTCTGGTCCAGACTCCGGTGCAGTCTGGGGATTGGCTGCGGTGAGAAGAACAGACCTGTTAGTCCTGCACCGACCTGAGATCCACCATCAGGCACTTTTATATATTCAGATAAGCTTCTCATTTAAGAAATGTAATTCTGTTAACATCCTGTCCTCTGTTCAGGACTGAGCAGCTGAATATTGAGATCTGTTGGTTGGTTGATATTTTCTTTTCCCCTCAGCTGAAATTATTTACCTGTCACAGTGATGATGCATGAATTCAAGCCACGTCCTTCCCTTGTTATGACTTCACAGCTGTATCGACCAGAGTCTTCAGTCCTGAGGGAGGACACATAAAGTCTGATTCTTGACTCTCTGAGGACGTCTTTGTCCAACTCAACTCGTCCTTCAAAGGGACCATGATGAGGAATATCAAGTTCTTTATCATACTCCAACAGGACTGAGACGTTGTGATCAGTGATCACATAACAGAAGATTACAGTAGAATTCAGAGAGCTGTCTGTGAACATCCACTCCAGAGTGACATGCCCAATCTCAGAGACCTTTTTGGACTTCTCAGTAAATTCCACCACTTCAAATGTTTCTGTTGACAGAGAAGAAGAAACCAAAGTCACTCTGAAGTCTCTTTTTCTAAAGAACACACATCTTTACACACAGAGGCTCACCCTCAGCTGACAGGCCCTGAGATTTATCCTCATCTGACTGCATCAAAATGAGTGAAAGCAGAGCTGTTATACCATAAAGCTTTGCTTTACCACATTAAAAAGTCCTTTTAATCTAATGTATTTTATTCAGACTGTTGGGATGTGATTCTTATGTGGGCTCATGTTGTGAATTTGGTGAAAATATTTTTAATTACAAGTCAGTGATGTCCTCTGGGGTGAGGGAAGTTTTATCTGTCAGAGAACATAAAAATTTCCTTCCTTTTCAGAATTGTCAAATATGATTCATTATATTCTGCTCTTAATCCTTTCAGACACATTTTTTTTTCACAGAACACAAAGTTCACTAAATTTTATATTGAAAACAGAAATATTCTAAGATCCTGAAGTAAACGAGGATTTGGGGGGATTGTCTCCCAAATTTCTCAATCGAGGACATGTCAAAAATCAAGAGGATTTTTCTGTTTTTCCGTGTTGAGCAAAAAACAAAAACACAGGAAAGTGTTATTTATTCCTTTCTTTTTCATTTTCAGCAAAAACAAACAAAAAAAAACAGGAAAAAAAATGTTTCCTACTCAAAATGAGATAACAACAAAGTACAATGAAATCAGTTTCTCCATGTCTGCTAGAGAAGGAGCTTTATTTTGAAGGGCAGAACCTTTTATTTTGAAGGGTACTGCCAGGCAAGCTTTGAAGCCCTGCCCACCAACAAAACATAATATGTAGTTGTATCTTTTTTTTTTTTTTTTGGTGGAAACCAAAAAGCAAAGTAACAAACTATGTCCTGTTTTGGGTTTTTTTTTGTGTGCGTAGAACAGAAAAATGAAAAAACTGCTTGTTTTTTGTTTCTGCTTGTGTCTTTTACACTCAGGAAACAGACCTATAAAACATACCTTGGTCCACATTAGACCTGGAGTCCAACAAGTGGACATGTCAGAATAACAAACCAAAACTACAAAATAACATCACAATTTCACTGAAAATAATTCAATAACAATTCAATAATCAAACCTTTACCCTTTTCCTGTCACTGAATGACAATCCCAGTGCAACAGTCCCAATAATGTCTATCCCCTCAGCTGAAATAATTTACCTGTAACAGTGACATTGCATAAATCCCAGCTTGATTCATTACTTGTGGTCACATTACAACAGTAATGACCAGAGTCTTCAGTCCTGAGGGAGGACACATGAAGTCTGATTGTTCCCTTACTGACGACGTTGTTGTCCAACTGAACTCGTCCTTCAAAGGGACCAGGCAGATGACTCACTTTTCCTTCAACATATGTTAAAAAGTCTGAGCCGATGCCATTAGTGATCACAGAACAGGAAAAATTAAGAGAATTCAAATAGCTGTCTGTGCCGTCTGTGAACGTCCACTCCAGAGTGATGTTCTTGTTCTTCAAGACCAGACGAGACGACCGAGCAGATCTGAGCTCAAATGTTTCTGTTGACAGAGAAGAAGAAACCAAAGTCACTCTGAAGTCTCTTTTTCTAAAGAACACACATCTTTACACAACAGACGACTTTTTTAACCTTATAGTCAGACAGGCTTAGGCTAAAAAAGATGGAGACAAACCCATGGATGCAACAAATGAGCTGGGTCTGCAGAGGCACTGACCAATCAGCATCCTTTGAGGAGAAAGAGGCGAGCTAGATGTTGGTAATGGCACTACTTAAAAATGATCAGATTTTGGTGGTGATCCAGATAACTGTTATTAGGGGACAGCCAATTTTGCTCAACATGATTCTGAGTGTCAGGTGTGTGTTTTCAGGCTCATATTAAGATGGTAAATTTATCATCAACTATTGTTTATACATGTGACAGTAACAGCTACCTTTATGGAGGTTTGAGCTCAATGAATACTGTCTAGTTTGATTGTAAAATCATGTTTCTCCTTATGTGAACAGAGCTGTGTTAAATTCTCCTCTGAAATATTCACATTAGTGTTTGAAACTGAACAGAGAGCAGAGGGACTGACCACAGACTGAGCAGGTCAGAGTGATGAACAGGAGGATGAAGATCATCTTCTTCATCAGTTCAGCTCTGGAGGAAGAGAAAGAACAAAAAGTCAGACACAACTTCACCAACTTTTAATGTGCTTGGAGAGGAAAAGTCTTGAAGAGATCCAAAGAGCTGCAGCAGGACTTTTAGTTCAGGAAGCAACTTTGTAAAACTCAGGCGTTTCGGCTTGTGGCCTTCATCAGGGTCATCAGAAGTGCATTGCACACATCCCTTAAGTACGGTAGGTCTGAAAATTAAAAATATAAAAAGTTAAATAAAAGATTTGGCCAGTCATTACCTGCCACATTGAGTCAGCCTATAGAACAGCTGCAGTGGATAGTCAGCTGGGTCATTATGTGGTTTTGAATCAATAAGTTGCCGACAGGCGCGAGGACGAGTGTCCAGTGGGATGTTTTGCCATTTTAAACTATTTATTTGGGGTTCCTTTATCCGCAGAAACTCCAATATGGATGATATATCCCTAATCTTTAAAATTTGGGGTATCCTTAAGTGGTACAAAAATATTCACTATTGTCAGTTCACTTCCTTCGTCAGTCCCAATACCTGGCTGTCCTAAACCTCTTTCTGTAATTCCATGCTAAAGGATCGACTGATGAGAATTCCCGCCCCTTTTTTTTAGTGGTTGGACAGGTTGCAGAGAATATTTGCTCCACTCACTCTCTTTCTGATTTTTTAGTGTGGCACAAGTAATATGCTAGGCAAACCATCAAGTATACTTAAAGTATAACAACAAGTAAAATAGCAACAACAACAACAAAAAACAAATTTTCATTCATAAAAGTATACTTAATGTATCCTTTTATAAATAAATAACTAAAATGTGGACGAGAGGTTCATAACTAGTACAATTAGATTAGATTTGAATAGATAGAACTTTAGTAATCTCTTAGGATGACTTCCTTAAGGAATTAATATTCCAGTTCATTTTTTGTATAGCATATAAAAAGATGGATATAAGGAAAAATATACACAAATATAAACCTTAATTATTACAAACAAAAACTTGTCTACAGGGTGGCTATTGTATTGGCTGGCATTTTATCAAAGAGTGTACTGGTGGTATACTTTATGTATACTTGAATAAGTTAGCATGTGAACTACAATATAACTCATACAATGCCTGTAAAAGCATGAAAGGGTATAAATGTGTTCGCTGATACTGATGGTTTAACAAACATTGAAACTCAGGTCTGGACTACACATACAGACGTGGACAAAATTGTTGGTACCCTTCCATTAAAGAGAGAAAAACCCACATGATCACTGAAATAAACTGAAACTGACAAAAGTAATAATAAATAAAAATGTACTGAAAATCACCTCATGAAAATCAGACTTTGCTTTTGAACTGTAGGTCCAAGAGAATTATTTGAAAAAACAAACTAATGAAACTGGCCTGGACAAAAATGATGGTACCCTTAACTTAATATTTTGTAGCACAACCTTTTGAGTCAATCACTGTAATGAGGTGATTTCTGTAACTCTCAGTGAGACTTCTGCACCTGTCCACGGGTATTTTGGCCCTCTCCTCATGAGCAAACTGCTCCAGCTGTCTCAGGTTTGAAGGCTGTCTTCTCCAGACTGCATGTTTCAGCTCCTTCCACAAATGTTCATCAGGATTTAGATCAGGGATCATAGAAGGCCACTTCAGTGTTTTGTTCTGATCCATTCTTGGGTGTTTTTAGCTGTGTGTTTTGGATCATTATCCTGTTGGAGGACCCATGACCTGTGACTGAGACCAAGCTTTCTGACACTGGGCAGCACATTTCACTCCAGAATGTCTTGATAGTCTTGAGATTTCATTGTACCTGCACAGATTCAAGACACCCTGTGTCAGATGCAGCAAAGCAGCCCCAGAACATAACTGAGCCTCCTCCATGTTTCACAGTAGGTACAGTGTTCTTTTCTTTGTATGCTTCATTTTTGTGTCTGTGAACATAGAGCTGATGTGACTTACCAAAAAGCTCCAGTTTTGTCTCATCTGTCCAAAGGACATTCTCCCAGAAGCTTTGTGGCATTTCAATATGCATTTTGGAAAATTCCAGTCTCCCTTTTTCATGATTTGCTTGCATCAGTGATGTCCTCCATTAAGTCCACTTTGGCTCAAACAATGACAGATGGTGTGATCTGACACTGATGTACCTTGACCTTGGAGTTCTCCTCTAATCTCTTTGAAGTTGTTCTGGGCTCTTTGGTTTCCATTCGTATTCTCCGTCTCTTCAGTTTGTCATCAGTTTTCCTCCTGCAGCCACGTCCAGGGAGGTTGGCTACAGTCCTGTGGACCTTTAACTTCTGAATAATCTGTGCAGCTGTAGTCACAGGAACATCAAGCTGCTTGGAGATGGTCTTATAGCCTTTACCTTTAACATGCTTGTCTATAATTTTATTTCTAATCTCCTGAGACAGCTCTCTCCTTAGCTTTCTGTGGTCCATGTTCAGTGTGGTACACACCATGATACCAAACAGCACAGTGACCACTTTTCAGCCTTTAAATAGGCAGACTAACTGAATAAAAGCTTGAAGACACCTGTGATGATAATTACAGGACACACCTTAGTTTAACATGTCCCTTTGGTAACACCATTTTTAATCTTTTCTAGGGTACCATCATTTTTGTCTTGGTCAGTTTCATTAGATTATTATTTTTTTATATATAATTCTGTTGAATCACAATTCAAAAGCAATGTCTGATTTTCATTGTTTAATTTTTAGTAAATTTTTATTTATTATTACTTTTGTCAGTTTCAAATTATTCCAGTGACCATTGTTAGTTTTCTTTTTTAAACAGAAGGGTACCAACAATTTTGTCCACGTATGTATATGGATATTTTTTAACTGGATATCTTTGTCCTAATTTGAAAAAAAAAAAAAAAAAAAACTGGTGGCAGGTTAGCAAAATGTGGAAGCCACAAAAGAAGAACGTTATGAGCATGCACAGTCAAAAACAGGAAGAAGAAGAAGCAATTTGACAATCTAACTGAAAAAAAAACGGCTGAAGTTACAAGTAAGAATATGGGGGGGAAAAAACTCATACTAGAAAAGCACTTGAGAAGCGCCAGTGCCACAGTCCTCACCCATATTGTGATTTTCACCATAAATATTAGTCCTACCTTTATTTCATCTAAATATTTAGATTCCTTGACCATGAAGAGTGCAAAGCACACAGAAGCTGTGTTCGAAATCGTCCACTCATTCACTCACTATCCCCATGTAGTGTAAATGAAATAGTGGACTACATAGGGAATGACCAAACGACATTTCGGACACCACAGTGAAATTTTCTAAACATTGTAGCATCAGTAGATGAGCCGGATATTCCTGTGACGGAAGCGGACGCTCCAAAAATCCCGTAAACAAACCGGGCACTGAGGAGGATAAGTAGCAAATTTCGAAGCTGTTTACAACCGCGAAAAGATGCTAAAGAACTAAGCTGCGAACGTGTTAAAGATACTTGAATGGTTTTTACATTTATGAATGAAAGCAGCTCCGAACAGCCCTCTTTCTCTTCCTCTATGGAAAAACACGACCGCATTGCATTGTGGTATACGGGAGTACCATATAGGGTACATCGTATGTACACTCACTTTTGTTGTGCATTGTGGGTATTTTGTAGTGCACTATGTAGTGAATGAAATTAACTGCTGAGACTTTGAACAACACTTCAAAATGGAGAACACACTATATAGTGCACTATATCCATGATAGTGAGCAATTTCGAACACAGCTAGAGATAACCTGGTACATGTCGGCCATCTTTGTTGTTGACAGCCGTTGTCACAGTTGCTCGTTGCTAAGCGCCGGACGTCATTGCGTCAACACCAGCTCCATTCAAAATCGCTACAAGGATCCACTCAACCAGATATTTTTTTTATTTCTCCACCTTTTTATCTGTTTTGTAATATATATCTGTTTATGTGGGTGAAATTGCGGTATTCGTGGGGTTGAGAGGCACAATTGGATGGAAAAATGTGCATTTAGGAACATATCGTCCTCCTGCGGTCCAGGCCTCAGAGCCACCTGCAAAGCTGCAGGTCTTTTTGGTTACTATAGCACGCTATAAGCACTAGTCCATATACATGTGGTATACTTTGAGAATACTTCAATCAACTACATGTGGACAAAAAGAATACAGACACGTGTAGTTGTTGTATACTTGAGAGTGTAGTTTTTTAAACTTGAAATGAGCCTATACAGTAAACTTAAAGTATACTTTTATAAACTTTAAGATGCTCCATAGTATTCTTGCCATACTTATACTGAAACTAAAGTATACTTGATAATTGAACTTCAAATGTACTACTTTAATCTAAAGGCCAGTCAACATGTGTCTTTTTCAGGATGAAGCTGTGATAAGAGCCCAAACACTAACGGACCTCCTGTGACTAAAGGAACATGTGGAGGGATTTGTCTCAGGTATCCACTGATGTTCTGCTGTTAGCTAGCTGTTAGCAAACAGGAAATGCAGGAAAACAACTTCTCTACACAACAAGCACCTCTACCAGGCAAATATTTGGACTGAGAAGGAACAGAGGAAGAGGATAGTCTGGGGTGGGCGGCAGGGTACATTAGAGCTGGTGGAAGACCAAGACAATAGTTTTGGACAATGCTGACACACGTATGTTGATGGATGGATGTCTGAATGTTGTAAAAATAACTTTTATTTAGTTTTCTGTAGCCACACAGACTTGAGGTTCACTTTAAGAGCAATTAAAATGTTTAATACAAACTTTGTAGAGCTGAAACGATTCCTCGAGTACTCGATTACAAAATGTCCTCAAATTAAATTTTGTGCCTCGAAGCCTCGTTTAATATATAATTATACATATAAATATATATCTGGACTACTATTCAGTGCACGGTGTTTGACACGGATGGTCATTTCTGTGGCACAACGCGCCTGCTACCTCCGCTGCTGCGCGGCTTGTACAATCATGAAGGAAGAGAAAAGAGAGGGACAGAAAGGAGAGAGTCCACAGAAGAAACGGCAGAGAGTGTCCCAAGTGTGTGGTCACTACAAGAAGGGACGAAAAGAAAACACAGTGCAGTGTGTCTGATGTCAAATTGAGTGAGCTTATCATGTAGCTTAGCACGATAGCACGTTGTTAGGGCTGCAACTATTACTATTACAGCATTTTAAATATGCTCATCACAGACATGGGTCCTCTTTCTATGGTGGAGGACACAGGATTTAAGAACATGATCAAGGATTTCAATCCAAACTACACAATGCCCTCCAGAACACACTTCACAAATATAATTGTAGAATTATATTACTGCTTTGTAAATCAGTATTGCATTGGCTTTGTTTTAAGCCAGTACTGGTTTAAACTTTGAAAGTTGTTAAAATAAAAACCCTTTTCTGAGGAATAAACGGCATTTGGTTGCTCATTTTGAAAGCCCTAACATGTTGAATTGTATACAATTGATTTGTTTGATTAAAAACAAAAAGGTATATTTTGTTGGAGTACTCGAGTACTCGAAGAAATAATTGACTGAGTACTCGATTCCAAAAATACTCGATAGTTGCAGCTCTAATACAAAGCCTTAAAGAGCTCATATTTAGCCTTAAATCAGGTTCATTTCTGATGACTGCTGGAGTTTGTTTATGACTAAAGTCCAAAATAAGGTCTAGTTTTCATAAACAGAGTCCCCCTGATCCACCTGTATTCTCTCTCTGTCAGAGCTCTCCTGCCGTCTACAGTCTGAAATGAGCTCACTGACATTTTAGGAAGTTACTGTGGACACACAGAGGAAGTCTGAGGCTGTTTCACATTTGGATCATTTGGGAGAGTTGTTCCTACACAATTAGGCATCCATGCTCATTTACATATACGAACACAGCAGTTGATTGCTGTGTTTGACAAATGACTGTGGTGAGATCAACGGAGAGAGGAGGTCTCAGCTCGTTTCGATCAGCCCCGGAGTGAGAAAACAAAAAACAAACAAACAAACCAAAAAGAATAACTCCTTCAATCCCTTAAACTCTGAAATTAAGTCAGAATTCAAACTTTTCCTTAGGCATAATTTTTTTGTCAGTCCTTCTTTTGCAAACGACAAACATAACCAAGTCTATGATCTATGCTGCTTATCGCAGGGCCACATAGAGAAAAAAAACCCCACTTACTCTGACACTCATGTTTAAGGGCAATTTGGAGTCATCAGTCTACCAATGAGCATGGTTTTGGTCTGTGGAGAGAACCCACACATGCATGGGAAGAACATGCAAACTTCACACAAAAAGGCCCTGATGGATCGAACAGGCGACCTTCCTGCTGTTAGGCACGTACGCTGCCTGCTGAGCCACCATGATGGTCAAATATAAAATCATACAGGAAGTAAATGTCAAAATATCATCATGAATACAAAGCTTACCTTTTCTTTGGAAGAGTTCAGTCTTCCATAACCTTCGACTATTACATTCTTTCTTCTTAATCGACGAGGAAAAGCTGTGTCCTGTTTTAGCTTTTGAGAGCCTGTAAACGAATCGCTACTTCCTCCTTACACCCTGTGAGCGGCTGTGAGGAAGTGTGGCTTAAACTTTCACTTGAGCTCTTGTAACCAATCCTCTGACAGCACAGTGTTCTGTTGTTGCTTCCTCTTTACACATGACCAACGTCACTGTGCTTTTTCTTTTTTTTTTAACAATTCATTCATTCCAACCCAATCATAATAAAAGATAAACGTTCTCTTAAGACACATTACAAACTTTTGTGTGTGGGTAAGGTAAAGCTGCGGAGAAACATTTGATGATAGTCATAACTACCCACATTCTATACATGGCACTGCTACAGCTTGTTGACAAAATACAAACCGCTGTAAATGATGAATGATAATCCTTAAGCACTTTTCTTGATTTGTCTAAGGCATTTGATACTGTCAATCATGAAATTTTGTTTAAAAAATTACAATACTATGGTTTTCAGGTTGACACATTAAAGTGGTTTACTAATTATATGAGGGAGAGAGAACAGTATGTTGTTATCAATGGTTGTGCATCTAGCACTCTTTGTGGCCCTTTTCCATTTGCCCTACTCGACTCTACCTGGCTCTACTCTACTCGCCTTGTGCTGCTTTTCCATTAGCCCCAGTCGCCTACCCAGCATGGTGCAGTGTCGCTGAGCAGCTCTGCGGTGACGCCATTTTGAGCGCGACACTACAATCTGTGGCTTTTTGTCTCAAACTGAGTAAAAAAGGAACGTAGGAGAGGGCTGCAGGTGGTAAGAAGAATTACCCCTTGAGAAGCACAGGAGAGTTTTGGAAGCTATACAACAGAATGAAGAAGAAAAGAAAGAAGAAGAAAGAAAGAAAAGACGTATGAGGGTAAGCTAACGGAGGCTACCGCTAGCATGCTCGGTCGTCCCGCTCACGACTCATCGATGACGACATTGTCTGACCAATCAGTTGCCGGCAGTCGGTGACGTCATCTTTTAGTATCGACTCAGCTCACTTGGAACTAGAGTGGAGTAGCTACTAAAACTAGCTTGTTTTAGGAGGTACCAGGACAGTGGAAACACGCTGCAAACTGAGTAGGGCCAAGGCGTGCTAGTGGAAAAGGGCTATAGGTGTATCATGTGGAGTGCCACAAGGATCAGTATTAGGGCCTTTATTATTTCTTATTTACATGAATGATTTCCCATTAGCCTGTAACTCTTCTTCTCCTATCTTGTTTGCTGATGATACCAACATGACTTTATCTCATACTGACTTACATACTTTGATAAATAATGCAAATGAAGAAATGGTAAGGGTTGCAAAATGGTTTAAACTTAATAAACTCTCATTAAATTTTAAAAAGTCAAGTTTTATAGTATTTGCAGGAAGAGGCAGGAACTATAACAAGGACTATGCTATAGTTCCAATTGAGGGAAATGAATTTTCTCAAGTATGCCATGTCACATTTTTAGGTATTATCATCGATGAGAAGTTAAATTGGAAACAACACGTTAACTTTATTCATACAAAAAACTGCAAAGCCATCAGGAATCATCAGCAAACTTAGACATTTTGTTGATAAGTCTTGTTTATTGACATTGTATGATTATACTCCCTGCAAAAACGTTTTATAAAATTGGCAACTTTTTCTAATTTAACAGAAACTTCTGCCCCCCTCCTTAAAAAACTGAATATTCTCACAGTTTATGATATAAATATTCATCAGATATGTGAGTTTATTTATAAATACATGTTCTTACCTTCTTCTTTACCATCATCATTTAGAAATTTCTTCAAATTAAATTCACAGATTCACTCATTCAATGCCAGACAGGTTAGTCATCTTCACCTTCCCTTTTATAAAACTAAACACTGTTAGTTCTCCATCAGATATCATGGTGTAAAAATATGGAATGATAAAAGACATGTAGCTGAGAGCTCATCACCATTACACATTTTTAAAAGGAAAGTGTCTTTACATTTAATTCATAGCTTAGTTTTACTTTGTTGTTTGTTTTTGTTTGTTTTTTCCTATGTTTTAAAATTTTATTCTAATTTTGTCAACTCTTTTATGGTCTCAATATTTTTTTTTTGTGAAATCTGTTTATGTTTGTTTTATTGTTGATTATTATTATTTTTTTGTTTTCTTCACACACATGTATTCACGCTTGAACACATGTAGGCATGTATTACTTTGTGTTCTTCCTGAAATCTTGACTGTTCTTTGTTTTCTGAATATTTTCCAGTTTGGTCTTATGTTTCTTTTATAGTGCAAAATCTAATAAACAATAAACAATAAAAACTCTAATAATTCCCTCTGTTTCAGAGGTGGTGAATCTGTCTCCTGTTTAGCACTGATTGAAGTGTGATTTGTAGATGTATGTAGTGAGAGAGTTGGCTTTAAAGGTGCTATGAGGAGAATCTATGCCGGCGACATAAAGACTCTGCTACCCATGGGCACGCGCGGCGACTGTCGTAATGCTGCGTTCCAGTAACCTCAGAACTGGGAGTGACATCATCTCCAACTTATTTGCGTTCCAGTTGAAGTCGGAAAAAAACATGATGATCTACCAGGCTATTGTTAGCTGCTGTTAGCACGCCCTGCATTGTTGTGTGAAGAATGTGATTATCACTATGGCAGCATTTTTGTAAAAATAAGTCTAACAATACTATGTATACAGCTGATCTAGAGCGACACACCCCAGTCAGAAGTGCAAATAAATTGATTATTACAGGAGCTAAATAACTGTTCACACTGGGGGCATCCATCTTTGATTGTCAACTCGAAGTTCCCAGTAGGACATTCTGACTTCGGGGGACATTCCAATTGCAGTTTCATACTCGGAATTCAGAAATTCCTACTTCTGACTACAACTGGAACGCACCAAAAGACCCAAGCCAAAGCGTGTGTTTGTTGTGATGCTAATGAATGCAGTTTGGACCTTCCTCAGAACTCTGCATTGCTTTACAACTTCTTTTTTCAACAACTTACAGGATGCAAAGCCACGAGGTAATGTATCTCTTTCTAGTTACGTAGCGCTAGTTTTTGATGTCTGACAAGAAGCAATTTTTGGAACACTTAGTGTCGTAGTTTTGTAGCCGGCTATATATCGTTACTTACAGCCCGGTGCTCTAAGACGTGTCTGAATAATATAAATTTGCTCTAGTTTTACTTGTCTTGTTTCTGAAGTTGAGTATCCAGGCCAGTCCAGTCCTGTCTGAATCGACCGGAAGGCTAAGAATAGAATTTATAGATAACCTATTTTGATGCTATAAAATTAATCTTAAAGTGTGTATTTCCATCAGGCATATATCTAAAAGTGAGACTTTTTTGTAATTACTCAGAAACTGCTCACAGTCCCTTTAAATAAGGGTTTCATGGGTGTAATTGTAGGCTTAACACTAATTATATTATTCCTAGGAAATCCTACCTTAACAACAGTAATAGTGTTGTGCTACTCAAGACCGGTCTTGGTCTCGAAATCATATTTTGAAGGTCTTGGTCTTGTCTCGGTCTCGGACTGGCCGGACTCGGTACTCGGGATTTTCCATCAAGACTTATCAAGAAAATTCATGTGTTCAACCTTCCTGGTGTTGTGACTGAGGTACACCCTCCTTAACTGTTCAACCTTGTCATGGATTTTAAAATGGATTTTGATGGTCTCCGTCTTGGTCTCAACTCCCAAAATTCTTGATCTTGGTCTCCGTGCATTCTGGTCTCGGGCAAGTCTTGTTCTCGGATAGTCTGGTCTTGAGCACAACACTAAACAGTAATAGAGACTGGTATGATAATGTAGGAGTGTTATTACCCTCTGAAGTATATTTGCTGGTCTGTCTGTCGTTTCCTTAAGTACAGATTTAATTGTCAGACTGTTGCTTCACCCTCGCCTTTCATGCTTTGCCTTGACTTCCCTGCTTGGCTGTGCTTGGCCTAGCTCGGCTTAATTCAGTCTAGCTTTGCGCTCAATACCAAGACTTGCCCGAGACCATAATGCATCAAGACCAAGACAAGACTTTTGGGAGTTGAGACAAAGACCATAAAAATCAATTTTAAAACCATGACTAGTAGAGATGTTCCAATACAAGTTTTCCCTCTTGATACCAATACTTATGCTGTGGGTATCTGCCGATACTGAGAACCAATCTGACACTGGTAAGTTATAAAATATATATCATACTACACCTGCATGACTGTGACATGATTATCATCGTGGTAAGATGTGGTTAAGGTTAAACACTTTGTTAAACATCATGGGCGTTGCCACCATTCAATGTGAAGGGGACGTGTCCCCTCCAGATTTCAAGATTCTTCATTTGGACCCCCCCACATTTAACATAAAATAATGGTTCATCCAGCGCCGTTTCCATTGCCTCGTAAAAGAATCCATTCCACTTGATCGCTAATAGAAAATACATAGTCGACTTGTTAATCCACTCCGTGTTTTCCGGACAACCTTCAACGACCGCAGCATGAAGTGAGTGAGTGACAGTGAGTGCAGCAGCAGGCTGCTCGAAACAGGAGGTAATGTTTGTTAGCCCTAAATATTAACATGAGGCCACGTTATATTAATGTTCAGCTAAGAATGAAAACTAGAAGTAAGCTAATGATTGTTGCAATATTTGCTCCTTCCCCAGACATAATGGACGTTAGAAAATCCTTAACAAAGAAGCGGAAAGTAAGTCAAAATGTCCCCACAATACAGGTGTTTAGCTAATGGAAATGTTAGCTGACTTATTTCAGTTGATAGAAAAAAAACAATGCTTAATTAATCCATCCTGATCCCGTTTGACAGCAGATACTAAGAGTGAGTCAGAAGTAGTCCAGGGTCAGCAGCTTGTGACGTCAGGGACAGTGCAGAGACTTCAGTAACAGAGGTGAGTGATTTACGGTGCTGGGCCAGTAGTTACAGGATGGATTTGGGCAAGATGACGTCACATTACTCCACAAAGCTCTACAAACATCTAATATGATTACTGATCAGTTGAAGTTTCTTGTATTTAGTTTCTATGGGCTCCAGACCAAAAGTTACTGCATGTATGAATGAACAATCAGGGGCGTATTTAGTCATACGGGGGCCCAAGGCAAACCCAGCCATTGAGGCCCTCCATATCCCCGTACTGTGCTGGTTAAATTTTTATTATTTTTAATCTTATACCGAGTGACATAATAAAACTAAATGCATTTCCTCAAATTCTTTAATTTAGTTCAGCTTTGACAGGATTATGTTAATCAGGTCCTTGTCCTGCTTTAATTCACTAGTTACATAACCATGTTTATATGTCTCGACATCCAGGGAATAATATTTATGATCAGAAAAAGATTTTGAATATTTATATGCATCATTACGGAGCTCCTGAAGGGACATTGACAAAAATAAATAAGAAGTTTATCATGCACACACAAAACTATCCTGTGCAGGGGCTTTGGATCTACGGTGGCGTATTGCATTCACTTGAAAATAAAAAAAAAACTGCCTGTTTTTATGAGACACTATCTTGTAAAAACAGGATTTTATTTATTTTTGATTTTCCTGTTTTCATGAGATACTATCTCGTAAAAATAGGATTCCCCCTCACGCTTTGCTTTGAGACTGGCTGCTGCATTTATCAACAAGGTACGTGGTCAACACAGGTAAGATAGGCCTGCTGTACTGGCCCAACTGATCATTTACAAAAACCGCAATGTCGAGCAGATCAGTGGGCTTTGCGTCAGAACAACCGCAAATTCCTCAGGTGTCTGCGCAATGTGGACAAACTAATAACAATACCATCTACACTGCTCCAAGACACAAATGTCTCCCAATGTTTCAAACCGAGCGAGAAATAAAACTGAATAAGGTCTAACATGCGCGACATGTTTGTTACTTTTAAGATTCCTTAGTATCTCCTAAAAACAGGAAACTCAAAAATAAATCATTCTCTGTTTTTACGAGATAGTGTCTTATAAAACAGGCGGATTTAATTTATTTTCAAGTGAATGCAATACGGCGTTGAGGAAAACTTCATTAATATATTTTTATGCAATGTTTGGGGCTCCTGGACACCTTGGGGCCTCAGGCAATATCCTGTGTTAACCTCATGGTAAGTACGCACCTGTGAATAATCACTGTAGCACTGTCATTAGGCTACTGATGTCAGATAATACCTATAGACTGCAATAATTTCATCAGAGTTGTTTGAGGAGGAAAAAAGTTGGAGATCCCTGATCTAAAGCTACTTAAAGCTTACCTTTTATTTTATTTTATCATTGTGGTAAAGGCAGAAAGTTGAATGAGGACTTTGTTGAGTCTCTGTGTCCAGTCTTCAGAGCTCTGGGTGAATCAGAAGTCAATGGAAGAAAGTATTCAGGATACAAAAGTGAAAAATATTTGTGTTTATTTTACAGCAGAGTAAATGAGACATCAGTAAACATTTTAAAAGTGAACCATTTTTCTTTCTTAAATCCATAACAAATAATTTAGATAATAGCTCAGGATGAAGCTAAGGATCTCAAAGTGATTGTCACTCTTGCATTGGTCAGACAAACGTAGAAATCAAATAATGAGATAAAAATTTTAAAAATGTTCCTTTTTCACTCTGAAACAACCATAACAACACATTCTGTAATCAGCCAGCCATAACTCAGGACTACTTTTGCATTTCAAGCTCTAGTTCATTTTATAAAAAAATACTGAACACAGATCTCAGTAAAATTTACACATTTTCCATTAATTCAGGATGTTTCCTCGCAATGGAATTCATCAGAAAGTATTCAGGATGAAGGGCAGTGAAAATATGATTGTTTTTAAAAAAAGTGGTCTTGTGTCTCACTTTACCCCAGCAGAGGGGTAAACTGAGACAGGCCAGATAAATCAAGGGGGTAAGGTGAACCACTTCCTTTTTCCACTCTAAAACAACCATAACAACACATTCTGTAATAGCTAGAATCCTGACAGCTAACTTAACAACCACAGATTGCAGAACTAATGTTGGACTTGTAGCAGAATCATGGAGTTTGGTCAATTTAGCAATTTTTTTTCTAAACACTTGAAAGTTACTCTGAACAAAATCAAATACATGATAATAAAGTTAAAAATGTTTTAATTAACATTCAAATGACAGATAAAACCTGTTAGATTAGAACACAGTGTGGGGGTCAGAACACAGGACAATCAGAACCAGCTAGAACAGCCTGGGACTCAGAACGCAGGCCTAGAACATCAGCCTACTGTCATACTCTGCAACTATGCCTACTCTACATTCCAGCCCTGAAGGTTACAGGGAAAGATGAAGAGTTGCTCTCTCCGTGTGGTTCCTCCAGGCCTTTCAGGCTGAGGCAGCTTCTTTACCACATCCCTTTAAGGAACATGTGCAACATCATTTTCCTTTATAGTAAACTTGGGTCTCTCCCACTCTTTCATGTTTCAAGTGAGACACTGTCTCACTTTACCCCACATCATTTGTCTCGCTTTACCCCACTGCTACAATTTTAGAAAAAGCAACCTCTCTTAGCAATTCAGGCTAATCTTTAGCCAGCATCATCACATGGTTTTAAATGTTAGTAGATCATCAACATGTAGAAGTTTTTCTACCTGAATTAATTTGCTTTGGCACAACAGTTGATTAAGTTGTCAGCAAGAAAATTTACTTTTACATGCAAAAAAAATATTTTTGTGAAAAAAAACATGCTTACAACAGAACCACGAGGTCCTCTCCCTCATGGCCGAGGGGAAATGGGACGAGCTTGAAAACATAATGGTCACATGACCACAAATGTGTTCCGTTGCCTAGATACAGGGGGTGTCTCACATTACCCCGTTCTCCCCTAAGTAAAATTAGATGTTAAACAACCTGTTAAAATACATTAGAATGCAGCAAATTTCATCCATTTAACCCCCGGAACCCATACCAGTGTGTCCCCCCCCACATTAAAAAAGCTTCTGAAGCCCCTGTTAAACATAAATACATACAGCAATGATGCAGCATGTTCATGCTATTTAGCTTAGCTCCTAGCCTTGCGTAAGCCGGCTCTTACACTCGTGTGTCTGTTGTGTTTGTGTCACATGATCAATTCCTCCAGGTCCCTGCAGGTTACAGCACAGCACTACTGTTTTAAGAGCAGTGAAGAAGAACTGCGCCAGAGTTTAACGGTGCTAAACAGCAAATAGATTAATAATTCGACAAATGAAGTGGTATCAGATGGTGTCTGGACTCCAGAACTCGCTGATACTGATACCAAAACCAGCAATTTTCTGCAGTATCTGAGCAATCTGCGATACTGGTATTGGTATCGGAACAACTCTACTGACAAAGTTAAACAGAAGGGGGCTGTCCTTCAGTCACAACACCAGGGTGGTTGAAGTCGTCACAGGGTGAAATAAAATGAACTGAAGCTTTTTGTTGTTTTATCAAGTGTTCCTCCTTATTCACATTAATGAAGCTGAAGAACAGCAGATCAGTGCTGGTCTTGATCAGTCTTGATGGAAAATCCAGAGTCCAGATAGTCCGAGACAAGACCAAGACGTTAAAATGTGGCCTCAAGACCAAGACCTTCAAAATGTGACCTCAACACAAAGACCGGTCTCCAGTAACACAACACTAAGTCAGTCCTCTCAAACTGTTTAACTTTTGAAGATGCTAAAAGACGCTTGACTCATTGTTCATGAAGGTCAAACTGATTGAATGAACTTAAAAACTTCTGACTCACTTGGTTTTGGACAGTTGACTTCCTGTCCACAGTTAAAGGGTCATCCTCTGTTACTCTGTTGTGTGAAACTAAACCAACTAAAATCCAGAGTCTTGTTTCGCTTATTTGCAGAAGCAAAAGCTGTGGGGAGTACAAATGGGGTCAACCTTTGAATGCAGTGTTACCTCACAGTCTGGTGGTCACTCGAATGCTTCTAGACCAGGGGTGGGCAACTGGCAGCCAGGGGGCCAAATGTGGCCATCCACCAAACTTCATGCGGCCCACCAGTCATTCCCAAAAGTCAATAAAAAGTGAACATAAGAATACATCACAGAATCCACCTAATTTTCTTGGGTAAAGTAAAAAACAACTTCACCAACAAATTCTTTACAAGTTGATTATTGAGGCTTTTCAGTGATATCAAACACAATATCAGTTGTCGTAAATAGAGAAAACTCTTGTTGAAGAGCAGTGGCGGCTGGCCAATAGAGGGCGCTAGGGCGCCGCCCCCTCAGTGGAGAGTGTGATATTAAATGTATTTACTTTATCTAAAAAAAATGAATATTACCAAAACTTACTTATTCAAATGTGTGATATAAATATAAACATAAACATAAATATATACATATTACTATATAAAGTCATTCATTTTCATTAATGTAACACAAAAGTAAGCCTACTCGTCTCTACCTCCGTGTCTGATGGGCACTGGAAAAAGCGCCCATCAGACAGTGACGAATAGCCAATAAAGGACTGTTGCTAGGGCAAGATAAGCGCATATCAAAGTGAATTTGGCCAATCAGCGTCGTTGAAAATAATCTCCGAAGGGCGCTTCTGGAATCGCCCCTCGGGTTTATTCGGCTCCTGTCGGCGTGCCAGTGTGTTGTATTAACTGGTGACCATCCAGGCAGATGTCAAGGGGGCGTGCCTTTGAAGGACCCTTTTGTTTACTATCCAACCACCTCCCGTTATTATACATTATACTCAAAAATGATCTCTTTACACCTATTTATTTACTTAGTGGTGAAAGTGACTTCCCAACATTTAGTGTGATAACGAAAAATTGTAAAGAATTACAGACTTATTTGACGGCGTAAATATACCGAAGGTAATATATCAGTAACTATCTTAGATGCTTGATGAAAATGTCAAACTTTCGACAGTGTCAACTTGTGATAGCCCCGAAACCCGCATTTTACCGTCACTTTGGCGTATCAACAAACAATTCGTTCATGCTCAACGTATACCGGAGTCTGGAGGACTTGAAAACAGGTAAAGAGAAGTAGGTTTATTTATGTGGAATAAAAGTAATGTGAACAATTAAATACACGTTCACCTTACTCATTTCTGTGGATAAAGTTATTAATTTATACATGCACACATGGTTGACTATTTGTATATATTTATGTATGTGTGTATGTCTGATATGTGTGTGCACCATCCTGTAAACTGTTATTTTTATATGGAATCAATAATAATTTTTTGAAGCACTGGTATCCTGTAGTTTGTCGAATCGTAGTGGGATGGTTGTTAAAAACTGAGTGTTGCACAGTACTGCCCCACCAAGAATATTTTTCACCAGCCGCCACTGTTGAACAGTCTTCTCCTCTTCTCTAGATCTGAAGTCCAGCTCCAGGATCCTCAGACAGTTCCAGACCTCTGGCATCCTCTTGTGACTAAAAGACTTCACTGCAGCTTAATGACAGGATTTTATATTCAGGGAGAAAATCAAACAGCTTTTTGTTGCTGTCTGTAGCTGCGTCTGGTTCAGTCTGGACTTATTTATGTTCCTACTGCCCAAAGTTGGACATCTATCAATCCTGAACTTTGAAAAGCAGCATGAAGCCAGAATAAAAGCTCCTCCTGCTCTGAAAGTCTGAATATTCATGTCACAGTAACTGCAGCATGTTAGCAGAAGCTAACTAAGTCACCCTGGAAATAACTGATGCTGCTAATCCCAGTTTTTGAGTCAACTTTTGGGTCGGTGCCACAAAATGAAATGTTGTTTTCAAACAGTTTGAGCCTCTCTGGTTAAAATGTGACTTTTCCCTCTATGACAGTCACAAATCAGATCATTTCTGTGCCTGTGTAAAAACACATTTTTTCTTTTTCCAAAGTTGGAGTCTCTTTTAATTGAATCAGAATCTTTTTATTTGATTCAGTTTAAGTCAAAGACACAGAGCTGATGAGCTGAACAGAAAGATTAATGCTGATTCAAACCTTTGTCTTTGGTTGAGCTTTTAAAGATACAGAAAAATACTTTATTAATTAAAAAACCAATACAATACACAAATGTTAAAATAAAAGGTGTGTAAATACATGTTTAAAATATGACAAATGCATCAAGACTATTTTGAAATGTCTTTACAAGTACGAAAATATTTTTTGCTGTTAACAAGATTGATCAAACTTTTACTGACATGCAAGTCACACGAGCTGTGTGGCTGTTTTTTTTTCTTCTGGTATGCCAAGATGATGATATCATTGATGACATCATCAGTGCGCCAGAATACGATCAGATAAACAATGGAAAGGAGTATGGAAGCCGTGGACATGGTTTTCTGTACTTTGTACTTTTGACCCTCTTTCAAAATGTTCAAACTCGGTGTTGATGATACAAAGGTGGATGGAATTAGCTGCTGAGACGGCAAAGAGTCACAAAAGTTACAGACAAAGCAATTTTATGCTGTGGGATTATTACGTCATGAAGTAAATTAGTGGGTCGACCCAGGTGTGAAAATCCTGCGTTACTTGCAGGATCAGTCGACCCAGGTCAAAATGCTGATTAAACCCTTTCAAACTGCCAACAGGGGAAGATTGTTACTGAGCTTAAACTGTTTTTTGGTCAGTCTGAAAGGGGTATTAGTGGAGTAACTGTGCAGAGGAGGGGACTCACTGATTGGCTGGTGGACCAACCAATCAGAGAGCAGACAAAGGGTCTGTTAAATGTTAGTCTAAGGCTGAGGTTGAAAAGTCATTCCCATTCCCATTACATAGGAAGGCTCCTAATGGAGTGAAATGAACCGGAAGTAGTTCATGATTAGAGCTGTTCAAATAGTTTAAATGCATAAGAAAGGAGGCTCAATGCTTCCTTTACCATCCTTTATGAAAGGAGAGGAGATTATTCTGTCCCCCAATTCTCGGCGGCAACAACCTTTATAAACAGCGCATTTTCTGACTGCTTCCGAATTCAATCGAATAATGATGAACAAATCTCTCAGACCATGTGAGTTACCTCTGCTGTTCATCCTTTCTAAAGTTTACCAAAACCTGCCTTAACTTTCCAGCAGTCTGATTCTCTGAAGAGAGCAGGATATGAGACATTTGATGTTGAATATGTTTTAAACATGGTTCAATATTAATCATTTGTACACCATTAGATTGAGGTCTTAACAATGTATGCCTTTCTTTCCTTCAGTTCATTTATTTTCATGCATTGATTGGTGTTCATGTTGATAATGAGAGGACAGATTGATTTAAATCCTCACTTTCACCATCGGTTATGCAGATGTAATGTTTATCAGGTTATTATGTTCAATGTTGTCTGAAAAGAACAACAATGTCATGATACATGATGAGCCTTTTGTAGTCCATCTTCAGAAAATTGTAGTTTCACCGCAGCAGTAACATCCGCCGTCACATGATGACGAAGCGTAGTGAAAGTGTAGTCTGATTCTCTCTGCAAGCCAGTTTTCCTTTCCTAAGTCCTTCTGAATTCTCCTTTCTCCTTTCCTTAACCTCATGACGTTTTCTATCAGGGTTAAGGAAAAGTAGATAGGAAAGGGCTTAGGAGGTGACTATTCGACCGCAGCCTAAGTGTGAAGAAATATAATAACACAAGCACAAATCATAGTTGCTAATGGTCCTTAGCCGAGGCCGATCCGTCCTCCAGTCTCTGTGTTTCTGTCGTCAGTCTGGGGTTCTGTTGTGGTCTCAGGTCCAGTCTGGGGTTCTGTTGTGGAGAGAAGAACAGACCTGTGAGTCCTGCACAACCCAACACTCAACATGTTTTTACTAACAGTTCATGCAAAGACTTCTCTAAAACTGTGTCTCATAGGACCCAGTGTCCAAAAACGACCATTTTATTCTAAACTCAAACAAGTTTCCCATAAAGGAACTAAATTCTCTTTAGACTTTCATGCAATCCTCCATCAAGTGTTCTTATTCATCTTTAGGTTTAAAAAAACATCCAACTGAATCAATTTATGGATCAAATTTCATGGAGTGACAAACATGTCCACTCAGCTGGACACCATGCGTGTGACTGTTGAACCAAATAAAAATGGATTTAACCAAGAATAACAGAAACTGATTTAGTGTGTGGAAAATATGAAACAAAAGTAGTTTTAATGTTGCTAACCTGATGCAGTTGAAATATCGCCAGTGATGGATGGTGTCCAATTTAGTGATCATTTGATCAATAACTAATTCCCACAAATAGAAAATATATATTTTTAAATCATATTAACCCTTAGATATAATTCAATCCTAGTATATTTTTATAACTGCAGGGATGTCCTTTTATAGAAAAATCCGCAAAATTTTCCAGGGATGTCCAGCTTTTCCTACATCCTGTCGGCCATCTTGCTTTGACTAAAAAAATGTACATACCATGATGGGCCAGTAGGTGGCAGTGTATGTGACGACACACCAGCAGCTACTTTGTTGGCTGGTATCTGCGACTATAACAACAAAACCCGAGCACATCCAAGAGAACAGCCTTTGAACAGCTGTCTCTGCAAAGACCACAACGCAGGAGATCCATTCAGATCAAGTTGTTTTCATTCCCCCTTCTCCGCATTATCTTTTTAGCTGAGCACCGTGTCTGGTGACAGCGTTAAAAAGACAGATGCATTGTTTTTTTTTTTTCTAGCAGTGATAGCTATAAGAAAAAAAAATGAACTGCTATCAGTGACCATCACCAGCCTTCCCTGTCGGCTACACCATCAAATCAAACTTTATTTAACCCCTGATGTGAGCTGAGGGGGAGGGCTGTGTTACACCACAGTGTGAAAGAAGGGGAAACAGTGACAGACAGGATGAGAAAAGACAAAGGGGGAAGAGGATAAACATGAATATCTTAAATATTCATTTAAGAATGCCCAGCTCAGCATGTTCTGCGACACAAATCACTTCTTTCGAGTAAGTCTCGACAGGAGCTCAAGTATTTGAACATGCATGCAAGTTGGGTCATCACCAAATACCGAAGTAGTTGCCCATGCCCAGGGAGACCACTGACAACGGCATCCCCAGAGCACCTGGGACCCACCAGCTGGACCCCCAAAGCCACAGGACCCAGGAACAGCTCCAGGGCCCAAAGGGGCACCAGCACGCCCCCCAACGCCCACGGACCACCCGGACAGAGTAGCAACCCATATGGAAGCCCCCACGCCAGCGTCCCCAGTTAGCGACCTGCCCATGGGTCCCCACCATAGCCCATCAGAGGCATGAGACTCCGTCAGGCCCATCCATCTCCAGTACACTGCCCCAAGCCCCCACCAGCAGGCACCAGAACCCAGCTGCACCCGAAGGTCATCGGCAGCCTCCCGCTTGATGGATATGGGATCTCCGGCACAAAATCTCAACCATAACGAGCTGGGCCCTATCCGCAATATCAATCCCAAACTCCCCTTAACGCCCCCTACTATTCTGTATCCCTGATCCCAGACAGGGATACATTATCCCTCCACCGTGAATACGTGCCACTCTAAATTTAAGTTGTGCTTTAAAACTGGGGGAAAGACAGGTCAAGCAGTTTCAAATCAAGTTTTTGATGTGAAAGATGTGACACATTGAACCAGGATACAAAAGTGGACACGTCAGAGTAACAAGCTAACGTTTACAACACAACAGTCTATTCAGCGTAGTCTCAGTGAGGTTAATGTGTGCTGGACTCCCCTACATGGCCATGCCCAGATCTACAAAGCTTTCTGTGTGGATAATCGTGTGTAGCTGCTCTATAGGAGCCCAAAAATCAAACAAAGGCCTGAAAATGTGTAAAATAGTTCTTCTTTAACTCTTTAAATGTCAACACTGAGCCGTACAGGACTGAGCAGCTCAATATTGCTCTGTTGGACTGTTGATAGTTTCTTCTCCCCTTAGCTCAAATACTTTACCTGTCACATTGACGTTGCAGAAATCCACTACTACATCACTTCTGTCAAGGACACATCCATAAAGACCAGAGTCTTCAGTCCTGATGGAGGACACATGAAGTCTTATTCTTCTTTTTCTGAGGACGTTTTTGTTCAAGTGAACTCGTCCTTTAAAGAGACCATCCAGAGGAAGCTCAACTCCGTCATCATACTCTAACAACGTGAATTCATGGTGATCAGTGTACACAACACAAAAGATATGATGAGGATCCAGAGAGCTGTTGGTGAAGGTCCACTCCAGAGTGACGTCCTCATTCTTGAAGAACTGATAGAAGTTCTGAGCACATGTGGCCTCAAGTGTTTCTGTTGACAGAGAAGAAGAAACCAAAGTCACCCTGAAGTCTCTTTTTTTTAAACACTGAATGACTTTTACACTCATTATGACTGTGACTGTCTCTCACAGTTTGGATCATATAAAGTAGTTTAGTGAGTTTGTGTCCTGAGCTGAAAACTTGAGTGAACTCCTGCTTCACAGAATCACAGAGACACATTTCTGTTTGTGTTTGACTGAATCAGCACAGAGTCACAGACACATGAAAACAGAAACTGAACAGAGAGCAGAGGGACTGACCACAGACTGAGCAGGTCAGAGAGATGAACAGGAGGAGGATGAGGATCATCTTCTTCATCAGTTCAGCTCTGGAGGAAGAGAACAACATAAAGACATGAATCAGAAAGAAAAGTTTCAGAATTATGGACAAAAACACATCAAGCCTTTCTTTTTTTTGAGAAACTCTCAGAATTTTGACAATATTTGACTTCTTCACAAATTTTAGGCTAAAAGGGTTATATTCTTTCTTTTTTTGGGCTTATTTTTATTAATCGGCCCAAATACTTGACACCAATATAATTCAACTTGCAACTGTATATTTAATTAACTTATAAAAAGATGCCCAACGCCTACTTTCTTTACTCACTGCAGTCAAATTAAAAGTAAAGTTAATCAATCATACCTGTCCAGGTAGCCATCACAGTGATTTACGTTGTGACCCAGGCTTTACACAGAGCCATGATCAAAGTCTGTGTTTTACTGGACTTTTATCAGTTATCGATCACATTAGCTGCTTCTGCTGATGAGTGAGTGTTATTTTGTTGTGTCTGGTCTGTGGACTTCATGCACAGAACGAATGTTTACTGCTGAGGTGCTGCAGCACAGACGAAGTGCTATCAAAAGCCATTCGAAAGCCATTTTTATGATAACCACTTCAACAATTACAGCTGTGTGACATGTTACTTTGCAGTTAGCTGTTGGCAGCAGTGGTGAGTCAATGAACAAGTTATTGGAGACAATGACTCGTAACTCCAGTCAGTAAAAAGAACCATTCAGTCACGACTGGCACATCACTAAACAACAACGACAACAAATAAGCTGTAGCACGTCCTGCTCATCTCTGAGGGCTGAAACCCTTTCGTTCATTCAGTTTGATCATAGTTATATCATCTGGAGTTCTACACTTCTATATTTATGTTGAAATGCTGAGTCAGCATTTCAACATATTGTTCTCCCTAAACTTCATTTTGTTCTTTTTCTTCTTCTTCTTATTCCTCAGATTTTGGCACCTTTCACAGGCTTCAAATTTGCACAGATTTTCACAGAAAAAAATTGACATATGCAGCATGTTCAGGAGAAGTACAGTTGTAATTTTCACAGGTTTAACAGTTATACTTTTTACAGTAAAAAATAATTTCTGCATGTATTTTTACATTGATATCAATGGGACATTTCTGCAGCTCTGCTGAAGCTTCAGCAAATTTAAAGCTCCATAGATTGGGCGTGCTTCCACCTACAGACTTCATTTGTGCTTAAAAAGCTGCACTGACTCAGCCATTTTCACATGTCTTCCACCTTTTGCTGGCGTCTACGGTTTTTTAAATATGAATTTTTGAGCAACACTAAGTTTTGAGGATTGCTTTGAAGTAGCAGCGTATCACGTGACAGATTACACTGTAGCCCTCCTTCACATGAAAAAAACTTCAGCAGAATTATCTTGTCCTAACTTCGTCAAAACGTCCTCCACAGACATGATTTATCCATCAAAACGTCAACGCACTTCTCCTCTTACACGTGAAATCCGCTTCAAAGTTTAATCTGACATCGTTTTGTCTCAGTGAGCTTCAGCTTTTGCGGTATGCTGCAAAATCTTCTATCTGCAGTAATGCAATTCTTTACCTCGGGACAGTCGACTGCTTCACTTTGGAGTCCGTTTTTAACTCGCCACTATGTCAATATTTTCGACTTTATGGACATAAAATGTATACCCATGGCTTCAGCATGTTCTTGGGATGCTCCCAGTGCAATCCCTTTTCTGATATCTATCACGGTTTTCGCACAGCGAGCGTTCGTTTACCCGAAAGTACAGAGCATTATTACAGTGCTATATGAGACAAACAGGATAAGTACTGTGCTTTCCATACCTCCACACATTTAGCCCCATGGTTGAAAGGATAGAGTAGCGGGTTATGACACAAGAAACTCAGGTTCGAATCCTGGCTGAGTGAGATGGACTTTTCTTTCCAGCTAATACAGATCCTTCTTTATAATGGTGTAATCATGCTTGTCTTTACACTCTCAGCCTTATTTTGGACGTATTACACTGACTGGCCACTTTATTAGGTACATCTACAGATATCAACACATTTAACCATGTTACAAAACAGTCATTCATTTTCTGCTTTCTTTCACAACTGCAAACAGTTTTTAGTGCACTTTTCACTATCTGCTACAGTTTCTAAGATATGACTGTTGAAGCAGCATCAACTTTTGCACTTTTCTTTGAAGTTACAGCGTGGTCATGTGACCTGCACACCTGAGCTCCAGTATCTATAATTTTCTGCAAACATTTTTATTGCACATTTCACACATTTTCAGCCCTGATTTACTGCTTACAACTATTCATGTCACATTTTCAACTTTCCTTGCATTGCTTTGAGCAATTTCATTTCACAGTTTCAGCAGTCATACTCAGCATTTCAACGCATTTCCTGCATGGAAATGCAAATTCTCTAGTTAACTTAATTATCCTACACAGGGTGTTTCTAAACACTGCCATGAGAGCACCAAACGATCCAAGGACAAACAGAACTGAAGCAAACCATCCGAGCTGCAGGTGTGACGACGCCCTAAATGTTCCAGACATTTTAGAACAGAGGAGCTTGAACATGAGGAGGAGACTTGAGAACAAAAGAAAGATGTAAAAAAGTGGCCGCAATCTGCAATGGATAACTAGGTTCACTCACTAGTGCTCACAAGAGTGTCAAAAAACACACAGACACCAATTGTTTAGTTGCTGGCGTTTAGTTATTCAAAAAATGGTTAACAGCACATTTATAACCACAATAAAATAATGTATGCATCCATAAATGTCAAATTTTTCAAGTATATGAGAACCACAAAATACTCTCAATAATTCACAGTTCAACAATGATCATTTGTATGGAGCAGCAAAGATGTGATGATGCTTAACACCCATTAAAGTCCATCCTGAATACATACAGAAGGGAAATCAAAATGTCATTTTTTTTTAAAAAAACAGGACTTTAAGAAGGAAAATAAACAAAAATCAGTCTTTGAGTCTCTTTTCCAGTTCAGGTATCAGGATGCCTTGATGATGTGTGTTGCAATGATACGCCTACCCCACTCCAGTGAAGTAAAGAGTTTGGTCCGAATCCTAGGTCCCAAAGGAAAGCTCGCCCTCAAAGGTACGTCAAGTGTTCCAAACTCCAGGAACAAAAGGGATAAAAAAAACCCTGACCGGTCAACAGAAAAGGTCAGACAAAGTCATGAACTGATCATTCTTATTCTTTTTAAACTTATTTTTTAAATTCAAAGTATCAATAAGGTATACCTTTTCTACATACAACAAAAAAAAACAAATTCATCAGTGCATTACTATGGAACCCCAAAAGAGTCATAATGAAATAAATAAAAACAACATTGTGAAATAAATACCATTTTGATAAATAACAGACAGATATGAAATATGGCCATTAAATTGTAAAATAAGGCAATATTATAATGAAATATATTTTATTATTCTTTAATATTGAATTATTATAATTGAATATTTCATAATGAATATTTTAAAATTTTCATTCTTTTTAAATAATGACTTTTTACATAATTTCCAAGCTTTATGAAATAAAAAACGTTTTTTACAAAGTCGATTTTTATTTTATAATGTCTTTTTCCAGTAGGGCTGTAAAGTCCAAGTCAACTGGTCGACTAATCGGTCGATGCGTGCTCAGTCGACCAAAGTTCTGATTGGTCGACCAAATATGTCAATTTATTTTTTCCCCAGCAGTTCATTTCATCAGAAGAAATGAATCAAGTGAAATGGGGGTATTTTCTGAGCACCCCCATCATGTCTCAGAACACCATTTTAATGTATTTATCGTTCATTTCAATATTTTTATTTAAGAGCATTTCAATATTCTACTCTAATAATCATGCATTTGTTTTATAACTGCATGCGCTCTGCCAGCTGCAGCGGCGGGATCCCTCACCCGCTGCAGCCTGGGCAGAGCGCTGGATTTTATGCCTCATATAAACACCCAAATGCAAAAACTACATCACAGAAGGAATTGACTATTTTATTTCTGAGGATATGAGGCCCATTGGTGTCGTGGAAGGCCAAGAAAAACATTGGAACCTGGATATTCAGTGCCAGCGCACCAGACAATTACGCACGCACTCACGGCAAAATACGAGGGAGTAAAAAGAGAAAGTTTCCGAGTTAATAGATAAAGATAACAGATGTGTCCGTCTCTTCGAATGGAGTCCTATATGACAGTGACTGCCTATTTCATTGATGAAGACTGGAAAGGAAAGAGTCTTGTGTTGAGAGAAAAAAAGGAGGTGCGCACACAGGAAGAACCATCGCTGCGCGACTATGAAGTTAGCGATGCCTTCAAAGTTCCAGCAGGAAACGTGTCTGTTGTAGTGAACAACGTGGTTAATATGAAACTCTGTGTGGGAACACTAAAAGAGTCCCATGAATTTCCAGGTTCTAATGTTTTTCTGGATATTCAGTGCCAGCGCCAGACATGTAGCATCACGCAAAAGGATGTTAAAAAAAAAGATGCCAAGCAGACATGATCTTGAAATATGTAGACAGAAGACTGCCTGCAACTGCACTATTGGAACAAGCCCAAAAAACTGCAACCCACAACTCTAATATATGCATGCAAGTTAGAAAAATAAGAAGACGATAGTCGCTTATAGTGAGCGGACCTGGCAACTCAGGCATCTTGTTCTCTCGTGTGTCTGCGCGAGCCAGCTCCAGCCCTGTGGGCTGAGTGGATAACAGCAGCAGATGGGTGCTAAGTAACGCGCCACATTTCACAGTCGGTAACAGTAATGGTGTAGTAACTATTGAAACAGTAATTAGTTGGATTACCCGTTACTGGCAAAAGTAACAGAGTTACTCCCAGCACTACAGCCCAGCATCGACGCTCACAAATGCTAACGCAGGTGACCACACTCCACGGGGCCCCATACGTACTGGGTTGTAGTGTGGTCATCTGCGTTAGCAGTCCTCTCTCAGGCTGAAGTGAAGAAACTCTGAAACTGACCTCACTCCTGCAGCCATTCTGTCTCAAACATGTCAGGAACTCGTGTTTTCATGTTTTCAGGCTTCTCATCGTTAGTGATAATCTCCACGTTAGAATCGATAGTGCAAGTTCTGCTGCAGAGTCTGTGTAAAGGATCAGCCAATCACTGAACTGGCTCCGCCTTATGCGCTTTGATTGACAGACCAAGTCATTCTGCTGAAAAATGACATTATGAATTAAAAAGCCCATTGTGGAAAATGACATTATGAAATAAAAACTGACTTTGTAAAAAACGTTTTTTTTATTTCATAAAGCTTGGAAATCATGTAAAAAGTCATTATTTAAAAAAGAATGAAAATTTTAAAATATTCATTATGAAATATTCAATTATAATAATTCAATATTAAGGAATAATAAAATATATTTCATTATAATATTGCCTTATTTTACAATTTAATGGCCATATTTCATATCTGTCTGTTATTTATCAAAATGGTATTTATTTCACAATGTTGTTTTTATTTATTTCATTATGACTCTTTTGGAGTTCCATACATTACTGCATAGCTGTTTCAATCATAAAGAAATAAAAAAAAACATCTATCTATCTATCTATCTATATATAGATATAGCCATTTTATGATTGTACAAAATAGAACAAAATCATTTTTCCATGCTTCACAAGTATACATTCATCATATGACCAAAAAAAAACACAACAACAAAAGTTAAATAAATATTCAACCCCCCCCCCCCCAAAAAATACATTTTCATGAATTGCAAAATGCAATAAAAAAAATAATTAAAAAGAAAATTATTATTCTCACCGATCTCTGCAGTTGATTAATGGCTTAATGAGCATGTGGCATCTGTATGGTTTCTTTTAATCTGCAAAGCACGTGCAAACACATAGTTTCTGTTCAGGTAGCTATGAATGCTAATCGTGGCTAGTGCTTAGCACTTAGTAGTGATGGGTCCGGCAACATCGATGCGTCGGCTCATGCGTCAAGCTTATAGAGCGAAACCCCGTGTCGGTGCGCGTATCGCTTCAAGAAAGTCATGTGACCGATACTGAAACTGTTATGAACAGACACTGACCAAACTGTGTTTACAAAGAATCGCATCTGTCAATGGGATGTATTGGCCTGAACTATCTCTGATCAGATCTGACATGATGATCGTTAAATCCATCAAGAATTATGGCACAGCCTCAAGCAAAGAGAAAGGTTTCTGCCGTGTGACCATTTTGATGTCATTTCGGAAGATAAGGTATTTGTTTTAATATCCTTGTTGTTTCATCCTGTTCCTCTGTTCTATCTGAATTCAAATTAATTTCAAAGTGACTCTTAGTTTCCTATTCATATTGTTTTCTACAGGTTAAATATTGTATTTGTTCACAGAACTATCCCATTTATATAAAAGCACATCTTCAATGTTGAGGCATTATAGGGCCAGACATGAGAATGCAGTCCCAGATACACCCAGGATAAACTCAGGTATACAGACACTCTACAATTTACTCACAGTTTTGTTATTGATAATTAATTCCTCTTAATTTATTCTTTTACTTCATTTTCAACCATCAAGCTTCCATGGAAGCAGATGCTGGAAGAGGCTCTGCTGAATTTGATCCTGTGCATGAGTATGATCAGAATTGTTGAGAGTGAAGGGTTCAGGGAAAAATTTGTAATTTATATTTTTAAAAAATATTATATATATATAAATATATATATATATATATATATATATATATATATATATATATATATATATATATATATATATATATATATATATATATATATATATATATAAATGGGCTGTCACTTTAGTGCATTAATTACATTAATTAATGACACACAAATTAATGTGTTATAAAAATTAATCGCAATTAATCATAGCACACAAACATGTTGATATTGTCCAGCTGGAGGACCCGTACATGGCAGTGGCACGTCACTTCACACATGCGTCTCTAGTCAAACCAAACAAAGCCCAGGTGACAACAGGAATGGCATATTTAAGACTTAGTCTTATTTTATTGTGGAATTTATTTATCTATATTTGTACTACATTCTTTAATAATGCATCAGGCCTAATTGGTTTGCTGGATGTCCTCGACCTTTTTTTTATTTTGAATTTGATTTATGAAACACACTTAAAGTGTAATTTGAGTTGCCTGATTGAGTTTAGAATTTTCTGGACAAGTTGCCCTGACTTTGGTTTTATTTAGTCACCAATAAAAATGTGGATTTACAAATCTTCACTTCTTCATTTGATTAGTCATGCACTACAATTTTATAATATCCTAGAATTCAAATTCTTGATTTGGGTACTTTAAGCAGATATGAGATAAAAATGTGATTAATTAGATTTGAAAAAACTATACTCCAGTGATGGTGTTGGTACACAGAACATGTGGGGAGGTGCACATTCAAACACAGGACTCCAATGGACGTTTCACTATGTTTATTTCATTTTGTGGTCTCAACAAGTAGATGGATGGATGCAGATGATTTATCTAAACAAATTAAGAAAATAATATTACAAATTTACCAATTGTCCTTAGAGAAATCCTGACAAATAGTGCTAAACTTACTTTTAATGCATTGCTCCATCCAATAAACACAAATAACTCATTCGGTCAGGTATCTAACATAAGGAAACAAACAATGTATCAGATTTAAACATATCAACATCAAGTCCATGTCAGCTTTCCACACATAAGGTGTATATTCAGTGTTCTCACTCACATGTTCAGCTCCTTTGTCTGCCTGCTGCGGTTTGGAGGGAAAGATTGAGACTGAGGCCTACAGGTTGCAGCTTTAAAGGTTTGGTAGGTGTGGTCAAAGCATGATTGACAGGGAGCCATCTTGTCTTCAGGAGGTCACAGACTTGGGATTTAACAGCCGCCCCTTTAAATGTCCCATTTAAATTACATTATAAATCACAAGTTAGTCCTTTGGGTCCAATTCAGCTGGTTTGAGTATGACTAATCTGGCTACTGGCCTGGTAAACTTTTTCTGCTTACAGGTGACTTCCACAGTTCGGATTCTTCCATCACTGCTGGGTATGATTCGTGACGCTTTTCCAACACGCCAAAGGCCTCGGGGCAGCTGTGGGTCCATTAACAGCACAATTGTTCCTTCTTTCATGGACTGAGTGTCCTTTTGCCATTTGTTTCTTATCTGTAGGTTGGGAAGGTAGTTTCTGATAAAGTAGGACCAAAACCGATCAGCAAGAATCTGACTGTGTCTCCACCTTCTGTTTCCTATCAGATTCGTGTCTGCATAAACAGCCTGAGGAAGAGAGGTGTCTCGCCGCCCCATCAGATGGAGATTTGGTGTAATGGGGTCAGGGTCAGCTATGTCTGAGGATGCATAACCTATTGGTTTAGAGTTGACCATGCCTTCTATCTCCACCAATACTGTGTGCAAAACTTCCTCAGCCACTGTTTGACTTCCCACTGTTACTCTGAGAGCTGCTTTAATGGTCCTAATTTCCCTTTCCCACATCCCCCCAAAATGTGGGGCATTTGGAGGGTTGAAGTGGAACTGTATTTGAGATTTCTTCAGTTCTTCCTTCAGTTGTGGGTTAATGACTGAAAAGGCATCACTTAGCTCTCTTTCTCCTCCTTTGAAATTGGTACCACAGTCTGAAAGAAGCTCGTATGGCTGTCCTCTTCGAGCAATGAACCGTCTGAGTGACATGAGAAAACTGTCAGAGTCAAGACTGTTTAGCAGTTCAATGTGAGTGCATCGGGTGGTCATACACTTAAACAAAATACCCCATCGTTTCTCAACTCGCCGTCCCACTTTAATGGTCAGAGGACCAAAGTAGTCTACTCCTGTAGACCAAAAAGGGGGTTTAAAGAGCCTCAACCTACAGGGGGGAAGGTCTGCCATTTTAGGGTTGACAGGTTTTGCTCGCCATTTCCTGCACTCTTTGCATGACCACTGGTGTTTTTTGATGGCTTGTCTTCCTCTAAGGATCCAATAGGCCCGGCGTATTTCTGCAAATACTCTGGCTGGTCCTGAATGGAAGAGTCGTCTGTCATAGTCTGTGATCAATAGCTGTGTGAGAGGATGCTTTGGGTCAAGGACTATGGGGTGAATAACATCAGGTTCAAGGTCCTCACTTTGTCTAAGTCTTCCACCTACTCTTATGACTTCCAATGTTTTGTCATATTCTGGTGACAGGGGTAACAGACGACCAGTGTTGTGTGTAACGCGTTAGAAAGTAACGCGTTACAGTAACGAAACTACTTTTTCGGGTAAAAAGTGAAGTAACGCGCTACTGTTGAAAATTTGGTAACGAAACGTAGTTCCTTTTTTAATGCAGCGCGACGTTACATTTCCCTCGGACAGATCTGACACTGAAGCTGCCTTCTCAGCTGCTGGCACAGACACGAGCGGCGTTGCCAAGTCCGCTCGTTATAAGCGTCTAAAGGCTGAAAATCTTGTGAGTCACGGCCGCAGGTCGTGGTTTTTTGGGCTTGTTTCCAGACGTGAAGTTGCTTCTTGGGGCTCTTAAGTCTGTGTGTATCCCCCTGATTATCTTCCAGCTCCTAACATAAAGGAAAACACGACTTCAGTAGGTAGTTTGTCCACTTCCTCGATCCTGGTTATATGCATGCCCCAAAACACACTCACGCACATGGCGCATGCTCCAGAGCCAAAGTTGCCAGGTCTGCATGTTATAAGCGACGGTCTTTTCTTGAATAGATACTTAGCACTGTGATATTGAAATGTAAAGTAGACGAAAATTAACACACTTTGTGTAGACTTCTCTTTTTAAAAAGTAGTATATCACATTAGGAAAGGAAATAGCTGGAGGTTGCTTATTTTGGGCTTATTTTTATTGACCAGGTTGCTTATTTCAGAAGCAAAATGTGGAAACACTGGGCAGGAGCTCTCATTCCACAGGGTATGTGACATTTTGTAAAATAAAGAGCACAAAAAACTGTTATGTTCTCTGTAGTAGAACTTTTTGTAGGCCTTAACATTTAGGAACAGATATGGGGTTCTGTCCATGATCAAGCAATGTAAAAGTAACGGAAAAGTAACTTGAGAAGTTACTCTTCATAGAGGGTAACTAAGTAAAGTAAAGAGTTACTTTTTTCAGATGTAACGAGTAACAAGCAAACACTACTTTTTAAAAGTAACTTCTCCAACACTGCAGACGACTATGGGGACAAATCTCATTACCATTTTTCAAGGCCTGAAATTCTTCAGGAAAACTCTCAGCTTGAGCTTGAGAAATCAATGCAGTTTCCACTTTGGTTCTGGGTAAATCATTTGGGTGACAGTGTGATTCTTGTACTGACTTACATGCTGTGTCAACCAGGTCTGTCCAGGTGGTAAATTTCCTTGGGTCAGGCAGCTCAGTGGGTTTGGTAGATTGTGTGAGGCCACAGAAAAGTGTTTTTCTCAGCTCTGTAGGTGTCTCCACGGCATGAGTAGGACAGACAGGCCATTGACTGTAAGGGAGGTGAAGAAAGGCAGGGCCGGTATGCCATCGGTGTGTTTTTGTCAGCTCCTTTAACTGTTTACCTTTGGTGATATCGTCGGCCGGGTTTTGCTTTGTGTCCACATATTTCCATTCGCTGACAGAGGTTAATTCAAGTATCTCTACAATCCTATTTGCTACAAAGGTTTTGTACCTGCAGGACTCAGAACGAAGCCAGGTTAGCACAACAGTTGAATCAGACCACAGAAAGGTTCGATCTATTGAGACTGTCAGTTCAGTTTTGATCAGTTTGCTTAGCTGGGCTCCAGTCAGGGCTGCAGAGAGTCCCAAGGGGGTATGGTCAGTTGCTTTAGAGGGGCTGCTCGTGATCTGGCCATTACAAAGGAAACATGAGACCCTTCACTCTCATTTGTTGTTCTCATATATGCCACTGAACTATATGCCTTTTCTGAAGCATCACATAAAATGTGTAACTCCCTTTCTTTAACATTTTCAGAAGACTGGTTGCATCTTTCATACCACCTTGGGAATGATATGGTTTCCAGATTTGGCAATTCACTTTCCCACTTATCCCATGCACGTAGAAGGTCACCAGTTGGTATGGGATGATCCCATTGTTTATTGTTCACCCATAGCTGTTGGAGGAGGATTTTGGCTCTGGTGGTGAAGGGGATGATGTACCCTAATGGGTCATATTGTGAAGCCAGCACTTTGTACACATTTCTCATGGTCAGAGTTTGGTAAACAACAGGCCTATGTTTGTAGCCTAGGGTGTCAGAAAGACAATGCCAGCTTAGTCCTAGAACACCCTCTACAGGATCTGTACGGTCTTGATTCAACCAGAGCTCTGCACTGTCAGATCTGGCAGCTGGCGGTAAGTGAGCAACCACAGAGGGAAAATTGCTTGCCCATTGCCTCATTTCGAATCCTCCAGAGGCTAACAAAGCTCTTATCTTGATGAGGAGCTTTTGCGCTGCATCTGGACATGGGAGTGAATTAAGACAGTTATCCACATAGAACGTCTGCATAACAGCTTCCACCACATCCTCATTTCCCAAACTATGGTCCTGCACATGCTTTTGAAGAGCAAATGTTGCACAAGGGCTACATGTAGTGCCAAAGGGAAGCACTTGCCATTCATAGATGGTTGGCCTCACTTTGGTCTTCATATCACGCCACAGGAATCTAAGGAGCAGTTTGTCCTCTGGTAGGAGCCTCACCTGGTGAAACATGCCCTTAATATCTCCACTCATAGCAACTCTGTGTTGACGAAACTGGAGCAGAACACCAAGCAATGAAGGGCTGAGGGTAGGTCCAGGTAGAAGCTGGTCATTTAGAACTTGGCCGTGGTAGATAAAGGAGCAGTTGAATACAACACGATGTTTGTAATTATGCTCAACTAAGTGATGGGGTATATACCAAGATTCTTTGGTCTCCATTTGTTGTAGTGTGACTTCAGCAACAGCACCAGCCTCCTTTAGTTTCTTTATCTCATTATTATAAATGTCAGCCAACAGAGGGTTTTTCTGTAGTTTTCACTCAGATCGTCGGAGAAGGGGCATAACTGAATCACATGGGGCTTTGAGTTCAGGCGCAGCCTTTTTTCTAAGCAGTGGAGTGGCATAGCGTTCAGTTCCATCAATATGGACTCGTGTGGTCTTTGTATTTAACAGCTTTATTGCCTCCTCATCTTGTTTTGATCTGGTAATTATCTTTTCATTTCTAAAGGGAAGGGTGTCAACTTGCCACAGTTTTTCCACATGCTGTTTTAGTTCGGTATAGGGGTTGGCTTGTGAAGTAAACAGACATTGAGTGGCTTCTGATGAGTCGCACAGATAAGTTGGGCCTTGTAGAGCCCATCCAAGCCTCGTCTTCACTGCTGCTGGTGCTCCTTTTGGCCCATATTGGATTTTCTCTGTGGGCAATATGAGGAATGGATTGTCTGATCCTATTAGGATGTGTGGCTGAACCTTTGAAAAGGGGGTTAATGGGAGGCCATGCAGATGTGGGTAACGTTGCATAAGTTTATCAACTGGATAACTTTGCTGAACAAACATAATGTTGTCAGAGGTGAAAACCCTATTGATTGAGAATTTTCTCTCAGGGCATGAAGCAGCAGATATCTTCAGATTAACAGATTTACCTTCTAATGTCTCTGTCTGTTGTCTAACTGTACCCAGCTCTAGTTTCTCTGGCTCCCCCTTCAGGCCAAGATACTCTACGGCACCTGGCAACAGCATTGTACGTTCCGAGCCATCATCTAAGATGGCATACGTGTCAAAGCTCTTGGCTTTGTTATAGAGTCTTACTTTAGCTACTTTAAGCAGTACTTTAGGTGACATACTTTGTGGGTTCAGGTACAGTACTCTAGATGATGTTTGGGTTTTATTTAGCTCATGAAAAATGCAAAGGTGCAGGCCATTACATTTAGGACAAGGTTTTTTGAGTGTACAATCTGCTGCTCTGTGACTTCTGCCACATTTCCAACATCTTCTGTGATCCTTTAACCATTTCATGATTTCATCTCTACTTAGCTCCTTTAAACCATCACAATTTGTTAGGTAATGGGCTGTTGAATTACAGTATGCACATGGGTGCCTTGTTTTAGGTTGTGGCTGTGGTCCAGGTGCGGGGGGTGCATGTGGCAATGCACGTTGAGATCCATAGAGTATTGTGGTAGATGGGGGCTTGAATTTGAAGACTGGATCTCTCCTTTGAGCTTGGACTGCACCAATCTGAAGGTAATTAGTTTGGGCGACAATGGCTTGACATTCTGCTTCTCCTTCCAACCAAGCAGAGAAGTCCATCAAATTGTAATGAACATACGGGGATGTTGAACGGGCATGTCTTGCAAAGTGAGACACTAACTCAACAGGCAGTTTACTTAAAAGTCGCTGGACATGGGAAGCACAGGCCAGTTCTGCAGCACCTTCTGGTGAATTAAGGGATTGTAGCATACCCACTAATGATCTAACCCTGACTGCAAAGGCTTGAAAACCCTCAGCATCTCCACGACCTACCTTAGGGAGGTTAAGGATAATCTGGATTTCTCTAAGGGCCAGTTGATGGGGTTGACCATATTGGCGCTCTAGGGCTGCTAGTGCCATAGTAAAGGGCTGTCGGTCATGGGCATAAGACAGGGCAATATGTCGGGCAGCTGGGAGACGTGGATGGTCCAGTAGGATGTGAAATTTGTACAGCTCAGGTTCATCAACTGAGAGAAGGTTATTAAAAGCCATCTTTAACATGATAAATTCATGAGGGTCATTATGGGTGAAATAGGGAAATGAAGGCCCCTCGATACGGGATGGATACCTAGGGTATGGGATTTGTTGCACAGAAACTACAGGTAGGGAGGAATCTGGATTTGGGACGACTCTAGCTGGCTGTGAGACATATGAAACTGAAGCTGGCTGAGGTACAGAAAATCGAGGTTGAAACTGTTGTGAAGGAACTTGAAATATAGGGTAGGACTGATATAAAGCTGAAGCACTTTGGTAAGCTGATGGCTGCGAACTAGCTGGCTGAGTCTCTGGGGGAGGAACACATGGAGGGTGCATTACATGAGCAAGAGGTTGAGTTCCTTGAGTTGGTGGGAGCTGACTGTACAGGTTGTAGGTTGCTGTAGTTGTGCCAGCCACTTGAGACGTCACTGGAGGATTTATTTGGTAGACATGGGATGAGGAAGCCTGTTGTGAAAGTATTGGAATGTTAACTGGGGCTGAAGACAAGGGTTGGATAACCGGTGGAATATGAACAGGAACTGGAGGGTTGAAGGGTGGCTGAACCGAGCTTGAAGGTACATGGGTACTCGATATTGCAACTGGTGAAGCTGAATTTGGGGGATGGTGTGAGGCAAGAGCTGGGTTAGAAATCATCTGAGTAGATGCATCTGAGGGTAACTGAGTTGAAGGTGCCTGGGGGTGCAGTTCATTTGTAAATCCTTTGGGGACTGAAGCAGGCCACTCATGCTCACATTCTAGATTGTGGGCAGGTCTATGAATGCAGGGGAAAAGTGTTTGAACTGACTGGGAGATTTTTCCAGGTTTTAAAGCAGGTAGTGATTCGGTGAGGTTTGGTTGACTTTGAGACTTGTTACACTGGTTCTGAATGGGAGTTTGTAAAGGAGCATTGACCTCATGTTGGGCACCATGTAGTTGTAGTTCACATTCTTCCTCTGAATCTGCTTCTGAATAACTTTGTCCATATTGTTCAACTTTGTCAGTTAATTCCTTAACAATGCTCTTTAATTGTGCCAATTCATGCCTCAATAAAACTGTCTCTGATTCTGCAGAGTCTCTTATTTGAAGTGGGGGTTGGCCATAAAATTCTGTGTGGTAATCCTGCAGATATCTTGGAGGTACTCTCTCTCTCTGTGGCCTTCCCATTTGGCTCTCATCCTCATGTGAAACAACATTTGGATCCATTTTCTCCACCAATGTTCTCTCCGGCTCGAAGGACCATGAAAAAACTATACTCCAGTGATGGTGTTGGTACACAGAACATGTGGGGAGGTGCACATTCAAACACAGGACTCCAATGGACGTTTCACTATGTTTATTTCATTTTGTGGTCTCAACAAGTAGATGGATGGATGCAGATGATTTATCTAAACAAATTAAGAAAATAATATTACAAATTTACCCATTATCCTAGAGAAATCCTGACAAATAGTGCTAAACTTACTTTTAATGCATTGCTCCATCCAATAAACACAAATAACTCATTCGGTCAGGTATCTAACATAAGGAAACAAACAATGTATCAGATTTAAACATATCAACATCAAGTCCATGTCAGCTTTCCACACATAAGGTGTATATTCAGTGTTCTCACTCCCATGTTCAGCTCCTTTGTCTGCCTGCTGCGGTTTGGAGGGAAAGATTGAGACTGAGGCCTACAGGTTGCAGCTTTAAAGGTTTGGTAGGTGTGGTCAAAGCATGATTGACAGGGAGCCATCTTGTCTTCAGGAGGTCACAGACTTGGGATTTAACAAGATTAATTATAAATCCAGTAATTAATGAGATTATTTTTTAATCGTCTGACAGCACTTATATAGCCTATATATATATATATATATACAGTCATGGAAAAAATTATTAGACCACCCTTGTTTTCTTCAATTTCTTGTTCATTCTAATATCTGGTACCACTAAACGTATAATACAATGAACACAACAAAAAATGCAGCTGGTCACATAATACTTTATGTCCTATTTGACACTCTTAAGCTTAATTGATTCCCAGGGTATATAAGAGGCCATTTCATGTCACAAGCAGCACTGCACATGCAAAGGCCTAGAGTGGTTTCCTGCTTACATTCAAGCCGTAGCACAACTCAGAAGTTGTCAGCTCTCACATAATGCCTAAAACAAAAGAATTATGTGAAGCCACAAAACAAGCCATCTTGGCACTGCTGGAAATTGGCATGAGTGAGAGACAGGTAGCGAAAAAACTGAAGATCTCCAAGACAGTTATCTTTCTCTTATAAAAAAAACAAGCTGAACATGGCACTACCAAATTGCTACCTGGCCGTGGCAGAAGCGTCTTTCTACCCGAGATGACCGTGCACTCATCCGTTCCTGTGTCAGGAATAAATCGTCAGACCTCAGGGACCTTAAAAATGAGTGGGCACTGTCGAGAAATGTGACTTGTTCAGCAAGGACAGTTCGAAACCGACTTGTTGAAGCTGGTTTGAAGTCACACAGAGCACGCAAGAAGCCCTTCATCAATGAAAGGCAGAGGAAGGCCGGTTACTCTTTGCTCGAGACCACAAGGATTGGACTGTTGATGATTGGGCTAAGGTTCTCTTCAGTGATGAATCAATTTTGAATTGATGCCCTCCAGCCAACTTACTGGTTAGGAGGAAGCCTGGAGAAGCTTACAACCCAGACTGTCTTGCCCTACAGTAAAACATGGGGTGGATCAGTCATGATCTGGGGTTGTTTCAGTCTGAGTGGAACAGGGCAAATGCAATTGTGTGAAGGCCGAATGAACCAGGTCATGTACAGGACTACCCTTGAAAACAGTCTTCTTCCATCAGCTGGAAAACTCTTTCCTGCCTCGAATGACTGGATTTTCCAACAAGACAATGCCCCTTGCCACCGGCAAGGTCAGTTAAAAACCTGGATGGAGAACCACAACATTACCATGCCTTGGCCTGCTCAATCACCAGATCTTAATCCAATTGAAAACCTGTGGAAAATCATCAAACTCAAAATGGAGAACCACAAGCCCAAAAACAAAAGAAAATTTGTTTGAATTTGTTCAACAAGAATGGGCTGCTGTGACAGCAGAACAATGTCAGAAGCTGGTGGAGAGCATGCCAAGGCGCATGGCTGGAGTCATCAAAAACAATGATTATGCAATCAAGTATTAACTCTTGTGTGTATCATGTGTTTAAAGCAAACAGAAAAAAAACATGGAATGCTTAAAAGTAGTGTTTTTGGCGGTACAATGCCATAGCTATTGATGTAAGAATTTAAGTAATTTTGGTTATTATCAAGAAAACCATGGAAAATGAATAGTTCTTAGTTCTTAAATTAAACTCTCATGAGCTATTTTTGTTGTTATCATTATAATTGTCCAAACAAATGTACCTTTAGTTGAGCCAGGCATTAAAATTAACAAGAAATTGAAGAAAACAAGTGGTCTAATAATTTTTTCCATATATATATATATATATATATATATATATATATATATATATATATATATATATATATATATATATATATATATATATATATATATATATATATATATATATATATATATATATATATATATATATATATATATATATATATATATTTATATATGGTAAATAAAAAAATCCCAGTCCACAAGCATCCTCATTCAGAATTCGTCCACTGACATTTTCAAGTTATGATACATGTTCACATTATTTATTGGCCATATCTTAAAATATCAAAGATATTTTAAACTTAAATGAAGATATGAAATAATACACTATAAAATAAAATTATATTCTAAATTATAAACTATATCATTGTATATACAAGGTCATCGAATCAGTGTCAGCTGAGTCTGTTTACTAGGTTGCCTGTAAGGATTTTTAAGGTCCAGCAGGTGACAGTACTCAGTGACACAGTATCAATCCAGTTTGACAATGTGTCGAAACGCTTCATGACACCTCATCTACCCATCAGCATCACACACAAATAAGCTGATAACAAAAAAAAAAAAAAAACAAAAAACAACAACAACAACAAAAAAAACAAATAAGCTGATAACTTTATCCAAACTAACTCTATAATTACTCTTGCGCGGGTTGCAACGACGGATGATTCTTGCAATGACTTTTCTCAGTTTTGTCGTCTTTATCAACTTTTCAACAAACTTTTCCTAACACGCGTTACTCCGGCCGTCTCTGTGTGTCACTCACCCAAAAGGCAGTGAGGCTGAGCAGGACTTCCTAAGCTTGTTACTGATTGGCTAGAGGTGGATACTCTCAGATTCAAGCCCACATCCGATTGGATGACAACTCAATGCAGAAAGAAGCATTACCGAACACAAATTAGGAAAATAAATAGAGAATTAGGAAAACAAATATGTAATACTTTTATAAATAAAAGAGATTAAACAAAAATAAATTATATTAATACTTCATCTTGCTTTTAATGTATTTCTTCTCATAAGCCTTGTAAGACATATTTTATGTGTGTTACAAAGACCTCGTGGGTATACCTCCGAGAGCTCAAGGAGGGTCACTGAGCTTTGGCATAAAGGTCACAAGATGAGTGAGACGTCTGCAGCCAGTAACAAAACAGTGCACAGTGATGAACAGATACAACAGATATAATATAAAAACATTCATGGTGTAAATGACAAAAACATCATTATTAACACAAAGCTTACCTTTCCTATGTGAGAGTGCAGTCTTAGAGAAGCTCTGACTTGTTTAATGTGATCTTCTCTTTTGCGTCTGCATCACTGAATAACAGTCGTGTCCTGTTGCAGCTTGTTAGAGCCTAACCCTAACCTGTTCCTCCCTTTACTACACCCACTGAGCTGAGGCTGAGAGGGCTCATCTGGACTCTGTCACTTTAAATCACTGAATATATAAACTGCCAGCACCTCAGTCCTGTGTCAGGAAATGACAGACCAACAGGTTTGATGCTCCAACATCAACTTCATGTTCACAAATACTGACCAGAGCTGTTGTTCCAGCACAGCATAAAATAATCATTCATTAATCCACTTAAGCCCTTCAATTAAAGGTGTAGTCAGTGATCTTCTAATCTTCTAATCTAATGCACTATTTGTCAACATCACCGTATTTCTCCTCTCCATCCACAAGATGTCCCCACTGACAACATGTTGAAAAAAAGTCCGGTTTCAATACACAACCTTGGCTCTGAATTTCAGCAGGTAAATACTGTGGCTCGGGCAGAGTCACCAAAACAGGGTACACCCCCCACATCCAGGGGGCGATCATACTCATGCGCAGATCAGACAGAGGGGGGAGGGGGAGTCTTAGGTTGCGTATCGTGCTCAGTTAGGGTTAGAGACAGATACAATAGGTGCAGTAGCAATGTCTGAAAAACAGCCCAAAAGAAAAAGGTCAGAGGAGTGAAAAGTGAAAAAGAAGGACTATGACCATGAAAGAGTGAAGACCCGGGAAAATGGAAGCAGATGTCGCCGTCTTTCTGCTGGATAGGTAAGCAACAATATTATGACAATATTTTATTCTAATTACCTCTAGCTTAATTTGTAAAATATAACAGTAACAGCCGTCGGGCATTCATCTTATTGTCTAATTTTGCCAGAATGTACTGTTGTTGTGATGTTTTCAATAATGTCAGTTGAGTTTTCTGAGGAGTCGGGGTTACCTTAGCTATGTTGGTCAGCTATGCAGTTTCTACGGACATTTCTATGACGATGCACGTCCATCAGTTTACGAGGGTGAAGCCAGGTCTCCTCCAGTCTATGTGCACCTTTCTGCTGCCGTCCAGTCAGGACACTCCACCTGCAGCAAGTGTTAAAGCAGGAGCACAGAGGAAGGAGGAAAAAGACAAAAACGCTCCTCTACATAAAGCAGTAAACAATAAATAAATGACTCAGAGTCACAACACTAACTCATGTTCCCACACGGACATGGACTGTCACTCTGTGATCAGGAACTGAAACAGCTGTTGGTGATGTCACACCTCCACACAACACTGATTGGCTGTTGCAGCACAGCCACACCTAACATCACCTGAAAAGTTGCCCAGATCACATCCTTCGCATCATGAGGGCTGATCGCGCCTTGTGCAGTGATACACTGACTTTGAAAGTGATCACCCAAGTCGCGGTCAGTGTGAATGACCCTTAAGTCCGTCACATTGTACTGAACCTGAAGAGACAGTTTGAGGGACGGGGATGGGAAGTTCATGAACGAGTCGCTTCAAATAGCCGACTCTTTTACATTAACCACAGAAGGAGATTCTTTCCTTCTTGAATTGTTTCTTTTATTAACTAATTCACAACAGAATAAATTATTGACTCTGCTTTCAGATTTGATATCTAACAACACGTAAAATGAGGATATTACTGGAATTGTTCTGTTTGGATTGATCAATCCCCCCAAGATCTTTATTAGCTTGTTTCTTCTGGTACATTTCTTTAAAGGGAACATATCATGCTTGTTTCTCCTTTTCACTATGCCAGACTAGGATGCCTGTAAAGCATTTCTGCCCTCAGTACAAGTCATTTAGTTCCTTCATTGCCCCACAATAGCGTTCTCAAAATCCTCATTTTAAGCCACTATGAAGCTCTCGTGAAACACAAGGATCTCAGGATGACCTACAGTTACCTCGCAATGTCACAGCCCTTTGTGCTCTGATTGGTCAGTTCCATCGGGGGTAGAGCCAGCCTGTCTTTCTTCTTCTACTGTATTTTCCGGCAGCGACCGCATATTGAGTCCCCCTACAGGCCAGAGCTGGTAATGAGTGAGTGTGAACTAGGGATCTATATACGGCTGCTGGTGGATGTGTTCCTCGGTGACGGTTTTGTGGCTAACGGACATCACAGAGGAGGAAGTGTTTTATCAGATTACTCCAATAAAAGGAAAGGCAGCTTGTGTCGTCACGACAATTTAAATCTCGTGGACATCTCGCAATGACCTATTTTCAGAGGCATCAAATCTCGTTCTAGGATATCAGAAAAAATACAATATCTCATTTTTTGAAAATTAAGGGGGTGTAAGGTCTTGTTTTCAAATTTATTATATTATATGTAAGTATTAAATCATGCATCAGCATATGTCTCCTTTAATTTTAATCTGTTCTCTGTGATGGATTGTATCAATAAATCAATCAAACTATTTATATAGCACATTTTCTACAACATATGTAACTCAAAGTTCTTGCAGAAAAGAAAACAAGAGGAAAGAAGAGGGGAAAAAAACATTTCCAAACTAGGCACCTGTCAGGGAACATAGTGTGGGATTGAAAAAAAACACCTCAGCACATGAGCAACTTGTTACAACAAACACAGAGACGAGCACATGGGGTCAAAAAGGAGGGGCAGCCAGTGGGGGCGTTGATTTGATGGGACAAACCTGTGACCTGGTCTTAGCTCAGACCCCGCAATGTCTCTGTTGTCCAGTAAGATGACTGTATTTATTTATTTTAATCTGTTCTTTGCGATGGATTGTAGTTGACATTTGTCAAAACATGGAAACTGAGAGAGAATAAAAACACAAAATCTTGGGTCAAATTTTCCGTTTACTAGAGTCATCACCATATAAAAATAATCACTTTAATAATATTATCAGGCTTAGCACTGTGATAAAATAGAACGAAAACTTTAAACTGCTATAGTATATTATAGTATATTTGCCAGATTTATAGCTAATAGAAGATGGAAATACAGAAAAATAAATTGTCCCAGTTCAGCTGAATTTATCTCCTGATTCAACACAAGATGGCGCCAAAACCACAAACAGGAAGTAACAGTTCAGACTTTGAGCCTATAGGAGCTCTGCTTTGGCATCTCCCTTCTTTTAATTTAATACAGCTTGAAGCTTTTATTCAACACTAATTCATCTGTTTTATGAAAGTTTGGCAAAATGGAAATGAGGACCTCAGTGAGGACTTCATATTTGACCTCCATGTTTTATCATGAAGAGCAACAATCACCTGATCACAGCTCTGTCCAACTTTAAATATATAATTTATGTGTTCAGTCTTTGTTTCAGGTACTGATGTTTCATGGGAACAGAAAGTGTGGAGTTGTCTTTCTCTGAGGTGGTGAAAGTGAAGTTGAACTACATTAAGCGGCCACTTCATTAGGCACACCGTGCTGGTTCCAGGTTGGAGGCCTTTGCCTTCAGAGCTGCTTTAATTCTTGGAGTCACAGATTGATGGAGGAGCTGAAACATTCCAAGTGGCCTGTGAAACGACTTTCTCTACACTCAAGTTTGTGAAGAACAGACTGAGATCCACACTGACACAGGAGCATCTTGAGGCATTTATGCTAATTTGAACTGAGAAAGAGACCCTGGTGACTCTAGATAACAGTGTAGTCATAGACAGAGTTGCAGAGACAAGTTCACCGCTCAAAAACTTGCTAATGATGTGAGACAGTTTGATTTGGTGGGGGGATATTGTCATGTTATAAGTCTGTATATCTTTGGAGGTTGGTTTCAGATGCCAAATTTTTGCTTGAATATTGATGATAAGCTGCTTGTTTTTAATTGTTTATCAACACAAGAATACACACAAACACACACTCACAAACGTAAAACCACACAGTAGTTTTAATTGTAATAGAGTATTTTTATACTTTAGTTAAAGTACTTGTTTTGAAATCACGGTTTCACCTACATCCTTCTTGCAGTTGAATGAAAGGCCTCTTCACACCAAGCTCCCGGGCTGAATTTTAACCCCAGTACGCCCCTGATGACCATAACCTCTCCTAGTGATGAAGAAAATCACCACAGATGAGACCTTTCTGACCCAAAAGAGTTTGAGCCTCTCTGGTCAAAATGTGACTTTTCCCTCTGTGACAGTCACAAATCAAATCATTTCTGTGCTTGTGTACAAACACCATCATTTTTATATTTTTCCCTTTTCCCAAAGTTGGAGTCATTTTGAATTGAATTAAAATCTTATTTGATTCAGTTGAAAACAGTTTCAGTCAAAGACACAGAGCTGATGAGCTGAACAGAAAGATTAATGCTAATACAAACTTTTTTTTTAGTTTAGCTTTTAAAGATACAGAAAAATACATTATCAAACAAAAAAGCAATACAATACACAAATGGAAATATAAAAAGCGTGGTAAATACATGTTTAAAATACGACAAATGCATCAAGACTGTTATGGAAATGTCTTTACACCTAAAGCAACAAAATACTTTTCTTTTTCTGCTGTTAACTAGTTTGATCAAACTTTTCCTGACATGTGAGTCGGCTCTGATAAAAACGTCTCCATTTGGAGCAGAAATCACTTTTCCTCACATCCTCATGCAGAAGTGTGAACACAGTCTGACCCGTCAAAACCAAACCAGATGTCAGAAATAAAAAAGCTGCTGGTCAGAGTCGTGGACATCAGTACAGAGGACAGTGTGCTCAAACACACTCTGACCTTCTCTGATTCAGACTTTCCCAAAGTTTAGAGCCCGTAAAAGTTTAGAGAGTCAAATCAGTGAAGTGACTGTGAGCTCAGGCTCATCCCCTCCTCATCTGTTCACTGACACCATCACCACCCTCTGGCTCTCAGAGTGAGGGAACATGTGAGGAACTCTACTCACTGACACATCCCTGAGTTCATGATGCTAAAGAGAAACGAGAAAGACCAGTTTAGAAACAGCAGCTCTGCTGAAGCCTTCAGGATGAAGCAGAGAGGCTCCATGATGAGTTTGTGGAGCTGAAGTTCAGACTTGAGACTGAACAGAGAACAAACCTCTGCAGCAGAAACAAAGACAGGACGTTTAGTGTTTAAAAAAGTGCATAAACATCAGCTTGTCTACAGTGGAAAAGCACCTAACCTTTGAAAAAAGGTTGTTAAATACTGACTCCTTAAAGGAAAAGTTCGGTTCCTGAAGCTTTCACATTGTTTATAGAATGAAGTAGAACAATATACTCACCCAGAAGGCTTTCCTGATCCAAACAGTGCTTCAGGAGATATTTATATCCAAAATCGAGCAGCGAACATCCGTATAATGGTAACACATAGGGCATATAGCGCTGCTCCTAACACTGCTTTAATCGTCCAAAAAGTCATGTTTTTCACCAATATTCCATCATGGTCCACTTGGGCTACTCCTCCATTACAGTCTGTGTCACTCCAGACAGCGTTGTGTGGCTGTACTGACTTCTGAACTGAAGAAGAAGAGCGCTTCCTCCACACATGCACAGTGCGGCTCATTGTTTCAGGGGAAGACGGTTGGCTACACGACTTTCTTCTTCCAGTTTTGTACAAAATGGGCGAATATCTGTCAGGTGAAGATGTTGTGGAGGACAACTTTGAATATGATGGGTGTCCTTACAGTTTCGAGCCAGAGTTTACACATGAGGAGCTCAAGAAAGGAGGAGGCAACGCTCCAGAGAGTACTGCGCAGGCTCAGAGCAAGCGCTCTTCTTCAGTGGTCAGTACAGCCACACAACACTGTCTGGACCGGCACAGACTGTAATGGAGGAGTAGCCCGAGTGGACCATGATGAAATATTGGTGAAAAACATGACTTTTTGGACGATTAATGCAGTTTTAGGAGCGGCGCTGTATGCCCTATGTGCTTACATTATATGGACGTCCGGTGCTCGATTTTGGATCTAAATATCTCCTGAAGCACTGTTTGGATCAGGAAAGCCTTCTGGGTGAGTATGTTGTTCTACTTCATTCTATAAACAATGTGAAAGCTGCAGGAACCAAACTTATCCTTTAATACAAACCACAAACTGCTGATGTGAATATCCTAAAGTCCCAAACAGATGAATGTGCAGCCTCTGATCAGAGAGTCACAGACTCAGGCTCTGTCACTGTTTAGATAAAATAATGGAGTGTTGGAAGTTTGGGTCCTGGGCAGAGAGCAACGAAAACAAGAGAAATGAAAGTTCACCCTTTGACTGAATATTGAAATCAAATGAAAACACTCTTGGGTCTCCATTATTAAAGTTTACACAGCACAGCTCCTGGTGATGGAGACCTCTGTGTCAGGTTATGAAGACGTCTTAAAACCTTTAAACATGTAAACAAATCCAAAACTCATGTTGATCTGAGTAACACTGGCTGATATTAAACACCCCAGAGTTTTTGGGATAGTCAGTGTTGCCGTCATGAACTGTGGGTCACCTCAAGGAATTAAAGAACATCAGGTGAGATAAAAGTTTGTCTTTTCACACTAATATTGGCGGGTCATCGCAGGTTTTCAGAGCAGGTTAACCCGCTAACAATCAACAAGAGACTCTATTCAAAATGTCCACAGACCAGTCAAGCTGTGTGGCTGTTTTTTTCCTCTGGTGCATCAAGTTGATCACATCACGTTGATGACATCATCAATATGCCAAAACACGACCTCATAAACAAGAGGTCATGGACACAGGAGCATGGACACGGTTTTCTGTATTTTCGACCCTCTCGAAAAATGTAGAAACTCTGTGTTGATGATACAAAGGTGGATGGAATTAGTTGCTGAGACGGTAATACCACCGAAGCAGTTGAGAGAGCCTCAAGATGGCTGTGGCTCAAGAGAGGAGAACCTTGGAGTCGTGGTAGTTAGCATGCCACCTGGACACAAGCTGGGGTCTGATCAGCCCCGGCTGGGTCACCCGGATGAGGGTGTATGATGTTGAAAGACCCAAAACACCCAATGATTCCAGGAACATCACTGATGATGTGTCCAGTGCATGAGTAGATGTATTTCCACGGTGACTTTTTTATAAATTCTGTGATGACCGCCTCCTGAACTAAAATAGATACTATTATGAATCCCAACTGCTAATGGTATGTTTTCATGGTCAATTAATCTAAATATTTAGATTAAATAAAGGTAGGACTAATATTTATGCTTTTCTAGTTTGATTTTATAATCATGTTTGTCTTGATGTGAACAGAGCTGTGTTAAATTCTCCTCTGAAATATTCACATTAGTGTTTGAAACTGAACAGAGAGCAGAGGGACTGACCACAGACTGAGCAGGTCAGAGAGATGAACAGGAGGATGATGAAGATCATCTTCTTCATCAGATCAGCTCTGGAGGAAGAAAAAGAACAAAGACATGAATCATGTGACTGAGAAAGATTTAGAATTATGGACAAAAACACAGCAAACTTTTTTCTATTTTGGAAAAATCCAGAATTTTGACTTTTTCAGATCATTCTGACTTTAAATACTTCATATTCTGTTTATTTGTGTAATTTGCTCTTTCTTTCTTTCATTTCATGTCCTCTACATGAGCACTTCTACACACAAGACCAAAGCTCTTCAGCTTCAGGACTTCTCCCTGAAAATAACTTTGATTTAGTTTTCTGTAGCCACACAGACTTGAGGGTCACTTTTAGGGTGATTCAAATGTTTTATCCAAAGCCTTAAAGAGCTCATATTTAGCCTTAAATCAGGTTCATTTCTGATGACTGCTGGAGTTTGTTGATGACTAAAGTCCAAAATAAGGTCTAGTTTTCATAAACAGAGTCCCCCTGATCCACCTGTATTCTCTCTCTGTCAGAGCTCTCCTGCCGTTTACAGTCTAAAATGAGCTCACTGACATTTTAGGAAGTTACTGTGGACACACAGAGGAAGTCTGAGGCTGTTTTCACTCAGATCCTTTGGGAGAGTTGTTCCCATACAAGTGGCTGTTGTGGTTCATTTACATAAATATGAACATGACAATAATCTCTGTTTCAGCATAAATAACTGAGCCGTCTTGTGTAAAGAGGAGGTCTGAGCTCGTCTCCAATCAGAGTGGTTCATTTACAATGAGAACACAATCAACAGGGAAACATGGAGATGAGTTACCTCATCACACCGCTGCAGTAGTTTAAGCAGCAGCAGTGGAGACAATAACTGCACCACAGTGAGCAGGTAACCAGGCTGAAAACAAACTGAATAATAATGTTCTGATCCCACAGAGTCACTTTCTGAGCTCAGACACAACATACATGACAATATCAACACGTGAACATCACTCAGCGTCTCAGGACTCAACAACATGGACTGATTCACAAACTCCTAAAGATTCACTAACTGTCCTTTTTAAGCTGCTGTCAGACTTTTCTGTATCAGTAACTTTTGTAGTTGTTTCATTGTGTGAGGTTTACTCAGTGAACAGCAGCAGTGATGGGAGACTCGACTCCTTTTACTGACTCCAGTCTGAGTCTCTGACTAAAGTGAACACAAGTGCAGTTAAGATAACAGCTGTGAGGTGTGTCTCCTGTTTGCTGTGAGCAGCTGTTAGTCAGTGAACGAGTTAACAGAGACGATGACTCATTACTCCAGAGTCAGTAAAAAGAGAAGATTCGGTCATGACGGGCACATCACTAAATAACACTGACAACAAACTATCATCTCCTGAGGGCTGACACCACCCCTCACTTTCTTTAGTCCATCCACAGTTTGATCACAGTTATATCATCAGGAGTCCTACTTTTCTATATTTAACTTAATCATCCTAGGGTGTTTCTGAACACTGCCATGAGAGCACCAAACAATCCAAGGACAATCGACATTTTGTAAACAGTAAACAGATGATCTACATCTGAGCAGAGAAATGATCTTTAATATAAAAACATTCAGGATGTAAATGACAAACCATCACCATGGAAACAAAGCTTACCTTTTCTTTGTAAAAGTGCAGTCTTCAAGAACCTTTGACTTGTTTATTTCCCTTTTTCTTCTTCACTGACTAACAACAGTCATGTTCAGTGTCAAAATATAAAAGCATAAAAACCACACCCTCCCTCTTTTTCCAAGAAACTGTGGGACTGTTGACGGGTTCAGCTCATGTCTGCAGAAACTTCCAGCAGCACAGTGCTCTGGTATTTCCTCTACTCCTCACATAGTTTCATCAGAAAAATGCCTTTAATTTACAGATTTTTGCTAAATTATTATGATCAAACACCTTCAAAAAAGGGATATTATTATTTTTTGCAAACATATGCAGATTTTTAAACATCAGATGTTGTAAATAAAGGAGAGAAAACTCTTGTTGAAGAGTCTTCTTCTCTTTTCTAGACCTGAAGTCCAGCTCCAGGATCCTCAGACAGCTCCAGACCTCTGGCGTCCTCGTGTGACTAAAAGACTTCACTGCAGCTTAATGACAGGATTTTATATTCAGGGAGAAAATCAAACAGCTTTTTGTTGCTGTCTGTAGCTGCGTCTGGTTCAGTCTGGACTTATTTATGTTCCTACTGCCCAAAGTTGGACATCTATCAATCCTGAACTTTGAAAAGCAGCATGAAGCCAGAATAAAAGCTCCTCCTGCTCTGAAAGTCTGAATATTCATGTCACAGTAACTGCAGCATGTTAGCAGAAGCTAACTAAGTCACCCTGAACATAACTGATGCTGCTAATCCCAGTTTTTGAGTCAACTTTTGGGTCAGCGCCACAAAATGAAATGTTGTTTCAAACAGTTTGAGCCTCTCTGGTCAAAATGTGACTTTTCCCTCTATGACAGTCACAAATCAAATCATTTCTGTTCTTGTGTACAAACACCATCATGTTTATATTTTCCCTTTTTCTAAAGTTGGAGTCACTTTGAACTGAATTAAAATCTTTTTATGTGATTCAGTTGAAAACAGTTTTGGTCAAAGACACAGAGCTGATGAGCTGAACAGAAAGATTAATGATGAATCAAACTTTTGTGTTTGGTTGAGCTTTAAAAGATACAGAAAAAAACTTTATTTATTTGTTTATTTATTTATTTGGCAGGGACATTGCAATTGTACATGGTCAGATAAAAGTATTTGCAGCTGATGCCATTCAAGTGGAGTTTATAGCCAAGGCTAATTCTCAACTCCTGTCCCTGGTTTTGCCTTTCTAGATTACATAAAACAATAAAATACAATAAAACGTTGGTAAAATCTATTACAAAAGCTAAACTATTAAAAACCAATAATATTAAAAATAATACTCAGATAAATAAATAAATAGATAAATACTTCTTCACAGTAAAAAATAAGAGTAAAAAAGGAAAGTAAAGTAGTGCATCAAAAATGTCTGAATAAAACAATCAAACACTGACATGTTTGTCTTTTCTGATCAAACTGTTTGGAGCAGAAATCACATTTCCTCACATACTGATGCAGTACTTTAAAAATAGACACATTACACAATAGTGTAGATTCCCTGTTAGATGACAAAGAAGCAACGTTTGGTCAACTGGATCATGTGATCCAAACTCACTTTTTTAGTCATATAAAAACCAACAAAATCTGTAAATGCTGGAGGTGATTTATGTTGTTTTAACATTCATTAGACGGTAAAACTATGATATAACTAATAATAATAATAATAATAATTATAACTAAACTCAGAAGTTTATTCCTAATTTTAACTCTGAGCTCTGAGATGAAAGTTGACCCTCTGACTGAATATTTCAATCAAATGAAAACACTCTTGGGTCTCCATTATTAAAGTTTACACAGCACAGCTCCTGGTGATGGAGAGAGGGATCATCAGAGCTGCTGTCATGACCTCAGGGTCAACATTTGACCTTAATGACCTGAAAAGACTCGACTGAGACCAAAGTTTGTCTGAGAGGATCAGCTGAGCAGAAGAGGGGGCTCTCTGATTGGAGGATCAATGGACCAATCAGAGAGCCCATCAGGAAGTGTCCTGCTCATTGAGCTTCAGTGTCTGACGCTCGTGTTCAGTTGGGACATGATGTCCATGTGATTGGTACGGTGGCCGAGAAGGGTCAAACGCAAACACAAATAAAAAAGCACAAAAAACAATAAAAATAAAAAAAACATCCTCAAGTAGAATGCGGTGCAAATAAATAAAATGCTGTGCAGGAATAAAAGCAAAAGCATCCTCCCCAAACGCGCTGCATTCAGAGAAGCGATGCAAATAAACAATCTCACTAGAAAGTGGAAACGAGGTACAGAAGCATAAACCTGATGAAAGAACAAAAGCAAATGTAGCCTCACCAAACGCCCTGCGCAAAACGATGAAAAATCTGAAAGCAACAACAAAACCAAAAATTTTTGTACCTTGAAACTTGTTTCATTTGTGTTTGTGTTGACCCTTCTAAATGCTCTTCTTGATTTGCAGCTGTTTTCATGTTGCAGCGCGTTTGACCCTTCTCGGCCACCATGGGAGTGGACTGAAGATGAAGATTCATGGATATTTAGATTATCAACAGTTTCTCTGAGAGCTGAGACTTCTGTCTGATGTGTCCCACCTGTTTGTTCCAAACTAATGTCATTTTGTCTCCACGTTGTTGCCTCCAAGATGTTTTGTGGCAAAGCTTGAGAGTGTACATGTTCTTCCACAGAGGCAATAACATGCAGGAACACAAAGCACAAATCCTGTCAGTCCAACGCTGAGGCCGATCCATCCTCCAATCCATGTGTGTCCGTCCTCAGGGTCAATCTTAGACTTGGTCTCAGGTGTAGTCTGGGGTTCTGTTGTGGAGAGAAAAACAGACCTGTAAGTCCTGCACAGCCCGGTCCATTAAAATCAAACTGTTTTATTATCTTTAATTTTTAACCCTTTCAGTAACAGTTTCAGACAGAACAAAAAGCTCACAAAATTTCACATTTATCAACAGAGAGCATTTGAAAGATTTCTCTCCCAGATTTATCAATCTATGACGTCTTTTTTAAACTTTAACATTGATTTGAGTGTTTTTTAGCAGGGTCTAAAAGATGTGACACTTAAGACCTAGAGTCCAAAAATTGGACACATCAGAATAACAAGCCAAAAATTAAGAGCAAAATGTCACAAATTCACTGAAAGAGTCATCAACCTTTGACTGGATTTTTAAAATCAATAATCACACCTTTAGCCTTGTGTCCATCATTCAGCCCTTGTGGGTACTCAGGGACATTTTGTCCTTACAGACATTTTTTTGCTCAATTTATGGCCATAATTTTGGCAGTGTTACTCAGTATTGAATTACTTTTTGTAAGATGTTTTTTTTTCATGGAAAGCCTTAAAGTTCAGAAATTGATTTTTGTCAGAGGTCAAAGGTTATTAATTTACTACCCTTTGAGGTTATCAGAGGACATTACTGTCTTCTCCCAAAGCTGCTATAAAAACATAACAGATTAATATATATTTTTTACTTTTTTTGCTCAAATCTTTCCGTCAACTTCAGTTCTAATAAAAAACGAATATGTAATTATTTATTTTATCTTCACCCTTTAAAAGCCAACTTGATTACATGATGTACGGATTTTAATGAAAAAAAAATACACAAAAATTGAGTTATTATCAGTATTATAAATGTTGAAAGGCTGAGGATTTTTTTCAAAGATCAGGCTTAAACATACATAAAATGAATAACAAAATTTATTTTCATGCATTGTAATTTTTTTTACAGTTCCTAATTCATTATTTACTACACTTTAGTAGTGGTCATTAATGTCCTCTCCCAAAACTGCTATAAAAACATAACAGATTAATATGTTTTTTACTTTTTTGCTCAAATCATCCCCTTAATTTCAGTTCTAGACAAAAATACCAAATTTTTAAATATGTATTTAATTTTAACCCTTTAAATGCCAATTGAAATACATTATGGACAAATAATGGATAAAACAAAGGCCAGTCTTTGTGGTAAAAACAACAATGAAAATACTCTAGCATTGCTTTTGTCCACTTTCACCTAAAACAATTTTTATCAATTATTTATCCATAATGTATTTAAATTGGCTTTAAAGAGTTAAAACAAAATAACTAATTAAACATAGCAAAAAATTAACACTGCATGAAGATCAATTTTGTTTTTGAAAAAAATCCTCAGCCCTTCAGCATTTATACTATTGATAATAACTCAATTTGTGTTTTTTTTTCATTAAAATATGTACTTCATGTAATCAAATTGGCATTCAAAGGGTTAAAATAAAATAATAACATATTTGGTATTCTTTATTAGAACTGAAGTTGACTGAATGATTTGAGCAAAAAAAAGTAAAAAAATATTAACCTGTTATGTTTTTATAACAGCTTTGGGAGAGGACATTAATGTCCTTGGCTAACCTCAAAGGGTAGTAAGTTCAAGCGACCCACAAGGGTTAATATTATAATCCCAGTGCAACAGTTCTCCCCTCATGTGAAGTAATTTACCTTTCACAGTGACGTTGCATGAAGCCGAACCATGTTCTTCACTTGCTGTGACGTCACAGCGGTAAATACCAGAGTCTTCAGTCCTGAGGGAGGACACATGAAGTCTGATTCTTCCTTCTCTGAGGAGACTTTTGTCCAACTGAACTCGTCCTTCAAAGAAACCATTAATATGGTACTCGCGCCCTTTCATGTAGTCCAACAAGACTGTGTGGTCTTGATCAGTGTCCACATAGCAGAAGATTACAGCAGAATCCAGAGAGCTGTTGGAGAAGGTCCACTCCAGAGTGACGTCCTCATTCTTGAAGACCTGATAGAAGCTCTGAGCAGATCTGACCTCGAATGTTTCTGTGGACAGAGAAGAAGAAACCAAAGTCACCCTGAAGTCTCTTTTTCTAAAGAACACACATCTTTACACAACAGATGACTTTTAACCTTATAGTCAGACAGTAAAGGCTTAGATTGACTTTGCAGTGCAGCTGGATCCATCTATTTAAATGTTAATAACCAGACAGATCCATCTTACAAAACTTCAAGCTTAACAAATGAGCTGGGTCTGCAGAGGCACTGACCAATCAGCATCCTTTGAGCAGAAAGAGGCGGAGCTACGAGTGTTAGGACAACAGAGGTGACTGAAGCCTGACAGCAACTGCTGACTGAGACATTAGCATGGATGCTAAATGCTTTAGTATGAGTGTAATCTGATTAAATAAAGAATTAACACCAAACTCTGACAAACACACACAGCAGCGTTCACACTCTCACTGTCATGCTGCTCATTCAGAGCTTGTTTACACTGTCAGGTGACTCAGAAGCTCTGATTCCACCAAGTGGTCCGGTATGGATCAGCATGGTTCAGCTTAGTCCAGATCAGTAAAGCCTGGTTTGCGTTTCTACAGCCAACCCAACCTTACTTGGTAGGCGGCGTCTAAGCTGGATGCTGATAGTATGACATCATAGCAGCACGACACAGTGTACCCGTTTATTAAATACAACGAAGACGAAAACACGACACAGTAAACAAAGAGCAATGATGGAAGACATCCAGCATTTTGTCTTTTTTGTGATCAGCATGTGGCTTTTTGTTACAAAGCACAACCAAGCTTTGTTTCAGAGAAGGCTGTGTGCTGTTAGAGTTATCCACGAAGACGAGTGGAGATCTAAACGTGGTGGGGTTATGTGTTGTTCTTTATTACCTCTGTTGCACGGGAAGTGATGTCTCCTTTCACCAATCGACGGACTGCAGTGTTTCTAGCTCGACCTTCTGGGGTCGGATCGAAATGCTTGGCACCCCAACAGAAGGGTCCTAAAAAGTAGGACGGTTCGCTTATAAGGGGTCCTGTCCTGGTTTTATCCTATGAAAACGCTACAAAAACCAACTGTACCGAGACGAACCGAACTGAACCCTCATGTGGAAACAGGGCCTAGAGAGTCAGAGAACTTCACTGAAGCCGGCTGATGTCCTGCCCCACCCACATGTTGAGACGCCAGATGTTGGAAATATTTTTAAATAAAATATTTATGCTCCTTCATGACAGGTTTTTCTGGAGTTTGATATTCGTTGCTGCTCTCTTTCACTGGTACCTAAATGATCCAGAGAGCGTTTTGCTTTAGCAACAGAAATTCAAACACAGGCGCGTGGAGAAAATGAGATGGGTGGAGAAAGACTGTCTTCAGTGAACATGCAGATACACAAACTCTCTGACAAACACACAACACATCCAGCATTGTCACAACCTGGCTCATCAGGAAAAGGGAAGCAACATAAAACCAGGCTGTTAGAGGTTTTAAGGCTTATTTATTCCAAAGAGCTGAGATTGAACAGTAAAATAAAGTGAGACGATGGAAAAGAGCCAGGGAGCGTTTTTAGATCAAAAAACAAAGATAACCTAAAGAAGTCTTACCCAGAGTTTAAAGAGACATCGCTCTGAAACAGAGACAGAAATAAAACTTGCTAAGTCATGTCCAACCAAACAAAGATTACAAACCAACTGCACCCCTCACCTAGGAAGCTAACGTAGGATAACCGTACATGTGAAGACACAGCTTCACAGCAGCACTGAGAAAAGACAATGATCCCCCAGAGAAGGCAGTTCAGATTCTTAATACAGCACATGTGTCTCTGATTGACTCGGCTCCTGCTATACAACCAATCAGCTGTCTCCTCTTGAGGCTAACCTGGAGAACCACCAATCACTCTGCTGCACTCTCACACATTCACACCACTCACTCACATCTGATAATGAAAACACACAGGGAGGGATGAAACACACTGATTTATCCTCTCAGCTCAAATAATTTACCTTTCACGGTGACGCCGCATTGAGCCCAGTCTGATCCTTCTGATGTTTTGACTCTACATTCGTAATCTCCCCAGTCTTCAGTCCTGAGGGAGGACACATGAAGTCTGATTCTTTTCTCTCTGAGGACGTCTTTGTCCAACTGAACTCGTCCTCTAAAGGGACCATCCAGAGGAGTCTGAACCCCTTCATCATATTTTAAAAGGGCTTGGTGTTTCAGATCAATGATTGCAAAACAGTAGATATGAAGAGAATCCAAAGAGCTGTTGGTGAAGGTCCACTCCAGAGTGACGTCCTCATTCTTGAAGACCTGATAGAAGCTCTGAGCACAACTGACCTCAAATGTTTCTGTTGACAGAGAAGAAGAAACCAAAGTCACTCTGAAGTCTCTTTTTCTAAAGAACACACATCTTTACACAACACATGACCTTTTAACCTTATAGTCAGACAGGAAAGGCTTAGATTAACTTTGCAGTGCAGCTGGATCCATCTATTTAAATGTTAATAACCAGACAGATCCATCTTACAAAACTTCAAGCTTAACAAATGAGCTGGGTCTGCAGAGGCACTGACCAATCAGCATTCTTTGAGGAGAAAGAGGCGGAGCTACGAGCATGAGAACAGTGAGAAGTGACTGAAGCCTGTTAACAACTGCTGGCTAAGACATTAGCATGGATGCTTATTGCTTTAGCATGAGTGTAATCCAGTGGCGGCTGCTGGTCAGTCAAGGAGGGGAAGCTCATTTTTTTCCAACCTACATCATAAATTTGTTTATTTATTTAAATCTAAATTCTACCCTCTGTTCCTTTTCAAGAAATTGATCTGTGACCCTGTCGTACCAACTAGTTGTATTTTCCAGGGATTTTACCAGTGTTCTCTCAATGGCCAGCAGAGCTAGACTGATTAAACGGCCTTGGCCCATTGTGTTGCGGGTGTAAGACTTGAGCCGCTTTAAACAGGAGAAGCTCCTCTCCAGAAGAACTGAATGTAAAACTTAGAAGATGCTCCGGTGGACGGTTATACTTCAAGATCTCTGATTGGCTCATTTCACTGTCAATCAAAAAGGGATTTGGCCTCAGACAGATCATCCAATCATCATGCAGAAGCCGAGCGTCCAGGCCAGCCCACTGCCTCATAGACCCCCAGAGACGCTTAGCGTCCGATGGGCGGGACAAAGCTCAGCGTTTATCCAATGACCGTCCAGTTTCCACAGAGGAACAACCCACTGTACTCTTCACCATCGGAGTCAGAAGACGCTCAGCGTTCGACTGTGTTAAAGCGCTGAGACGCTGCGGGGATGAATGAGAAGGAAGTCGCTCCAGTTACCTGTGATAAGTAGCTGATTCTGAACAAAAGATGAAGGTATTTTAGAACATATTTAGTCAATGAAATGTACACACAGCAGGACATATCAACACTTTTTTGGGGACATTTTAGGGGAAGCTGAGCTTCTCTTGCAGTCTAGAGCATCACCACTGGCTGATACACATCCAGATGACGGTTCACAGCTCAAACCAACATTGACCGCAGGCTCTAAAAGCTGTGATTTATTACTATGTCAAAGCTTGTTCCCTTTTTATTTTACCTATCTTTTGCCATAATCGACGCATCTTTGACCCGCTCTCTAAGGATTAATTTTTGGAAGCTTGCGTGTATAATGACGCTGTGAAGATGTTCCCATGGAGGATTTGAAACAAATATGAGAGAAGGTTAGAGGACAGACCTGTTTCAAGACTTTGGGTCAATACATTTGTAGATACTCATAAATGAATATAAATACATACCGTATGTGCAAATAAAAACATATATACATCCAGATCATCTGTCGTCATCACATTTGTCTCTGCTGAGAACCGATTTAGTAAAGTTCAGCCCTTGAGACGAGACCACACAAGCCCTCATACTTGTGTCGTCTCGTTTCCAGGAGAGTCTCTGTCAGAATGGTCATTAAGATATTTTTCATGGAGGAATGATCGTGACAGCCACAGAGAGATTTTACCTCTGCCAAGGAGGTCATGTTTAAGGTCACCTTAATTGAGCTATTTATTCATTATCGTTTGGTCAAGTCCTGTTTTGTTTACATTTAAAATGGTGGTTCTTCTTGGTCTTTAGTCTGGCTAAAGCTTTTTTTAATGTTTCAGAGCCCTCCAGCTGACCCGCTCCTCCCTCCTCTTTCTTCTCTGTTTCCCTCATTTACACATCCAGCTAATCCTTCACTCAAATCCAGCAAACATCCACGACACAACAGACAGAGAGAGCAGAGGGACTGACCACAGACTGAGCAGGTCAGCGAGATGAACAGGAGGATGAAGATCATCTTCTTCTTCAGTTCAGCTCTGGAGGAAGAGAAAGAACAAACATGTGAATCATGTGACAGAGAACGATTCAGAATTATGGACAAAAACAAATCATAGATTAACTATGGATAAACCTGCATATCTAAAACTATTGTTCATGTTATAAAACACCTAAAATACTTAATGAGTGATTTTCTTGTTTAAGTAACATTCTTGTTTATGAAGCAGCTAAACAGCACGTCTCAAGCAGTAAACAGAGGATCTACATCTGAACAGAGAAGAGCTCTTTAACTTTAATAAAAACATCCAGGGTGGAAATGCTAAAAAGTCACCATTATTACAAAGCTTACCTTTTCTTAGTGAGAGTGCAGTCTTCAAGAACCTTTAACTTGTCTGGCTCTTCTTCGCTGATGACTGTTGTGTTTAAGAGCCTTTTATCGAATGAACACAAACCTCTACTTCCTCAGAACAAGCAAAACAAGAAAAAAAAAAAAGCCCTCACTTCCCCCAGGCTTTTGAGCTTGGCTTATACAAGCCTGCAGCCTTCGGGTTGCAATCCAGAAATTTCCAGTTGATATGACAAACAAATAAACCCATTCTGTAGTTCAGGTTTCTTCAACGTTACTTCCATGATGTGTTAATTGTAGCTCCCTCAGTGCTGCAAAGTCATTTCAGAAGAAAATCTCCATTTTAAGAACAACATTTAGAGTCAGTATCATCAACAAAGTGGTCTCTGTGATGGACTTTACTCTTTGACTCAACAATGACAATGCACCAATATTGTTCTTATTTAAAAACAGACCTGTACAAAGTAACGTCAGGGTAATGTCTGAGTTGCTATGCCACCGTCTATCTCAGTGTCCTTCTGCCTTTTGTGTCTTAAATGTTCTTTGATTATAATCCTCTTGTGCTTTGCTTTGTTTATGTCCCTGCCTGTCAAACATGTTTTAAAAAAGTGCTGTACAAATAAAGTTTATTATTATTATTGCTATTATTATTGTTATTGTTTGTTTTTTTTCCAACAAGTTAGGCTGATGGAAAATCACCAGGAATTTTTTTACACAGTGATTCATGTTCTGTGTTTTGTAACATTCTGTGTGAGATTCTGCACGTAAACATTCTTATGTATGTCGGGCGTGTCTGGTTAAACAACGGTAAATCGACTCAGCAGAAAGAGCAGGGAGTGAGTCACTCTGAGAGATCAGCAGCTCAGTCTGTTTTGTCTGTTGAAAGTGTAAGTGAAAAGAAAATATGAAGAGTGACTTTGAAGACAAGGCTGAGCCGTAAGTGAACAAGTCACTGTAAAAAGCCAAAGCAGGTGATTATCTACTTTAACCCTCCTTCAAGGGTTCAATGTCAAGTTTAATTTCACATCATGTAAAATGAGGATCACTGGAAGAGTAATGTTTGGATTGATCATTTCTCCAAATTACTGTAATTAAAATAGCTTTGTGTGAAGTTTTTCTCCTGGAACATTTTGTTTATTTGAATTTGTTCTGTTCAGTGGATTGCACTTAAAATTTGTCGCAACATAAACTAAAGTTTCATTAATCATAATGTCCATGTATTGGTGTTGCCACAGTATCAACATCATAACTTAAATACTATTATCAAGCTTAGCATCCCAATATAACAGGACAATCATTTTAAACTCATTAAGTACAAGGTAAAAAGGCTTCTTGATATTTGATGTATCATTAGCAGACTTACCTCAGAGTTTGGTCACATTAATGAATTGACTATTAAAAATCAGTGGCGGCTGCTGGTCAGTCAGGGAGGGGAAGCTCTTTTTTTTTTCTGGCCTACATCATAAATTTGTTTATTTATGTAAACCCTACCAACTAGGTGTCTTTTCCAGGGATTTTATTCACCAAAACCCACTTTTGACCAGACAACAAATTTCATTTGTGACAGCACTTCCAGCGAACCAGCTCACCTTGTCATGCCAGGGATGCTGACAAGACCTGTTACTTTTCCCCACCTTTTGCACTAAATCAGTCTTTTAGGAGTTGATCTGCCCTGCTGTTTGACTCTAATTTTCTCTTCGAAAAGAAGACTATCAAATGGCTTCGCCAAAATCCGGTCAACATCATACTATCTGCCATTATGTGCAGCTTGCTAGCAGCTGGAGCTGCTACGTGAGACTACTGTTTGACAGGCTGTGAGTATGAGTGACAGGGGGAGAAGCTCCGCAGTTGCTTGTTGGTGAAAAGAAAAAATGACAGGAGAGAATCTTCAAACACAACGCTAGTCGTTTTTAAGTAAGATAAAGTCCCTGGTGATCGATAAAGCCTCTGAATCAGTCCAGAACAACTGAATGTAAAACTTAGAAGATGCTGTGGTGGAGGGTGAGCCTTCAAGATTGGCTCATTTCACTGTCAATCAAAATGAGATTCAGCCTCAGACAGATCATCCAATCATCATGCAGAAGCCGAGCGTCCAGGCCCGCCCACTGCCTCATAGACCCCCAGAGACGCTTAGCGTCCGATGGGCGGGACAAAGCCCAGCGTTTATCCCAATGACCGTCCAGTTTCCACAGTGGAACAACCCACTCTATATTTAACCGCTGAAGTCAGAAGACGCTCAGCGTCCGGCTGTGTTAAAGCGCTGAGACGCTGCGGGGATGAACGAGAAGGAAGTCGCTCCAGTTAGCTGTGATAAGTAGCTGATTCTGAACAAAAGATGAAGGTATTCTAGAGCATATTTAGTCAATGAAATGTCCACACAGCAGGACATATCAACACTTTTTTGGGGACATTTTAGGGCAAGTTGAGCTTCCCTTGCAGTCTTAGAGCAATCGCCACTGTCAAAAATACAGCAGCCACACATCCTTAATGATCACCCTTCCTTCATGATTTGAGACACATATTCTGCTGTCAAAAAAACACTGAACACATTATTTTGATTCAGTATTAGTCTCTTCAGGTCTTACACTGTCTGAATTTAGTGAGCATATTTTATCATCAGTAAGATTTAGCTTCAGTTTTCTTTTCTTTTAGTCACCTGATGATGGAGGAGGGAAACTTCCTGGTTGGAGACAAAAGTTGTTGCCGTGGTGATCTCACTGGACCAAATTTTCATGGTCTGGTGGTGTTTGGGTTAAAGTTAGTTTTTCTTTGTGTTTAGTTCAGTGTGGTGGCCATTTTCTTTAATGCCCAAAGTTGGAGATCTATCAATCCTGAACTTTGAAAAGCAGCATGAAGCCAGAATAAAAGCTCCTCCTGCTCTGAAAGTCTGAATATTCATGTCACAGTAACTGCAGCATGTTAGCAGAAGCTAACTAAGTCACCCTGGAAATAACTGATGCTGCTAATCCCAGTTTTTGAGTCAACTTTTGGGTCGGCGCCATAAAATGAAATGTTTTCAAGCCTCTCTTTTCCCTCTTTGACAGTCACAAATCAAGTCATTTTCAGGCCAAAATTTCAAAACAGCATCAAAGAAACCCACAGCGGCTTGCACATAGATAATCATCTAATCATATGGCAGCAACTTAATGCATTTAGTCATGAGGATAAGGTTAAGTGACCTGCTGCATATCAAACCCGAGCATCAAAATGGAGAAGGAAAGTGTTTGATGGTGGCATGGTTGTTGGTCAGAGTATATCAGAAACTGTTGAGCTACTGGAATATTCATGCACCAACATCTTGAGGGTTCAAAGATAATAGTGTGAAAAAGAGAAAACATCCAGAAAGCATCTATTCACCATGTAAAAATACCTTGTTGATGCCAGAGGACAATGGTCAGAGTGGTTTGAGTTGATAGAGGGACAACAGGGACTCTAATGACCACGTTAAGATATGCAGAGAAACGTTTCTGAAAGCACAACACATCCAGTCTAGAAGCAGGTGGACTACAGCAGGGGGAGACAAGACAAGGTGCCACTCCTGTCATCTAAGAACAGGAAAGTGAGACTGCAGTTCACATAGGCACACCAAAACAAGACAACAGAAGATTGTAAAATTTTCTGATCCACATTCAGATGAAGAATCAGAGTTTGGTTGGAACATCATACAGCATGGATCCGTCCTGCTTTGGATCAGCGGTTCAGTCTGCTCGTGTGATGGTGTGGGGGATAGCTTCTTGACAGACTTCATTGAGCATGGTTTAAACCCCACAGCCTACCTGAGAGTTGCTGTTTACCGTGTCCATCCCTCTATAATGTTCTGATGGAGACCTCCAGCAGCTCCATGTCTCAAAGCTCAGATCATCTAAAACTGGCTTCTTTGCTGAACTCTAGTAGCCTCCATATTCACCAGATGTCAAACCAATAGAGCATCTTTGGGATATGGCCAAGCAGGACATTCTCATCATGGATGTTCATCAGCAGTGTGATGCTATCATGAAGGTCTGGACCAACATCTCAGAGAAGTTTCAGCTCCTTGTTGGATCTGTGAGGCAGATCTGGAGGCAGAAGGCAGTACAAGCATGGTGTTTCAAATGAGGTGACCGTGGGGTGAAAGAATTAAACTAACTAAATTTAATCATGTTGAAATGCTGTGTCAGCATTTGAACATATTGTTCCTCCTAAAATTTATTTTGTTGAAATGCTGAGGCAGAATATCAACATATTGTTCTTGGTAAAATATATTATGTTGAAAGGCAGCAGGAGACAACAATTCAAGAAGACCAGCTCCTCAGTCTTACTTCACTCAGGTATTGTGGGCTTTCTTTCAAGGGAAGACGGGATTTTGGCACTTTTATTCTGTGGATGCTTCCAACACATATAACTCCATAAAAACACGATCCTTACCAGATGTAGCAGGTTGTAAAGGTGGCCAATTAGGCTTTCCAACAATATATATCACAATACCATCTGTTTTTACTTGAGGGGAGAGATAAGCAACTGATATAATGCTTACAAACCTGCATTGTCCGTCATATCTCTCTAAACTATGTTGAAACTTTATCTATCCTTCAAGGGTGTGGCTGACTCATTGTAAAAATAATTACACACAGCATGCTCAGATCTTTTTATTGCACATCAGAAGTTGTGTTTTTGTGGAATTCCTCTGTATGACATGAGGGTCACGAGAGTCATGACAACAGAGTGAGTTGGTTGTGTTTCTACATCGATAGTCTGCTGTGTCAGGGCTTGCTCTCAAAGAATACAGGGTAAAGGTATTTCTTCACGTCATGATGATGAATTACACTCACTGAGTCAGTGGCAGCCAGTGAAAAATATTCTTGGTGGGGCAACATGTGTATATGTGTAAATAAAAAAAAAGAAATTATAAAGAAATGAATAAGGTGAACATGTGTGCATGTGTAAATTTAAAAATAACTTTATACAGAATTGAGTAAGGTGAACATGTGACTAATTGTCCGCATTACTTTTCCTCCACATAAAAAACTACTTCTCTTTACCTTTTTTAAAGTCCTCCTGACTCCGTTATACGTTGAACAAGAATGAATTGTTTGTTGATACGCCGAAGTGATGGTAAAATGCGGGTTTCGGGGCTATCACAAGTTGACACAGACGGAAGTTTGACATTTTGATCAGGCATCTAAGATGGTTATCTTTATATTACCTTCAGTATATTCACACCGTCAAATGTCTGTAATTTTTTACAATCATTCGTTGTAATGCTTCATGTTGTGAAGTCACTTCCAGAACTAAGTAAGTAAATGGGTGTAAAGAGCTAATTTTTGTGTATAATATGGAGGTGTTTGGATAGTAAACAAAAGGGTCCTTCAAAGGCACGCCCCCTTCACATCTGCCTGGACGGTCACCAGTTGTCTAACACCAGTTAATACAGCACACCAGCACCGACACGAGCCAAATACACCCGATGGTCCATTTCAGAAGCGCCCTTCGGAGGTTATTTTCAGCGACGTTGATTGGCCAAATTCACGTTGATATGTGCTTATCTTGCCCTAGCAACAGTCCCTTATTGGCTGTTCTTCACTTCTTGCACATTTTAAGAAGTAATTTTGGTAGTATTTATTTTTTCAAAATAAAGTAAATACATTTAACATCACACTCTCCACTGGGGGGGCGGCACCTTTTCCCTGGAAGGTGCCGTAAAGTGGGCCCTGTATGTGGGCACGTGCTGGTGTTGTTCTGCGGATTCGACTAGTTAAACGTGGAAACTGTGGCTGACGTTCATTCTGGCTCCTGGCGTTTATTCATTTTATGATAAACAGTATACAGTTAAGTGAACCCAGAATACTCGGCTACAGCAGTTGCATGTGGAGAAGTTATTTGCTGTGACTGTAAACAACACTAATTTATGATGGTTTTGTCCCTAGTTTGCCCATTGCAAGGATAATTTATCAGAATGTTATCCAAGTGATTGTGGATTTTCGGTAAAAGAACTTTCTTAAAACTTTCTGTGTCCATCTGAGAGATGATAGGCGGCAGGAAAAGCCCATCTTTTTGGGATTCAGTGGTTAAAGACTATTTTTATGTGAATGAAATGAAATGTATTACAGTCAGTGCATGCCATGAAATTCCTCTATATATTTTTGAACCACTCAGATTGCTGAAGTTAAGTTTGCATGGTTTTAACAATTCAGATAGCTTTTCAAGTAAATTTAAAACTTAGAACTGCTAAGTAAGTCCAACTTTGATAAGTATAATATATGAACTAAACAGAGTAAATTAAACATGTAATCATTTAGTAGCTTTAAAAAGTAATTCTGAGTAGTCTTTACTAAGTCAAGAGTATTCTAAAGTAAGTTGTAAAGTACACTCTACTTGATCGTTTTAGTTGCTTAAACTCATTTGTAAGTGTTCTTCAGAAAGGAAGTGTAAGTTAGTACGACAAAAATAAACTAGTTCTCTGCACCTTTTTTTTAAAGTGCAACCGGTTTGCATGCTTTTTTTAAGTAATGATAACTAATTGGGTTTTACAGTGTGTGCTTGGGTAAAAAGACCATCAGAGTGTGTGCACGCGTGTGTGTGTTTGTGTTGTATATATGTCTATGTGGGTGTGTGTTTCTGATGTAAACTTGTGACTGGAGTAATTTAGAATGAAGTTCTTTTTTTATTTGATTCAGCTGAACACAGTTTCAGTAAAATCAGAATCAGAAACACTTTATTAATCCCTCAGAGGAAATTCTGTTAATTAATTTTCTCATATAGCTGAATTAATATCAAATAAAGACATTAAAATAGATGAGAGCATAAAATTAAAATGAAGTAAAGACGATAAAGCAGGCTTCAACATGCAGAAACTTTAAATGAAACTTAATCTTCCTAAGGAAATAAAAGGTAAAGTGAGACTATGCACAAGTCAAATGAATTAACACTATTCACATTAACAATAATGATATGAATATTAGCATTACAGTAGTGTGACAGTAAGGCAAGGCAAGGCAAGGCAAGTTTATTTGTAGAGCACAATTCATACACAAGGCAATTCAAAGTGCTTTACAGAGCAAGAAAATGCATTAAAATCACAGTACAAAATAGAATCAACATTAATCATTATAAAATGACTTTAAAAAAATCATAATACAAAATAAAATCAACATTGATCATTATAAAATACATTTAAAAAGAAGAGTGCAGATAAGATACTTTCAGTCATATGCACAGTTAAACAGAGCTGTTTTTAGCCTAGATTTGAACATTGTCAGAGTAGAGGCCTGTCTCACATCTTCAGAAAGACTGTTCCAGATTTTAACTGCATAAAACTGAAACCCTGATTCTCCATGTTTTGTCCTGACTCTAGGCACCAGCAGAAGGCCGGCCCCTGAGGTCCTCAGAGTCCGAGATGGTTCATATGGCACTAACATGTCAGAGATGTACTTTGGTGCTAGGCCATGGAGAGATTTGTACACAAGCAGAGCTGCTTTAAAGTCTATTCTCTGAGTCACAGGAAGCCAGTGTAGGGACCTGAGCACAGGACTAATGTGTTCGTACTTCCTGGTTCTGGTCAGGACCCGAGCAGCGCGTTCTGGATGTACTGCAGCTGTGTTATGGCTCGTTTGGAGAGGCCAGTGAGCAGACCGTTACAGTAATCTAACCTACTAGAGACAAATGCATGGATAAGTATCTCTAGATCAGGTTTAGACACTATACCTCTGATTTTGGCAATGTTCTTTAGATGGTAAAAGGCTGCTGATGTTATTGATTTTATATGGCTGCCAAAGTTCAAGTCTGAGTCCATTATTACCCCGAGATTTCTAACCTGATTTGTAGGTTTTAGAGAGAGAGACTGGAGGTAACTGCTGACACTTTCTCTTTGTTTCTGTGGACCAATAATAGTCTGAACCTTGTTACAAAAGAAGACTGCAAACTCATTACACTTAGATGTGGAGATTAATTCCAATGGCAGTTGAGCTGGAGGGTTTGTTTATCTGTTCACTGTTGCAAATAAGACACGCGAGTTGTTACTGCAGTTTCCAATAATTTCAGAAAAGTACATCTCCCTTGTTCTATGTAAGATCTGATTGAACATGTACAGCTTTCTTTATAAATTTCGTAATGAACATGGAGTTTTGACTTTCGCCATTTCCGCTCGGCCCTCCGGCACTCCCTTTTCTGTGCCCTGACCGAGTCATCATTCCTCCATGGCGACTTCTGCTTATTTCTAACCATTTTAACTTTCACAGGGGCAATGGTGTCCAGAACATTCAAAACACTTGAAGTAACAGAGCTCAACAAATCATCAACATTAGAAAATGAGACATTTTCAAAGTTAATCATTCCCTGGAACAGAGCACCTGTGCTGTCATTTATGTGTCTCCTCTGTACTACTGCAGGACCAGCCGGTGGTGTGGGAGAAACAGACAGGTCAAAGAAGACACAGAAATGATCAGACAGGGCAGCATCAACCACATTGACGTTTGAAATATTAACCCCCTTTGTAATGAGCAGGTCCAGAGTGAGCTGTGCTCTGTTATGGGTGGGATCACACACATGCTGAGTCAGGCCAAAGGTTTCAAGGACAGCACTGAGCTCTTTAGCATTTCTGTCACAGACATTATCCACATGTATATTAAAATCACCTGTAATGACCAAACTATCAAAATCAGTGCATACAATTGAAAGCATCCCAGTAAAATCATCAATAAAACTTTTATAGTGTTGCGGGGGCTTGTATAGAACTATATAGAGTATGGACGGGGATAGTTTTATCTCCATTTTAAAGGACACATACTCAAATGATGAAAACACTCCAAATGACAACCTGTGCGTAACCATATGATCTCTAAATACTGCACAGACACCTCCACCCTTTTTGTTTTCTCGTGCTTCAGATTCAAATTTGAAGTTGGGTGGAGTTGATTCCATTAAAACTGCATTACCTGTGTTTTTGTCAAGCCATGTTTCAGTTAAAAACATCAAGTCAAGTTTATAAGAAGTGATCAAATTATTAATTAAAAATGATTTGTTGGACAGGGATCTAACATTGAGCACAGCAAGTTTCAGATTAGTTGCAGTAGGACAGGATATTATCTTCTTACAAGGGATATGGATTAAATTTCTCTGATTGGACAATCTAACTGTCCTTCTATAATCTAGTCTATGTGGTGTGACTGTAGATATGGCACTAGGGAAAATGATGTCTCACAGGGCCCCAGCTTAATATTACCTTTATCATGACTGTAAGTCCTGGGACAGCAGAGGCCCTGTTCATCCTAGCGCTTAGGGATACCAGAGACAGTAGACTATATTTGACTGTGTATTGCACTGATATGATGTTTTCTTATTTACACATATTAACAAATATCAGAGGAGACCACAGTGACAAACACTGAAGATGTGCTGACTCAGATCACTACATTTAAAGCAGCTTGACCATCATTGTACTAACAAAGGTTATTTTTAAAACAATTAAGTTCCACATCATGTTGGTCCTTAATTCACAAATGTGTCTGAAATATCATTCAGCTCTGTGATTGGTTGGTCAGTGGACCAATCAGAGGGTCAGGAAGTGTCCTCCTCAGTGAGCTTCAGTGTCTGACGCTCGTGTTCAGTTGGGACATGATGTCCATGTGAACGGATTGAAGATGAAGATTCATGGAGATTTAGATTATCAACAGTTTCTCTGAAAGCTGAGACTTCTGTCTGAAGAGTTTCACCTGTTTGTTCACACAGTTATTACCTGTCCAGCTATACTGTAGGCCTATATAGGTAATTCTGTCTACATTGTTATCTTCAGTATTTTTCCTGAAATAGTTAAAGGTTGTATGTGTTCTTTTGTAGGATTGTAAACATACAATACAACAAACACAAACAAAAAGCACAAGTGCTAACGGTCCAAGGATGAGGTCAATCCGTCCTCTTCTCCATGTGTTTCTGTCCTCGGGTTCTGGTCCAGTCTCAGTCTTGGTCTCAGGTGTAGTCTGGAGTTTGTCTGTGGAGAGAAAAACAGACCTGTTAGTCCTGCACAGTCCATTAAAATCAAGAAGTTTCATCATTCACAGAACACAGCACTCACTAAATTTTACACTGACAACAGAGATTTTTGAAAATCATAAAGATAAAGAGCATTTGTGGGATTTGTCTGCCAGTTTTCTCCATATAGAAGATAAACTTTGACAACAATATGAATGATTTTTTTTTCATTTGATCTGAATTTGACAAAGATGTGACACATAAGACCTTGAATCCAAGAAGTGGACAGGCCAGAATTACAAGCTCAAATTTACAATGTAGCATCATAACTTTTCACTTAAATGTTTCTAATTTTTAATGTTTTTCAAATCAATAATCACACCTTTACAATTTTTTTCTGTCTCTGAATATGTTAATCCCAGTGCAGCAGTTCCAAGAAAGTCTTTTCCCCTCAGCTGAAATAATTTACCTGACACATTGACTTTTCATGAAGCCCAGCCTGATCCTTCTCTTGTGTTCACTTCACAGCTGTAAAGACCAGAGTCTTCAGTCCTGAGGGAGGACACATGAAGTCTGATTCTTCTCTCTCTGAGGACGTCTTTGTCCAACTGAACTCGTCCTTTAAAGAGACCAGATGGAGGGTGCTGATCTCCTTTAACATATCGGAACAGGACAGAGTGTTTGTGATCAGTGTCCACATAACAGTAGATGATGAGAGAATCCAGAGAGCTGTTGGTGAAGGTCCACTCCAGAGTGACGTCCTCATTCTTGAAGACCTGATAGAAGCTCTGAGCAGATCTGACCTCAAATGTTTCTGTGGACAGAGAAGAAGAAATCAAAGTCACCCTGAAGTCTCTTTTTCTAAAGAACACACATCTTTACACAACACATGACTTTTTAACCTTATAGTCAGATACAAGATGATTTATGAAATCACTGATAATAATGATTGTGACTGTCTCTCACAGTTTCGATCATATAAAGTAGTTTAGTGAGTTTGTGTCCTGAGCTGAAAACTTTAGTGAACTCCTGCTTCACAGAATCACAGAGACACATTTCTGTTTCTGTTTGACTGACACATGATGATTTTGAGGTTTTAGAAATTCAGTGATTTGATTGTAAAGTCATGTTTCTCCTGTTGTGAACAGAGCTGTGTTAAATTCTCCTCTGAAATATTCACATTAGTGTTTGAAACTGAGCAGAGAGCAGAGGGACTGACCACAGACTGAGCAGGTCAGAGTGATGGACAGGAGGAGGATGAAGATCATCTTCTTCATCAGTCATGATCTGGAGGAAGAGAAAAAAACACCAAGACAAGAATCATGTGACTGAGAAAGATTCAGAATTATAGGGGGGTCATGTCCCCCCCTTCTATAAAGTTGTCCTCCCCAACAAAATTCAGTTGTAATTAATTTTCTAAAAGAATAGTAATGTTTTTCTAATGGTATAATACAAGTCATGCAACTTAAAACACACTGTTTGACGATTTTAAATACTGAAAGATCACCCCCCCCCCCAAAAAAAAAAAAAAAAAAAAAAAATGAACTAAAGGAAAACTAAATCTAGGCTGATTATCCATAGTAGATAGTTGTTCTCTCCTTAATCTCTCTCTCTCTCTCTCTCTCTCTCTCTCTCTCTCTCTCTCTCTCTCTGTGTAATATGACAATATAAAAAAACACAGCAAAAAATATAGCATTTATTTTTATGTCCCCCCCCCCAGGAATTGATGTCTTAAATTTTACTGTTTATTGTCCCCCCCAACAATGAAAATGGATTTTCGCCCCTGGTCGGGACAAATAGATATAGATACATAGTGAGTAAATGAGTGTCTGTGAGTGAGGATCTATCTACGTGCTCTATCTGAGGGTGTCAGTCTCACTGCATGCTATTTCCTCACTGGAGAAAAGCTTCTGAGGGATACATGTATAAGTGTAAGACATTCTCTACATGGTTGCGTCTGTCTGTTCTCTATTCATGGTCAGGTTATTTCTGGTTGCCAGACTTGGGTCTATGGGGTTCGTCTGTATATGTGGGTAACTAAAATCTGGGTGAATGGACAGCAAACATAGAGTGGATAGAATAAGTCCATTACTCAAATTATGATTCATGATACATGAATTAGTCCATGACTAAAATTGATACAGGGCTAAATTGATACATGATTTGAAAATTTATGCTATCATACCTTGCATCACATTGAACCATATAACCTTTGATTATAGGTCATATCAAATGATATTGGATCTTTTCTCCCAAATTGTATCATATCATATCACATCACTTCGCAGCATATTGCTCCATATCATAACATATATCTTACCTAGTCACATCACACCTTCTCTATCGTACCAGTGTATTTTACTGCATCATGCCACATCATATTATCAAATTGTATCGTATATCATACAGTAGTATTTCAATTCTCGTCATATCCAATTCTGCTTTACTTGCACATTTCACATGATGTTACAAGATATCATACACCAAATCATATCGTATCACATTGTGACGCCAATTCATTGAAGTAAATCACATCGCTTTACATAGTAATTGACCATACTGCTTCATACTTTCCACTTTTGTATAATACCCTGGCACCAAGATGTCAGTGCCCATGCTGATTACAATAAACAATCATCGAGGGCCATCCAGCCAGCCTGGCACCGAGATGTTGTCATCGGCCATCAGAGGGCATATCTAATTGTACTGCTTCACTCGTTTCACTTTCGTATCATATCCTGGCATGTCAGCGCCCAGGCTAACTACAATCAACAATCATTGAGGGCCACCCTGCCAGGGCTCCTGGTAATCAAGCTCATATCAGTAGGGGCACCAGCACCCTTGCCAGCTACCGTCATCAACCATATGGGTAATACTAGTATGGCCACCTGGCACTGGGATGTCAGTGCCTCAGTTTTGTTACCATAGTTAAGGAAAAAAAAAATCACAAGTGCAAAATAAAAAAAGTTTAAACTACAGTTGGCTCCTTAACTTTTGGCTTTCTGCTTGGGGGGTGAGTGTGTTGAGTGAGCATTGAGCAGCAGAGAGACAGAGAGGGAGAGGAGTGTGCCGTTTGCACAGAGAAGCCAAGGTCAGAGGAAAGTAAAGTAAAGACAACATAAGAGAAGCTGCTGTATCGATCTCATCACGCTAGTATCAATCCGATACCAATACTCATCTTGGTATCAATACTATTGATATTTAGATCGAACCGCCCACCCCTACCTCCAGGTGAAACAGAACTACATTTCTTGCGTGCGTTTCAAAAGAAACTCCTCTACCAGTCCTGAAAATCCACTATACTTTAAAGCTGGGGTTGGCGATCTGATTTAGATACACTTTTTGAAATACTGGTTAAAATGGTCTTTATGACCCGATGGTAATCAACTCATAATGTGTTCTTAAAACAGAGCGAAAAATATCCGCTATCTACAGCAGGAGTAAAACAGAGAAAACACCAACCAATAATCTTGCCGGGATACCTGTTTTTACACCAATCAAATCCCGTCGCCATTCTGCGTGCCTGCTGCGCGTGCATTTTCCCGGCGTGCACAGACAGTGCGTGGGGCATGTAGCATGTAGCGTGTAGGGAACAGACTCCGCTGGAGAATGCTTACCTTTCAAGTTTTGTCTTTGAAAATAAGGGAAGTCCGCTGTGAGCTGTCCCACAACGTCAAACAAGCTCCTGTATCCCTCACATTTTAAGACAGATGTCCAAGAAATCTAAAATAAACTCTATTTTTCTAAGTTTGTTCCGCTGTTGGCTCTAATCTCGCGAGAACTGCCATCCATGCTACTGCAGGTGGCAGTTCTCGCGAGACTTCTTCTTCTTCGGTGGTTGGCATCCATCATTTTGGAGCATTACCGCCCCATTCAGGCTAGCGACGGAGCTCAGTTTGGAGAGGTGGAGGAATGTTTTTATTATTATATCGTCACACAGGAGATTTACGGGGGAATACTGATACAGGAGGACGGGAGAAAAGAGGAGAAAATACGGAAAATACGGTAGTTTCATGGCCAAAACGGGAGATTTGACAGCTATGTGGAGAATGTCAGAGGAACTACCTATACCCCGATCAACATCGGCTGTGAGTACTAACTGACTTTACATGTTTGTCTGGGGTTTTCTTCGTGCTGACAGACATGACTTGGTGTAGTGTAAAACAAACATGTTGTGCTGAGGGTTTGGAGTTGAATCAGTCTTCTGGATATAGCGGCTGCGCGCGTGCATGTGAGCGGGGGGTGGGGCTAGGCGGAGCCCTGAGGAGATGCTACTTTCAAATTCATGCTAGTTTTCCAAAATCACCAACCCCAGCTTTAACCCAGATGGAAACATCACAGGGTCAAGGAAAAGAGGGAATCAGAGGAAAGACGAGACAAACTACGATGTTCTGAAAATGAGAACTACATGAAGCGTTTTCAGAGGTCATGAAAGGAGCTCACATGCCGCAGGCCAAAATATACCAGGTGTAAAAAAATGTAGAAAAATCTTTAATGAAAACAACGCTGTCTGCATTTCTTGCAGACTGTGATAAATCCTGCATAAATAACATCAGTAAAGCTGTGGGGAGCTGAGCTCTGCCCTTCACTGAATGTTTAACCTTTTTTGTCAGTATTTCTGATCTTTTTATGTCAAAGACAAACATGAACTCAGGCGATGAAGCAGCTAAACAACAGAAAACAGATGATCTATCTGAACAGAGAAAAGTTATTTAACTGATATAAAAACATTCAGGATGTAAATGCCAAAATATCATCATGAATATGAAGCTTACCTTTTATTAAGAGTGCAGTCTTCAAGAACCTTTGACTTTTTTATTTTACTTTTCTTCTTCACTGATGACTGCTGTGTTTCAGCTTGTAAGAGCGTAAATAAGAACCCCGACTTTCTCAATACAAGGCCTGACTCCACTCATTACTCCGTCAGACTCTTCATCCAGACTGAATCTTATAGTTCCTCACTCCGGGCTGACTGCACCCCTGTACATTTTTACCTGATCTGAATCAGCCCTTCAGGAGCCTGATGATCGAATAATGAAACCAGAATATCCAGATGTGACACATAGCTGCCACAAAAACAAAAAAGGCTCAGGTTCAATGCTGATTCCACCATGTTTTGGCAGACTGTCACTTTTAAAAATCTAAACCAGGTGATTTAACCCTGTTTTTTTTCACCACAGAATAAATGATCAGCCCTGTTTTCAAATTTAATGTCACATTATGTAAAATAAGGACATTACTGGAAGAGTAATGTTTGGACTGATCATTTCTCCAAGTTACTGTCATTAAATAGCTTGTGTGTGTATTTTTTATTTTAATCTGTTCTTTGCAGAAGATAATACATTTTTTCCATGGCATATGGAAACTGAGGGAGAAAAAAATCTAAAGTTTAAGAAATCAAAATGAACATTTACTGGTGTTGCCACAATATCAGCATTAAAACTTTAATAATATTATGACCAGTATTTTTAATTGATTTAGCACAACCCCTCAGAGTTTGTTCACATTTATGAATTAACAGTTAATTAAAAACACAGCAGTCTCATCCTTAATGTTCACTCTCACCTCTTTAGTCTGAGACACATATTCTGCTGTCTCAAACACACTGAACACATTATTTTGAGTCAGTATTAGTGCATTAGTCACTTTAGGTCTGACACTGTCTGAATTTAGTGAGCAGAGCTCATTATCAGTAAGATTTAGCTTTAATTTTCTTTTCTTTAGTCACCTGATGATGGAGGAGGGAAACTTCCTGATTGGAGACTAAAGTGTTGCCGTGGTGATCTCACTGGACCAAATTTTCATGGTGTGGGGGTGTTTGGGTTAAAGTTAGTTTTTCTTTGTGTTTAGTTCAGTGTGGCGGCCATTTTCTTCACCTCCTGTTTCCTTTAGTTTGACCAAACCTTTGTCTCATTTTATCAACTCTGTTTTGTTGAGTTAACATTTTATCTTGACTTTGAATTATTTAGTTTTATATTTAGTTGACCTCCTTTATAGATCTGATTCTCAACAGTTTGGTTTGTAAATCTGAATGATTTTGTTTTGGGAAAATGAAAACCCACTCCCTTTAAATTAATTCTCTGTTTAAGCCTTTACTGCTTTGACACCATGAAGCCAGAATAAAAGCTCCTCCTGCTCTGAAAGTCTGAATATTCATGTCACAGTAACTGCAGCATGTTAGCAGAAGCTAACTAAGTCACCCTGGAAATAACTGATGCTGCTAATCCCAGTTTTTGAGTCGACTTTTGGGTCAGCGCCACAAAATGAAATGTTGTTTTCAAACAGTTTGAGCCTCTCTGGTCATAATATGACTTTTCCCTCTATGACAGTCACAAATCAAATCATTTCTGTGCTTGTGTACAAACACCATCAGAGCGTGTGCACATGTGCATGTGTGTCTATGTTGGTGTGTGTTTCTGATGTCAACCTGGGACTGTTACTTTAAAGTGAAGGTCAAAGACGCCCCACAAGCTCATAGTAGTTCACTGGTTGTGTGCAGCTTCAGTAAAATGAGGACAAATGAGATTTTTTCTTTTTTCCAAAGTTGGAGTCATTTTGAATTGAATTAAAATCTTTTTATTTGATTCAGTTGAAAACAGTTTCAGTCAAAGACACAGAGCTGATGAGCTGAACTGAAAGATTAATGCTGATACAAACTTTTATGTGTAGTTGAGCTTTCAAAGAAACAGAAAAATAATTATTAAGTAAATAAAAGCAACACAATACATAAATGTAAACATATAAAGTGCATAAAAATCAGCTTATCAACTTAATACAAACCACAAACTGCTGATGTGAATATCCTAAAGTCCCAAACAGATGAATGTGCAGCCTCTGATCAGAGAGTCACAGACTCAGGCTCTGTCACTGTTTAGATAATATAATGGAGAGTTGAAGTTTGGGTCCTGAGCAGAGAGCAACAAAAACAAGAGAAATGAAAGTTCACCCTCTGACTGAATATTTAAATCAAATGAAAACACTCTTGGGTCTCCATTATTAAAGTTTACACAGCACAGCTCCTGGTGATGGAGAGAGGGATCATCAGAGCTGCTGTCATGACCTCAGGGTCAACATTTGACCTTAATGACCTGAAAAGACTCGACTGAGACCAAAGTTTGTCTGAGTGGATCAGCTGTGCAGAAGAGGGGGCTCTCTGATTGGAGGGTCGATGGACCAATCAGAGAGCAGTGTTAACAGGAAGTTTCCTGCTCAGTGAGCTTCAGTGGGTGCATCTCAAAGCTCCAAAGTTGCATCCTCGCCTCCTCCACTCGCCACCTCCACTTGCGTCTTAGTCCCACCCACCAGAGATTCATGCCAGAGACGTGAGGAAACGAAGAGAGGAGAGAGGAGACGAGGAGATTCATTTTAAGAGCATTGAGACGTCCTCTCCTCTGGAACATCACATGAAGCGACGTCTTTTAGTGATGATGGCGTCACAGCTGGATATGCCGGTTCGAGCGTACAGGAGAAACTGAATTAAGGAAAATAAAGTAAACTCCAGGGCGCTCGACCGCGGTAAATTCATATCCACTTTTACATCAATTTAAAGTGAATATGTTCATGAATGAAAGAGAAAAATGTCACGTTTTCCCAGGCAGAGAATGAAAGGAGTTTTAAATTGTTATATTGCGGCCACTTTGTGTTCATAAATAATGTTTTATTCTGCTATAAACACTTAAACCCCCCTCTCTTTGCATTTATATAGAAAAAAATGTAAAGGCCTGAGATAACAATGTACAATTCATTACTTCCTCTCCTTATTTATACTTGGTTATATCAGGAACTACATAAAACATGCTTTTCGTTAATGTGCAGTATAATCTGCCTGACCATGGGGTCTATTGGGTGCTGATATTTGTCAATGAGTATCTCTTTTTTTGTTATTTATTATTGTCCATGTTTTCTGTTTGTAAATGTATGTATGGTCTGGGTAGACTATAAAAACTATATTGGCCTTTGGTATAAATAAAGATGTCTAATCTAATCTCATGTAAAATGTGTTTTCCTGAACAGACCTGTCTGCTGTAGCAGTCTTACAGTTACAGACAAAAACACAAACAACACAGATAAATCAGGACAGACAACAGATGGAAAACCTGAAAAAACTGCCCCATGATAGTGTTCAATATTTTCTATGATTTCAATATGTTCATCTTAAAATACTTTTAAATGATGAGTCAAATATTTCTTTGCACAGTGAAGAAAATTAAAAAAGAGATAAAAGAGACACTGAATAATTTAATAATAATTAATAATTAATAACTGCTCACACTTTGAGGGAACATTAGGCCTACACATCGGCTGCTTTGTGTGAAATGTGGATATACTCATTACAATGACTCCCAAAAGTTCCTAATTACACTTTAACACTTTCTTTTGCTCCATGGTGTTTACATTTCAGACATGTGGGCAGCTGACGCTTTACAGCCGGCTGCTGATACGTCACAAGGGGGCGTGTCTGTCAGGGAAAAGACTTCCGCAAAGCCTGCACTTGTGTTTCCTCGATATGCCTCCTCCAGATCAGTCTCCTCTCTCCTCTCTCCTCTCTCCTCCGAGCGCATTTGGTTCTTTGGAACGTCCTTCAATATGGCTGCTCACAAAGTACTTCTGGTGTCGCGGAGGAGAGAGGAGAGAGGAGACTGCATTTTGGCACATTGGGATGCACCCAGTGTCTGACGCTCTTGTTCAGTTGGGACATGATGTCCATGAGAACGGATTGAAGATGAAGATTCATGGGTATTTAGTTCATCAACAGTTTCTCTGAGTGCTGTGGCCTGTGGCTGATGCCTCATCAATGTGGTTCAAACGAATGTCCTCATCTTCAGCTTCATTTGTAATTCCATCTACTCTCTTACCTTCAGACTCTACATCGACACAGTTAAAGGGTGTACATGCTGTTTTGTAGAAGCAAAGAAATATAAAACTACAAATGAAAAGGACAATTACTGCCAGTCCAGAGCTGAGACCGATCCACCCTCCCCTCTCTGTGTTTCTCTCCTCAGGTTCTGGTTCAGTCTCAGTCCTGGTCTCAGGTGTAGTCAGGAGTTTTTCTGTGGAGAGAAGAACAGACCTGTTAGTCCTGCACAGCCCGGCTCAGACAGCTGTATAAAGAAAACCTGAGGACACTCAACATGATTTTACTGACAGTTCACACAAAGACATCTCAAAAATGTGTCTCATATGACCCAGTGTCCAAAAAGTCCATTTTTATTGTGAAGTCAAAAGAGTCTCCCATTAAAGTAATTCTCTTATGTTCAGTTGCTGTTATGGATGCATTACAATCTTTTACGCAGCTTCTATCAAGACCAAATTATGGTGAAATTGTTTTATTAGGCGACTTGAACTGGGACTGGCTAAAGCCAGTTTCTGATGATTTTAAAGCTTTTTGTGACCCTGTCAATCTGGTCCATTGATTCACCTACTCGCCCAAATCTTAAAAACCCTGAGAGATCAACCCTCATTGATCTGATTTTGACAAATGTTCCTCATAAATTTCAAGCTGTAGGGTTTACTGCAATGATCTGAGTGACCACTGTGTTGTTGCTGCAGCGCAGAACACAAAAATACCTAAATTGAAACCCTGAGTAGTCTTAAAGAAGGATCTCATGCATTTTAATGAACAGGGATTTAATGATGATTTGTTTCATTTCACTGGAGTAGAATAGAGCAGATTCCTGATGTCGAGACAGCTTTGACCTTTTTTAATGACGGTTTTATACAAATTTTAAAAAGACATGCACCTTTTAGAAGATACAGAGCTAAAGGGCGTGATAATCCGTCTTTTTCTCATGAACTTGCTGAAACTATTCAAGCACGAAATCTGGTCTGGGCAAAAGCAAGGGCTACAGGTTCTACTGCTGACTGGGTTGCTTTTAGAATACTAAGAAACAAATGTTCCTCGTTCATTAAGAAAGCCAAATCTGAATATTACTTGTCTGTCACTACAAAAAACTTAAATGATCCAAGGACATTTTGGAAACTTATAAAATCTCTTGCTGTTACCAAGAACTCTGCAGTCTTACCCTCTTTTGTCATGAATGATTCTGTTGCTCTTCATGACAAAATTGAGATAATGAATTGTTTTAACAAGCATTTTATTTCTTCTGGATCCATGTTTGATTTTGTGCCCTTTTCCGTGCAGGATGTTCAAAATGCCTTGAAAAACCTAGATCCTAGAAAACCGTCAGAACCAGACTTGTTGGATCCTTATTTCTTGAAGCTGGCAGCTGATTTCATAGCTGAGCCACGTTGTATCTTTTTAACCTTACAGAGGTTACTAAGGAGATTCCGAAGATTTGGAAGTCTGTCTTTGTCCTCCCTTAATTGAAAGGGGGTGACCCAAGTGACTTGAACAACTATAGGCCTATATCTCAGTAATCAGCACTGGTTAAAATCCTTGAGTCCCTGGTGAGTGAACAGGTAAAGGAGTTTTTATATGCTAATAATATGTTATCAACTTATCAGTCAGGATTCAGAAAAGGCAGAGCACTTTCACAGCTGCACTGAAAGTGGTTCACAACCTTTCTGTCGCACTTGACAAAAAGCAACACTGTGCTGCTCTTTTTATTGACTTGTCAAAAGCTTTTGACACAGTTGACCATGATGTTATAAAAGTTAGACTTCTGAGCTTAGGACTCTCAGAAGAATCTGTTGCTTGGTTTTCTAACTATCTAAGCAGTCGGTCACTGTTTACAAGACATGATGGTGTATGCTCAGATTTTGTATCTGTCCACAAGGGTGTGCCGCAGGGCTCTGTATTAGGGCCACTTTTATTCACCATTTATGTGAATGATCTTGGACGAAATGTGTCAGATGCAACATTACTTTTTTATGTTGATGACACCATCATGTACAGCCGTGCTGCATCTCTTGCACAAGCTGCTGAGTAGGGCTGCACAATATTGGAAAAAACTGACATTGCGAATTTTTGGGGGTTTGCGATATATTACAATATATTGCGATATTAAGAATAGAAGAATTTTCACCAGATGACTTCAATAGCTCTGTTTGGAAAGATTTTGGTTGACTCACAATGACACCATTGTATTCATATAATACCGTTCAATCCAGGCTAAGGGGGTTTATCTGTGAATGATGAAGACTGCTGTATATAAAAGGGATCCAGGAGGCCATGTCTCTGTACAACATGGAATAGGTTTAAATTTCAGTTGCTTTTTTTCATTTCCCCAATAAATGGGGGAAATGCGATAGTCACATTGCATGCGTGATATGACTATTGCGCATGCGCACATTGCGATGGCGATGTTCAAACGATCTATTGTGCAGGCCTACTGCTGAGCTTTTGCAAAATGCCTTTGTGGTCCTTAAAAATGCACTTTATGAACTGAAACTTGTGTTAAATCCTGATAAGACCAAGCTAATGCTTTTAACCAGATCAAAGACCGGGTCACAAATTGTTCCTGCACTCTCTTCTGTTGATGAAAAGCAGATTAATGTTGTACACTGCTATAAATATTTGGGTATACTGATGATGACTCCCTTAATTTTAAATCACATGTGCTGTATCTTGTCAAAAAGTTGAGACTGAAACTGGGTTTTCATTTTAGAAACAAGTTGTGTTTTTCTTTTAATATAAAAAAGCGCCTTGTTGCTGCAACTTTTTTACCTGTTTCAGATTATGGGGATATTGTCTACATGCATGCCTCTGCACAGTGTCTTCATAAGGCTGATATATACCATGCATCCTTGAGGTTCATTACCAACTCTAAACCTCTGACTCATCACTGTGAGTTGTACACTCATGTTGGATGGCCCGCTTCGGTGACCCGTAGGTCGATACTGTTACACTTTCATTTATAAGGCAATTCTTGGTCTTCTCCCCCCCGATTTATGTGTTGTTATCATGCAAAGAACTACCGAACAGTATTCCTTGCGTTCACAGGACCTTATCATGCTCTCTGTCCCAAACGTATGAACTGAAATTGGGAAAAGGGCCTTTGGGTACTCTGCACCATCAGAATGGAATGTTTTGCAGAATGACTTAAAGCTCAAGGAGCTGGTGTTCTTAAATGTTTTTAAATCAAAAATGAAGACATAGAAGCAGATTCTATCCAATGCCGATGTTTTTAGCTAGGCTGTGATATGGCTCATAGATGTCTCTGTTTTTAATCCATAATGAAGTGCTTGTAAATTGTTTCTGTCTCTTTTGTGTCTGTCTGCAACTTTGTGTTTTTTTGCTGCTGCCTGTCTTGGCCAGGTCTCCCTTGAAAAAGAGATTTTTAATCTCAGTGGGACCAACCTGGTTAAATAAAGGTTAAATAAAATAAATAAAATACAGTCCGTTAAAATCAAGTTTACGACAAACTCATCAGACGTTGATAGAAAAAGTGTAAATTTCAGAATAACAAGCTAAAATCTGCATTAGAAATGGTCTCACAGTTTGTCCCTGTGTTCACGTTTGTGTTTGTTAGCATCATGAGTGTTTTTGTTCATGGATTTACCTGAATGTGTTAACTAAAGAGTGCTAAAGTCTTCAGGCTGTATGTAACCACCTGTTGTGTTAGAGCTGAATCAAAACATGGAAATTCTGACAGTAAAGGTAACAAAATAAACAACTACTGTCAACATCCTCATTAAAAATTTGTTAACAACTGATGAGCAGACCTCATGATCAGCATCTGAACTTTGTTTCAGGTATTTTTTTTCTCTTTGAAACATCAGGACTGTCTTGGTCAAATGAATTAGTAGTCAAAGTCACCGATCTACACAGTCGCCACTTGAATTCTTCAGATGTTGATGATGGTGGTCTTGATTTATCAGTTTGTCTGTTCTTGTTGTTTCTGCTGCTGTGATCAGTCTGTCCTCTCTCCTCTGCCTCTACACTGATCCTACTTATGACCAGTGGACTGCAGCTCCACTTCATTATGGACGACGTGCACAAATAATGCAGGCGCCATTCTGGCTTTGTGTGGTTAAGAGTGAGTAAATCCCCAGCTTAAAGCTACACTCTTCATCATCTTACATCATATTGTAACTCCTTATTTGAGAAAATCCTCTTAAACCAATGACCAACAGAGAGTCAAATGGCTGGATGTCTGCTGCCACCTAGTGTCTGGTGTAGGTTGAACTACAATATAAAAAATATCCTGAATAAAGCTTTGACTAATAAAATGTCAGTACTGAGCCGTACAGGACCGAGCAGCTGAATATTGAGATCTGTTGGTATGTTGATATTTTAATTTCTCCTCAGCTGAAATAATTTACCTGTCACATTGACCCAACATGAAGCCTCCCCGCGTCCTTCTCTTGTGCCGACTTCACAGCTGTATCGACCAGAGTCTTCAGTCCTGAGGGAGGACACATGAAGACTGATTCTTCTCTCTCTGAGGACGTCTTTGTCCAACTGGACTCGTCCTTCAAAGAGACCAGACTGAGGAATCTCAAATCCTCTTACATACTCTAACAGGACTGAAGGATGATGACCAGTGTACACAAAACATGAGAAATAAAGTGAATCCAGAGAGCTGTTGGTGAAGGTCCACTCCAGAGTGACGTTCTCATTCTTGAAGACCTGATAGAAGCTCTGAGCAGATCTGACCTCAAATGTTTCTGTTGACAGAGAAGAAAAAACCAAAGTCACCCTGAAGTCTCTTTTTTCTAAAGAACACACATCTATACACAACAGATGACTTTTTAACCTTATAGTCAGACAGTAAAGGCTTAGACTAACTTTGCAGTGCAGCTGGATCCATCTAATTCAATGTTCATAATCAGACAGATCTATCTCAAAAAACTTCAAGCTGGAACAAATGAGCTGGGTCTGCAGAGGCACTGACCAATCAGCATCCTTTGAGGAGAAAGAGGCAGAGCTTCGAGTGTGAGGACTAAAGAGACTGAAGCCTGGTTGAGAGAGAGGACTGTGGGTGACTGTGAGCTACACCGCTGTGACAAGGATGTCGATGTGACACTTTGAGATGTACCACATCCGGAGGCAGGAAGGGTTTCAAAGTTTGTGGTTTTTCATAACGCAGAACTGAAGTTTAGCTCTGCAGACTGAACAGACACCTCGAGTCGAAGCCTCCGCAGCACCAAGAGATGTCAGAGTGTTTACTGCTCAATAGAAGAGCACACACAGAATAATGACTGTGACTGTCTCTTATGCTTTAGATCATCTGAAGTAGTTTAGTGAGTTTGTATCCTGAGCAAAAAACTCTGTTTCTGTTTCACTGAATCAGCTCAGGCTCACAGAAACATGAAAACAGAAACTGAACAGAGCGCAGAGGGACTGACCACAGACTGAGCAGGTCAGAGTGATGAAGAGGAGGAGGATGAAGATCATCTTCTTCATCAGTCATGATCTGGGGGAAGAGAAAAACACAATGACAGGAATCATGTGACTGAGAAAGATTCAGAATTTTTGCTTTTTCTGTTTTGAGAAAAGTCTCAGGATTTTGACAAAATTTAACTGTTTCATAAGATTCTGACTTTAAAAAAGATCATAAACTGTTTACATGAGCACTTCTACACAAGACAGAAGCTCTGCAGCTTCAGGACTTCTCCCTCTCCTCCTGTTTACAGAGACAGTAGCTGCCTGAAACAGCTGATTCCCCCCCCACCCCAAATAAACCCACCAGAGTGATTACCTGTTGATTCATCAAGAGTTCAAGCCCACTGCAGAGCAAAGACTAAATAATGAATGAAGAGTTGTTGTAAACATTACCAACTACCATTAAACCAGCTGACACAGAGTGGACCTGTTAACCAATCAGACCAGTCTGGACCCACATGGGGAAGGGGACCATGAAGGTCAGAGGCTCCAACAGAGTCTCAGACAGAGTGAGCACAGAGGTGGATCAGGAGTAGTCTGCTCATCAGCTTTTTGAACTTTAGTGTTTGTGGACAGACTTTCTCATCTTTAGCATCATCAAATATATTATATTTCTTATATATATGTATTATGTTATATCTCATATCTGAATATGGGCTCACACACACGTGTGCAAAATTGTTGGTACCCTTCATTTAATGAAAAAAAAATTCACAGTGGTCAGAGAAACAACTTGAATTCGACAAAAGTAATAATAAATAAAAAATTCTATGAAATTTAATCAATGAAAGTCAGACATTGCTTTTCAACCATGCTTCAACAGAATTATTAAAAAAAGTAAACTCATGAAACAGGCCTGGACAAAAATGATGGTAACCCTAGAAAAGACTGAAAATGATGTGACCAAAGGGACATGTTCAATCAAGGTGGGTCCTCTAATTAGCATCACAGGTGTCTACAGTGGGCTCATATATAGGGCGACAGGTAGCCACTGTGCTTTTTGGTATCATGGTGTGTACCACACTGAACATGGACCACAGAAAGCTAAGGAGAGAGCTGTCTCAGGAGATTAGAAATAAAATTATAGACAAGCATGTTAAAGGTAAAGGCTATAAGACCATCTCCAAGCAGCTTGATGTTCCTGTGACTACAGCTACACAGATTATTCAGAAGTTTAAGGTCCACAGGACTGTAGCCAACCTCCCTGGACGTGGCTGCAGGAGGAAAACTGATGACAAACTGAAGAGACGGATAATACGAATGGAAACAAAAGAGCCCAAAACAACTTCAAAGAGATTAGAGGAGAACTCCAAGGTCAAGGTACATCAGTGTCAGATCACACCATCTGTCACTGTTTGAGTCAAAGTGGACTGAATGGAGGACATCACTGTTGAATCCAAATCATAAAAAGGTGAGACTGGAATTTGTCAAAATGCACATTAACAAGCCACAAAGCTTCTGGGAGAATGTCCCTTAGACAGATGAGACAAAACTGGAGCTTTTTGGTAAGTCACATCAGCTCTATGTTCACAGACACAAAAATGAAGCATACAAAGAAAAGAGCACTGTACCTACTGTGAAACATGGAGGAGGCTCAGTTATGTTCTGGGACTGCTTTGCTGCATCTGACACAGGGTGTCTTGAATCTGTGCAGGAAGAATGACATCTCAAGACTATCAAGACATTCTGGAGTGAAATGTGCTGCCCAGTGTCAGAAAGCTTGGTCTCAGTCACAGGCCATGGATCCTCCAACAGGATAATGAGCCAAAACACACAGCTAAAAACACCCAAGAATGACTCAGAACAAAACACTGGTCTATTCTGAAGTGGCCTTCTATGATCCCTGATCTAAATCCTGTTGAACATTTGTGGAAGGAGCTGAAACATGCAGTCTGGAGAAGACAGCCTTCAAACCTGAGACAACTGCAGCAGTTTGTTCATGAGGAGTGGGCCAACATACCTGTGGACAGGTGCAGAAGTCTCACTGAGAGCAACAGAGATTATCTGATTACAGTGATTGACTCAAATGGTCGTGCAACAACACATTAAGTTAAGGGTACTATCATTTTTGTCCAGGCCAGCTTCATTAGTTTGTTTTTTAGAACAATTCTCTCGGACTACAATTCAAAAGCAAAGTCTGATTTTCATTAGGTGATTTTCAGCCGATTTTTATTTATTATTACTTTTGTCAGTTTCAGCTTATTCAGTGACCATGGGGGTTTTTCTCTTTAATGGAAGGGTACCAACAATTTTGTCCACATCTGTATTACAGCTGTCACCAAAACAAAAACAAAGAAACTGGCCTTGCTGTTTCAAAACTTTTGGAGGGAAGTGTACTTCCTAAAGTTTTTTTTTTTTTTTTTTTTTTTACAGTCATAACATAAAACATGTCCTACACTGATATGTTTAACCCTAAAATTCTGAAGTAAAGTCGGATTTCAGACTTTTTTTCAACATTCAAAAGTTAAACATCATTTTATTTCAGCAGTTCTAATCTTCTTGGTAAACAGCTCTCTAAACAGGAAACAGATGATCGACAGCTGGTCAGAGAAATGTTCTTTAACACAAACATTTAGGATATAAATGACAAAACATCATCATGAATGCAAAGCTTACCTTTTCTTTGTCGAATGAAGACTTATAAACCTTTGAGTTATTTGCCTTTTCGTTTTTATCGATGAGGAACAGTAATGTCCAGCATACTAGTCACACAGCCACTACCTCTTTACAGCCTGTGGCTTTTTTAGTCACACTGTCAAACTCTGTTTACAAACAAGTCCTCTGACAGCACAGTTTCCTGTTATAATTTCTGACATCACTCTGCTCTTTTCCTCTCTGAACAAGCACCAGATCATAATAAATGTTCTCAGAAGACCCTTTACTAAAGACCGGGTCAAAGCCACACTCCCCTGTCTCTCTGTTTGAGAAAGAGGTCAATTATAAGGTTTGGCTGTATGTGTATAAATGAACAACTCCTCTATGTAATAACTAGGACATTTATTTATTCACTTTAGGCTTTAATTAACTTTAATGCTATTTTGTTCTTTAATTTCTCTGGTTAAACTTCATTTTGTGGTCCATACCACCTTAAGTGTACACATCACCTGTTTCCAGCAGTTTGTCTGTAATGTACCACGTGGTTTTTGAAGACCTCAGTTAGTTACTTACATCCTGGTTTGATGATGCTGCTCCTTCTCAGCCCGACTTGATCTTCTTGAAACACACTAAACCAGCATATCTCACTTGGCAAAGCCTGACTTTGGTTCTCCTGGAGGTTTTATTTCCACTTTGGTGAAACACTCCTCTGGTTTCAAGACCTCCAGTCAGTTCACAAAGAAAGTCAAGTTCAGTCTTTTGGGTTAATAATAAAAAATCCTGATCTCCTCCCTGTAATGCAGGTGATGATGGGTTGATGTCTGATAAAGATGATGATGGTAAACATGATGATGAAGATGATGATGATGAGGATGTCTGTCCTTGGCTCGCAATCCAACACGGGGAGATCTGGGAAGAAAAAGAAACAAAACAGACCAGAAACATAAGAAACTGAATCTACATGATAAGTTTAGATTTACTCAACAAGTGCTTAAACAATTTAATTTACCAAACACAGAGGATTTTGTTTAACACTTAAAGTTTGAGTTGAAGCAAAGAATTCATAGTTGAGTAAACTGATTAAACTTACCAATTCAAAAGGCAGGATAGTTTTGTCTTTTTTTGTGGCCAGTATCACTAAAAGTTTTCCTAAAGTTGGCATGTCTCTTCATCTCAGCTCTCTGCTTCAATACCTCAGGCTTCCCGTTTGTCAGGGCTTTTGTCCCCCACAGATAATTTTCCTTCTCTTTGTATCATTTCAGAATCAGAATCAGAATCAGAATCAGAAATACTTTATTAATCCCCAAGGGGAAATGCGATTGTTTCAGTTGCTTTTATGCACAGTATAGCAGTCAGAAATAACAGTTGAAGACATCACGATTGATAGTAGACATTGATTTCACATAATTAAAGTAAAAATTAGAATGAAATCAAATGAAATAAAATAGAATAATAGAAATATATTTTATAAATAGAATAAAATAAAATAGAAGAAAATAGAATACAGTGCAATTTGAGCTTTGTGATATTCGAGGGAGGAGTTGTAAAGTCTGATGGCCACAGGCAGGAACGACTTCGCGGGGGGATGAGTCTTTGGTACAGGGACGATGCAGGACGTCTTCCACAGCACAGGGACCCTCTGGAGACTCAGGCTCATGCTGAAGACGTGGTGAAGTACTCCACAGAGCTGGGGTGCACAGGCTTTCAGGACCTTTGGGCTCACACCGTCTGGGCCTGCAGCCTTGCCTGCGTGGAATCTCGTCAGTTGTCTTCTAACGTTGTCAGGGGTGAAGGACACTGAGGCAGTGAGTGCAGATGGAGATGTTAGAAGAGATCCTTCAGTCAGGGGATCAGAAGAGGAGGAGGAGGAGGAGGAGGAGGGAGGTGAGGTTTCCTAATCGGAAGGCAGGGTGCTCCCAGGAGGGGGAGGTGTTGCTGTAGTGGCTGCTGGTCTACAGGAAGGAGGGAAGGGAGGACAGGGGTTGTGTCAAATCTATTAGCAACTTCCACAGGCAGCTTGCGCTGTTGACACATGCACACATTATCACATGAAAGTCACATGAAAGTTAGCGCAGTGCTGCCCTCCACAGGCAGGATTAATCCATTATTTTATATTTTGACATAAGCTTCAGATGAATGAAGGAACTTTAAAAATGTTTTTTTAATGCTTTTGGTTTTCTGTTCAGCTCCAAAAATGTTTTGTAAATAAAGACAGTCCAGAATCAGAGAGCAAACAGGAACACTGAGGACGGGGGGGTAGCCATATTTATATGTATATATTTATTTATAATTATCCTTTTTAATATATCTTTTTATTTACAACATAAATCTGCTTTATAATGCTGCTGCTGGAATCTTAATTTACCTGAGAGAATCTTCCCAAAAGATAAAGTTCAATCGAATCTGATTTTTAATATCATGAGAAATGATAATATTAATGTAGAGGGAGGTTATAAATCAGATCTGTATGCAGATGATAGAAAGAAATGTGACAGAAAAAATAAATATAGTAGTTGAAAAGTAGAGAAATGATCTTATGAATGAGGCTTAAAGATGTCAGTAATAAGTCCTGTTATGATGATCATAAATGAAAGATTGAGGTGGAGAAGCTGACAGTGTGTGGACTAATGATTTGTAAGTTAATATACAATATATGAAAATAAAACTTGTAAAACAAGATAAAAAGTCAACAAGAGTTTTAAAATTTATGTCTGTGTGTTTGAGTCAGTAGGTGTGTGTTACATGTGGATTAGTTTTATATTTGTATTAAATGCAATTTTTTTTATTTCATTTACTGTTATTTTATTTTATTTCTAATGTAAAACACTTTGTGCTGCAAAGTCCTGTATGAAATGTGCAATGCAAGTAAATTTTGAACAACTGAATAAATGATGGAGCAGCAGTTAAAACCTTTTTGCATAAAATGGACAGATTACAGAACAGAGCATTACAAAGGAGCCATGAAGACAATCCTCCATAAATACTTTAATAGAAGCAGGAGAGACACCTCTGGAGTTAAGGAAGGAAAAGTTTACATTAGATTATTGGATCAAGTCTAAAGGAAGAAGGGAAATAATCCAGGATCCAAATCCAAATATGCACTTACAACACATATTTATCTACCAAATTTCAAGACAAAAATCTCACTACACTTATTCTAAACCACAATTTTCTGACGTATCATGATTATGACTTTATTTTTGAAGATACAGAACTCAGAATGAGGTTGGAGTTTCTTGTAACAAGTAAAATAATCAGCAAATAAGACAAGACAAATTGAACTTAACCAAAGCAAAAAAAAAAAACTTTAAAGTACTTACAAGTAACTTTTTACTTTTTTCAACATTTAGCTTTTTACTAATAAACAAAAGAAAATTTATAGTATCACACAGCAAAATAAAGGTTAAACTGTGCAGGCACATGCTGAGGTAACACTTGTGCACTTTTGTCTGACTGTTTTTTTTTTTTCTGTAAGTGTGCGTGAGAAAATCTGGCTGTGTGGCCCAAAAATAATATAAAATTGAATTAAATTAAAATAATTAAGATTTAGCTTGTTCAGTCACATGATCCACAACCTGCCTGAGCTGAGCGTCGTGCTGGCTGTAATTTATTAATTCAAAAACATTAACTGATGAAAATACAAGATTTATATATAAATAAAAACAAGACGTTACATGTCAGTTTTATGTTAAGTATTAAATATATTTTACTGATTAAATACCTATTTTTAAATTCAGGTTTTCAGTATTTTCTATTGCAGATTTGTCTTTATTTTCATGTTTACACTGATTTAATATTTTAAATTAAGTTGAGTCCATCTGAGGTTTCTGTTCAGCTTGGATCAATATCACACAGTTTGTCTGATCTGTTTAGTTTTTCATAACTTGATGGTGACTTTAGGAAGGCAGGGTTGTCATAAATATACAGAATAAGATAGATTAGAGGAAACTGATCATCACAAATCAGAATTATTTTAATCCTTCTGATAGCCTGAAGGGTTATGACAAAGTCAGGTGACATCAGCTGATTGATGATCACAGGAAGTCTTCCTGAATCTGATTAACATGCCTTTTAAATAATATTTATATTGTTCAATTATATTATTTACATTTAACTTAAAATTTCAATATTGATTAATTTGTGTTCACAGTTTAGTCCTTTTGTTTATGAGTTTATAAATTAGAGTAAATCAGTTTGTAGTTTGTATTGTGGCCCTTCAAATGTGTAAATAACATTAATGTGGCCCTCTGGGTGAAGGAGATTTTACATCCCTGAAATAAATTAAATAGTAAATGATCACAACAGACAATATTGGTGACACAGTCCCAATCAACCAAGAATTTCTAGAAAATTGGATTGATATTTTAAAAAGTTGAAGCCTTTCCAACCAGCAGCCTGATGAAAGTTTACTTTCTCCTAAAATAGATTTAAAAAACATCTTTATTAGCACAGACATTTGTCATATGCCAGATTTTAAAGCTCATAGAAGACAGAAATAAAGAAAGAAAAATAAAATGTCCCAGTTCACCAGAATTCATCTCATGATTCGTCACAAGATGGCGCCGCAGCCACAAACAGGAAGTAACAGCTCAGACTTTGAGCCTATAGGAGCTCTGCTAACTGGCTCCCTGTTGTTAATGTAATAAAGGTTTAAGCTTTTATTCAACACTAATTCACCTGTTTGATCACAATGTAGAAAAACATAAATGAGGACCTCAGTGAGGACTTCATATTTGACCTCCATGTTTTATCATGAAGAGCAACAATCACCTGATCACAGCTCTGTCCAACTTTAAATCATCAAACAGAAACTTCTTCACCTCGTTTGAGTTCAGTCTTTGTTTCAGGTACTGATGTTTCATGAGAACAGAAAGTGTGGAGTTCTCTTTGTCTGAGGTGGTGACAGTGAAGCTGAACTACATTAAGCGGCCACTTTATTAGGCACACCGTGCTGGTTCCAGGTTGGAGGCCTTTGCCTTCAGAGCTGCTTTAATTCTTGGAGTCACAGATTGATGGAGGAGCTGAAACATCCCTCAGAGATGTTGGTCCACATCTCCATGACAGCATCACACAGCTGCTGCACATCCATGAGGAGAATCTCCTGCTCCAGCACATCCCAAAGGTCCACCTGAGCGTGGTTCTGCTGTTGTTGCTGACCATGTCCATCCCTACATCATCTTCTGATGGGACCTCCAGCAGCTCCGAGTCTCAGAGCTCAGATCATCTCACACTGGTTTCTTTGGGATGAGCTGGAACAAGAGATTCTCATCATGGACGTGCAGCCCACAGATAATGTCTGGATCACATTGTTGCTGTCTGACTTTTTACTCAACAACCAAATCAAATCATTTCTGTGCTTGTGTACAAACACCATCAGAGCGTGTGCACATGTGCATGTGTGTCTATGTTGGTGTGTGTTTCTGATGTCAACCTGGGACTGTTACTTTAAAGTGAAGGTCAAAGACGCCCCACAAGGTCAGAGTAGTTCACTGGTTGTGTGTAGCTTCAGTAAAATGAGGACAAATGAGATTTTTAGAAAGTTGGAGTCATTTTGAATTGAATTAAAATCTTTTTATTTGATTCAGTAAAAACAGTTTCAGTCAAAGACACAGAGCTGATGAGCTGAACAGAAAGATTAATGCTGATTCAGACTTTGTCTTTGGTTGAGCTTATAAATATACTGAAATGTACATTATCAAGTAAAAAAGAAATACAGTACTCAAATGGAAATATAAAAAGTGCATCAAATCCAAATTAAAATACAATCACTACATCAAGACACTACATTTTTGGAACCGTCTCAATGAAACAAACAAATGAAAACTAAGACTTCTACTGTTGTAATAAAAAGGCTACAAAAGCTGTAAATGCTAGAAATGATTAATGTTGTTTTAACATTAATTAAACGGTCAGATGGAAAATTAACTAAACTCTGAAGTTTATTCCTAAAAGCAGACAAGCTGAAGTTCTATATAAATATATGTGCTTAAGCTTACGAAGAGTTTCTCTCGTCAATGACGAGTCAAATAAGTCTCAATAATATACTAGTATATAGTATATTATTTAGTATATATACTATACTAATAATAACTAGAAAAGCACTCAGAGAGCACAGACCTCCACCAGCGCCACAGTCCTCACCCATATTATGATTTTAAACATAAATATTAGTCCTACCTTTATTTCATCTAAATATTTAGAGTCCTTGACCATTAAAACATACAATTAGCAAATGGAATCATAATGATATCTATTTTAGTTCAGTAGTTATTCATGAAAATCACATTTTTTATCATGGCAGATTCAGACGGTCCTTAGATCCAATCATTTGTTCCTTGACCCAAACATTTCCTGAAAATTTCATCAACATCTGTCCATAACTTTTTGAGTTATGTTGCCAACAGAGAAACAAACAAACACTGTCAGTAACAAAACCTCCAGGTGGAGGGAACTAATAACACTTGAAGAGAAAGACATACAGTGACGATGATTTTTACTTCAAAAAGGAAACAGCTTGTCCATCCAAAACATTATGGTTCTGAGTTTTACACACTAAAACAGCTGCAAAAAGGGAACGTGGATCGTCACTGAAGCCTTTAGGATGAAGCAGAGAGGCTCCATGATGAGTTTGTGGAGCTGAAGCTCAGACTTCAGACTGAACAGAGAACAAACCTCTGCAACAGAAACAAAGACACAAAGTGGAGTTTAACTCTGAGCTCTGAAATGAAAGTTCACCCTCTGACTGAATATCTAAATCAAATGAAAACACTCTTGGGTCTCCATTATTAAAGTTTACACAGCACAGCTCCTGGTGATGGAGAGAGTGATCATCAGAGCTGCTGTCATGACCTCAGGGTCAACATTTGACCTTAATGACCTGAAAAGACTCGGCTGAGACCAAAGTTTGTCTGGTACCCCTTTTCCACCAAGCTGGTTCCAGGGCTGGTTCGGAGCTAGAGCCAGACTTAGAACCAGTTCTTTGGTTTTCCACGGACTAAGCACCAGTTGATGGCTCTGAAAACCGGTGCTTGGCAAGCACCAACTCTTTGCTGGGCCAGCAGAAAGAACCACGCTATGTCAGAAGCTACGCGCTTAAGTCAGGGGGTGGGGGCGGGATAGCAGAGTAAAAACATGGAAGACAGCCATTTTTAAAAAGACGAGGTTGGAGTAAGCGAAAAACAGATTGAAAAGAATATATTAAGAATATATATAAAGAATATATAAATAAAGAATATAGGGACCAGAAGACCAAGCTGGGCCGTAGGCAGCGCTACCGGGGCATTGAATTCAGCCACAGCCATGCTGGAGTCTATGCAGGAGGACACAACCATGGAGCAAACCTCCACAGAGCCTGCTAAGTTTATTGTTTTGTTTATTGTTGTTCGCTAGTTGTTATGGGAAACTGGCGTGACGTATACAGACGTATACATTGACGTGCTGACGTAGCTCTCTGGCCGGCACCCGTTTGTGGAAAAGCAAACGGTTCTTAACTGGTTCGCACTTAAACCAATTGTGAACCGGCTCTAGCACCAGCACAAGCACCAGCTCTAGAACCAGCTTGGTGGAAATGGGGTATGAGTGGATCAGCTGTGCAGAAGAGGGGGCTCTCTGATTGGTGGGTCATTGGACCAATCAGAGAGCAGTGTGATCAAGAAGTGTCCTGCTCAGTGAGCTTGAGTGTCTGACGCTTGTGTTCAGTTGGGACATGATGTCCATGTGAACGGACTGAAGATGAAGATTCATGGAGATTTAGATTATCAACAGTTTCTCTGAGAGCTGAGGCTTAAGTCTGATCTGTCTCACCTGTTTGATTCAAATGACGTCCTCGTCTTCAGCTTCATTTATATTTCTATCTGCTCTGTTACCTCCAGACTCTACATCGACACAGTTAAAGGGTGAAAGTCTTCTTTTGTAGAAACAAAGAAATATAAGACCACAAACACAAAGCACAAGTGCTGACAGTCCAACGCTGAGGTCGATCCATCCTCTCCTCTCTGTGTTTCTGTCCTCAGGTTCTGGTTCAGTCTCAGTCTTGGTCTCAGTTGTTGTCTGGACTTCTGTTGTGGTCTCAGGTGTAGTCTGGAGTCTGTCTGTGGAGAGAAGAACAGACCTGTTAGTCCTGCACAGTCTGGCTCAGACCAAAGATCAGTCTCTGACTCACATGTAGGGCCTGTGGAGTTCATTCACTGGAAAAATGAAACTCTCTAAACGTCCTCATTTTTAATTTCACTTTTTAACCCTTTGAGCATCACTGTGAAAACACAGAGATCAACATTTTAAAGATGGAAAATGAAAATCAAATTATTTATTTCCTAAAATACAAGACTGTGACATGACATTAATCAGAATAATCAGAACTTTTATTTAATGTATTTTCATTTATTTTGGTCAGTCTATGACCCAGTTTCCAAAACACAGACTCAGCCCAAACACAAGCCAAAAATTACAAAATGATTTCGATTTTTATATCAAAGTCATTTTAATTTTTCAGGTAACTTTCTCCATTTTCAGTAATTTCAAATATTGATTCAAATTTCTATTTTTAACATTGTCAGAAACAGTTTTTCATTTTTTACTGAATATAATAATCCCAGTGCAGCAGTTCCAATAATGTGTTTTCCACTCAGCTGAAATTATTTACCTGTCACATTGACGATGCATGAAGCCGAGCCACGTCCTTCCCTTGTGTTCACTTCACAGCTGTATCGACCAGAGTCTTCAGTCCTGAGGGAGGACACAAGAAGTCTGATTCGTCTCTCTTTGAGGACGTCTTTGTCCCACTGGACTCGTCCTTCCAAGGGACCAAACTGAGGGAGCTCAAATCCTCTATCATACTCTAACAGGACTGAGTCTCTATGATCAGTGATCCCACAGCAGAGGATTTGTAGAGGATCTAGAGAGCTGTTGGTGAAAGTCCACTCCAGAGTGACGTCCTCATTCTTGAAGACCTGATAAAAGCTCTGAGCAGATCTGACCTCAAATGTTTCTGTGGACAGAGAAGAAGAAACCAAAGTCACCCTGAAGTCTCTTTTTCTAAAAAACACACATCTTTACACAACAGAGCAACTGTCAGCTATACTCTACTAAAACAAGGAAGTCGATGTGACACATGGAGAGTATCAAACATTCTGAGACAGGAGTGTTTAAGGGCTGACAGCTTGGGATTTTGATGGAGAAAAAACACAAACCGATGCAGAAGTTCAGCTCTACAGACTGAACAGACACCTCAAGTCAAAGCCTCTGCAGCATTAAGAGACATCAGAGTTTTTATTGTTCAATAGAAGTGCACACACATAATTATGACTGTGCCTGTCTCTCTCAGTTTAGATCATATAAAGTAGTTTAGTGAGTTTGTGTCCTGAGCTGAAAACTTTAGTGAACTCCTGCTTCACAGAATCACAGGGACACATTTCTGTTTCTGTTTGACTGAATCAGCACAGAGTCACAGACACATGAAAACAGAAACTGAACAGAGAGCAGAGGGACTGACCACAGACTGAGCAGGTCAGAGAGATGAACAGGAGGAGGATGAAGATCATCTTCTTCATCAGTTCAGCTCTGGGGGGAGAAAAACACAAAGACATGAATCATGTGACTGAGAAAGATTCAGAATTATGGACAAAAACACATCAAACTGTTTCTCTGTTTTGAGAAAAATCTCAGATTTTTGACAGTATTTGTCTTTTTCATGAAAAAGTTCATATTCTTTTCTTTTGAGTGTAATTTTCTATCTGTTGTGTTTGACATGTTTTCTCCTCATGAGCACTTCTACACACAAGACCAAAGCTCTGCAGCTTCAGGACTTCTCCCTGAAAATAACTTTTATTTAGTTTTCTGTAGCCACACAGACTTGAGGGTCACTTTTAGGGTGATTCAAATGTTTTATCGAAAGCCTTAAAGAGCTCATATTTAGCCTTAAATCAGGTTCATTTCTGATGACTGCTGGAGTTTGTTTATGACTAAAGTCCAAAATAAGGTCTAGTTTTCATAAACAGAGTACCCCTGATCCACCTGTATTCTCTCTCTGTCAGAGCTCTCCTGCCGTCTACAGTCTGAAATGAGCTCACTGACATTTTAGGAAGTTACTGTGGACACACAGAGGAAGTCTGAGGCTGTTTTCACTCAGATCCTTTGGAGAGTTGTTCACATACAAGTGGATGTTGTGGTTCATTTACACAAATATGAACATGACAGTAATCTCTGTTTCAGTATAAATAACCGAGCCGTCTTGTGTAAAGAGGAGGTCTCAGCTTGTTTCCAATCAGAGTGGCTCATTTACAATGAGAACACAATCAACAGGGAAACAGGGAGATGAGTTACCTCATCACACCGCTGCAGTAGTTTAAGCAGCAGCAGTAGAGATAATAACTACACCACAGTGACCAGGTAACCAGGCTGAAAACAAACTGAATAATAATGTTCTGATCCCACAGAGTGGCTCAATCTCTTCCCAAAACCCTGAGCCCTCACTGACATAAGTGACTGTACATGGAAAGTGATTGGGTGAATAATCATATATGTAAATTGTTTATTTTTTTTATTTTTTATTTTTTAAAATTCAGCTGAGTTTTATTGTTTTGAATTGTATTATCTGTTCATTGATTTTCTTTTAAATGCATCAATCTGATGCATTTTGAGAGAAACATGAAGCAGAATTACAGGACAGCATGACTGTAGAATAAAGTATCTATCTATGCATGGTCACATTCTGCTGTGTAAGAAATGAGTTTGGGAAGGAAAAGTTGATGTTTTCACTTTTTAGATCAAACATACAGTGAAGTGGTGGATCTCTACAGCTCTGTCCTGAGTAACATTCACCATGTTAAGTCATCATGACCCAGATCTCAAAAAGATCAACCACTTTAATTTGCTTGGTGGAAAAATACTGAAATAAACATTTTTGTGCAAAAAGAAAGACTGGAGAAAAATGTTTTAAACATAAAATAATTATAATAAGAGCACTGGGAGATCACACTAGGGCTGGGCGATATTACCTAATCTCAGTATCAGGATTAATTTAAGGTCTTACCTCGATTACGATTAATGAACGATTATTTTATGCTATGCTGGAACAAATTGGTTAAACCGATGGTCATTGACACGGTCTTTATGCAGTATTTCCAATTAACTTCTTTCTACTTGATGTCCTCTGCACAGAATCCAAAGGTGCCCAAATAATGGAGATGGTATTTTTCTTGGGTACAAGGTCCTCTGGTAGATTGCCTCTTGCCTGCTCCATGTTAGTGGCACATCCTTCGCTCCTGGCAAAAGTAAACGTAGACTATATGGAGGGGACGCAGTCATGACTTACACATGGAAAATAATCAAAATAATCGTCATGTGTAAAATTACTTCGATTATAAGGTCTAAATGTCGATTGTGATTATTTTTCGATTAATTGCCCAGCCCTAGATCACACATCCATTAATCTTACTCTCTGTTTTCATCATAACACTTATTTGAGAGTTGCTTTCAAGATAACTCAAGTCAAAAGTTCACCACAGGCAAATCCCCAATATCTATTCTCAGGATCAATCAATCAATCAATCAAACTTTATTTATAAAGCATTTTTCATGCATAAGATGTATCACACAGTGCTGTACATTACAATAAACAAGCAGATCAGAGAGATAAAGATGAAGAACTGTAGGAACTGTAAGAAATCCACAGAGGACTGAGGAAACGCTATCTTGAATTGAAAATGAGAAAACACTGGAGCTAAAACTAAACTGACTGAATAAATAAGTAAATAAAATAAATACAACCATGATAAAATATGACAAAGGTAATAAAATGCTAAAAGTTGATTAAGATAAAACTATTTTAAAACCAAACAATTAATGAATAAAAAGTGGTAAAACATTAAACAGTAACTCTGAAATTAAAATGAAGTAAATCCCATAAGATGCAGATTAAAAGAGTAAAACAAAATTCAGCTAAAAGCCAGATAAAAAAAAAAGGTAGGTCTTGAGTTTTCTTTTAAAAATATGAACAATAGGTGCTGCCCTCAGGTCCTCAGGTAGACTGTTCCACAGACGGGGGCCGTAATAATGAAAGGAAGCTTCATCGTATGTTTTAGATCTGACTTTGGGGACTATTAAAAGACCACTACCTGAAGACCTGAGGGCTCTAGTTAAAAGCATATGGTAAAAGCAAATTGCATAAATAAGAGGGTCCAAGACCATTAAGACATTTAAAAACCAATAAAAGAACCTTAAAATCTATTTTAAAACATACAGGCAGCCAATGCAGAAACTTCAGAATCGGTGTAATGTGGGCTCTCCTTCTGGTCTTCGTCAGTATCCGTGCAGCTGAATTTTGTAGGAGCTGTAAATGTGAAATGTTCTTTTTGGGAGGACCAGAGAGGAGAGCATTGCAGTAATCAATTCTGCAGGTAATAAAAGCATGAGTAAGAGTTTCTGCATTAGCCTGAGAGAGAAACTGGCGCACTCTGGAGATGTTCTTTAGATGATAAAATGCCTTCTTGGTGACATCTCGAATATGTGGCTCAAAACTGAGGTTAAAATCAAATGTTACACCCAACTTTTTCACTTTTTGGCAGGGATTAAAAGTGCTTTGAGTTTGTTCTCCAGTTTCTCTCTTTCTGGACCTGTACCAATAACTAAAACTTGAGTTTTGTCCTGGTTGAGCTGCAAAAATGTGTCTGCCATCCAGGACTGGACGTCTAAAATACAGTTAAAAAGGGCATTGATCAGACCTGTGTCATCAGGAGACACGGCCATGTAAAGCTGAGTGTCATTATCATAGCTGTAAAAGTGGATGCCATGTCTCCTGATGACATCTCTTAAAGGTAACATATAAAGGTTAAAAAGTGTTGGACTTAAGATCGAGCCCTGGGGAACGCCATATTCCATTTCATAGATTCTTGATGAGTGTTCCCTCGTGCTTACATAAAATTTCCTGCCATTGAGATATGTTTTGAACCACTTAAAAGCAGTACCAGAGATGCCAATGAGGCTGTGGAGTCTGTTTAAAAGAACTGTGTGATCAACTGTGTCAAAGGCTGCACTCAGGTCCAGCAGAACTAAAACAGAGGATGAGTCTATCACTTAGAAAACGTGAAAACAAGAGCTGGACAGGAAGAGTTTTACTGAACCACAAGTCTGCCTCCTCATTATCATAAATCACTCTGTTTTTATGAGTAAATCACACACCGTTTGAGTCACAGTAAACACAAAGTGACTTTTTAAACCTTCAGTACACAGAAATTCTAAAAAAATCAGACTTTTTCCTCAACAATAAAAAACACGCCGCTCACCATCACGTCTCACACGGTAAATAGATGATCTACATCTGAACAGAAATGTTCTTTAGCTATTATAAACATTCAGGATGTGAATCAGAAAAAATCACTAAAGCCTCTTCTTTGTAAGAGTGCAGTCTTAAAGAACCTGTCAACTCTTTGTTTCTCTCTTTGCTCCACACTCACTCTCAGAAATCATGTTCTTTTTCTTATTTACCATCTTCATCGAGCCACTAGCAGCAGCCATACGACAAAACAAGAACATAACAGGAATCAAAACACCCACAATGGATCACAAAATCAATCTATATGTAGACGACATACTATTGTACTTAAAAAATCCTCACACATCCCTCAAAGAAACCATCAGCTCAATAAACACCTTCTCAAAAATATCTGAATATTCCATAAACTGGTCCAAATCCACCATCCTTCCTCTCAAAACCAACCACTGGGATGTGGCAGTCCATTCATCACCAATCCCCTTATGCCCAATCCCCCACATTACATACTTAGGAATTCGTCTCTCCCCCAGGCTGTCAGAGCTGTTCAATCTCAATTTTATACCACTGCAAAAAACAATATCCGATGATCTTCAGCGCTGGACACTTTTACCACTATCACTCACAGGCAGCATATCAACCATAAAAAAGTCAGTACTTCCAAAAATCAACTCTCTCTTCACAGTGATCCCAATTCAACCTCCCCTCTCCTGGTTCAAGTCACTGGACTCCACTATATCAAAATACTACTGGAACAATAAGACTGCAAGAATCAAATGAACTACATTACAAAAACCCAAACAACTCAGCGGATTAGATGCTCCACATTTCTTTAACTATTTTACAGTTAATCAACTCCAGCACATACACAAATGGAACTGTAACAGTCAACCAAACAACCTAGATATTGACATTGAAAAGATCCTCTGTTCAGACCTCAATATCTCAGACCTACCTTTTCTCAGTCAATCAATCAAACGTCACCCATGCTTTAAATCACTATCCATATCAACAGCTCTGACAGCCTGGTGGAAGTTTCATGAAATCACAAACTCCACTCTCAGTCCATCACAATACACCCCAATCTGGAACAACCCCGATTTTCTTATTAACAAAAAAACAATTAGCTTTACCTCATGGATTCAAAAAGGCATCACTCACTTGGTACACATCCTCACTAACAACACTATCCTGTCATTCTCTGATTTGGTCCAGAAGTTCAGCATTGGGAGGAATCAATATCTAGAATACCTACAACTTAAATCAGCTCTTAAATCAAAACTGAAAATAACATGCATTGATCTAGATTCACCTCCTCCGGTTTCAGATGTAATCACAATTACCACGACAAAGAAAGTACAATCAAAAATATATAAAATCATAACTCACTCTGATGAAACATTGCCACTACCAGCTCAAAAATGGGAACAGGACCTGGTCATCACTCCCAATGCTGACTTCTGGAACCATATTCTCAAAAACATCTTCTAATGAGTAACAATACCAACATTCAACTAACACAATATAAAATTATACACAGAGTTCACTTCACAGGTCACAGGATGTTTAAAATGGGTTTTACACAATCTAGCTCTTGCACACACTGCTCCCAAAACACACAAGACACTTACCTTCACGCCCTCTGGAACTGCACACCTGTTCAACACTTTTGGGCTCAAATCACCACCTTACTCACCACTATTCTGGACTGCCACATCCCTCTCTCCCCTTCTCTGTGCCTCTTAGGAGACCTAACAATAGTCAACTTAAATCCAGAAAAAAGTAAATCACTCCTCGTGGCGCTGACTATCGCCAAAAAAACAATCCTAATGAACTGGAAATCAAAACATACCATAACTATTACACACTGGAAAAATCTACTGCTTGACTACATCTCACTAGACAAACTACCCAGCTCCACCGAACAGAATTCCAAATCTAAAGATTCAACATGGCAACCCTTCATAAATTCCATCAATTCCATCAACTCATCATAATAATATAAAATACCATACTACACTATATATAATACATAATACTAGTGATTCATATTTTGGTCCTCTTTGCTTGCTGTCAGCACTCCCCATACTCCAAGACACAAACTTTTTTTCTTTTTCTTTTATTCAATTCCTTTTTAGCTACATAATCATATTTATATACTCTACTATATTATAAGCTGTACAGATATCATGTCATGAAGACACTGGTGTTATCATTATTTGGTAAGCTACTGCTGTATTTTATCATAATTATTATTAATATTATTATCGTTGTTCTTATTGTCATTTTTATATTATTATTATTATTATTATTATTATTATTGTTATTTCTTGATTGATGCATTCAGGATACTGTTTCTCATCTGTATGTTGTGTCTGTAGAATTTTGGCTCCTTTTAACCCTTAACCCATTTACCCTCCTCACTACACACGCACACACCCACGCACACACCCTTACACAAACACCCCAGAACATGATATTCTGCCTTACCTGCCTTAACTGTAACATGTCTTTTTTTTCTGTATTGTTGCTTTTTGTGTTTCTTTGTCACTGTTGTGTCACAACCTTTTTGTCATGTTTTACACAAAATAAAAAAGTTTAAAAAAAAAATCATGTTCTGATTTTCCACTGAAATAAAAAATTAGGTAAAAAACAGGTGTTTATTTTGTAAATCCTCCAGATGTTCAGATATTCTTTGTTTCTGTTCTATTCCCTTGTTGTCCTAAAGTCAGTTCAGGTGTCGCCATAATAAAAACACGAAATTCACTTCAGGAAATACTCCACCACAGTCTTCTATTTATCGATAAAATAAAAAAAACCTCATCACACTGAATCCCTCCAACATCAAACATCGATAAATCTGCATAAAATTATCTTTACCTTGTTTGTTCTCACCCTTAAAGGTGAACAGACTCTCATCTTCACAAACTGAACTGGTCTACACCTGACCAAGTTTCCATGATGAGTCACAGGGAAATATTTCTGAGTCTTCTGCTCAGCCTCGAAATAAGAATCAGTTCTTTTGGCCTCCAAACGGCTCCTCAGTTTAACCTTTTTTTACACTAATGTTCTGGGTTATACTTAAAGGAAGAAAAGTAACTTATTACAGAGGGTGAAAAGAGATAAATAAGTAAAATAAAGCACAAAAGTCAAAGTAAGTTGGTTTGATAAAAATTCACCACAGTGAAGTAAAACTATCACTCCATAAGTCTGTCTTAGTCAAACAGAAAAGGTCTTTGCTTAAAATGAATTCAAAGTGAGAATGTAAATTATTCAGAGTTTTTTGCCTTTAATAATATAATCACTTTTACAATGAGGTTATAAAAATTATAATGATTGTGTATATCAGTGAAATAAGCTAAAATGTGGGCAGTTTTTAGAACAAAGCAGAAAAGGCTCAATACAAAAGATTACTTTCAATAAAGTATGTTTCATTTTACCATAAAGAAAATCAGCCAGATTTACAAACCAAAATGTTATAAATGTGGTCTATAAAAGGAAGTAAACTACATATCAAACTAAATAAATCAAACTAAAGATAGTGTGAACAATGTCTTTATTTTGACTGGTATCAGACCAACAGCATCAAATAAACTAATACTTAACATGTGTTCATGTTTTTTGACAGCAGAAATATACAAGTCAAACTCATGAGCTGAGCTCTGATGATGAGGTCAGGGTGAACATTAAGGATGTGGCTGCTGTATTTTTAATTAACTGTTGATTTGAAAATGAGACCAAACTCTGAAGGATGTCTGCTCATGATACAGCAAATATCAACAAGTCTAAATCAGATTTAATGTTGCTCCTGTTTGTGATGCTGAGCTTGAAAGAAGTATTAAAGTTAAAATTTTTGAAGTCCAATGATTCTCTGTTTTTAGTTTAAGGTTAATAAGGATAATGCTATTAAGTACACATAAATGGTAAATGCACTTGAGCTTATATCGTGTTTTTCAGTCGACTTCTCTACTACTACTACTACTTTACACCCACTCATTCACACTTTTACTCATTGATACTTCTGAGATTCTTTGTCAGTTATCCATCATCTCTTCACGCCCTTTCATGCCCATTTACACACCACCGATGCCCCATAGCTACTATTTACTGTAAACCTAGAAACTCCAACACAATATGATCTTGAATATGGACATTTTTACAACAGGAAACAAAGGAAATATCTCAAAGGAAATATGTGCAATAAAAAACATTTTTGTTCTGCTAAATTAAATATAAGCACTATGACTTGACCTTATTCTGTACCTGGATGAAGATTTACTCAGTATAAATAAATACTTTGTGTCAGAAAGAAGAAAAAAGTTTACAGAGGCCTACACATGAGCCCACATGAGTCTGTCATGGCAGGTTTCTGCTTGGAGCAAAAGACTGAAGCAGCAGTGAAGCTCTGACACATTAGTGACTGAAATAATGAATAACAACAAAACAAAGTGACTTTAACTCTAACATCTATATTTCTTCTGTGAACAGGGACAAAGTCTGAGTGTGGACTGAACATAAAGCTGCTCACAAAGAAATACATTTAAAAAAAAAAAGAAACAGCTGAAAAGTTAGGCTACAAATACAAAAAAGCCCTCTGTATGTTGTGTTTCTAGTGTATAAGTGAGGGTGATTGTGGTAAAAGATTTAATAAATGCATTTTCTACCATAATTTAGGATGAAAGAGGAAATAAATTCATTTTCACAGGGTAAATCAGTTGTCAGTTTATCCCCAAAGATCTAACTTAGGCCCTCATCTCCTCTTTATCAAGCAGAGATTATTTACCAAAGCTCATCTTACCTTTTCTCTGTCAGAGTATAGTCTTGTAGCCTTAGACCAATTTATGATCCTTAGTGACGCACAAAAGCTGCTTGTCTTTGTCCTTCCATGTGCAAACAGAAACTCTGATTTTCCTCTTTCTACCGGAGGATGAGGACTGACTCTGAGGAGGTGGAGTCAGCTGCAGACTCACAGGTGGTCACAGTTCAGTTTGATTCTTCAGTGTTTGGGAGAATTTCCAAACTACAAACTGTTTCCAGTGTTTCAGCTGTGTTGTTGCTGTGTGGCAGGTATTTGTGAACATGAAGGTGATCTTGGAGCATCAAACCTGATGGCCTGTCAGTCCACTGAGGATGCTCTGAGTTTTTATATTGATTTAATTAAGAATAAAAGTTCTCTATAATTAGTATTACTGTTACATAATAATGTTCTGATCCCACAGAGTCAGTGAGCTCAGACACAACATACATGACAATATCAACACATGAACATCACTCAGTGTCTCCACAGCAGATCTTCTCAGGACTCAATAACAGACTGATTCACTAACTGTCCTTTTAAGCTGCTGTCTGTCTTTTCTGTATCAGACACTTTTGTGGACACCTCTGCTGGTGTTACAGTGAAACACGTCCCCATGCTGTCTGGTGTCCATACAGTCTGTTAAAGCTCCTCTCGTTCCTGCAGAGTTTAAAGATAAATCAAAAGGCAGCCCTTCACTGATGTGTTTGAATCTCAATTTCTGTCAGCACTAACTTTTTGAGTTGGTTGCAACGGTGCACCTAAAAAGATTTTCAAAGTGCACCAGCACAAAATTTAAGGGCACCCAAACTTTTCAGTGTCGCCTTTGACACCATAAGGTCACCATTTTATCACTGTCCATAACTTTAATATGATGTAAATGCTTTTTAATAGGGATGGGCGAGTACCGATGCCAGGTATCGGTATCGGGCCGATCCTGGCCTTATTTCAAAGTATCAAGTACTTTTGAAGGCTGCCGATGCCAGCCACCGATACTCAAGGCAAGAAAAGCAAGTAAGCCCTCCTCTCCGGGAGATGGCGCTACACTGCCACGGGTTGACTTCTCCATGTACGTCACATCCTGTGCAGAGACAACATGACTGAGTCCGCTCGTCTCACCAAAACTTCGCCGGTGTGGAAATTCTTTTTTATCAGCGAAAATGAGCCAAACTTTGCAGAATGCAAACTCTGCAACACAAAAATCGCTAGAGGAGGTGTGCGACCATGTTCGTTTAACACTAGTAATTTGTTGAAACACCTCAGGGTGAAGCATGTGGACGAGTACAGAGAGGTTGACGCTGTTGTGCTGGAAAAAAGAAAACTCCTGCAGCCAACTCTACGGCAAACTCTACAGAAGACCGATGTTGTGAGATGATCCTTGGTGAACTCAAGACACAGTTCTCCCAGGAAATGCCACCTTGGGTCTGGGGTCAATACGATCTCAGCCTTCTCCCGCACTGTTTACAGCATCCGCAATCAAAAACCCATTTGGTGCCGGGCACAGGATGGACACGTCAAACATAGGGCTTAATACAAGACATTGACCAGGAGGACATAAGACTCACTGCCTTAACGGACGATCGTAAAAGACTGTCTCCATTGTCTGGAATGGGGGATGACCAATACTCAGCCCATTAATCCCAAAGGGAGGACAAGACCCCCCTCTGTTTAATGACTTTAACCAAACTGGCCAGAGGTGACCTCTCAACCTCCTTATCAAGCCTGGGACATTTGCCTTCTTAAAGACATTCCTTCAGCCAGTTCTCTACAAACATCCCCAAACTCCTCTAAAACCTTGTATACATGTCTGAACAATATGATAACCTGATGTGTTGTGAAATGTATGCTATCTGAGTCCAATCCCGGTGATTCTAGGCCCAAGATAAGCCAAACTGGAATCACTTCCTTCAAATCTAAATTCCATCTTCCCACAGCAGGAAAACTACGACGGACCAACAGTGCCCCCTTGTGGAAGCACTGGCACCGAACATTCATAAAAGTAACTGAAGTTACTTTGACATGTAATGAACTGTTTTGACAATGCTTGTGTAATGTTTGTATGTTAGAAGCTTCCCGACAAAATAATCAGTATCAGGGAAGTCTAGGCAATATAGCTTGAATAATCTAGTTATTAGTAGTATTGTTACATTAGTATACATATATAAATATATAACCTTTCAATCTTCCTTTTATTTTGATAGTAAGTGTTTGGTATCAAAATATTCAGGATGTGATTATCTTATTGTTGGTGTCGGTTATATTGAGTGATTCCCAAATTATAACTCCCTATTGGTAAAACTTAAGCTTATCAAGTTTGTGAAAGCTTAGACAGATATCCGCCCAGCGTGGTCAAAACCACACCCACTTCTAGAGTTTAAAAAGCTAAGCGCGGAGCCTAGTTACTTCTCCTTCTACGACTTCTTCTTCTCTGCACTTTAAACTTTAAAACTTTCTCTCTTTTCGTTTCCCAATGCTTGATTCCCGATCTTCCTCTCCATCCCTGTGACGTCACTTTGTTCCGCGTCTTCGCCTGTCCGCTGACAAGATTTTTCCGCTGACAAGATTTTTCCGCTGACAAGACTTTTCGCTATTTTGCAAGGTCAGCAGTTTTTGCCGTTTCCCAGCCTTGATTCAATTTTTCTTAAAGTGTTCCCTTCCTTTTTAATGAACACTCTGCCACCATCACTTCATTTAATTTAAGACGTAATTTCGTGTGGCCAGCGAACATTTCTTTTTGAATTAATAAAAGTAAACTTCTGAACGAGACCAGACTTCTGCCGACGCCGTGTACTCAGCTGAACAGACGAGAGCACCAAGACTCCAACTCCATCTGCATCCCAGCACCACTTTTCCCGAGATCCCTTCAAGCACCAGACGGGTCTAGACTGCCTTCACTCCAGCAGGCCGCTGTATCCACCAACCCCTGGTGACTTCGGACTCGCGACAGACCAGCGCTACTCAAAGTAAGGCCTCTCCTGGACGTTCAGCACCAGACGGGTTGGTGTAATTAGTCTCGCTCGCTCAATCAGATAAAACCCCTTTTTCCCTTCAAACGCTTACGAAATAGTCCATCAAATTCCTACCTCAATTCATCACTCAATATAACCAGGTCAAATACAGTTATACGTTATTCTAATCCTCATCAAAGAAGTATTATCTTCTCACCTAACATCATGCAAATGTACTTTTAATGCCCTTTTCTCCCTTGGAAGTGTATTGTTCTGTTTATTATTTCATTTCGTTTTAAATAAATTCTTCATAGATTTAAAGTATTGTTTTGGGAGTGTGTTTTGAAAGTCAGACATCCCTGTAATGAAAGCTCTTCACTTCAGATTTAAGGTTGATGAGAATAGAGTGTGAATTACTCACTCTAGTCCACTAAAATTAAAACTAACCTGATCAATAAATTAATCAAGGAGTAAAATTTTGCCTATTTTGTATAAATAGGATGGTGCCCCGTTCGAATGTTTATTGAATAAATCAGTAATTAATCTCTATAGTCATAGCAAAATAAGACCAAACAAATTATCACAACACTGAGAAACTGAGGAGCACCAAACCGAGGGCAGTACAAATAACATGAACACTTGCAGAAATGCTTGCACTCGCCAACTTACCCCTATCGTTTGTGGACAGCGTGGGATTCCGACGGTTCATGGAGGTTGTGGAGCCGAAATATGATGTCCCATCTCGAACCACAATGGTGAGGACTGTGATTCCGGAGGTGCACGACTCCGTTAAAAAAACACGTTAGCAGTTTGTTGTGTAATGCTCCGGTCATTAGCTTCACCACTGATATTTGGAGCAGCAGCGTGAGTGCTGTGTCCCTCATCAGCCAGACAGCGCGGTGGATAGACACTGATTTCCAACTTCATAGCATCATGCTACATGCTAAAGAGTTCAGTGGCTCACACACAGGACAGGCGATCGCAGAAAAGTTTGAGGAGAAGCTCAACACATGGAATATTCCCAAAGAAGCCGTTCACATTGTGCTAAGAGACAATGCAAAGAACATGATCAAAGGTATGGATGAAGCTGAGCTTCCTAGCCTCGCGCACACACTCCAGCTGACAGTGAATGAAGGTCTGCTGGCTCAAAAGGCTGTTTCAGATGCCATGGCCATAGGACGGAAAATAGTCGGTCATTTCCAACATTCTCCATTGGCCTACTCGAAGCTTCAAGACATCCAAACGGACATGCACAAGCCTGTAAAAAGACTGGCACAGAACGTACCAACCCGCTGAAATAGCACGCTGTATATGATGCGCTCTTTCATTGAACAAAAGCAAGCCATAGGAGTTTACGGGACAGAAAACAAGCTCCCTGAGAGCCTTAGTGTGAACCAGTGGAGTCTATTTGAAAAGGCAATCAAGCTTTTGGAACCCTTTGAGGAGCTGACCCGGCAGGTGAGCTCCACGGATTCATCAGCTGCAGATGTGATCCCTGCCATCACCACGCTTCTGAGGGTTTTAGAGGAGGATTGTGAGGAGGACCGTGGGGTCGGATCAATGAAGCATACCTTGCTACAGGTTGCTAGCAGGCGCTTTGCTGACATCGAGAGAAATCCACTGTACAGCTTTGCATCCATACTCGATCCAAGGTAATTGTTTTTCTTACTAATTCAAATGTTAGAAATTGTTTTAATTAAATTACTATTAGAGGTGCCTAACCTTAATATTACTCAAGTAAAGTAAAAAATATTTTGCATTAACTACTCTTAGTTAAAAGTACAACCACCTGAATTGTGATGTGACACCTGAATCCCTTATGTGGATGTGTAGACTTTCTCATCTGTTCTCTTTTCTTCTCTCTTTTGTAGATACAAGGATTGTTATTTCTCAGATGAAAGCGCAGCAAGGGAGGCCAAAACGATGCTGGTACAGGAGCTGCAGCAAACATTTGCTATATAATAACAGTTGCAGTGCAATATGCATAATGTAGTAATTGCACTACAATAAACTATACAGCAGCCACATATGTCATAGACCAGAAAGCAGGTCTTTTGGAACACTTGCAAACATTACATTTTTTAAAATCACTGCATTGGCTCCTGTGTGTTTTAGGATTGATCCTTTTAATGGTTTTAAATGTCTTAAGGGTCTTGGACCTTCTTATCTTTCAGAACTACTTTTACCATATATGAACCCTGGAGGACAACTTTGTGGAAGGGGGACCGTCCCCTATTTCTCAAACTATTAGTGTGTTATTACTGCTTTAGCTCCACTGTGGCTACATTATAAAACTGCTTATAGCAGTAACTTGGTGATGATAAAGCTGCTCTCTTTAATCAGTGACTTATTACCCAGACTGTCTTTTAAGTCATCATAAATGTGCCATAGCCAACTATATTTTTTCCCCCACACATTTAATAAAAATGTGAGTAATTCCACTTTGAAAATAAGTACTTCTTTGAGCCCAGCTAAAGCATTTTTAATAAAGATTTTTAAAAAAAGATTTTAAGGATTGGGCTATGATTGTCAAGTGTTTTTACTGGGACATGGCTTCCCACACTTGATAAAGGAAGGACTGAACCAGACTTCAGGTTTTCGCTCAATCCCTTTTTTTTTCATCAGGAATCAAGCAGGAGAAAAACCTACAATCAATGTTAAATATTTCAGCAATTTTTGCTTTACAAATTAATATTGTTCATTTTTGAACCATTCGTTTGAAAAAGCATTTACTTTTTATTTTAGCCAGGATTTTACACTGATTTTAAACTTAAAACATCATCCTTATTTAAAGCTTTTAACAATAAACAATTTTTTAACTAACATGAAATCATTTTTTAAGTACCATGACATCAAGTTATTAAACCAGATTTGATAGATTTTAATACTTCTATTTAACAGAAACTATTTTGTACATTGAATATTTCCAGTCGCATTTAAATAAAGCAAAATTCGATATTTTAAATCAATACTTTTTTAATTTGATTAACTCAGAAGAAACAAAACTTTAATCTTCTAAAAAAACACATTGAGATCACAAAACCCAATGCCAGAAATCCAACTCAAAAGTTCCCTTTTCAGCAGAGAAACCAGAGAGATGACTTCTTGCCCCTTTTGGTTTGAAACGTCCACTTTCCATGCGCTTCCAAACTTTTGCGTTCTCTGCTTCGCTCCTCTCAAACCAAATGACTGATACTCGGCATCTGTTGTCTCTAGAACTCGGCAAACACCGCTGATTTCACAAACTCCATTCACCTGTGCTGAGCAGCGCAGCAGCTGCGCGAATGGAGCAGAGGGGCAGAGGGGCAGGGGAGCATAATGATTGATTTTAGGAGGCACAGCCGCACTTCCAGACGAACGAACACAAGCCACCGCGCTGTGGCCGCTGGCCGTCTAATGTTGTCAGCTGCGCGGCCGTGATGTTCGTGATCGCGGTGGCTTGTGTTTAAAAAAAAAAAAAAAAAATTGGAGTTTGTGAAATCAGCAGCGTGTGCCGAGTTCTAGAGACAATAGATGCCGAGTATCAGTCATTTGGCTTGTGAGGGGCGAAGCAGAGGACGCAATTTTTTTTTGTAATCTTTTTTTTTTTATTATTATTTTGTGTTTTTTTTTTAAAATGCTCCACTCCTTGGCGCCCTTCTGCTCGCGGGCGCCCCTAGCATCCGCCTAATCCGCCTAATGACAGGAACGCCCCTGACTAGCACCGTGAGTAATGTCACCTGCAGTAGCCTGGGTGGTAGTTGCCGCAAGGTTCGTGCCGACAGTGGACAACAGAGGAGAAAGATGGATGGATGTGAGGCTGTTATGTAAAATAAACCACTCAAGACCAGCCCATAAAAACACTCCTTCCAAAAAAGTGTTAAAGGATGCAAAGTCTGCGACAAATCTGTATCATAAGTCATTAGTGAATGCCAGAGAGCTATTTGAGTAAACATAATGAAATGTAAGAGACGTATGCTAAATGAATGAAAATAAAATGTAGCCTACATGTTAAACTTAAAGATGAACAATGTGAAATAAGCAGTAGATATGTAATGTGTTGACTTGTGAATGAACTGAACATATGTGAAATAAATGTGCTTCATGTATTCCTTTGTGTTTTCATTTTGGCTTTATCATAATGTAGGAATGTTCACAGCATTTCAATGTCAACAAAGGTAGGCCTCTCAGATTCTGATCACCTAACTAATTAGTAAGCTGTTGACAAGTTGTTTTTAGATATCTGGTACTCCTGTCTGAAAATGTGAGGGATACTGGAGCTTGGTCGGGGTGGTGGGACAGCTCACAGCAAACACTGGAAAATTTCCCTTATTTTAAAATCCAAAACTTAAAAGGTATGCCTCCAATTTGATTAAAATGGAAAAGCAAGGTCCCTAACAACAGTTTGACAGGTCAGTCACAGGGAGCCATTTTTAATGCTGTTTATCTTTTTATTTTGTCATTATCACATTACAGGAGTAAAGATGTGGTCATGATGATGATTACCTCTTCAATAGCTAAATTAATTATTTAAAAGTTAGATATCTTACTTTGTAGTGTTATATTGCTTTGTTTTGATTTGCTTTTCCTGTTGATGGCAACACCAGACATAACATGCACATACTGTACAGGGTTTTTGTAAAGATAAATCAAGTTACAGTAAAACTTGAAAAAAAAACGGGTGGTGCCAAATAACTCTTTAAATATTGTAATTATAACAAGCAGCCTGCTCTTTCTATGTCAAAAAATGTGTTTGGAAACGTGGTTTTGACTAATTATATTCATGCCTATGCTCATGAGAGTTCGTAAATACATCGAAGATGCAATAATAATAATCCATTTTAATGGATAAAGCCTTGGCCTGGATGAGAGGTCGTCAGGTGGTGCCCAACCTTCTTTGAGTGTTTCGACCCTTAACCACAACACTCTCCAGTTGGCGGGTCAGCAGTGATTGGCCAAATCACTGCCCCTCTCATCCAGGCTTTCAGCTATTGTCCTCTCTTTTATGCCAGAGTCAACAGGAGGCTCTCTCTTTGCGCTTCTCCCAGCCTACGAACGGCTGTTTTCCTCAAGGGGCCTCTCAATCCGACCTTCGACAACAGATTCCACACGGACTGGGCTGGGAATCCTCGACACCCCACTTCCACTGTCATCAGCCATACTGTCCACCCTTTGTCCCAGCAATCCTGGACAAGTTGTTGGTACTTGGTCTTCTTTCTCTCTGCCGCTTCCTCGCAGCCCTCCTCCCGCGGGACCGTTAGTTCCACCAGGATGATTTTCTTTCCCTCTGGAGACCACATAATTATGTCAGGTCTCAGAGTGGTGGTCAGTACCGCCTCTGGGAAGTGTAGCTTCCTCCCCAGGAGAAATAAATGTAAACAAGTCTGGCAAGTATTTGGCATAATTATTTAATAAATGAAATCTTATTTTTTTTAAGTGTGTAATTAAAGAAAAGTAAACTGATAAGAATTTTCAACAGGTTTCTCTTTATAGAAATGGTAAATGAACATGTACTGATGTTTTTGAGATGATAAGACATATTTGCATGCACTCAAACATTCTTGTTTGCCTACAGCATTTAGTGTCCATGTTACAGTTTGTTTCATGAGACCATGTCCAGGTGTTTTTAGTTCCTGTAGCAGATGAAGACAGAGTCCAAGTTTGCTCTCCTCACATCCATGGAGGGATTTTTCTGCACAGTGCACTGCTCCTCCCCCTTACTCCCTCTGTCATTTCTCAATCAGCTGTCTTTTATTGTTCTTTGAGGGAGTTTTTATCGATCCTCAACTGGAGTTTGCTTTCACTTCCCATTTGAATACTTTGAATACGGCAAAACACGGTAAAATATGATAAGATAAGATAAGATAAGATAAACCTTTATTAGTCCCACAGGGGGAAATTCCAGTTTTACAGCAGCAGCAGGATACAAGAGAAATATCAGAAAAAGAATAAAAATGAACGATAAGTGATCTGAATAAAAATAGAAAAAAAAAGCTTAAATACAACTAAGTGACAGCAAATGAAGAGAGCATGAAATTTCATCAATATTCAATTTCCTTAAGAAGGAAAAGAAGTCAAAATTAAGTGGAAATGCTATTATTTACTATACTTGTACACTATTTACTCCGAAAATACTGATAATCCACCGATAAATCACTCCCGTCTATCTTTTTGAATCATCTCTCTTGGATTCGCGCTGTGCTTTTCGAGCAAGGCATCAGTACGTATGACGTAATCACGTTGAGCCACGCCCTCCCTGAGCCCATAGAAATGCATCGAAAGGTCCAAAATGTGAAAAGAAGAGCCTCTTCATGTAAGATCTATGAGAGCGCCTGGGGTGATTTTCAGTCTGAATGGGGCCGCTGGTTGAACAGTGACATCACAGCAATATTCAGGCTGCTGATTAAAGAGTAATATGAAAACTTAGACAGGAACAATCAGGGCACTATAAACTCTTGTCTTTTTTTCACGTGGATTAAGGAGGGCGATGCACTATCACCCACTGTGGACCAGCCGCCCCTGGTTTTTATGCACTTATTGTGAAAACAAACAAACAAACAGTTTTTTCAATAGGAAAAAAACTTATAATATGCAACTTTTTGAAAAATAAGTTCAAAAGTGTAGTTTGTGGGATGAGGTAAATACTGCCTTAATGTGGTCAGTAATTCATATCTACATTGATTTTGATGCATTATTTGTTTTAGGAGGAATTAGAGCATATTCAAGAATTCAACATAAAAGTCCCTCCTGTGCCAAATTGTTTCCTCTCATAGAAGTATGATAAAAAAAAGTAAAGTGAAATCCTAATTTTTTTTTTGTGCTTTGAATGCTTGAGATCCTTTCAACAATAGCATGAAAGCTTTGGTTCCTAAGCTGAATGCCACAGCTCCAATGTGGGAATATTTTGGTTTTAATCAGAATGAACAAGGAGTGAGCTCATAAACACTGACGAGCTGATATGTTGCATTTGTTTGAAAGTAGTGCCAACGAAGAAGAGGTGCAGCAGAGCCTTCATCCTAACAGTCAGCGCTTACTGAGGTGTTTGGTCTGCAAAGCAGGGACGTATTTAGTCATATGGGGGCCCAAGGCAAACCCAGTCATTGGGGCCCTTCATACCCCTGTACTGTGCTGATTAAAGTCTTATTATTATTCTAATCTTGTACAGGTAACATCACAAGACTAATACATTTATTCGAAATCTGTAATTTAGTTCAGTTTGGACAGAAGGTGAGTTTGTTAATTTGGCCCCTTGTCCTACTTTTGAAATCTGTTGGCTATCTGAAAGCTTAAGTTACTACTTACATAACCGAGTTTATTTGCCTCCCCATCCAGGGAATAATATTTATGATCAAAATAAGATTTTTAATAATAATGTTTATGATTACAGAGCCCCTGAAGGGACATAAATAGGAAGATTTTTGTAAAACAATCCTGTGCCCGGGCCTTATGCTTTTTATACTAAGTGTCATTTAGTTTGAAAAGTTATGTTTTAACCCTTTATCTACCAGCTCAACGGTTTGATCGAGGTCATCGGTAAATTCAGGGATATTTCATGTTTTGAAAAACAGAAATAATCAAATCCTTGTTTGATTTTGTAATCACTTAAGGGAACAAAGAAAACTAAAAACAAACCAAAAAGAGAAATGTTCTTGGTCTGGGACTTAAAGGTTTTAAAAGCTAATGGTTGATTAGATAATGACATTTAATTATACAAAAAATTAGGACAAAATAAATTAGAACAGGCAGAAATATATGTAAATGAAACAGGAAACACAAATTTACATAGATGATACTGAGTTTGAAAAAAACAAAATAATTAGTTTAATGAATAACAGATTTAAATCATATTTGTAAATGTTTTAGATAAGTATTTAAAAAAGTATTGATAACAATAATAACTTTTAGCTTTTGAAATCCTACACAAAGAAAATATTAGTTCTTTTGGTTTATTTGCATTTATTTCTGTGTCCTGAGTCATTGATAGAAACAATGTGTTATGTTCTTTTAACAAATAAAATATTCCTGCATGTATTGACCTCTGCCAAACAGTTGAGCAAGCAGTTAAAGGGTTAAAGTATTTTTCAGGATGTTATGATTGAAAATAAAGCTGTGCCATCAAATGTATGAGGTCGACTGACAAAATGATGATAAAATAAGGATGTTGATCTACTCTACTTCAAACAACAGCATGTAAATTCAGACTTAAAAATTAATAAATGATTTGAACCGAAAAAATTGTATCAATACATTTTTATGAGATGTTTGGGGGCCCCTGGACAACTCGGGGCCCCAGGCAACTGCCTGTGTTTGTCTAATGGTAAGTACGCCCCTGCTGCAAAGTAAATATAAATTAAACAGAGTAAAATGGTGCACGTTCACAGACAGTGTGGTTCACTGTCTTGCAAAAGAAATACAGCCCTTCAATACGGTTGAACAGCCAGCAGTTCAAATGTTACAAACATTTTACAGACAGAAGGAGGGAGCATAGACATGTCACAAACAATTCAGGAACTGTATAAACTCACTTTCATTAATTATTTTTATTGTTTTGTTTGTTTTTATTGGAGTTTTTTTTTCTTTACAGAGACATGGTCTATTTTATTTTATTCTTTTTTTTATTAGTATAATGGTTTTTATTTACATGCAATTTTTCCCAAAAGAGAGTCCATTTCATTTTCATTGAGTTTTTTTTCTCTTTTTTTGTTTGTTAAATTTATTATATGATTTGTTGAACTTATTTATCTAAAAGCTCTTGACCTTCCATTTTAGGTTAAATGCTCTTAAGAAATTAAAGTGTATTGCTTTTGATACGATGTACTCACTTTATTATGACATATATTATAATTACATTAATGAAAAAAATATGTTTCAAAATTATATTGACATAAATATTGTTTATCTGCAATAATTTTTTGGACAATTATCGTCCAGCAAAATCTGTTATCTTGACAGGCCTACAGTGTATGAAAATGATAAATCTAATTTTTTTTTTTACTTTCACAGCTTCAAATCTTTTCAACAACTCCTGACCTAACCATAGATATAAAATACTTTATTATTTTTAAGTTTTATTTGTTTTAATGCACTTCTTGTTCTAAAAACGCCTGTTTGTCGATGGGGACAAACTTATATGCAAGTTTTTGAAACATAAGTTGCAAAGTGGAGTTTTTGGTGTGAGGTTATTACAGCTTTAATGTTGCAATGATTCATTACTAAATTGATTTTGATGCATTATTAGTTTGAGGAGTAATTAGAGTTTATTCAAGAAATCAACATTTAAAGTCTCTTGTATACCATTCTTGTCATGAAAGTGTAAATGTTTAATCTAAATATTTTATTTTACGTCATCAAATCTTTTCAACAACTTCTGACCTATCCTGAGATATAAAGGTTTTTCTATATATTATATGTTTTTATGCCATTTTTGTCAAAAGGACAGAGGAATTGATCAAGAAAACACAGACAGGGTCAATTTGACTGATGATTTGAGCTTAGACACTCACCCACACTTCACAATGATGAAGGCACGCAGTTCTAATAATAAAAATCCATCAGGAAAGAGAACAGGGTTTCAAAAGATCGAAAAATACTTAAGGAAACAAATTATCTTAAAACGACCAACAGACTAACAGTTAAGTGGTATAAGGGACTTGCCAAAAAAAAAAAAAAAAAAAAACTAACTGAGGAGGGGACTGAGAGGCTTACTGTGACAGCGGTAACAAAAAAGGAGAAGATATCCAAAACTACACAGCACCGTGACAGCAAATCAAAAAGGGAACAAGGGACCACCTCCAGGAAACCGCTGCCGCTCTGGGGCCCGTATCACCTCACGTTTTTTTCCTGCAGCTTGCACATGTCTTCATCTCAGCTCTCTCTGCTTCAACACTTGAGGTTTTTCCGTTTGTCAGACGGTTTTTGCCTGCCAACGACCTTCTTAGTTTTTCTCTTTTTCTTTTTTGTCAAAAGGCAGTATACTGCTGCCCTCAACAGGCAGAAATTATTATTATTTTATGAGATAAGGTAAGATCTAGGCTACTTTTATTAGTCCCAGGGAAAATTCCAGATAACATAGGCCTATTTAATATTTTCACCTCAGCTCCAGATAAATGAACTGTTAAAATGTTTTTTTTTAATGTTTTTGGTGTAATATTCAGCTCCAAAAATGTGTTTCAGAGAAAATACAGACAATCTAAAATCAGAGAGCAAACAGGAACGCTGAGGATGGGAACAGCAGTAGCCATATTCATATGCATATTTATTTTTAACTTTTTTTTTAGTATATATCTCTTTATTCCCTCCGCCAGGAGAGAGTCTGTTTGTCTGTCTGTCTGTCTGTGAACAAAATAACTCAAAAAGTAATGGATGGATTTTGATGAAATTTTCAGGAAATGTTCAGCATGGGAAAAGGAAGAACTGATTCAATTTTGGTGTTGATTCAGATCTCTGTCTGGGAACTGTGCTGCTTAGCGGAGGCCTGCCCTCTCCGAGTGCTTTTCCACTTTCATTTAATGCATTTTTTAAATTTCATTTATTGTTATTATTGTTATTTTTTACTTTTTCGTTAGATTATTGGATCAAGCTTAAAGGATGAAGGGAAAGAATCCAGAATCCAAATCCAAATATGTACAATACCTATTTACCTCACAAATTTCAAGACAAAACAATCTCACCACACTTATTCCAAGCCACAACTTTATGACGTGTCTTGATTATGTTCTTATTTTTGAAGATACAGAACTAAAATAAGGCCTGAGATGCTTGAAACAAGTAAAATAAAAAGCCAACAAGACAGGAGATTTTAACTTAACCAAAGCAACAAAAAAACCCCTTCAAACTACTAACATTTAGCCTTTTACTAATAAACAAAAGAAAATGTAGAATATCACACAGAAAAATAGGAAGAAAAAAAGCATCCAGATGAGACCGAGATAAGTTTGATCAGTCTGTTTCCTGGGTATAAAAGAGACAAGCAGAGACAAGAATTCAAGTTGTTTTTCCGTTTTGTGCAAAAAACAAAAAAATCTGGAAATTGCTCGTTTTTTCGTTTTTGTGTTTTGCGCATCCTAGCAAGTTGATGGTTGTATAAAAAAAATAAATACATAAATATGATGTTCTAACTGTTGGGGAGTGAGTGGCGTGTTTTGGACGGGAGCAGATTTCATCTGGTTTCAGTGCATTTTCATAAACAACAGTGTTCAAATGAGTAGCCTAATCCATTGTAATCAGGAATTCTTGGCCGTAAAAAAACAGACAACCACTACTTTCCTCCTTCATTCCAAGTGCGCACCTTTGGGCGGAGGAGGGCCCTCCCATGGAGTTAGACCACGCCGCCTGGCGGAGCTGCGTAATGACACAATGACGGGGGGGCGTAGCTGCGGCTGCTCAGCTGTGTTTACCTGCTGGATGACACCACTGTTACAGGTGGGAGTGGCGTGAATGGATCAGGACCCGGCCCTCCACAGCCAGTCCGCCGCTCCATGGAGACGATTTTCCCAGTCGGTCTCTCACTTGGCAGCGGTCACCGCCTTCATGTAAACACTGATCAGCTGATCGAAGATTCGGCGGCGCTCAGAATGAAGAAGGAAAGTAGTGGTTGTCTGTTTTTTACGGCCAAGAATTCCTGATTAAAATGGATTACTCGCACTGAAACCAGCCGGAATCCGCTCCCGTCCAAAAGCGCCACTCCCCAAAATATTAAGTGGGTGTAAGTGGCTGTTTTGTGTTGTTTTATGATTAGTGACCATGGCCTCGTGTTTTGTTGTTCTCTTGGTTTGCTTCATTTCATGTCCACTTGATGGACTTTCAAATGGCATAGTGGCTCTCCCTGGTACCGAAGCTTGTAAATTATGTTGTCATGAAATTTATTATTTACGTTTTTGGGTGATTCTTCAGTTAGGGGAGTTTTTATGTCTCCAGGGTAGATTTCCAAAAAAAAGTGTTTTGGGTTTTTAAAAAAAAAAAAAAAAAAAACATTTATTGTGTTTGTTAAGGTTAGGTTAAAGAAGCTGTGAAAAAGATTAGTGTGTCTCAATGGTAACATTTTAATACTTTTGTTGTGTGTTGAAAATTCAAATGTGCAAGAATTTCGCTGTTTAAGGCTTGACCTCAACCCAGGAGTTTTGATATCAACTGTACGATGAAGAAATAAAACGTTGCCAGTTTACTATTTTTTTTTTTTTAATTGAGATAGTTTAAAAGACTGGGACATGACAGTAATTTGAATTATCACTATTTTTAAAAATGTATTTTAGTTTATTTATTTTGGTCAGTCTGTGACTTAAATGGTCCAGTTTAAAAAATGTGGACTAGGTAAAACACAAAAAAACTACAAGATAATTTTGATTTCTATCAAAGTCTTTTGAAATTTCAATCAACTTGCACCTTTTTCAGTCATGTCAAATACTGATTCATTTTTCTCATTTAAACCCTTTCAGTCACAGTTTTTCACAGAACACAATGCTCACTAATTTTTACATTGACAACAGAGATTATTTTAAATCCTGAAGTGAAAAAAACATTGTTGGGATTGTCACCTGGATTCATTAATCTGGACATTTCTTCAATAAACTTTGATTTGAGTGTTTTTTTAACAGGGTCTGAATTTGACAAAGATGTGACACATAAGACCTGGAGTCCAAAAAGTGGACACGTCAGAAAAAGAGGAAAAAACTAACAAAAAAAATCCTAAATCTAAACTTCACTGTAAAGTGAATTCATTTTTTTGACTGAATTATTTTTAGTTATTTTCATTTTATTTTTTCTGTCACTGATAATCCCAGTGCCACAGTTCCAATAATGTCTTCTCCCCTGAAATAATTTACCTGTCACACTGATGCGACATGAGGCCGAGCCAAAACCTTCTCTTGTGTTCACATCACAGCTGTAAAGACCAGAGTCTTCAGTCCTGAGGGAGGACTCATGAAGTCTGATTCTTCTCTCTCTGGGGACGTCTTTGTCCAACTGAACTCATTTTTCAAAGAGATCAGACGGAGGAAACTCATCTTCTTAATCATATACGAACAGGATTGAGTGATCATGGTCAGTGTCCACTAAACAGGAGAAGATAAGAGAATCCAGAGAGCTGTTGGTGAAGGTCCACTCCAGAGTGACGTCCTCATTCATGAAGACCTGATAGAAGCTCTGAGCAGATCTGACCTCAAATGTTTCTGTTGACAGAGAAGAAGAAACCAAAGTCACCCTGAAGTCTCTTTTTCTAAAGAACACACATCTTTACACAACACATAGTTATGACTGTGACTGTCTCTCACAGTTTCGATCATATAAAGTAGTTTAGTGAGTTTGAGCTGAAAACAAACACATGATCTTCTTGAGGTTTTATAAATTCTCTGATTTGATTGTAAAATCTTGTTTCTCCTTTTATGAATAGAGCTGTGTTAGATTCTCCTCTGAAATATTCACATTAGTGTTTGAAACTGAACAGAGAGCAGAGGGACTGACCACAGACTGAGCAGGTCAGAGTGATGAACAGGAGGATGAAGATCATCTTCTTCATCAGTTCAACTCTGGAGGAAGAGAAACACAAAGACATGAATCATGTGACTGAGAAAAATTCAGAATAATGGACAAAACACAAACCTTTTTTATTCTGTTTTGAGAAAAATCTCAGAATTTTGACTTTCTCATGTGATTCTGACTTTATAAAGTTCATATTCTTTTCTTTGAGTCTAATTTCTCTTTATTGTGTTTGACATGTCGTCTCTACATGAGCACTTGTACACACAAGACAAAAGCTCTGCAGCTTCAGGACTTCTCCCTGAAAATAACTTTGATTTAGTTTTCTGTAGCCACACAGACTTGAGGCCGTGGAGTGGGCTTAATGTTGACCTGAAGACAGGACCACGGACAGCTCTGCTCTAATGGAAACAGATCAGTATAAAAGATTCAGGACCATGGACAGCTCCGTGTCAACTTGTTTATTTGTATTAATATTATTTAGTTATATATTTAAATCATTATCTAAGATCAGGAGCTGCAAGTTCGCGTCTTCTTTCTCGCTGTTACTGCATATTGTTCTTGTGCCGTTGTTTGTTTTTGCTGCTCAGTGTAAAGGAGACGTCATCTCAAAGTTTGCAGGGACAAAGTGACACCTATATGCCACGGGAATTATTGCAGTCAGAGGTGCAAAGTGCGCTCAGATGCCAAACTGTGTGGGCGTGTTAGCACCTGCAAATCATTACAGCAATTTCTTTTGAGGATAAGGCGCTAAGACAGGACAGATAGTGTGAGCTATTTCTGCACAAATTATTGCGCTATTAGCAGGAGACACCCATTCTTTGTGGATCTGGACCTAAGTTTTTTTTTTTTCAGCTTTTCCCACTTCACTAATTGTTTTTTGGTTTCACGTCAATCTTCAAATCTTTTTGAAAAGTATGTCTGGTATTTAGTTTATGGCATGTTTTGTTATTGAGTGTTCACAATTCACAGGAGAGCTTGTGGCTCTCTGGAGATCTTGTGTCCTCCCCTTCAGCTGCACAGGTAAGTTTTTCAAATCACTGGCTGGTTTAGCCAGTGATTAAAAAAACAGCATTTTTAAAACATCACAGGTGAGATCGCAGATAAAGTTGTCTCCAGTTGTCAGGGTTTTGAAACCAAAAACTAACTAAAACAAAGGTGGAGGACCCAAATGCAGGTAAATACCGTATTTTCCGCACTATAAGGCGCACCTAAAAGCCTTAAATTTTCTTGAAAACTGACAGTGTGCCTTATAATCCAATGTGCCCTATATGCAGATCAATATTAGTTAATTATGGCTACTGTAGGCAGGGGGCGCAGCCGAAGTAACAGCGGTAAAAAGGTTAAAAGGGGTTCCTAGTCCCACACCATTTTTGAGTGTATAAAGACCCCAAAATGGCACCTTTAAAGAGACACGCTTACGACGCAGAGTTCAAACTCAGGGCTATCAGTCACGCAGTAGAACATGGGAATAGAGCAGCAGGGAGAGAATTCAACATTAATGAATCAATGGTACGGAAGTGGAGGAAGCAACAAGATGACTTGCGCCAAGAAAAGAAAACTAACAGAGTTTCCGAGGGAACAAAGCGAGATGGCCACAGTTAGAGGACAAACTCGAGCAGTGGGTTGTCGAACGGAGAGCAGCAAGTTGAAGCGTCTCTACAGTCACTATTCGAATGAAGGCAGCAGCGCTAGCACGTGACATGAACATCAATGAATTTAGAGGCGGTCCTTCTTGGTGTTTTCATTTTATGAAGAGACATAATCTCTCCATCCGCACACGAACTACTGTCTCGCAGCAACTTCCAGAAGATTACCAAGAAAAGCTGGTCACTTTCCGCGCATACTGCAAAAACATAATCACTGAAAAGAAGATCGGGCCAGAGCACATCATCAACATTGACGAGGTTCCACTCACCTTTGATATACCTGTAAACCGCACTGTGGAGAAAACGGGGACCAGGACGGTGAATGTACGCACCACAGGGAATGAGAGGTCATCTTTCACCGTAGTTCTCGCCTGCCAGGCTAGTGGCCAGAAACTTCCACCCAGGGTTATTTTCAAGAGGAAGACCTTGCCAAAGCTAACCCAAAGGGATGGATGGATGAAGAAAGATGAGTGAGTGGCTGAGAAATTTACATCATGAGACCGGGTGGCTTTTTCACACAGCTCCATCCCTATTGATCTATGACTCGATCGCGCATATCACCCGATGGTGTCAAAAACAAGTGAAGCACACCAATTCGGTGCTTGCCATCATTCGGGTGGATTAACTTAAGAACTACAGCTACTAGATATTGGTGTCAACAGAGGCGTTCAAAGCGAGATTGCGAACTGCGTGGGAGCAGTGGATGACAGAAGGCGAACACCGTTCACCAAGGCGGGAGATATCGCCGGGCGACATAAGCCACTATTGGCCAATGGATCGTGGACGCCTGGGCTGATATCTCAGTCTCAACTGTGGTCTGAGCTTTCAGGAAGGCAGGAATTGTCACTGAGCTGCCAGACAACAACGGCGACACTGACTCGGATAATTCTGACTTTGGACGAGGCGGGCGGGCATGTTGGATGCCGTACTCGCCAAACTGTTCAATTCGGACACCAAAGAAGAAGAATTCGATGGATCTGTGGAGGGGGAATAAACTGAAAAAGTGAGTTTATCGTGTTTCATTTACTTGTTTACAACTGAACAAGGCTGGGAGATATTGTGAATATGGACATTAACGTTTGAACACCGCTGAGTTATTGATTTATTGTTATATTCTTATTGCATTGCACTATTTTGAGAGGTTCTATGTTGTGATTGCACTGTTTGATTTACACTAGCGGTGTGGGACTGTTTCTTCTACGTGTTTATGAACTAGGGGAAAGTTCCCCTCCACGTTTGTGAATGCACAAACTGCCTGATAAAAAGTTGCACTGCCTGTTATACCTTGGGTTTGGTAAAAGATAAACTGTGTTAACATCGTTTTCAACGTGGGCAGCACAAATAAGAGCTACCGGTACATACGGTACCGTATTGTGAATGCACTAACTTGTTTTGGGAGTGAACGGAGTTGTCAGAATGTTGGTTTGTATTCTATCAATAAAGTTTGACTGACTGAATTATCTGACTGTTTTGTTGACATTCCCTTTAGCACAGCCCCATCTAGTGGATGTATAATGCAACCCCAGCCACTACAGTAGCTTCTACTCAATACGCCTTATCATGCGGTGCACCCTATATATGAAAACATGGTAAAACATGGAAGACAAAATGACCCAATACACCAGGGGGAACACCAAACTCAGGTGAAACAGTCACACAGGTGGAAGGAAGCATCATCAGGAGACACAGAAGGGAGGGCAGGAAAAAACCACGAGGAACACAGGGATTTCAAAATAAAACAGGAAACAAGAGAGACAAGACACAAATCAGGCAACTTAAAGCTGGGGTAGGCGATTTTGGAAAACTAGCATGAATTTGAAAGTAGCATCTCCTCAGGGCTCATCCTAGCCCCACCCCCCGCTCACATGCACACGCGCAGCCGCTACATCCAGAAGACTGATTCAACTCCAAACCCTCAGCACAACATGTTTGTTTTACACTACACCAAGTCATGTCTCAGTCAGCAGTAAGAAAACCCCAAACAAACATGTAAAGTTAGATAGTACTCACAGCCGATGTTGATCGGGGTATAGGTAGTCCCTCTGACATTCTCCACATAGCTGTCAAATCTCCCGTTTTGGCCATGAAACTACCGTATTTTCTCCTTTTTTCCGCTGCCCTCCTGTATCAGTATTCTCCTGTAAATCTCCCGTGTGACGATATAATAATAAAAGCATTCCTCCGCCTCTCCAAACTGAGCTCCGTCTCTAGCCTGAATGGGGCGGTAATGCTCCAAAATGATGGATGCCAACCACCGAAGAAGAAGAAGTCTCGCGAGAACTGCCACCTGCAGTAGCATGGATGGCTGTTCTCATGGGTCAACAACAATGGAACAAACTTAGAAAAACAAAGAGTTTATTTTAGATTTCTTGTACATCTGTCTTAAAATGTGACGGATACAGGAGCTTGTTTGACGTTGTGGAACAGCTCACAGCGGACTTCCCTTATTTTCAAAGACAAAACTTGAAAGGTAAGCATTCTCCAGCGGAGTCTGTTCCCTACACGCTACATGCTACATGCTACACACACTGTCTGTGCACGCCGGGAAAATGCACGCGCAGCAGGCACGCAGAATGGCGACAGGATTTGATTGGTGTAAAAACAGGTATCCCGGCAAGATTATTGGTTGGTGTTTTCCCTGTTTTACTCCTGCTGTAGATAGCGGATATTTTTCGCTCTGTTTAAGAACACATTATGAGTTGATTACCATCGGGTCATGAAGACCATTTTAACCAGTATTTCAAAAAGTGTATCTAAATCAGATCGCCAACCCCAGCTTTAAAGCAGCACAACTGACCGGAGAGAGAACTCAACTACCCATGAGCTCTAGCGCGCTCATACTGTCGTAAGGATACAGATCTGCTGGTCACGTGTGTTTATTTTGTAGGCGAATCACAGAAGCCAGGACTTTGCTCAAAAGTATTCTTCTGTCTTCAGCGGCTGTTTGCAGGATGGATAGCGACGAGGTAATGTATTTATTTTTGACTAAATAACGATTTTAAAATCGCTAAGTTCAACTTGGTTTTATTACCGTGAAGTCGCCCCCGTCCTGTTGAAGCGATAAAGTGAATAAAAGTAAAGACAACGACGAGCTGGCGATATCACACACTTGAAACAGATCCAAACCAAATACTGGTTCTGGATTTGTTGTGCTGTACTTTTTTCCTGTCAAGTTTATTTGAGGAACTTCATCATAAATTAGTCGCCCAACATACCTGTTAGTAGTCGGACATCCCTCCTCGTCTTTTATTTCACGCCAGTGAGTGAGCATAAACCAATGTTTATTTTGGTCCAAGCATTCAGCTTGTTTTTCTCTCACTTTCTTTGTTTAGTATCCTCCGACAAAACTTTTCTCTTCCTGACGTTGTTGCCTCCTCCGTGGTTAAAGCTCTGCGATTGGCTTTCGCGTTTTAAACGAATCGGGAATCGGGGGAGTGACGTATGCCGTAAAGCAGTCCACACGTGTAGTTTTTTTAGTGTGGCAGGGTTCCCATCATCCACCTCGAAGTTACATAGCGCCAGTGAAAGGGATACAGACCACTCCAGACCACCACAGAGGTGTCATTGAACTCATTGTAAAGTGGTGGGCCATCACAATGAATATCGAAAGATCATATTATGTTTAAAAAGCTACATAGTGTTGGTTTAACAAGGATAAAGAAACAGGGACAAGACAGTAAAACAGGGAACAGAAGATCTAAAAAAAGAACAAAGTACAAAGTAAGACATAACCTGACACCAGTGACCTGCTCTCCCTCTGCTGGAGGTGAAACAGAGCTGAAACATTTCTTGGGTGCATTTCAAAAGTCAACAAAACTCTTCCTTAATTCCAGTCCATTTACCTTAACCCAGATTAAAACATCACAGGGTCAAGGGAAGGAGGGAATAAGAGGTAAGACGTGACAAATTACGATGTTCTGAAAATGAGAATAAATCCTCTAATGAATGCCAAACCTGCATAAATAACTTCAGTAAAGCCGTGGGTAGCTGAGCTCTGCCCTTTACTCAATGTTTTCACCTTTATGTCAGTAATTCTGATCTTTTAATGTTGAAGACAAACGTGAACTCAAGTGATGAAGCAGCTAAACAGCACATCTAAACAGTAAAAAGAGGATCTACATCTGAACAAATGTTCTTTAACTCATATAAAAACATTCAGGATGTAAATGCCAAAACATCATCATGAACACAAAGCTTATCTTTTATTAGTGAGAGTCTTTAGAAACTTTGACTTTTCCATTTCACTTCTTCTTCTTCATTGATGAGTTGTATTTCAGAGCATGGACACAAACCCAAAAATACAAAAATATTCAGAATCACTCCATGTATTACTCCGTCAATACTCCATGAGACTCTTCCACAGGGCTGAACCTTATAGCTCTTCACCAAGGTCTGACTCCACTTATTACTCCATCGATCTTCTGCTGACTCTAAGGCCTGACTCCAGGGATTAATCTGCCCATTTCTTACCCTGTCAGACTACATATGGACTGACTCTTACAGGTCTAAGGGCTGAATGCATTCCTGAAGCTGTTTACCTGATCTGACTCTTTGGATGTGATGTGACAAGATGTTTAAACCAGAATAACCAGCTGTGACACATAGCTGCCAAAAACAGGTTCAGGTTCAACGCTGGTTGGAGCTCCAGGTGAACACTTTGTTCCTAAATCAGTGCCATAAATGAAATCTTCTTACAGCACATGGCCTGGAGATGATGCTGTTTGACCTCCTGAGGGTCATGACAGGGGGTCACAGTTCAGTTTGATTCTTCAGTATTTGGGAGAATTTCCAAACTACAAACTGTTTCTAATGTTTCTGCTGTTTTGTTGCTGTGAGGCAGGTATTTGTGAACATGAAGGTGATCTTGGAGCCTCAAACCTGTTGGCCTGTCAGTCTACACATAAGCTTACAAACTTCAGAGGTGGAAAGAGTGCACGGATATTGTTCTCATGTAAAAACAGGGCTGTTCAAAATAACGTCAGGACCCCTGAGAGACCCCATAAGGGCCCTGCTCGGATGTTATTGTCACACTTGGACTGTTTGGTTATTCCACGCTTTGTTTTGATATTTATGAAAACAGAAATGGATCCACATTTCAGTATAAACAACTGCACCAAGCTCACCAGAAAGAGGTGGTCTCTGCTCACTTCGAGTCAGTGCAGTGAGAACACAGTCAGCCCAGGAACCAACAAACAGGGTGACGAGTTACCTCATCACAGCGCTGTAGCAGGAGAAGCAGCTGCAGCAGAGATTATAGCTCCATTAAGACGAACAGACAACCTGACTGGAAATAAAATACTGCTTCATAAAAATGTTCTGATCCCACAGAGTCACTGTCTGAGCTCTGACACAACATACATGACAATATCAACACGTGAACATCACTCACTCTGCACCAAAGAGACCACAGTCCTCCACAGCATGAAGACTCAAACCTGGTCTAGTTCTCAGAGTCCAGATCCTTCAAGCACATGAATTTATCCTTTTTAAAGCTGCTCCCTTCTTCTCTGTGGACACCTCTGCAAGTGTTATGCTCTAATCAGTTACCATGCTATCTGGTAGTCATCTGGAGACACTGGTGAGAGTTAAACTCAGTTCACTGTGGTTTATCTGTTGAAAGAGAAAGGTTTCTATGGTTTGGTTAAACCTTTGTTTGATTTTGTCATCTATATTGATGAATTAACATTTTATCTTTTGTTTAGATGATTAAGTTTAATATTAAGTTGACTTCACTGACAGCTTTGATTCTTAACATTTTGGTGTTTAAATCTGATTCTTGTCTTTTAGATAATATAAAAACCCACTTTCATTCAAGTCATCCTCTGTCTTGAGGCTTTATTGCTTTCTCCCTTAAAATTAACCAAATGTTTAGCTGTCACATGTATCACTAAAACACAATCCTTACAAGTTTGTACCCTGTTGTAAAGGCAACTACGCTTTCAAGTGACATCAAACTTAATATCAGTTGTTGTAAATAAAGGAGAGAAAATCTACAGGATCCTCAGACAGCTCCAGACCTCTGGCGTCCTCTTGTGACTAAAAGACTTCACTGCAGCTTAATGACAGGATTTTATATTCAGGGAGAAAATCAAACAGCTTCTTGTTGCTGTCTGTAGCTGCGTCTGGTTCAGTCTGGACTTATTTATGTTCCTACTGCCCAAAGTTGGAGATCTATCAATCCTGAACTTTGAAAAGCAGCATGAAGCCAGAATAAAAGCTCCTCCTGCTCTGAAAGTCTGAATATTCATGTCACAGTAACTGCAGCATGTTAGCAGAAGCTAACTAAGTCACCCTGGAAATAACTGATGCTGCTAATCCCAGTTTTTGAGTCAACTTTTGGGTCGGCGCCACAAAATGAAATGTTGTTTTCAAACAGTTTGAGCCTCTCTGGTCAAAATGTGACTTTTCCCTGTATGACAGTCACAAATCAAATCATTACTGTGCTGGTGTACAAATACCATCATTTTTATTTTCCCTTTTTCCAAAGTTGAGTCATTTTGAATTGAATTGAAATCTTTTTATTTGATTCAGTTGAAAACAGTTTTATTCAAAGACACAGAGCTGATGAGCTGAACAGAAAGATTAATGCTGATTCAAACTTTTGTCTTTGGTTGAGCTTTTGAAGATACAGAAAAAAATACTTGATCAAGTAAAAAAAGCAATACAATACACAAATGGAAGTATAAAAAGTGTGTAAATACATGTTTACAATATGACAAAGGCATTAAGGCTGTTTTGGAAATGTCTTCAAAAGTAGGATTTTTTTTTCTGCTGTTAACAAGATTGTTCAAACTTTTACTGACATCTGAGTCAAACGAGCTGTGTGGCTGTTTTTTTTCCTCTGATGCATCAAGCTGATGACATCATTAATGACATCATCAGCAAGACGAAACACTACCAGGCATGGAGGCTGTGGACAAGGTTTTATGTACTTTGTACTTTTGACCCTCTTAAAAAATGTTCAAACTCGGTGTTGATGATACAAAGGTGGATGGAATTAGCTGCTGAGATGTTAAAGAGTCACAAAAGTTACAGACAGAGTGATTTTATGCCGGGAAACGTTACGTCATGACGTAAATTAACAGGTTGACCATTGTGTGAAAAATCTTTGTCACTTGTAGGATCATTCGATCCGGGTAAAAATGCTGATTAAACCCTTTCAAACTGCCAACAGGAGCCGATTATTACTGAGCTAAAAGAGGTTTTTTGGCCAGTCTGAAAGGGGTATTAGTGGAGTAACTGTGCAGAAGAGGGGGCTCTTTGATTGGTTGGTCGGCCAACCAATCAGAGAGCAGACAAAGGGTCTGTTGAATATAATTTTAAGTGTGAAGAAATATAACAACACAAGCACAAATCAAAGCTGCTAATGGTCCTGAACCAAGACCGATCCATCCTCCAGTCCCTGTGTTTCTGCCCTCAGATGAGGACTTGATCTCAGGTGTAGTCTGGGGTTCTGTTGTGGTCTCGGGTGTAGTCTGGGGTTCTGTTGTGGAGAGAAGAACAGACCTGTGAGTCCTGCACAGCCCGACACTCAACATGTTTTTACTGACAGTTCACACAAAGACTTCTCTAAAAATGTGTCTCATAGGACCCAGTGTCCAAAAACGACCATTTTTATTATAAACTCAAACAAGTTTCCCATTAAAGGAACTAAATTATCTTCAGATTTTCTTACAAACCCCCATCAAGTGTTCTTATTCATCTTTAGGTATAAAAACATCCAACTGAATTAATTTATGGATCCAAAGTTCATGGAGTGACAAATCATGTCCACTCAGCTGGACACCATGTGTGTGACTGTTGAACTAAATAAAAATGGATTTAACCAACAATAACAGAAACTGATTTAGTGTGTGGAAAATATGAAACAAAAGCATTTTTAATGTTGCTAACCTGATGCAGTTTAAATATCACCAGTGATGCATGGCGTCCAATTTAGTGATCATGTGATCAATTACTAATTTCTCCCAATACAAGAAGTTTATGAATCATATTAACCCTTAGACATAACTCAATAGGATTATATTTTCTAACTTCAGAGATGTCCTGTTCAGAAAAGTCAGCTAAATTTTCCAGGATGTCCAGCATTTCCTACATCCTGCGGCCATCTTGCTTTTGCTTAAAAAAATGTACATACCATGATGGGCCAGTAGGTGGCAGTGTATGTGACGACACACCAGCAGCTACTTTGTTGGCTGATATCTGCGACTATAACAACAAAACCCGAGCACATCCAAGAGAACAGCCTTTGAACAGCTGTCTCTGCAGAGACCACAACGCAGGAGATCCATTCAGATCAAGTTTTTGACAAAGATGTGACACATGGGACCAGGACACAAAAAGTGGACACGTCAGGATAACAAGCTAACGTTTACAACACAACAGTCTATTCAGCGTAGTCTCAGTGAGGTTAATGCGTGCTGGACTCCCCTACATGGCTATGCCCAGATCTACAAAGCTTTCTGTGTGGATAATCGTGTGTAGCTGCTCTATAGGAGCCCAAAAATCAAACAAAGGCCTGAAAATGTGTAAAATAGTTCTCCTTTAACTCTTTAAATGTCAACACTGAGCCGTACAGGACTGAGCAGCTGAATATTGATCTGTTGGTGTGTTGATAGTTTCTTTTCCACTCAGCTCAAATAATTTACCTGCCACAGTGATTTTGCAGAAACCCACTGCTACATCACTTCTGTCAATGGTACAATCATAAAAACCAGATTCTTCAGTCCTGAGGGAGGACACATGAAGTCTGATTCTTCTCTCTCTGAGGACGTCTTTGTCCCACTGAACTCGTCCTTTAAAGGGACCATCCAGAGGACGCTCATCTCCGTGTTCATACTCGAACAATGGGAAGCGATTGAACACATAACAGGAGATATGAAGTGAATCCAGAGATCTCTCTGTGAAGGTCCACTCCAGAGTGATGTCCTCATTCTTGAAGACCTGATAGAAGCTCTGAGCAGATCTGCACTCTAATATTTCTGTTGACAGAGAAGAAGAAACCAAAGTCACCCTGAAGTCTCTTTTTCTGCAGGACACAACAACAACAGATGACTTTTGAAACTAACTTTGCAGTGCAGCTGGATCCATCTGATTTAGTAATTCAATTCAACCAGACCCAGATGATTTACTAAATCACTGGTAATTATGATAATGATTTTATCTCATGGTTTAGATCATATAAAGTAGTTTTGTGAATTTGTTTCTCCTCTAAAATATTCACATTAGTGCCATTTAAAACTGAACAGAGAGCAGAGGGACTGACCACAGACTGAGCAGGGCAGAGTGATGAACAGGAGGAGGATGAAGATCATCTTCTTCATCAGTTCAGCTCTGGGGGGAGAGAAAAAAATCCAAAGACATGAATCAGAAAGAAAAGTTTCAGAATTATGGACAAAAACACATCAAGCTATTTTCTCAGTTTTGAACTAAATCAGAATTTTACAATATTTGACTTTTGCAATTAATTCTGTCTTTAAAAAGGTCATATTCTCTTTTTTGGGCTTATTTTATTAATCGACCCAAATACTTAGACACTACGATAATTCAACTTGCTATTGTATATTTAATTAACTTATAAAGATGCCCTATGCCTTCTTTTTTTTACTCACTGCAGTCAAATTCAAAGTAAAGTTAATCAGTCATACCTGTCCAGGTAGCCATCACATTGATTTACGTTGTGACCCAGGCTTTACACAGAGCCATAATCAAAGTCTGTGTTTTACTGGACTTATATCAGTTATTGATCACATTAACTTCTTCTGCTGATGTATCCTGAGTGTTATTTTGTTGTGTCTCGCCTGTGGACTTGATGCACAGAACAGATGTTTACTGCTGAGGTGCTGCAGCATTGATGGCGATGCTATCATGCTAAGCTAACTCCGTTTGACAACAAACACACTGCGCTGTGTTTTCTTTTCGATCAAACTTGTAGTGATCCCACTCTTATGATACTGTCTGCTGTTTGTAACACTTGATTCAACACTATGTTTCAACAGCCACATTAAAAGAATAACTAATACAGTGAGATTCAATCTGAACAATTTCTAACAATAAGACCTTTAATAACACTGGGTGCTGCTAGAATGTTCTTACACTCAATGATACTGTCACACATTGAATATTGTGTTACATGTTGGTCACTGGCAGGTGTGAATACGTACAAAAACATAGAATCACTTTATAAAAAATCACTCAAGACCCTTTATAGAAAACCAGTGTCATTCTATGTTTGCAGCATTTTAAAAATGTAAAACTTCATGAGTTTTTAGAACTTCATACATTTTAAATTTGCTTGTTTATCATGTAAGGTGCTCCATGGACTCGCTCTGCCTCCCATGCCTGATTTCTTTTAAATAAGGGCCTCAACACCAGGACCTCATCGAGAGGGGACTGAGAGGTGAAACAGAAAAACAGCTTTTGGACAAAACTCTGTTTCTGTAAAGGCAGAAAGATCTGGAACAGTCTCCCACTCGCCATAAGGGAGTATGCCACATTACAAACTTTTAAAATGCACATTAATCAAACCAGTCCTGGAACCATTAACATCCAGGGTTTTAGAAATGAACTGTGTTGTGTTGTGCTCTTATGATCTTTTGTCCTGTTTTTGTGTGTGTGTGTGTGTCTTTGCCATAATGTTTGTGTTTTATCTGCCTCTGGACAGTGGATGTAAATTAGCACTGATGCTCTTATCCGGAAAATATTTACATCTATTGTTTTTTGAAAGATGTTCATTAATGTGCACTGTTCCTATTAAACAAATAAATAGATAAATAAATTATAGTTTGGTACATTCATGCTAGTTCATTTTGAAAAAAAAAAAAAATAAAAAAATAACTGTCCGAGCTATTTTTCTTGGTTATTATTGAAAATGAATGTATTTTGTGTTTGTCTTGTCTCGGGGTCATTGGTGTTCATGCATCAGGAAGGGATACAGGTTTTTTACCAGGTTGATGAGACGTGGCTTGAAATGTTTGTTAATCTTTTTGATTCAAGTAAATGGCAAAAACTCTGAATCCTGGGTGGACATTGATTTTCTTATTGCCTGCATACGACCCAACTGGAATGGTGAATCGTGTTTCTTTGTCAAAGTTAGTTCAATTTTTTTTAAAAGCCATTTTTATGATAAATAACCACTTGAACAATGACAGTTGTGTGGCATGTCTCTTTGCTGTTAACTGTTGGCAGCAGCGGTGAGTCAGTGAACGAGTTCATGGAGACAATGACTCATAACTCCAGAGTCAGTAAAAAGAACGATTCGGTCACGATTGGCACATCACTAAACAACAGTGACAACAAACAAGCTGCAGCACGTCCTGCTCATCTCTGAGGGCTGACATTCTTTTAGTTCATTCAGTTTGATCACAGTTATATCATCAGGAGTCCTACACTTCTATATTTAACTTTATAATCCTACACAGGGTGTTTCTAAACACGGCCATGACAGCACCAAACGATCCAAGGACAAACTGAACTGAAGCAAACCATCTGAGCTGCAGGTGTGACGACGCCCTAAATGTTTCAGACATTTGAGCACAGAGGAGCTCGAACACGAGGAGGTGACGTGAGAACAAAAGAAAGACCTCGTGGAGCTCAAGGAGGGTCACTCAGCTTTGACATAAAGGTCACAAGATGAGTGAGACGTCTGCAGCCAGTAACAAAACACAGTGCACAGTGATGAACAGAGCCCAGAGTCTGGAGACATCTGGATGAGGCAGTCAAACACAAAACATCATTATAGTCAATCAGAGACAGAAAGGATGAAGAGACAAGAGAGTTCTGAGCTCTGAGGGACAAACAGGATTTGTTCAGAGAGAAAAATCCAAGTTTGACCTTCAGTTCAGGACCAGGTTGTCAATGTGAGCCTGGAATGAGAGCTCCTGGTCAAACAGAAACCCAAGACCCTTTAATATAAAAACATTCAGGGTGTAAATGACAAAACATCATTAACACAAAGCTTACCTTTCCTATGTGAGAGTGCAGTCTTAGAGAAGCTATGTCTTGTTTAATGTGATCTTCTCTTATGCGTCTGCATCACTGAATAACAGTCATATCATTTTTCAGCTTGTTAGAGCATGTATACCAACCTGTTCCTCCCTTTACTACACCCACTGAGCTGAGGCTGAGAGGGCTCATTTGGACTCTGTCACTTTAAATCACTGAATATATAAACTGCCATCAGCTCAGTCCTGTGTCAGTAAATGACAGACCAACAGGTTTGATGCTCCAGCATCACCTTCATGTTCACAAAGACTGACCAGAGCTATTGTTCCAGCACAGCACAAAATAATCGTTCATTAAAGGTAATCCAGGCAAGAGCTTCAATTAAAGATGTAGTCAGTGATCATCTAATCTTCTAATCTAATGCACTATTTTTAACTTTATAATCCTACACAGGGTGTTTCTAAACACTGCCATGAGAGCACCAAACGATCCAAGGACAAACTGAACTGAAGCAAACCATCCGAGCTGCAGGTGTGACGACGCCCTAAATGTTTCAGACATTTGAGCACAGAGGAGCTCGAACACGAGGAGGAGACGTGAGAACAAAAGAAAGACCTCGGGGTATACCTCCAAGAGCTCAAGGAGGGTCACTCAGCTTTGGCATAAAGGTCACAAGATGAGTGAGACGCCTGCAGCCAGTAACAAAACACAGTGCACAGTGATGAACAGAGCCCAGAGTCTGGAGACATCTGGATGAGGCAGTCATACACAAAACATCATTATAGTCAATCAGAGACAGAAAGGATGAAGAGACAAGAGAGTTCTGAGCTCTGAGGGACAAACAGGATTTGTTCAGAGAGAAAAATCCAAGTTTGACCTTCAGTTCAGGACCAGGTTGTCAATGTGAGCCTGGAATGAGAGCTCCTGGTCAAACAGAAACCCAAGACCCTTTAATATAGAAACATTCAGGGTGTAAATGACAAAACATCATTAACACAAAGCTTACCTTTCCTATGTGAGAGTGCAGTCTTAGAGAAGCTATGTCTTGTTTAATGTGATCTTCTCTTATGCGTCTGCATCACTGAATAACCGTCATATCATTTTTCAGCTTGTTAGAGCATGTATACCAGCCTGTTCCTCCCTTTACTACACCCACTGAGCTGAGGCTGAGAGGGCTCATTTGGACTCTGTCACTTTAAATCACTGAATATATAAACTGCCATCAGCTCAGTCCTGTGTCAGTAAATGACAGACCAACAGGTTTGATGCTCCAGCATCACCTTCATGTTCACAAATACTGACCAGAGCTGTTGATCCAGCACATCACAAAATAATCTTTCATTAATGGTAATCCAGGTAAGAGCTTCAATTAAAGATGTAGTCAGTGATCATCTAATCTTCTAATGTAATGCACTATTTGTCAACACTGTATTTCTCCTCTCCATCCACAAGATGTCACCACTGACAGCATGTTGAAAAAAAAAGTCTGGTTTCAATACACAGCCTTGGCTCTGAATTTCAGCAGGTACATACTGTGGCTCAGGCCGAGCCACCAAACATGGTACCCCACACACACACACACACACACACACACACACACACTCATGTGCAGATCAGACAGAGGGGGAGGGAGTAGGAGGTAACGAGCGTGCACAGTTAAGCGTAAGAGGGAGATACAATAGGTGTAGTAGCAATGTTTGAAAAACAGCCAAAAACAGGTCAGAGGAGCAGAAAGTGAAAAGAAGGGCTAAGACCATGAAAGAGTGAAGACCAACATGCTTGCTTTCCCGGCGTGGAGAGGACCTCTGCTGATTGAAAGACCTGAAAACGGACGCGGATGTCGCCGTCTTTCTGCTGGATAGAAAAGCAACATTAGCTTTGTGGTGCTTCATATAACAGTAACAGCCGTCAGACATTCATCTGATTGTCTAATCTGCCAGAATGTACTGTTGTTGTGATGTTATCAATAATGGCAGTCGAGTTGTCTGACGAGTTGGGGTTACCTTAGCTATGTTGGTCAGCTACGCAGTTTCTACGGCCGTTTCCATGATGATGCACGTCCATCAGCTTTTGGGGTGAAGCCAGGTCTCCTCCAGTCTACATGCACCTTTCTGCTGCTGTCCAATCAGGACACTCCACCTGCAGCAAGCGTTAAAGCAGGAGCACAGGGGAGGAGGAAAAAGACAAAAACGCTCCAGTAAACAATAAATCAATGACTCAGAGTCACAACGCTAACTCATGTTCCCACACTGACATGGACTGTCACTCTGTGATCAGGAACTGAAACAGCTGTTGGTGATGTCACACCTCCACACAACACTGATTGGCTGTTGCAGCACAGCCACACCTAACATCACCTGAAAAGTTCCAAGTTTTCAAGACTGGCGACCAAGCAACGCAAGTAAACGCCAAGTAAAGAAGACTAAACAGAGTTTCCGAGGGAACAAAGCGAGATGGCCACAGTTAAAGGACAAACTCGAGCAGTGGGTTGTTGAACAGAGAGCAGCAAGTAGAAGCGTCTCTACAGTCACTATTCGAATGAAGGCAGCAGCGCTAGCACGTGACATGAACATCAATGAATTTAGAGGCGGTTCTTCTTGGTATTTTCGTTTAATGAAGAGACATAATCTCTCCATCCGCACACGAACTACTGTCTCGCAGCAACTTCCAGAAGATTACCAAGAAAAGCTGGTCACTTTCCACGCATACTGCAAAAACATAATCACTGAAAAGAAGATCGGGCCAGAGCACATCATCAACATTGACGAGGTTCCACTCACCTTTGATATACCTGTGAACCGCACTGTGGAGAAAACGGGGACCAGGACGGTGAATGTACGCACCACAGGGAATGAGAGGTCATCTTTCACCGTAGTTCTCGCCTGCCAGGCTAATGGCCAGAAACTTCCACCCATGGTTATTTTCAAGAGGAAGAAAAGAAAACTTTCCAGCCGGCGTCATCATCAAAGCTAACCCAAAGGGATGGATGGATGAAGAAAATATGAGTGAGTGGCTGAGAGAAATTTACATCATGAGACCGGGTGGCTTTTTTCACACAGCTCCGTCCCTATTGATCTACGACTCGATGCGCGCATATCACCGATGGTGTCAAAAAACAAGTGAAGCACACCAATTCGGTGCTTGCCATCATTCCGGGTGGATTAACTTAAGAACTACAGCTGCTAGATATTGGTGTCAACAGGGCGTTCAAAGCTAGATTGCTAACTGCGTGGGAGCAGTGGATGACAGAAGGCGAACACACGTTCACCAAGACGGGGAGACAGCGCCGGGCGACATATGCCACTATTAGCCAATGGATCGTGGATGCCTGGGCTGATATCTCAGTCTCAACTGTGGTCTGAGCTTTCAGGAAGGCAGGAATTGTCACTGAGCTGCCAGACAACAACGGCGACACTGACTCGGATAATGCTGACTTTGAGGAGACGGAGCCGTGCAAGTTGGATGCTGCACTCGCCAAACTGTTCAATTCAGACACTGAAGAAGAAGAATTCGATGGATCTGTGGAGGGGGAATAAACTGAAAAAGTGAGTTTTACGTGTTTCATTTACGTGTTTACAACTGAACAAGGCTGGGAGATATTGTGAATATGGACATTAACGTTTGAACACCGCTGAGTTATTGATTTATGGTTATATTCTTATTGCATTGTACTATTTTGAGAGGTTCTATGTTGTGATTGCACCGTTTGATTTACCCTAGCGGTGTGGGACTGTTTCTTCTACGTGTTTATGAATTAGGGAAAAGTTCCCCTCCACGTTTGTGAATTCACAAACTGCCTGATAAAAAGTTGCACTGCCTGTTATACCTTGGGTTTGGTAAAAGATAAACTGTGTTAACATTGTTTTAACGTGGGCAGCACAAATAAGAGCTGCCGGTACATACGGTAATCAGACAGAATGCACTAACTTGTTTTGGGAGTGAACGGAGTCGTCAGAATGTTGGTTTGTATTCTATCAATAAAGTTTGACTGACTGAATTATCTGACTGTTTTGTTGACATTCCCTTTAGCACAGCCCCATCTAGTGGATGTATAATGCAACCCCAGCCACTACAGGAGCTTCAACTCAATGCGCCTTATAATGCGGTGCACCCTATATATGAAAACAGTTTTAAAATAGGCCGTTCATTGAAGGTGCGCCTTATAATCCAATGCACCTTATAGTGCAGAAAATACGGCACAAAAATCTTTTTTAACGAACCAAAAGGGATCAAAACTCAAAAACCAGTCCAATACAAAAAGTCCAAATATAAAAACTAAACTGAAACAAAAGTGACAAAGTATAGCAAAGTCTCACAAAAAGAAATCAACCAATCAACAGACTCTACCTAGAATGCTGAAGAACACTGAGGATGAGCACATGGTGAAACATGGAAGAGAAAATGACCCAATACACCAGGGGGAACACCAAACTCAGGTGAAACAGTCACACAGGTGGAAGGAAGCATCATCAGGAGACACAGAATGGAGGGCAGGAAAACACCACGAGGAACACAGGGATTTCAAAATAAAACAGGAAACAAGAGAGACAAGACACAAACCAGGCAACTTAGAGCAGCACAACTGAAGATCCTAGCTTGACCGGAGAGAGAACTCAACTACCCATGAGCTTTCTAGCGTGCATACTGTCGAAGGATACAGATCTGCTGGTCGCATGCATTTGTTTGTAGGCGAATCACAGAAGCCAGGACTTTGCTCAAAAAGTATTCTTCTGTCTTCAGTGCTTTTGCAGGATGGATAGTGATGAGGTAATGTATTTATTTTTGACTAAATGAAGATGTTAAAATTGCTAAGTTCAACTTGGTTTTATTACCGTGAAGTCGCCCGTCCTGTTGAAGCGATAAAGTGAATAAAAAGTAAAGACAACGACGAGCTGGTGATATCACACACTTGAAATAGGTCCAAACCAAATACTGGTACATTCTGGACTTGTTGTGCTGTATTTTTTTCCTGTCAAGTTTTTGAGGAACTTCATCATAAATTAGTCGCCCAACATACCTGATAGTAGTCGGACATCCTCCTCGCTTTTTATTTCACGCCAGCAAGTGAACGCCAAACCGATGTTTATTTTGGTCCGAGCATTCAGCTTGTTTTTTCTCTCGCTTTTGTTTTGTATCCTCCGACAAAACTTTTCTCTTCCTGACATTGTTGCCTCCTCCGCGGGTTAAAGCTCTGCGATAGGCATTCGCGTTTTAAACGAATCGGGAATCGGGGGATGTGACGTATGCCGTAAAGCAGTCCAAACGTGTAGTTTTTTAGCGTGGCAGGGTTCCCACCATCCACCACGAAGTTACATAGCGCCAGTGAAAGGGATACAGACCACTCCAGACCACCACAGAGGTGTCATTGAACTCATTGTAAAGTGGTGGGCCATCACAATAAATATTGAAGGATCATATTATGTTTAAAAAGCTACATAGTGTTGGTTTAACAAGGATAAAGAAACAGGGACAAGACAGTAAAACAGGGAACAGAAGGTCTAAAAAAAAGAACAAAGTACAAAGTAAGACATAACCTGACACCAGTGACCTGCTCTCCCTCTGCTGGAGGTGAAACAGAACTGAAACATTTCTTGGGTGCATTTCAAAAGTCAACAAACTCTTCCTTAATTCCAGTCCATTTAGCGTAACCCAGATTAAAACATCACAGGGTCAAGGAAAGGAGGGAATAAGAGGTAAGACGTGACAAATTACAATGTTCTGAAAATGAGAAATACATTGGGAGTTCATGGGAGGATCACACATAAGTGTTACCTCATCATCATAAGTGAGTTACCTCATCCCAGCACTGTAGCAGGAGAAGCAGCTGCAGCAGAGATTATAGCTCCATTAAGACGAACAGACAACCAGACTGGAAATAAAATACTGCTTCATAAAAATGTTCTGATCCCACAGAGTCACTGTCTGTGCTCAGACACAACACACATGACAATATCAACACGTGAACATCACTCACTCTGCACTAAAGAGACCACAGTCCTCCACAGCATGAACAGACTCAAACCTGGTCTAGTTCTCAGAGTCCAGATCCTTCAAGCACATGAATTTATCCTTTTTAAAGCTGCTCCCTTCTTCTCTGTGGACACCTCTGCAGGTGTGATGCTCTAATAAGTTACCATGCTATCTGGTAGTCATCTGGAGACACTGGTGAGAGTTAAACTCAGTTCACTGTGGTTTATCTGTTGAAAGGGAAAGGTTTCTATGGTTTGGTTAAACCTTGGACTTTGTCATCTCTATTGATGAATTAACACTTTATCTTTTGTTTAGATTATTAAGTTTAATATTAAGTTGACTTCACTGACAGGTTTGATTCTTAACATTTTGGTGTTAAAATCTGATTCCTTTCTTTTAGGTAAAATAAAAACCCACTTTCATTCAAGTCATCCTCTGTCTTGAGGCTTGATTGCTTTCTCCCTTAAAATTAACCAAATGATTAGCTGTCACATGTATCACTAAAACACAATCCTTACAAGTTTGTAGCTTGTTGTAAAGACAACTACGCTTTCGAGTGACATCAAACTCAATATCAGTTGTTGTAAATAAAGGAGAGAAAAGCTCCAGGATCCTCAGACAGCTCCAGACCTCTGGCGTCCTCTTGTGACTAAAAGACTTCACTGCAGCTTAATGACAGGATTTTATATTCAGGGAGAAAATCAAACAGCTTTTTGTTACTTTTTTGTCACCCTGGGAATAACTGATGCTGCTAATCCCAGTTTTTTGGGTCAGTGCCACAAAATGAAATGTTGTTTTCAAACAGTTTGAGCCTCTCTGGTCAAAATGTGACTTTTCCCTCTATGACAGTCACAAATCAAATCATTTCTGTACCTGTATAAAAACGACATCATTTTTTTCTTTTTCCCTTTTTCCAAAGTTGGAGTCATTTTGAATTGAATTAAAATCTTTTTATTTGATCAGGTAAAAACAGTTTTATTCAAAGACACAGAGCTGATGAGCTGAACAGAAAGGTTAAAGCTGATTCAAACTTTTGTCTTTGGTTGAGCTTTTCAAGATACAGAAAAATACATTGTCAAGTAAAAAAAGCAATACAATACACAAATGGAAATATAAAAAGTGTGTAAATACATGTTTGGAATATGACAAATGCATCAAGACTGTTCTGGTAATGTCGGAAAAAAGTAGGAAACTTTTTTTTCTGCTGATAACAACTTTGATCAAACTTTTACTGACATCTGAGTCAAACGAGCTGTGTGGCTGTTTTTTTTCCTCTGATGCATCAAGCTGATGACAACATTAATGACATCATCAGCAAGACGAAACACTACCAGGCATGGAGGCCGTGGACACGGTTTTCTGTACTTTGTACTTTTGACCCTCTTTAAAAATGTTCAAACTCGGTGTTGATGATACAAAGGTGGATGGAATTAGTTGCTGAGACGTCAAAGGGTCACAAAAGTTACAGACAGAGGGATTTTATGCCGTGGGATTATTACATCATGAAGTAAATTAGTTGGTCAACCCAGGTGTGAAAAACCTTTGTCACTTGCAGGATCATTCCACCCAGGTCAAAATGCTGATTACACCCTTTCAAACTGCTAACAGGAGCCGATTATTACTGAGCTTAAACTGATTTTTTGGCCAGTCTGAAAGGGGTATTAGTGGAGTAACTGTGCAGAAGAGGGGGCTCTCTGATTGGCTGGTGGACCAACCAATCAGAGAGCAGACAAAGGGTCAGTTGAACATAATTTTAAGTGTGAAGAAATATAACAACACAAGCACAAATCAAAGCTGCTAATGGTCCTGAGCCGAGGCCGATCCGTCCTCCAGTCCCTGTGTTTCTGTCCCCAGTCTGGCGTTCTGTTGTGGAGAGAAGAACAGACCTGTGAGTCCTGCACAGCCCGACACTCAACATGTTTTTACTGACAGTTCACACAAAGACTTCTCTAAAAATGTGACTCCTAGGATCCAGTGTCCAAAAACGTCCATTTTTACTATAAACTCAAACAAGTTTCCCATTAAGGAACTAAATTCTTTTTAGATTTTCATACAAACCTCCATCAAGTGTTCTTATTCATCTTGAGGTTTAAAAAAACATCCAACTGAATTAATTTATTGATCTGAAGTTCATGGAGTGACAAACATGTCCACTCAGCTGGACACCATGTGTGTGACTGTTGAACTAAATAAAAATGGATTTAACCAACAATAACAGAAACTGATTTAGTGTGTGGAAAATATGAAACAAAAGTATGTTTAATGTTGCTAACCTGATGTAGTTGAAATATCGCCAGTGATGGATGGCGTCCAATTTAGTGATCATTTGATCAATTACAAATTTCTCCCACTAGTAAACTAATATTAGAACTTTATAAATTATATAAATCATTAGATATAAATCAATAGGATTATATTTTTCTAACTTAAGGGATATCCTGTTATAGAAAAGTCTGCAAAATATCCCAGAGATGTCCAGCTTTTCCTACATCCTGTCAGCCATCTTGCTTTTGCCTAAAAAAATGTACATACCATGATGGGCCAGTAGGTGGCAGTGTATGTGACGACACACCAGCAGCTACTTTGTTGGCTGATATCTGCGACTATAACAACAAAACCCGAGCACATCCAAGAGAACAGCCTTTGAACAGCTGTCTCTGCAGAGACCACAAAGCATGAGATCCATTCAGATCAAGTTTTTGACAAAGATGTGACACATGGGACCAGGACACAAAAAGTGGACATGTCAGAATAACAAGCTAACGTTTACAACACAACAGTCTATTCAGCGTAGTCTCAGTGAGGTTAATGTGTGCTGGACTCCCCTACATGGCCATGCCCAGATCTACAAAGCTTTCTGTGTGGATAATAGTGTGTAGCTGCTCTATAGGAGCCCAAAAATCAAACAAAGGCCTGAAAATATGTAAAATAGTTCTCCTTTAACTCTTTAAATGTCAACACTGAGCCGTACAGGACTGAGCAGCTCAATATTGATCTGTTGGTGTGTTGATAGTTTCTTTTCCACTCAGCTCAAATAATTTACCTGCCACAGTGATTTTGCAGAAACCCACTGCTACATCACTTCTGTCAATGGTACAATCATAAAAACCAGATTCTTCAGTCCTGAGGGAGGACACATGAAGTCTGATTCTTCTCTCTCTGAGGACGTCTTTGTCCCACTGAACTCGTCCTTTAAAGGGACCATCCAGAGGACGCTCATCTCCGTGTTCATACTCGAACAATGGGAAGCGATTGAACACATAACAGGAGATATGAAGTGAATCCAGAGATCTCTCTGTGAAGGTCCACTCCAGAGTGATGTCCTCATTCTTGAAGACCTGATAGAAGCTCTGAGCAGATCTGCACTCTAATATTTCTGTTGACAGAGAAGAAGAAACCAAAGTCACCCTGAAGTCTCTTTTTCTGCAGGACACACATCTTTACAAAACAGATGACTTTTGAAACTAACTTTGCAGTGCAGCTGGATCCATCTGATTTAGTAATTCAATTCAACCAGACCCAGATGATTTACTAAATCACTGGCAGGGGCGTAGCTACCATTAGGCAAACACAGGCAATTGCCTGGGGCCCCAAGATGTCCAGGGGCCCCCGAACATCTCACAAAAATGTACTATTAAAGATTTCTTTGATTCAGTTATTATTTTAGTGTTAATTCACACGCTGTAGTATGAAGTACAGAAGATCAACATCCGTTTTTTATAATCATTTTGTCAGTAGACCTCATACATTTGATGTCATTGGCTTTATGTTCAATCATGATATCCTGTAAAATACTTTAACTCATAACTTTTCAAACTATATGACACTTAGTATAAAAAGCTTACGGCCCATGCACTGGATAATTTTGCGTGTGCACGATAAACTTCTTATTTATTTTTGACGATGTCCCTTCAGGGGCACCATAATCATAAACATTTTGATTCAAAATCTTTTTTTGGTCATAAATTTTATTCCCCGGATGTGGAGGACATATAAACGTGGGTATGTAGGCCTAACTTGTAACTTAAGCTGTCAGATAACTGTAACAGATTTCAAAAGCAGGACTAATTAACACACTCGCCTGTCAAAATTGAACTAAATTACAAAAATTTATGGAAATTCATTTTGTTTCGTTATGCAACCTGGTAAAAGATTAAAATGTAAAAAATATTCAGCTTTCTGAAAACCAATGCCATACTGCGTTATTGACCTTGTTTGCTTTTTATATTATTATTTAATCTAATTACATTTGAGTTATTTTTTATTTTTATTTACTACCCTCCCTTTCTCTCCTCCCCCCACCCCCGTTTTCCCCTCTTCTTGACAATCATTCTGACAATTGTCTGTCCGTCTATTTTGTCTTTTGTGGTGTGAATGAGTAAGACTGAATGAGTTATCTGAGTAAGGAATGGGAGCTTTGTCTCTAACATACTGTTGTAATTTCCTTATTTATTTTTTCTCTGCACCCATCCCATAAGTTGGAAAAAATATTAAAAAAAAAAAAAATGTATCAGCACAGTACAGAAATATGAAGGGCCCCAATGACTGGGTTTGCCTTGGGCCCCCATATGACTAGATCCGCCCCTGATCACTGGTAATTATGATAATGATTTTATCTCATGGTTTAGATCATATAAAGTAGTTTTGTGAATTTGTTTCTCCTCTAAAATATTCACATTAGTGCCATTTAAAACTGAACAGAGAGCAGAGGGACTGACCACAGACTGAGCAGGGCAGAGTGATGAACAGGAGGAGGATGAAGATCATCTTCTTCATCAGTTCAGCTCTGGGGGGAGAGAAAAAATCCAAAGACATGAATCAGAAAGAAAAGTTTCAGAATTATGGACAAAAACACATCAAGCTATTTTCTCAGTTTTGAACTAAATCAGAATTTTTACAATATTTGACTTTTGCAATTAATTCTGTCTTTAAAAAGGTCATATTCTCTTTTTTTGGGCTTATTTTTATTAATCGACCCAAATACTTAGACACTACGATAATTCAACTTGCTATTGTATATTTAATTAACTTATAAAAAGATGCCCTATGCCTTCTTTTTTTTACTCACTGCAGTCAAATTCAAAGTAAGGTTAATAATCACATCTCTGCAGGTAGCCATCACATTGATTGACGTTGTGACCCAGGCTTTACACAGAGCCATAATCAAAGTCTGTGTTTTACTGGACTTATATCAGTCATTGATCACATTAACTTCTTCTGCTGATGTATCGTGAGTGTTATTTTGTTGTGTCTCGCCTGTGGACTTGATGCACAGAACAGATGTTTACTGCTGAGGTGCTGCAGCATTGATGACGTGCTATCGTGCTAAGCTAACTCCGTTTGACAACAAACACACTGCGCTGTGTTTTCTTTTCGATCAAACTTGTAGTGATCCCACTCTTATGATACTGTCTGCTGTTTGTAACACTTGATTCAACACTATGTTTCAACAGCCACATTAAAAGAATAACCAATACAGTGAGATTCAATCTGAACAATTTCTAACAATAAGACCTTTAATAACACTGGGTGCTGCTAGAATGTTCTTACACTCAATGATACTGTCACACATTGAATATTGTGTTACATGTTGGTCACTGGCAGGTGTGAATACGTACAAAAACATAGAATCACTTTATAAAAAATCACTCAAGACCCTTTATAGAAAACCAGTGTCATTCTATGTTTGCAGCATTTTAAAAATGTACAACTTCATGAGTTTTTAGAACTTCATACATTTTAAATTTGCTTGTTTATCATGTAAGGTGCTCCATGGACTCGCTCTGCCTCCCATGCCTGATTTCTTTTAAATAAGGGCCTCAACACCAGGACCTCATCGAGAGGGGACTGAGAGGTGAAACAGAAAAACAGCTTTTGGACAAAACTCTGTTTCTGTAAAGGCAGAAAGATCTGGAACAGTCTCCCACTCGCCATAAGGGAGTATGCCACATTACAAACTTTTAAAATGCACATTAATCAAACCAGTCCTGGAACCATTAACATCCAGGGTTTTAGAAATGAACTGTGTTGTGTTGTGCTCTTATGATCTTTTGTCCTGTTTTTGTGTGTGTGTGTCTTTGCCATAATGTTTGTGTTTTATCTGCCTCTGGACTGTGGATGTAAATTAGCACTGATGCTCTTATCCGGAAAATATTTACATCTATTGTTTTTTGAAAGATGTTCATTAATGTGCACTGTTCCTATTAAACAAATAAATAGATAAATAAATTATAGTTTGGTACATTCATGCTAGTTCATTTTGAAAAAAATAAAAATAAAAAAAAATAACTGTCCGAGCTATTTTTCTTGGTTATTATTGAAAATGAATGTATTTTGTGTTTGTCTTGTCTCGGGGTCATTGGTGTTCATGCATCAGGAAGGGATACAGGTTTTTTACCAGGTTGATGAGACGTGGCTTGAAATGTTTGTTAATCTTTTTGATTCAAGTAAATGGCAAAAACTCTGAATCCTGGGTGGACATTGATTTTCTTATTGCCTGCATACGACCCAACTGGAATGGTGAATCGTGTTTGTTTGTCAAAGTTAGTTCAATTTTTTTTAAAAGCCATTTTTATGATAAATAACCACTTCAACAATAACAGTTGTGTTGCATGTCTCTTTGCTGTTAACTGTTGGCAGCAGCGGTGAGTCAGTGAACGAGTTCATTGAGACAATGACTCATAACTCCAGAGTCAGTAAAAAGAACGATTCGGTCACGATTGGCACATCACTAAACAACAGTGACAACAAACAAGCTGCAGCACGTCCTGCTCATCTCTGAGGGCTGACATTCTTTTAGTTCATTCAGTTTGATCACAGTTATATCATCAGGAGTCCTACACTTCTATATTTAACTTTATAATCCTACACAGGGTGTTTCTAAACACGGCCATGACAGCACCAAACGATCCAAGGACAAACTGAACTGAAGCAAACCATCTGAGCTGCAGGTGTGACGACACCCTAAATGTTTCAGACATTTGAGCACAGAGGAGCTCGAACACGAGGAGGTGACGTGAGAACAAAAGAAAGACCTCGTGGAGCTCAAGGAGGGTCACTCAGCTTTGGCATAAAGGTCACAAGATGAGTGAGACGTCTGCAGCCAGTAACAAAACACAGTGCACGGTAATGAACAGAGCCCAGAGTCTGGAGACATCTGGATGAGGCAGTCATATACAAAACATCATTATAGTCAATCAGGGACAGAAAGGTTGTAGAGACGAGAGATTTCTGAGCTCTGAGGGACAAACAGGATTTGTTCAGAGAGAAAAATCCAAGTTTTACCTTCAGTTCACGGACCAGGTTGTCAATGTGAGCCTGGAATGAGAGCTCCTTGTCCAGCAGAAACCCAAGACCCTTTAATATAAAAACATTCAGGGTGTAAATGACAAAACATCATTACCACAAAGCTTACCTTTCCTATGTGAGAGTGCAGTCTTAGAGAAGCTATGTCTTGTTTAATGTGATCTTCTCTTATGCGTCTGCATCACTGAATAACAGTCATATCATTTTTCAGCTTGTTAGAGCATGTATACCAGCCTGTTCCTCCCTTTACTACACCCACTGAGCTGAGGCTGAGAGGGCTCATTTGGACTCTGTCACTTTAAATCACTGAATATATAAACTGCCATCAGCTCAGTCCTGTGTCAGTAAATGACAGACCAACAGGTTTGATGCTCCAGCATCACCTTCATGTTCACAAATACTGACCAGAGCTATTGTTCCAGCACAGCACAAAATAATCGTTCATTAAAGGTAATCCAGGTAAGAGCTTCAATTAAAGATGTAGTCAGTGATCATCTAATCTTCTAATCTAATGCACTATTTGTCAACATCACTGTATTTCTCCTCTCCATCCACAAGATGTCACCACTGACAACATGTTGAAAAAAAAAGTCTGGTTTCAATACACAGCCTTGGCTCTGAATTCCAGCAGGCAAATACTGTGGCTCGGGCAGAGCCACCAAAACATGGTACCCCCCCCCACACACACACACACACACAAACACACACACACACTCATGTGCAGATCAGACAGAGAGGGGAGGGGGAGTAGGAGGTAACGTAGCGTGCACAGTTAGCGTAAGAGGGAGATACAATAGGTGCAGTAGCAATGTTTGAAAAACAGTCAAAAAACAGGTCAGAGGAGCAGAAAGTGAAGAAGAAGGGCTAAGACCATGAAAGAGTGAAGACCAACATGCTTGCTTTCCGACGGTGGAGGGACCTCTGCTGCTTGAAAGACCTGAAAACGGATGTGGATGTTGCCGTCTTTCTGCTGGACAGGTAAGCAACATTAGCTTTGTGGTGCTTCACATAACAGTAACAGCCGTCGTACATTCATCTGATTGTCTAATCTGCCAGAATGTACTGTTGTTCTGATGTTATCAATAATGGCAGTCGAGTTGTCTGACGAGTTGGGGTTACCTTAGCTATGTTGGTCAGCTACACAGTTTCTACGGCCGTTTCCATGATGATGCACGTCCATCAGCTTTTGGGGTGAAGCCAGGTCTCCTCCAGTCTACATGCACCTTTCTGCTGCCATCCAATCAGGACACTCCACCTGCAGCAAGCGTTAAAGCAGGAGCACAGAGGGAGGAGGAAAAAGACAAAAACGCTCCAGTAAATCAATGACTCAGAGTCACAACACTAACTCAAGTTCCCACACTGACATGGACTGTCACTCTGTGATCAGGAACTGAAACAGCTGTTGGTGATGTCACACCTCCACACAACACTGATTGGCTGTTGCAGCACAGCCACACCTAACATCACCTGAAAAGTTCCAAGTTTTCAAGACTGGCGACCAAGCAACGCAAGTAAACGCCAAGTAAAGAAGACTAAACAGAGTTTCCAAGGGAACAAAGTGAGATGGCCACAGTTAGAGGACAAACTCGAGCAGCGGGTTGTTGAACAGAGAGCAGCAAGTAGAAGCGTCTCTACATTCACTATTCGAATGAAGGCAGCAGCGCTAGCACGTGACATGAACATCAATGAATTTAGAGGCGGTTCTTCTTGGTGTTTTCGTTTAATAAAGAGACATAATCTCTCCATCCGCACACGAACTACTGTCTCGCAGCAACTTCCAGAAGATTACCAAGAAAAGCTGGTCACTTTCCGCGCATACTGCAAAAACATAATCACTGAAAAGAACATCGGGCCAGAGCACATCATCAACATTGACGAGGTTCCACTCACCTTTGATATACCTGTGAACCGCACTGTGGAGAAAACGGGGACCAGGACGGTGAATGTACGCACCACAGGGAATGAGAGGTCATCTTTCACCGTAGTTCTTGCCTGCCAGGCTAATGGCCAGAAACTTCCACCCATGGTTATTTTCAAGAGGAAGACCTTGCCAAAGCTAACCCAAAGGGATGGATGGATGAAGAAAAGATGAGTGAGTGGCTGAGAGAAATTTACATCATGAGACCGGGTGGCTTTTTTCACACAGCTCCATCCCTATTGATCTATGACTCGATGCGCGCATATCACCGATGGTGTCAAAAAACAAGTGAAGCACACCAGTTCGGTGCTTGCCATCATTCCGGGTGGATTAACTTAAGAACTACAGCTGCTAGATATTGGTGTCAACAGGGCGTTCAAAGCTAGATTGCGAACTGCGTGGGAGCAGTGGATGACAGAAGGCGAACACACGTTCACCAAGACGGGGAGACATCGCCGGGCGACATAAGCCACTATTGGCCAATGGATCGTGGACGCCTGGGCTGATATCTCAGTCTCAACTGTGGTCTGAGCTTTCAGGAAGGCAGGAATTGTCACTGAGCTGCCAGTCAACAACGGCGACACTGACTCGGATAATTCTGACTTTGTCGAGACGGAGCCGGGCATGTTGGATGCCGTACTCGCCAAACTGTTCAATTCGGACACCAAAGAAGAATTCGATGGATCTGTGGAGGGGGAATAAACTGAAAAAATGAGTTTATCGTGTTTCATTTATGTAACGGGTGTGGAATGAACCCAATAGCAGCACAAAAACCAGGTTTGTATTTCACAGTCTTTAATCAACAGGTAGATGCAAAGTCACTATAAATCACAGTATACATGAGAAGGTTGAATGCTCCTTGGGTGGGATTCAAACCCCGCTCTACCAGATGGCAAGCGCTCGCGTTACCACACGACCAACTGGGCAGACAACATAACAATGAGACTCGTGAGAAATTCAATGTCCTACAGTCTCAAACAGGCTCAACGAGTGTGGCGTGATAAAAGGCTCGGACTCACTGCTGAAGAGTTTCTTGGAAAGTGGATCTTGAGCGGGAGTCGGCGAGGCAGACAACACCAGAGGAAGGGAGCTGGCGGGGTGAAGCTGAAGCAGTTGGTCTTGAGGCTGAGCAGGAGCGGACTGAGTGTCAACCAGCCACAGGCAGACGAGGAACAGGCAACAGGCAATACTCGTAATCGGAGACAGAAGGCTGGTGGATTTACCGGGGCTGAGACATGGAGCAAGGTCGGAGACAAATAGGGTCGGCAACAGGTAAGCAGTCCGGGAATGAGTGCTGGAGAGTCAGGCATGAGAGCTGAGACAATCTGGCAAAGAATGAGTGGAGTGAGGCTGCTCATATACACACTGGTTTGATTGAAGATGGTGAGCAGGTGAGCAGGTGACAGACTGAGCAGAGAGAGAGCACGTGACAATTTACTTGTTTACAACTGAACAAGGCTGGGAGATATTGTGAATATGGACATTAACGTTTGAACACCGCTGAGTTATTGATTTATTGTTATATTCTTATTGCATTGCACTATTTTGAGAGGTTCTATGTTGTGATTGCACCGTTTGATTTACCCTAGCGGTGTGGGACTGTTTCTTCTACGTGTTTATGAACTAGGGGAAAGTTCCCCTCCACGTTTGTGAATGCACAAACTGCCTGATAAAAAGTTGCACTGCCTGTTATACCTTGGGTTTGGTAAAAGATAAACTGTGTTAACATCGTTTTCAACGTGGGCAGCACAAATAAGAGCTACCGGTACATACGGTACCGTATTGTGAATGCACTAACTTGTTTTGGGAGTGAACGGAGTTGTCAGAATGTTGGTTTGTATTCTATCAATAAAGTTTGACTGACCGAATTATCTGACTGTTTTGTTGACATTCCCTTTAGCACAGCCCCATCTAGTGGATGTATAATGCAACCCCAGCCACTACAGTAGCTTCTACTCAATACGCCTTATCATGCGGTGCACCCTATATATGAAAACATGGTAAAACATGGAAGACAAAATGACCCAATACACCAGGGAGAACACCAAACTCAGGTGAAACAGTCACACAGGTGGAAGGAAGCATCATCAGGAGACACAGAAGGGAGGGCAGGAAAACACCACGAGGAACACAGGGATTTCAAAATAAAACAGGAAACAAGAGAGACAAGACACAAACCAGGCAACTTAAAGCTGGGGTAGGCGATTTTGGAAAACTAGCATGAATTTGAAAGTAGCATCTCCTCAGGGCTCATCCCCCGCTCACATGCACACGCGCAGCCGCTACATCCAGAAGACTGATTCAACTCCAAACCCTCAGCACAACATGTTTGTTTTACACTACACCAAGTCATGTCTCAGTCAGCAGTAAGAAAACCCCAAACAAACATGTAAAGTTAGATAGTACTCACAGCCGATGTTGATCGGGGTATAGGTAGTCCCTCTGACATTCTCCACATAGCTGTCAAATCTCCCGTTTTGGCCATGAAACTACCGTATTTTCTCCTTTTTTCCGCTGCCCTCCTGTATCAGTATTCTCCTGTAAATCTCCCGTGTGACGATATAATGATAAAAGCATTCCTCCGCCTCTCCAAACTGAGCTCCGTCTTTAGCCTGAATGGGGCGGTAATGCTCCAAAATGATGGATGCCAACCACCGAAGAAGAAGAAGTCTCGCGAGAACTGCCACTTGCAGTAGAATGGATGACAGTGCTCGGAAGATTAGACCCAACAGCGGAACAAACTTAGAAAAACAAAGAGTTTATTTTAGATTTCTTGTACATCTGTCTTAAAATGTGAGGGATACAGGAGCTTGTTTGACGTTGTGGGACAGCTCACAGCGGACTTCCCTTATTTTCAAAGACAAAACTTGAAAGGTAAGCATTCTCCAGCGGAGTCTGTTCCATACACGCTACATGCTACATGCTACACACACTGTCTGTGCACGCCGGGAAAATGCCGCATAGAATGGCGACGGATTTGATTGGTGTAAAACCAGGTGTCGGCAAGATTATTGGTTGGTGTTTTCCTGTTTTACTCCTGCTGTAGATAGCGGATATTTTTTCGCTCTGTTTAAGAACACATTATGAGTTGATTACCATCGGGTCATACAGACCATTTTAACCAGTATTTCAAAAAGTGTATCTAAATCAGATCGGCAACCCCAGCTTTAAAGCAGCACAACTGAAGATCCTAGTTTGACCGGAGAGAGAACTCAACTACCCATGAGCTCTAGCGCGCATACTGTCGTAAGGATACAGATCTGCTGGTTGCATGCATTTGTTCTGTGGGCGAATCACAGAAGCCAGGACTTTGCTCAAAAGTATTCTTCTGTCTTCAGCGGCTGTTTGCAGGATGGATAGCGACGAGGTAATGTATTTATTTTTGACTAAATAACGATTTTAAAAATCGCTAAGTTCAACTTGGTTTTATTACCGTGAAGTCGCCCCCGTCCTGTTGAAGCGATAAAGTGAATAAAAGTAAAGACAACGACGAGCTGGCGATATCACACACTTGAAACAGGTCCAAACCAAATACTGGTTCTGGATTTGTTGTGCTGTACTTTTTTCCTGTCAAGTTTATTTGAGGAACTTCATCATAAATTAGTCGCCCAACATACCTGATAGTAGTCGGACATCCCTCCTCGTCTTTTATTTCACGCCAGTGAGTGAACGCCAAACCAATGTTTATTTTGGTCCGAGCATTCAGCTTGTTTTTCTCTCACTTTCTTCTTTGTTTAGTATCCTCCGACAAAAACTTTTCTCTTCCTGACGTTGTTGCCTCCTCCGTGGTTAAAGCTCTGCGATTGGCTTTCGCGTTTTAAACGAATCGGGAATCGGGGGAAGTGACGTACGCCGTAAAGCAGTCCACACGTGTAGTTTTTTTAGTGTGGCAGGGTTCCCATCATCCACCTCGCAGTTACATAGCACCAGTGAAAGGGATACAGACCACTCCAGACCACCACAGAGGTGTCATTGAACTCATTGTAAAGTGGTGGGGCATCACAATGAATATTGAAGGATCATATTATGTTTGAAAAGCTGCATAGTGTTGGTTTAACAAGGATAAAGAAACAGGGACAAGACAGTAAAACAGGGAAGGTCTAAAAAAAGAACAAAATACAAAGTAAGACATAACCTGACACCAGTGACCTGCTCTCCCTCTGCTGGAGGTGAAACAGAGCTGAAACATTTCTTGGGTGCATTTCAAAAGTCAACAAAACTCTTCCTTAATTCCAGTCCATTTACCTTAACCCAGATTAAAACATCACAGGGTCAAGGGAAGGAGTGAATAGGAGGTAAGACGTGACAAATTACGATGTTCTGAAAATGAGAATAAATCCTCTAATGAATGCCAAACCTGCATAAATAACTTCAGTAAAGCTGTGGGTAGCTGAGCTCTGCCCTTTACTCAATGTTTTCACCTTTATGTCAGTAATTCTGATCTTTTAATGTCGAAGACAAACATGAACTCAAGTGATGAAGCAGCTAAACAGCACATCTAAACAGTAAAAAGAGGATCTACATCTGAACAAATGTTCTTTAACTCATATAAAAACATTCAGGATGTAAATGCCAAAACATCATCATGAACACAAAGCTTATCTTTTATTAGTGAGAGTCTTTAAGAAACTTTGACTTTTCCATTTCACTTCTTCTTCTTCATTGATGAGTTGTATTTCAGAGCATGAACACAAACCCAAAAATACAAAAATATTCAGAATCACTCCATGTATTACTCCGTCAATACTCCATGAGACTCTTCCACAGGGCTGAACCTTATAGCTCTTCACCAAGGTCTGACTCCACGTATAACTCCATCGATCTTCTGCTGACTCTAAGGCCTGACTCCAGGGATTAATCTGCCCATTTCTTACCCTGTCAGACTACATATGGACTGACTCTTACAGGTCTAAGGGCTGACTGCATTCCTGAAGCTGTTTACCTGATCTGACTCTTTGGATGTGATGTGACAAGATGTTTAAACCAGAATAACCAGCTGTGACACATAGCTGCCAAAAACAGGTTCAGGTTCAACGCTGGTTGGAGCTCCAGGTGAACACTTTGTTCCTAAATCAGTGCCATAAATGAAATCTTCTTACAGCACACGGCCTGGAGATGATGCTGTTTGACCTCCTGAGGGTCATGACAGGGGGTCACAGTTCAGTTTGATTCTTCAGTATTTGGGAGAATTTCCAAACTACAAACTGTTTACAATGTTTCTGCTGTTTTGTTGCTGTGTGGCAGGTTTTTGTGAACATGAAGGTGATCTTGGAGCCTCAAACCTGTTGGCCTGTCAGTCTACACATAAGCTTACAAACTTCAGAGGTGGAAAGAGTGCACGGATATTGTTCTCATGTAAAAACAGGGCTGTTCAAAGTAACGTCAGGACCCCTGAGAGACCCCATAAGGGCCCTGCTCGGATGTTATTGTCACTCTTGGACTGTTTGGTTGTTCCACGCTTTGTTTTGATATTTATGAAAACAGAAATGGATCCACATTTCAGTATAAACAACTGCACCAAGCTCACCAGAAAGAGGTGGTCTCTGCTCACTTCGAGTCAGTGCAGTGAGGACACAGTCAGCCCAGGAACCAACAAACAGGGTGACGAGTTACCTCATCACACCGCTGTAGCAGGAGAAGCAGCTGCAGCAGAGACTATAGCTCCATTAAGACGAACAGACAACTAGACTGGAAATAAAATACTGCTTCATAAAAAATGTTCTGATCCCACAGAGTCACTGTCTGAGCTCTGACACAACATACATGACCATATCAACACGTATCACGTATCATATCACTCACACTGCACTAAAGAGACCACAGTCCTCCACAGCATGAACAGACTCAAACCTGGTCTAGTTCTCAGAGTCCAGATCCTTCAAGCACATGAATTTATCCTTTTTAAAGCTGCTCCCTTCTTCTCTGTGGACACCTCTGCAGGTGTTATGCTCTAATCAGTTACCATGCTATCTGGTAGTCATCTGGAGACAATGGTGAGAGTAAACTCAGTTCACTCTGTGGTTTGTGAAAGAGAAAGGTTTCTATGGTTTGGTTTAACCTTTGATTTTGTCATCTCTTGATGAATAAAAATTGTATCTTTTGTTTAGATTATTAAGTTTAATATTAAGTTGACTTCACTGACAGGTTTGATTCTTAACATTGTGGTGTTAAAATCTGATTCTTGTCTTTTAGGTAAAATAAAAACCCACTTTCTTTCAAGTCATCCTCTGTCTTGAGCCTTTATTGCTTTCTCCCTGAAAATTAACCAAATGATTAGCTGTCACATGTATCACTAAAACACAATCCTTACAAGTTTGTACCTTGTTGTAAAGGCAACTAGGCTTTACAATGACAACAAACTCAATATCAGTTGTTGTAAATGAAGGAGAGAAAACTCTTGTTAAAGAGTCTTCTCCTCTTTTCTAGACCTGAAGTCCAGCTCCAGGATCCTCAGACAGCTCCAGACCTCTGGCGTCCACTTGTGACTAAAAGACTTCACTGCAGCTTAATGACAGGATTTTATATTCAGGGAGAAAATCAAACAGCTTTTTGTTGCTGTCTGTAGCTGCGTCTGCTTCAGTCTGGACTTATTTATGTTCCTACTGCCCAAAGTTGGACATCTATCAATCCTGAACTTTGAAAAGCAGCATGAAGCCAGAATAAAAGCTCCTCCTGCTCTGAAAGTCTGAATATTCATGTCACAGTAACTGCAGCATGTTAGCAGAAGCTAACTAAGTCACCCTGGAAATAACTGATGCTGCTAATCCCAGTTTTTGAGTCAACTTTTGGGTCGGTGCCACTAAATGAAATGTTGTTTTCAAACAGATTGAGCCTCTCTGGTCAAAATGTCACTTTTCCCTCAATGACAGTCACAAATCAAATCATTTCTGTGCTTGTGTAAAAACACCATCATTTTTATATTTTCCCTTTTTCCAAAGTTGGGGTCATTTTGAATTGAATTAAAATCTTTTTATTTGATTCAGTTAAAAACAGTTTTATTCAAAGACACAGAGCTGATGAGCTGAACAGAAAGATTAATGCTGATTCAAACTTTTGTTTTTGGTTTAGCTTTTGAAGATTCAGAAAAATACTTGATCAAGTAAAAAAAGCAATACAATACACAAATGGAAATATAAAAAGTGTGTAAATACATGTTTAGAATATGACAAAGGCATTAAAGCTGTTTTGGAAATGTCTTCAAAAGTAGGAAAATATTATTTTTGTCTGCTGATAACAACTTTGATCAAACTTTTACTTACATCTGAGTCAAACGAGCTGTGTGGCTGCTTTTTTTCCTCTGGTGCATCAAGATGATGACATCATTAATGACATCATCAGCAAGACGAAACCAGGCCTCCATGCCTACCAGGCATGGAGGCCGCGGACACGGTTTTCTGTACTTTGTACTTTTGACCCTCTTTAAAAATGTTCAAACTCAGTGTTGATGATACAAAGGTGGATGGAATTAGCTGCTGAGACGGCAAAGAGTCACGAAAGTTACAGACAGAGGGATTTTATGCCGGGGAAACGTTATGTCATGACGTAAATTAACAGGTCAACCTGGGTGTGAAAAACCTGTGTCACTTGCAGGATCATTCGATCCGGGTAAAAAAGCTGATTAAACTGTCAACAGGAGCAGATTGTTACTGAGCTAAAAGAAGTTTTTTGGCCAGTCTGAAAGGGGTATTAGTGGAGTAACTGTGCAGAAGAGGGGGCTCTCTGATTGGTTGGTCGACCAACCAATCAGAGAGCAGACAAAGGGTCTGTTGAATATAATTTTAAGTGTGAAGAAATATAACAACACAAGCACAAATCAAAGCTGCTAATGGTCCTGAACAGAGACCGATCCGTCCTCCAGTCCCTGTGTTTCTGCCCTCAGATGAGGACTTGATCTCAGGTGCAGTCTGGGGTTCTGTTGTGGTCTCAGGTCCAGTCTGGGGTTCTGTTGTGGAGAGAAAAACAGACCTGTGAGTCCTGCACAGCCCGACACTCAACATGTTTTTACTGACAGTTCACACAAAGACTTCTCTAAAAATGTGTCTCATAAGACCCAGTGTCCAAAAATGTCCATTTTTATTATAAACTCAAACAAGTTTCCCATTAAAGGAACTAAATTCTCTTTAGATTTTCATACAGACCTCCATCAAGTGTTCTTATTCATCTTTAGTTATAAAAAAACATCCAACTGAATTAATTTATGGATCTGAAGTTCATAGAGTGACAAACATGTCCACTCAGCTGGACACCATGTGTGTGACTGTTGAACCAAATAAAAACGGATTTAATCAACAATAACAGAAACTGATTTAGTGTGTGGAAAATATGAAACAAAAACCTTTTTAATGTTGCTAACCTGACGCAGTTAAAATATCACCAGTGATGGATGGCATCCAATTTTGTGATCATGTGATCAATTACAAATTTCTCCCAATAGAAGAAGTTTTTAAATTATGGTAACCCTTAGACATAACTCAATAGGATTATATTTTTCTAACAGCAGGGATGTCTTGTTATAGAAAAATCTGCAAAATTTTCCAGGATGTTCAGCACTTCCTACATCCTGTCGGCCATCTTGCTTTTGCCTAAAAAAATGTACGTGCCATGATGGGCCAGTAGGTGGCAGTGTATGTGACGACACACCAGCAGCTACTTTGCTGGCTGATATCTGCGACTATAACAACAAAACCCGAGCACATCCAAGAGAACAGCCTTTGAACAGCTGTCTCTGCAGAGACCACAACGCAGGAGATCCATTCAGATCAAGTTTTTGACAAAGATGTGACACATGGGACCAGGACACAAAAAGTGGACACGTCAGAATAACAAGCTAATGTTTACAACACAACAGTCTATTCAGCGTAGTCTCAGTGAGGTTAATGCGTGCTGGACTCCCCTACATGGCCATGCTCAGATCTACAAAGCTTTCTGTGTGGATAATCGTGTGTAGTTGCTCTATAGGAGCCCAAAAATCAAACAAAGGCCTGAAAATGTGTCAAATAGTTCTCCTTTAACTCTTTAAATGTCAACACTGAGCCGTACAGGACTGAGCTGATGAAGATTGATCTGTTGGTGTGTTGATAGTTTCTTTTCCACTCAGCTCAAATAATTTACCTGCCACATCGATTTTGCAGTAATTCCACAACGATTCAAGACCTCTGTCAAGGTCACATTGGTAAAGACCAAATTCTTCAGTCCTGAGGGAGGACACATGAAGTCTGATTCTTCCCTCTCTGAGGACGTCTTTGTCCCACTGAACTCGTCCTTTAAAGGGACCATCCAGAGGACGCTCAACTCCGTTATCATACTCTAACAATGGGAGTTCATCGGGAAGAGTGTACACATAACAGGAGATATTATCAGACTCCAGAGAGCTGTTGGTGAAGGTCCACTCCAGAGTGACGTTCTCATTCTTGAAGACCTGATAGGAGCTCTGAGTCCATCTGCACGCTAATATTTCTGTTGACAGAGAAGAAGAAACCAAAGTCACCCTGAAGTCTATTTTTCTGCAGGACACACATCTTTACACAACAGATGACGTTTTACACTAACTTTGCAGTGCAGCTGGATCCATCTGATTTAGTAATTCAATTCAACCAGACACCAGATGATTTACTAAATCACTGGTAATAATGGTAATGATTTAACTCATGGTTTTGATCATATAAAGTAGTTTTGTGAATTTGTTTCTCCTCTAAAATATTCACATTAGTGTCATTTAAAACTGAACAGAGAGCAGAGGGACTGACCACAGACTGAGCAGGGCAGAGTGATGAACAGGAGGAGGATGAAGATCATCTTCTTCAACAGTTCAGCTCTGGGGGGAGAGGAGAAAATCCAAAGACATGAATCATGTAATTGAGAAAGTTTCAGAATTATGGACAAAAACACATCAAGCTATTTTCTCAGTTTTGAACTAAATCAGAATTTGTACAATATTTGACTTTTGCAATTAATTCTGTCTTTAAAAAGGTCATATTCTCTTTTTTGGGGCTTATTTTTATTAATCGGCCCAAATACTTAGACACAACAATAATTCAACTTGCTATTGTATATTTAATTAACTTATTAAAGATGCCCTACGCCTTCTTTTTTAACTCACTGCAGTCAAATTCAAAGTAAAGTTAATAATCACACCTGTCCAGGTAGCCATCACATTGATTTACGTTGTGACCATAGGCGCAAATCCCGGGGGGGACGCAGGGGTCATGTCCCCCCTTTCCATAAAGTTGTCCCCCCCAAAAAATTCAGTTGCAATTAATTTTCTTATAGTATAGTAATGTTTTTCTAATGGTATAATACAAGTCATGCTACTTAAAACTTACTGTTTGACGATTTTAAATACTGAAAGATCACCCCTCCCCCCCCTTTGACAGTTCTAAATACTGAAAGATCATCCGTCCCCACCTCGCGATCCCCTCAGTGGTTTGATCCAATCTCATTCTCCCGGCTGCACACACACATGCACACAAATACAGACGCACAGGCAGAGCGAAGGATCGCGACTAAGTAAGTAGCTTTCATTGAAAGACTGAACAGTTATAACTTCACTTGTTTAACAGACACACAGAGAAAATGAAAAGCAAATGTGAACTCCTTTGTCCGAAGTCTGACAGTATGCTTTAAATAAACACAAGACGCTGATTAAGCTTTCCGCCCGATGTGGTGCGTGCGCACAGACAGACACAGACTACAGAGCGCCAAGGATCGCCATTAAGTGCATTAAAACACTCAAAAATTTATAAGTTATTTATCACACCGTTTGCTGCTGGCTGGCAAACAGCCTCTCCTTTATGATGCTAAAAAGGCTGTGACAGATAGGTGACATGCTGACATCCTCATCCTCTTATTTATGACACAATATTAAACTATTTAAGATGCCTTTAGTGCGATATTGTCTGGATTTATGAATTCATTATTGTAGGCCATGATTTATTTGAGTTCTATGTTCTATTCTAGATTTATTTATTTAAAAATAAAGTAGTGATGACTTTGACTTAGATGTTGAACAGATCCAGTTTCTAACTACATTCTGACTGTTAACTTACTCCCCTTATTGTCCTCCAATTAAAATCAACACTTTTTCCATTAATTTGGGTATAAAATTATGAATATTGAGTTCATAGTGGTGTGGACGTGTCGCTTCAATGTTCATGCCAAAACATTTTTAAGAACTAAAGGAAAATTAAATCTAGGCTGATTATCCATAGTTGGTAGTTGTTCTCTCCTTAATATCTTGTGTGTGTGTGTGTCTGTGTGTGTGTGTGTGTCGCATTCATTTGGACTTTATCATTTAAATCCGTAAAGTATTGTGTATTTTTAAGTTTTGTATCATATTCAGATTTTATTTTTGTTGACAGTTTGATAAAAACATATCTTTGAAGAATAATTTGATGTTGTGTAGTTATTCACTGAAGTGTTTCTTCTAGTTTTAGCACTTGTATTGAGCTTTCAGTTCTTGTAAAGCTGCTGTAATTGTGATCAGACCAGTGTTCATGGTGAGAAAAGAAATTCTGTTTGGTCTAAACTGGTGTAATTGACACGTATAATCCAACACCACTTGGAATTACCAGTTGAGGATAAACAAACCTGCAGACATGTAGGATATGGACTTAAAAGGAACAATGACATGATTAGTCACTGTTTATAATCACAATATAAAAAAACAGCAAAAAATATAGCATTTATTTTTATGTCCTCCCCCAAAAATTGTTGTCTTAAATTTTACTGTTTATTGTCCCCCCCAACAATGAAAAGGGATTTTCGCCCCTGGTTGTGACCCAGGCTTTACACAGAGCCATAATCAAAGTCTGTGTTTAACTGGACTTATATCAGTTATTGATCTCATTAACTGCCCCTGCTGATGAGTGAGTGTTATTTTGTTGTGTCTGGTCTGTGAACTTGATGCACAGAACAGATGTTTACTGCTGAGGTGCTGCAGCATTGACGACGTGCTATCATGCTAAACTAACTCCTTTTGACAACAAACACACTGCACTGTGTTTTCTTTTCAATCCAACTTGTAGTGATCCCACTCTTATGATACTGTCTGCTGTTTGTAACACTTGATTCAACACTATGTTTCAACAGCCACATTAAAAGAATAACTAATACAGTGAGATTCAATCTGAACAATTTCTAACAAAAAGACCTTTAATAACACTGGGTGCTGCTAGAATGTTCTTACATTCAATGATACTGTCACACATTGAATATTGTATTACATGTTGGTCACTGGCAGGTGTAAATACGTGCAAAAACATAGAATCACTCTATAAAAAAGTCAATCAAGATCCTTTATAGAAAACCAGCGTCATTCCATGTTTGCAGCATTTTAAAAATGTACAACTTCATGAGTTTTTTTAGAACTTCATACATTTTAAATTTGCTTGTTTATTGTATAAGGTGCTCCATGGACTCGCTCCACCTCCCATGCCTGATTTCTTTAAAATAAGGGCCTCAACACCAGGACCTCATCGAGAGGGGACTGAGAGGTGAAACAGAAAAACAGCTTTTTGGACAAAACTCTGTTTCTGTAAAGGCAGAAAGATCTGGAACAGTCTCCCACTGGACATAAGGGAGTGTCCCACATTACAAACTTTTAAAACACAGATTAATCAAACCAGTCCTGTAACCATTAACATCCAGGGTTTTAGAAATGAACTGTGTTGTGTTGTGCTCTTATTATGATCCATTGTCCTGTTTGTGTGTGTGTGTCTTTGCCAGAATGTTTGTGTTTTATCTGCCTCTGGACAGTGGATGTAAATTAGCACTGATGCTATAATCCGGAAAATATCTACATGTACTGTTTTTTGAAAGATGTTCATTAATGTGCACCGTTCCTATTAAACAAATAAACAAATTATAGCTTGATATTTTCATGCAAGTGCAGTTAGAATAACTGCCAGAGCTATTTTTCTTGGTTATTATTGAAAATGAATGTATTTTGTGTTTGTCTTGTCTCAGTGTCATTGGGGTTCATGCATCAGGAAGGGATACAGGTTTTTTACCAGGTTGATGAGACGTGGCTTGAAATGTTTGTTAATCTTTTTTGATTCAAGTAAATGGCAAAAACTCTGAATCCTGGGTGGACATTGATTTTCTTATTGCCTGCGTACGACCCAACTGGAATGGTGAATTGTGTTTTTTTGTCAAAGTTAGTTCAATTTTTTTTAAAAGCCATTTTTATGAATATAAATAACCACTTAAACAATAACAGTTGTGTGGCATGTCTCTTTGCTGTTAACTGTTGGCAGCAGCGGTGAGTCAGTGAACGAGTTCATGGAAACAATGACTCATAACTCCAGAGTCAGTAAAAAGAATGATTCGGTCACAATTGGCACATCAGTAACCAATAGTCTCATCAAACAAGCTGCAGCACATCCTGCTCATCTCTGAGGGCTGACATCTTTAGTTCATTCAGTTTGATCACAGTTATATCATCAGGAGTCCTACACTTCTATATTTAACTTTATAATCCTACACAGGGTGTTTCTAAACACTGCCATGAGAGCACCAAACGATCCAAGGACAAACTGAACTGAAGCAAACCATCCGAGCTGCAGGTGTGACGACGCCCTAAATGTTTCAGACATTTGAGCACAGAGGAGCTCGAACACGAGGAGGAGACGTGAGAACAAAAGAAAGACCTCGTGGGTATACCTCCAAGAGCTCAAGGAGGGTCACTCAACTTCGGCATAAAGGTCACAAGATGAGTGAGACGTCTGCAGCCAGTAACAAAACACAGTGCACAGTGATGAACAGAGCCCAGAGTCTGGAGACATCTGGATGAGGCAGTCATACACAAAACATCATTATAGTCAATCAGAGACAGAAAGGATGAAGAGACAAGAGAGTTCTGAGCTCTGAGGGACAAACAGGATTTGTTCAGAGAGAAAAATCCAAGTTTGACCTTCAGTTCAGGACCAGGTTGTCAATGTGAGCCTGGAATGAGAGCTCCTGGTCAAACAGAAACCCAAGACCCTTTAATATAGAAACATTCAGGGTGTAAATGACAAAACATCATTAACACAAAGCTTACCTTTCCTATGTGAGAGTGCAGTCTTAGAGAAGCTATGTCTTGTTTAATGTGATCTTCTCTTATGCGTCTGCATCACTGAATAACCGTCATATCATTTTTCAGCTTGTTAGAGCATGTATACCAGCCTGTTCCTCCCTTTACTACACCCACTGAGCTGAGGCTGAGAGGGCTCATTTGGACTCTGTCACTTTAAATCACTGAATATATAAACTGCCATCAGCTCAGTCCTGTGTCAGTAAATGACAGACCAACAGGTTTGATGCTCCAGCATCACCTTCATGTTCACAAATACTGACCAGAGCTGTTGATCCAGCACATCACAAAATAATCTTTCATTAATGGTAATCCAGGTAAGAGCTTCAATTAAAGATGTAGTCAGTGATCATCTAATCTTCTAATGTAATGCACTATTTGTCAACACTGTATTTCTCCTCTCCATCCACAAGATGTCACCACTGACAGCATGTTGAAAAAAAAAGTCTGGTTTCAATACACAGCCTTGGCTCTGAATTTCAGCAGGTACATACTGTGGCTCAGGCCGAGCCACCAAAACATGGTACCCCCCCCACACACACACACACACACTCATGTGCAGATCAGACAGAGGGGGGAGGGGGAGTAGGAGGTAACGTAGCGTGCACAGTTAGCGTAAGAGGGAGATACAATAGGTGTAGTAGCAATGTTTGAAAAACAGCCAAAAAACAGGTCAGAGGAGCAGAAAGTGAAAAAGAAGGGCTAAGACCATGAAAGAGTGAAGACCAACATGCTTGCTTTCCGACGGTGGAGGGACCTCTGCTGATTGAAAGACCTGAAAACGGATGTGGATGTTGCCGTCTTTCTGCTGGACAGGTAAGCAACATTAGCTTTGTGGTGCTTCATATAACAGTAACAGCCGTCGTACATTCATCTGATTGTCTAATCTGCCAGAATGAACTGTTGTTGTGATGTTATCAATAATGGCAGTCGAGTTGTCTGACGAGTTGGGGTTACCTTAGCTATGTTGGTCAGCTACGCAGTTTCTACGGCCGTTTCCATGATGATGCACGTCCATCAGCTTTTGGGGTGAAGCCAGGTCTCCTCCAGTCTACATGCACCTTTCTGCTGCTGTCCAATCAGGACACTCCACCTGCAGCAAGCGTTAAAGCAGGAGCACAGGGGAGGAGGAAAAAGACAAAAACGCTCCAGTAAACAATAAATCAATGACTCAGAGTCACAACGCTAACTCATGTTCCCACACTGACATGGACTGTCACTCTGTGATCAGGAACTGAAACAGCTGTTGGTGATGTCACACCTCCACACAACACTGATTGGCTGTTGCAGCACAGCCACACCTAACATCACCTGAAAAGTTCCAAGTTTTCAAGACTGGCGACCAAGCAACGCCAAGTAAAGTAAAGACTAAACAGAGTTTCCGAGGGAACAAAGCGAGATGGCCACAGTTAAAGGACAAACTCGAGCAGTGGGTTGTTGAACAGAGAGCAGCAAGTAGAAGCGTCTCTACAGTCACTATTCGAATGAAGGCAGCAGCGCTAGCACGTGACATGAACATCAATGAATTTAGAAGGCGGTTCTTCTTGGTATTTTCGCTAATGAAGAGACATAATCTCTCCATCCGCACACGAACTACTGTCTCAGCAACTTCCAGAAGATTACCAAGAAAAAGCTGGTCACTTTCACGCATACTGCAAAACATAATCACTGAAAAGAAGATCGCCAGAGCACATCATCAACATTGACGAGGTTCCACTCACCTTTGATATACCTGTGAACCGCACTGTGGAGAAAAGCAGGGACCAGGACGGTGAATGTACGCACCACAGGGAATGAGAGGTCATCTTTCACCGTGGTTCTCGCCTGCCAGGCTAATGGCCAGAAACTTCCACCCATGGTTATCTTCAAGAGGAAGAAAAGAAAACTTTCCAGCCGGCGTCATCATCAAAGCTAACCCAAAGGGATGGATGGCTGAAGAAAATATGAGTGAGTGGCTGAGAGAAATTTACATCATGAGACCGGGTGGCTTTTTCACACAGCTCCGTCCCTATTGATCTCTGACTCGTCGCGCATATCACCGATGGTGTCAAAAACAAGTGAAGCACACCAATTGGTGCTTGCCATCATTCCGGTGGATTAACTTAAGAACTACAGCTGCTAGATATTGGTGTCAACAGAGGCGTTCAAAGCTAGATTGCTAACTGCGTGGGAGCAGTGGATGACAGAAGGCGAACACACGTTCACCAAGGCGGGGAGACAAGCGCCCGGGCGACATATGCCACTATTAGCCAATGGATCGTGGATGCCTGGGCTGATATCTCAGTCTCAACTGTGGTCTGAGCTTTCAGGAAGGCAGGAATTGTCACTGAGCTGCCAGACAACAACGCAGCGACACTGGACTGGATAATGCTGACTTTGAGGAGGACGGAGCCGTGCAAGTTGGATGCTGCACTGCCAAACTGTTCAATTCAGACACTGAAGAAGAAGAATTGATGGATCTGTGGAGGGAATAAACTGAAAAAGTGAGTTTTACGTGTTTCATTTACGTGTTTACAACTGAACAAGGCTGGGAGATATTGTGAATATGGACATTAACGTTTGAACACCGCTGAGTTATTGATTTATGGTTATATTCTTATTGCATTGTACTATTTTGAGAGGTTCTATGTTGTGATTGCACCGTTTGATTTACCCTAGCGGTGTGGGACTGTTTCTTCTACGTGTTTATGAATTAGGGAAAAGTTCCCCTCCACGTTTGTGAATTCACAAACTGCCTGATAAAAAGTTGCACTGCCTGTTATACCTTGGGTTTGGTAAAAGATAAACTGTGTTAACATTGTTTTAACGTGGGCAGCACAAATAAGAGCTGCCGGTACATACGGTACCGTATTGTGAATGCACTAACTTGTTTTGGGAGTGAACGGAGTCGTCAGAATGTTGGTTTGTATTCTATCAATAAAGTTTGACTGACTGAATTATCTGACTGTTTTGTTGACATTCCCTTTAGCACAGCCCCATCTAGTGGATGTATAATGCAACCCCAGCCACTACAGGAGCTTCAACTCAATGCGCCTTATAATGCGGTGCACCCTATATATGAAAACAGTTTTAAAATAGGCCGTTCATTGAAGGTGCGCCTTATAATCCAATGCACCTTATAGTGCAGAAAATACGGCACAAAAATCTTTTTTTAACGAACCAAAAAGGGATCAAAACTCAAAAACCAGTCCAATACAAAAAGTCCAAATATAAAAACTAAACTGAAACAAAAGTGACAAAGTATAGCAAAGTCTCACAAAAAGAAATCAACCAATCAACAGACTCTACCTAGAATGCTGAAGAACACTGAGGATGAGCACATGGTGAAACATGGAAGAGAAAATGACCCAATACACCAGGGGGAACACCAAACTCAGGTGAAACAGTCACACAGGTGGAAGGAAGCATCATCAGGAGACACAGAATGGAGGGCAGGAAAACACCACGAGGAACACAGGGATTTCAAAATAAAACAGGAAACAAGAGAGACAAGAGTCAAACCAGGCAACTTAAAGCAGCACAACTGAAGATCCTAGTTTGACCGGAGAGAGAACTCAACTACCCATGAGCTCTAGCGTGCATACTGTCGTAAGGATACAGATCTGCTGGTCGCATGCGTTTGTTTTGTAGGCGAATCACAGAAGCCAGGACTTTGCTCAAAAGTATTCTTCTGTCTTCGGCGGCTTTTTGCAGGATGGATAGTGATGAGGTAATGTATTTATTTTTGACTAAATGAAGATGTTAAAAATTGCTAAGTTCAACTTGGTTTTATTACCGTGAAGTCGCCCCCGTCCTGTTGAAGCGACAAAGTGAATAAAAGTAAAGACAACGACGAGCTGGTGATATCACACACTTGAAATAGGTCCAAACCAAATACTGGTACATTCTGGACTTGTTGTGCTGTATTTTTTTTCCTGTCAAGTTTTTTGAGGAACTTCATCATAAATTAGTCGCCCAACATACCTGATAGTAGTCGGACATCCCTCCTCGTCTTTTATTTCACGCCAGCAAGTGAACGCCAAACCGATGTTTATTTTGGTCCGAGCATTCAGCTTGTTTTTCTCTCGCTTTCTTTGTTTTGTATCCTCCGACAAAACTTTTCTCTTCCTGACATTGTTGCCTCCTCCGTGGTTAAAGCTCTGCGATAGGCATTCGCGTTTTAAACGAATCGGGAATCGGGGGATGTGACGTATGCCGTAAAGCAGTCCAAACGTGTAGTTTTTTAGCGTGGCAGGGTTCCCACCATCCACCACGAAGTTACATAGCGCCAGTGAAAGGGATACAGACCACTCCAGACCACCACAGAGGTGTCATTGAACTCATTGTAAAGTGGTGGACCATCACAATGAATATCGAAGGATCATATTATGTTTAAAAAGCTACATAGTGTTGGTTTAACAAGGATAAAGAAACAGGGACAAGGCAGTAAAACAGGGAAGGTCTAAAAAAAGAAGAAAGTACAAAGTAAGACATAACCTGACACCAGTGACCTGCTCTCCCTCTGCTGGAGGTGAAACAGAGCTGAAACATTTCTTGGGTGCATTTCAAAAGTCAACAAAACTCTTCATTAATTCCAGTCCATTTACCTTAACCCAGATTAAAACATCACAGGGTCAAGGGAAGGAGGGAATAAGTGGTAAGACGTGACAAATTACGATGTTCTGAAAATGAGAAATACATTGGGAGTTCATGGGAGGATCACACATAAGTGTTACCTCATCATCATAAGTGAGTTACCTCATCACAGCGCTGTAGCAGGAGAAGCAGCTGCAGCAGAGATTATAGCTCCATCAAGACGAACAGACAACCAGACTGGAAATAAAATACTGCTTCATAAAAAATGTTCTGATCCCACAGAGTCACTGTCTGAGCTCAGACACAACATACATGACCATATCAACACGTTAACATCACTCACTCTGCACTAAAGAGACCACAATCCTCCACAGCATGAAGACTCAAACCTGGTCTAGTTCTCAGAGTCCAGATCCTTCAAGCACATGAATTTATCCTTTTTAAAGCTGCTCCCTTCTTCTCTGTGGACACCTCTGCAGGTGTTATGTTCTAATCAGTTACCATGCTATCTGGTAGTCATCTGGAGACACTGGTGAGAGTTAAACTCAGTTCACTCTGTGGTTTATCTGTTGAAAGGGAAAGGTTTCTATGGTTTGGTTAAACCTTTGACAGATTTTGTCATCTCTATTGATGAATTAACATTTTATCTTTTGTTTAGATTATTAAGTTTAATATTAAGTTGACTTCACTGACAGGTTTGATTCTTAAGATTTTGGTGTTAAAATCTGATTCCTTTCTTTTAGGTAAAATAAAAACCCACTTTCATTCAAGTCATCCTCTGTCTTGAGGCTTGATTGCTTTCTCCCTTAAAATTAACCAAATGATTAGCTGTCACATGTATCACTAAAACACAATCCTTACAAGTTTGTAGCTTGTTGTAAAGACAACTAGGCTTTACAGTGACATCAAACTCAATATCAGTTGTTGTAAATAAAGGAGAGAAAAGCTCCAGGATCCTCAGACAGCTCCAGACCTCTGGCGTCCTCTTGTGACTAAAAGACTTCACTGCAGCTTAATGACAGGATTTTATATTGAGGGAGAAAATCAAACAGCTTTTTGTTACTTTTTTGTCACCCTGGGAATAACTGATGCTGCTAATCCCAGTTTTTTGGGTCAGTGCCACAAAATGAAATGTTGTTTTCGAACAGTTTGAGCCTCTCTGGTCAAAATGTGACTTTTCCCTCTATGACAGTCACAAATCAAATCATTTCTGTGCCTGTATAAAAACAACATCATTTTTTTCTTTTTCCCTTTTTCCAAATTTGGAGTCATTTTGAATTGAATTAAAATCTTTTTATTTGATCAGGTAAAAACAGTTTTATTCAAAGACACAGAGCTGATGAGCTGAACAGAAAGATTAAAGCTGATTCAAACTTTTGTCTTTGGATGAGCTTTTCAAGATACAGAAAAATACATTGTCAAGTAAAAAAAGCAATACAATACACAAATGGAAATATAAAAAGTGTGTAAATACATGTTTGGAATATGACAAATGCATCAAGACTGTTCTGGTAATGTCGGAAAAAAGTAGGAAACTTTTTTTTCTGCTGATAACGACTTTGATCAAACTTTTACTGACATCTGAGTCAAACAAGCTGTGTGGCTGTTTTTTTTCCTCTGATGCATCAAGCTGATGACAACATTAATGACATCATCAGCAAGACGAAACACTACCAGGCATGGAGGCCGTGGACACGGTTTTCTGTACTTTGTACTTTTGACCCTCTTTAAAAATGTTCAAACTCGGTGTTGATGATACAAAGGTGGATGGAATTAGTTGCTGAGACGTCAAAGGGTCACAAAAGTTACAGACAGAGGGATTTTATGCCGTGGGATTATTACATCATGAAGTAAATTAGTTGGTCAACCCAGGTGTGAAAAACCTTTGTCACTTGCAGGATCATTCCACCCAGGTCAAAATGCTGATTAAACCCTTTCAAACTGCTAACAGGAGCCGATTATTACTGAGCTTAAACTGATTTTTTGGACAGTCTGAAAGGGGTATTAGTGGAGTAACTGTGCAGAAGAGGGGGCTCTCTGATTGGCTGGTGGACCAACCAATCAGAGAGCAGACAAAGGGTCAGTTGAACATAATTTTAAGTGTGAAGAAATATAACAACACAAGCACAAATCACAGCTGCTAATGGTCCTGAGCCGAGACCGATCCGTCCTCCAGTCCCTGTGTTTCTGTCCTCAGTCTGGCGTTCTGTTGTGGAGAGAAGAACAGACCTGTGAGTCCTGCACAGCCCGACACTCAACATGTTTTTACTGACAGTTCACACAAAGACTTCTCTAAAAATGTGACTCCTAGGATCCAGTGTCCAAAAATGTCCGTTTTTACTATAAACTCAAACAAGTTTCCCATTGAGGAACTAAATTCTCTTTAGATTTTCATACAAACCTCCATCAAGTGTTCTTATTCATCTTGAGGTTTAAAAAAACATCCAACTGAATTAATTTATTGATCTGAAGTTCATGGAGTGACAAACATGTCCACTCAGCTGGACACCATGTGTGTGACTGTTGAACTAAATAAAAATGGATTTAACCAACAATAACAGAAACTGATTTAGTGTGTGGAAAATATGAAACAAAAGTATGTTTAATGTTGCTAACCTGATGTAGTTGAAATATCGCCAGTGATGGATGGCGTCCAATTTAGTGATCATGTGATCAATTACTAATTTCTCCCAATAGTAAACTAATATTAGAACTTTATAAATTATATAAATCATTAGATATAAATCAATAGGATTATATTTTTCTAACTTAAGGGATATCCTGTTCCAGAAAAGTCTGCTAAATTTTCCAGGATGTCCAGCTTTTCCTACATCCTGTCGGCCATCTTGCTTTTGCCTAAAAAAATGTTCATACCATGATGGGCCAGTAGGTGGCAGTGTATGTGACGACACACCAGCAGCTACTTTGTTGGCTGATATCTGCGACTATGACAACAAAACCCAAGCACATCCAAGAGAACAGCCTTTGAACAGCTGTCTCTGCAGAGACCACAAAGCATGAGATCCATTCAGATCAAGTTTTTGACAAAGATGTGACACATGGGACCAGGACACAAGAAGTGGACACGTCAGAATAACAAGCTAACGTTTACAACACAACAGTCTATTCAGCGTAGTCTCAGTGAGGTTAATGTGTGCTGGACTCCCCTACATGGCCATGCCCAGATCTACAAAGCTTTCTGTGTGGATAATTGTGTGTAGCTGCTCTATAGGAGCCCAAAAATCAAACAAAGGCCTGAAAATGTGTAAAATAGTTCTCCTTTAACTCTTTAAATGTCAACACTGAGCCGTACAGGACTGAGCAGCTCAATATTGATCTGTTGGTGTGTTGATAGTTTCTTTTCCACTCAGCTCAAATAATTTACCTGTCACAGTGATTTTGCAGAAACCCACTGCTACATCACTTCTGTCAATGGTACAATCATAAAAACCAGATTCTTCAGTCCTGAGGGAGGACACATGAAGTCTGATTCTTCTCTCTCTGAGGACGTCTTTGTCCCACTGAACTCGTCCTTTAAAGGGACCATCCAGAGGACGCTCATCTCCGTGTTCATACTCTAACAATTGGAAGCGATTGAACACATAACAGGAGATATGAAGTGAATCCAGAGATCTCTCTGTGAAGGTCCACTCCAGAGTGATGTCCTCATTCTTGAAGACCTGATAGGAGCTCTGAGCAGATCTGCACTCTAATATTTCTGTTGACAGAGAAGAAGAAACCAAAGTCACCCTGAAGTCTCTTTTTCTGCAGGACACACATCTTTACACAACAGATGACTTTTGAAACTAACTTTGCAGTGCAGCTGGATCCATCTGATTTAGTAATTCAATTCAACCAGACCCAGATGATTTACTAAATCACTGGTAATTATGATAATGATTTTATCTCATGGTTTAGATCATATAAAGTAGTTTTGTGAATTTGTTTCTCCTCCAAAATATTCACATTAGTGCCATTTAAAACTGAACAGAGAGCAGAGGGACTGACCACAGACTGAGCAGGGCAGAGTGATGAACAGGAGGAGGATGAAGATCATCTTCTTCATCAGTTCAGCTCTGGGGGGAGAGAAAAAAATCCAAAGACATGAATCAGAAAGAAAAGTTTCAGAATTATGGACAAAAACACATCAAGCTATTTTCTCAGTTTTGAACTAAATCAGAATTTTTACAATATTTGACTTTTGCAATTAATTCTGTCTTTAAAAAGGTCATATTCTCTTTTTTTGGGCTTATTTTTATTAATCGGCCCAAATACTTAGACACTACGATAATTCAACTTGCTATTGTATATTTAATTAACTTATAAAAAGATGCCCTACGCCTTCTTTTTTTACTCACTGCAGTCAAATTCAAAGTAAAGTTAATAATCACACCTGTCCAGGTAGCCATCACATTGATTTACGTTGTGACCCAGGCTTTACACAGAGCCATAATCAAAGTCTGTGTTTTACTGGACTTATATCAGTTATTGATCACATTAACTTCTTCTGTTGATGTATCATGAGTGTTATTTTGTTGTGTCTCGCCTGTGGACTTGATGCACAGAACAGATGTTTACTGCTGAGGTGCTGCATCATTGATGACGTGCTATCGTGCTAAGCTAACTCCGTTTGACAACAAACACACTGCGCTGTGTTTTCTTTTCGATCAAACTTGTAGTGATCCCACTCTTATGATACTGTCTGCTGTTTGTAACACTTTATTCAACACTATGTTTCAACAGCCACATTAAAAGAATAACTAATACAGTGAGATTCAATCTGAACAATTTCTAACAATAAGACCTTTAATAACACTGGGTGCTGCTAGAATGTTCTTACACTCAATGATACTGTCACACATTGAATATTGTGTTACATGTTGGTCACTGGCAGGTGTGAATACATGCAAAAACATAGAATCACTCTATAAAAAAATCACTCAAGACCCTTTATAGAAAACCAGTGTCATTCTATGTTTGCAGCATTTTAAAAATGTAAAACTTCATGAGTTTTTAGAACTTCATACATTTTAAATTTGCTTGTTTATCATGTAAGGTGCTCCATGGACTCGCTCCGCCTCCCATGCCTGATTTCTTTTAAATAAGGGCCTCAACACCAGGGCCTCATCGAGAGGGGGCTTAGAGGTGAAACAGAAAAACAGCTTTTGGACAAAACTCTGTTTCTGTAAAGGCAGAAAGATCTGGAACAGTCTCCCACTCAACATAAGGGAGTATGCCACATTACAAACTTTTAAAATGCACATTAATCAAACCAGTCCTGGAACCATTAACATCCAGGGTTTTAGAAATGAACTGTGTTGTGTTGTGCTCTTATGATCTTTTGTCCTGTTTTTGTGTGTGTGTGTCTTTGCCAGAATGTTTGTGTTTTATCTGCCTCTGGACTGTGGATGTAAATTAGCACTGATGCTCTTATCCGGAAAATATTTACATCTATTGTTTTTTGAAAGATGTTCATTAATGTGCACTGTTCCTATTAAACAAATAAATAGATAAATAAATTATAGTTTGGTACATTCATGCTAGTTCATTTGGAAAAAAAAAAAAAAAAAACTGTCGGAGCTATTTTTCTTGGTTATTATTGAAAATGAATGTATTTTGTGTTTGTCTTGTCTCGGGGTCATTGGTGTTCATGCATCAGGAAGGGATACAAGTTTTTTACCAGGTTGATGAGACGTGGCTTGAAATGTTTGTTAATCTTTTTGATTCAAGTAAATGGCAAAAACTCTGAATCCTGGGTGGACATTGATTTTCTTATTGCCTGCATACGACCCAACTGGAATGGTGAATCGTGTTTCTTTGTCAAAGTTAGTTCAATTTTTTTTAAAAGCCATTTTTATGATAAATAAGCACTTAAACAAGAACAGTTGTGTGGCATGTCTCTTTGCTGTTAACTGTTGGCAGCAGCGGTGAGTCAGTGAACGAGTTCATGGAGACAATGACTCATAACTCCAGAGTCAGTAAAAAGAACGATTCGGTCATGATTGGCACATCACTAAACAACAGTGACAACAAACAAGCTGCAGCACGTCCTGCTCATCTCTGAGGGCTGACATTCTTTAGTTCATTCAGTTTGATCACAGTTATCTCATCAGGAGTCCTACACTTCTATATTTAACTTTATAATCCTGCACAGGGTGTTTCTAAACACGGCCATGACAGCACCAAACGATCCAAGGACAAACTGAACTGAAGCAAACCATCTGAGCTGCAGGTGTGACGACGCCCTAAATGTTTCAGACATTTGAGCACAGAGGAGCTCGAACACGAGGAGGTGATGTGAGAACAAAAGAAAGACCTCGTGGAGCTCAAGGAGGGTCACTCAGCTTTGGCATAAAGGTCACAAGATGAGTGAGACGTCTGCAGCCAGTAACAAAACACAGTGCACAGTGATGAACAGAGCACAGAGTCTGGAGACATCTGGATGAGGCAGTCATATACAAAACATCATTATAGTCAATCAGAGACAGAAAGGATGAAGAGACAAGAGAGTTCTGAGCTCTGAGGGACAAACAGGATTTGTTCAGAGAGAAAAATCCAAGTTTGACCTTCAGTTCAGGACCAGGTTGTCAATGTGAGCCTGGAATGAGAGCTCCTGGTCAAACAGAAACCCAAGACCCTTTAATATAAAAACATTCAGGGTGTAAATGACAAAACATCATTAACACAAAGCTTACCTTTCCTATGTGAGAGTGCAGTCTTAGAGAAGCTATGTCTTGTTTAATGTGATCTTCTCTTATGCATCTGCATCACTGAATAACCGTCATATCATTTTTCAGCTTGTTCGAGCATGTATACCAACCTGTTCCTCCCTTTACTACACCCACTGAGCTGAGGCTGAGAGGGCTCATTTGGACTCTGTCACTTTAAATCACTGAATATATAAACTGCCATCAGCTCAGTCCTGTGTCAGTAAATGACAGACCAACAGGTTTGATGCTCCAGCATCACCTTCATGTTCACAAATACTGACCAGAGCTGTTGTTCCAGCACAGCACAAAATAATCGTTCATTAAAGGTAATCCAGGTAAGAGCTTCAATTAAAGATGTAGTCAGTGATCATCTAATCTTCTAATCTAATGCACTATTTGTCAACATCACTGTATTTCTCCTCTCCATCCACAAGATGTCACCACTGACAGCATGTTGAAAAAAAAGTCTGGTTTCAATACACAGCCTTGGCTCTGAATTTCAGCAGGCAAATACTGTGGCTCGGGCCGAGCCACCAAAACATGGTACCCCCCCCCCACACACACACACACAAACACACACACACACTCATGTGCAGATCAGACAGAGGGGGGAGGGGGAGTAGGAGGTAACGTAGCGTGCACAGTTAGCGTAAGAGGGAGATACAATAGGTGCAGTAGCAATGTTTGAAAAACAGCCAAAAAACAGGTCAGAGGAGCAGAAAGTGAAAAAGAAGGGCTAAGACCATGAAAGAGTGAAGACCAACATGCTTGCTTTCCGACGGTGGAGGGACCTCTGCTGCTTGAAAGACCTGAAAACGGATGTGGATGTTGCCGTCTTTCTGCTGGACAGGTAAGCAACATTAGCTTTGTGGTGCTTCACATAACAGTAACAGCCGTCGTACATTCATCTGATTGTCTAATCTGCCAGAATGAACTGTTGTTGTGATGTTATCAATAATGGAAGTCGAGTTGTCTGACGAGTTGGGGTTACCTTAGCTATGTTGGTCAGCTACGCAGTTTCTACGGCCGTTTCCATGATGATGCACGTCCATCAGCTTTTGGGGTGAAGCCAGGTCTCCTCCAGTCTACATGCACCTTTCTGCTGCCATCCAATCAGGACACTCCACCTGCAGCAAGCGTTAAAGCAGGAGCACAGAGGGAGGAGGAAAAAGACAAAAACGCTCCAGTAAACAATAAATCAATGACTCAGAGTCACAACACTAACTCATGTTCCCACACTGACATGGACTGTCACTCTGTGATCAGGAACTGAAACAGCTGTTGGTGATGTCACACCTCCACACAACACTGATTGGCTGTTGCAGCACAGCCACACCTAACATCACCTGAAAAGTTCCAAGTTTTCAAGACTGGCGACCAAGCAACGCAAGTAAACGCCAAGTAAAGAAGACTAAACAGAGTTTCCGAGGGAACAAAGCGAGATGGCCACAGTTAAAGGACAAACTCGAGCAGTGGGTTGTCGAACGGAGAGCAGCAAGTAGAAGCGTCTCTACAGTCACTATTCGAATGAAGGCAGCAGCGCTAGCACGTGACATGAACATCAATGAATTTAGAGGCGGTTCTTCTTGGTATTTTCGTTTAATGAAGAGACATAATCTCTCCATCCGCACACGAACTACTGTCTCGCAGCAACTTCCAGAAGATTACCAAGAAAAGCTGGTCACTTTCCACGCATACTGCAAAAACATAATCACTGAAAAGAACATCGGGCCAGAGCACATCATCAACATTGACGAGGTTCCACTCACCTTTGATATACCTGTGAACCGCACTGTGGAGAAGAAGGGGACCAGGACGGTGAATGTACGCACCACAGGGAATGAGAGGTCATCTTTCACCGTAGTTCTCGCCTGCCAGGCTAATGGCCAAAAACTTCCACCCATGGTTATTTTCAAGAGGAAGAAAAGAAAACTTTCCAGCCGGCGTCATCATCAAAGCTAACCCAAAGGGATGGATGGATGAAGAAAAGATGAGTGAGTGGCTGAGAGAAATTTACATCATGAGACCGGGTGGCTTTTTTCACACAGCTCCATCCCTACTGATCTACGGCTCGATGCGCGCATATCACCGATGGTGTCAAAAAACAAGTGAAGAACACCAATTCGGTGCTTGCCATCATTCCGGGTGGATTAACTTAAGAACTACAGCTGCTAGATATTGGTGTCAACAGGGCGTTCAAAGCTAGATTGCGAACTGCGTGGGAGCAGTGGATGACAGAAGGCGAACACACGTTCACCAAGACGGGGAGACATTGCCGGGCGACATACGCCACTATTGGCCAATGGATCGTGGACGCCTGGGCTGATATCTCAGTCTCAACTGTGGTCTGAGCTTTCAGGAAGGCAGGAATTGTCACTGAGCTGCCAGACAACAACGGCGACACTGACTCGGATAATGCTGACTTTGACGAGACGGAGCCGGGCATGTTAGATGCCGTATTCGCCAAACTGTTCAATTCAGACACCGAAGAAGAAGAATTCGATGGATCTGTGGAGGGGGAATAAACTGAAAAAGTGAGTTTTACGTGTTTCATTTACGTGTTTACAACTGAACAAGGCTGGGAGATATTGTGAATATGGACATTAACGTTTGAACACCGCTGAGTTATTGATTTATTGTTATATTCTTATTGCATTGCACTATTTTGAGAGGTTCTATGTTGTGATTGCACCGTTTGATTTACCCTAGCGGTGTGGGACTGTTTCTTCTACGTGTTTATGAACTAGGGGAAAGTTCCATCCACGTTTGTGAGTGCACAAACTGCCTGATAAAAAGTTGCACTGCCTGTTATATCTTGGGTTTGGTAAAAGATAAACTGTGTTAACATTGTTTTAACGTGGGCAGCACAAATAAGAGCTGCCGGTACATACGGTACCGTATTGTGAATGCACTAACTTGTTTTGGGAGTGAACGGAGTTGTCAGAATGTTGGTTTGTATTCTATCAATAAAGTTTGACTGACTGAATTATCTGACTGTTTTGTTGACATTCCCTTTAGCACAGCCCCATCTAGTGGATGTATAATGCAACCCCAGCCACTACAGTAGCTTCTACTCAATACGCCTTATCATGCGGTGCACCCTATATATGAAAACAGTTTTAAAATAGGCCGTTCATTGAAGGTGCGCCTTATAATCCAATGCACCTTATAGTGCAGAAAATACGGCACAAAAATCTTTTTTAAACGAACCAAAGAGGGATCAAAACTCAAAAACCAGTCCAATACAGAAAGTCCAAATATAAAAACTAAACTGAAATAAAATGACAAAGTATAGCAAAGTCTCACAAAAAGAAATCAACCAATCAACAGACTCTACCTAGAATGCTGAAGAACACTGAGGACGAGCACATGGTGAAACATGGAAGACAAAATGACCCAAAACACCAGGGAGAACACCAAACTCAGGTGAAACAGTCACACAGGTGGAAGGAAGCATCATCAGGAGACACAGAGGGGAGGGCAGGAAAACACCACGAGGAACACAGGGATTTCAAAATAAAACAGGAAACAAGAGAGACAAGACCAGAGGTGGAAAAAGTACTGAAAAATTGTAATTGAGTAAAAGTATCTTTACTTTGCTTAAATCCTACTCAAAGCAAAAGTAAAAGTACCCATCTATAAATTTACTCGAGTAAAAGTACAAAAGTACATCATTTAAAATGGAATTTGAGTAAAAGTTACTTAGTTACTTTCAGTTATTTAATGCAAAAAAAAAGGATGAGCCATGAATCAAATCCAGCACAAGTTGTTTTCATCAACTTCGAGGCATATTAAAGTACACATCCACACTTGTAAAAGCTCGGCTGAGCTCAGTAACATGATCCTCTTACTTCCTCACAATACAAGGACAACAAGGACAGTCACAACCTGTACTGTAATGTGCAAACTATTTTCAGTCATATTGTCCAACTGACAACACTACAATTAGAATAAAGAAAATTAAACCAGAATCAAAGTATTCAAAACACAAAATGCACACAAAATAAAGTGCCCACAGGATCCCACAATTCAAAAATAAAATGCCCGTGCAGGATCCTGCTATTCACAATAAATCTCTCCATATCCATATCTCCATATCTTGGTCAGCAACAACAGCCATCTTCCACCGTAGATCCAATTATGAGACATATGCTGGGCGCAAGACAAGGCAAGGTAATGCAATTGACTTTCACTTCCGACACAGGGTTTTCACCAAGATTTAATTTTTTTTTTTCACTATCAATATTGTACTCAGTAAATCTATAGGGGGTTCAAATGTAATGAAGTAAAAATACTTGGGTCAAAATGTACTCGAGTAAAAAGTAAAAATTACATATTTCAAAAACTACTTAGAAAATTACAAATTACTCATAAAAAGTACTCAATTACAGTAACATGAGTAAATGTAATTACACTTTCCACCCTGACAAGACACAAACCAGGTTCCTGATTTCCTGGCGATGATGAAAAATATGTAAATGAGCGATTTTGCAGAGATTATGTCCCGCTGAAGCTCCTTATAGGGCAAAAATCGCCTATTTCGCTATATATTTTTTTCATCCATCGCCAGTGTTACATAAAGTCAGCTCATCTACCCTCTTCAGGTGGGTCAGCTGACCTGGTAAACAAACTTTTTGATGACGCCATAGCCGCTACGACACAAAGGTACAGCTGACCTACTTTTTAGCCGGCAGTGCTGGAGCAACATGGCAGAGTATTTATCTGATGTCAAGAGAGACTACGACTTACCTGTTTGAGTCTGAGTACACGGACAAGGAGCTCCATGAGAGAAGGATGCAGAGGGAGAAAGACGAACAGCTGGCTCGACAACAACAAACAGGAGCACGCCCATGACTCAATGCTAACCGGGCAAGGCTAGGACAGTGTTCGCTTATAGCAACAGAAGAGGAGTGTGTTAGCTGCTCAGAGGGACTTGAAACCGCTGACAAGCCGTATGGATCTATCCAGGAATATATGTCTGACTACTCTGGAGGATTTCTCTGCAATGACAAACCGGCTGTGGTAGAGACGAGCGATTTTTGCAGAGATTACGCCCCGCTGCGCTGAAGCCTGTTGCGGGCTCCCGCTAAGGCGTGCTACATCGTTGGATCTAACAATCTCTGAAGGACTCCGAGCTGCACGATGTTTGTCTGAGTGAGTATATGAGCATGCACAAACCTAAAAATAAGGTCCAGGTGTCAAAATACCGGAGTTTCCCTTTAAAGCAGCACAACTGAAGATCCTAGTTTGACCGGAGAGAGAACTCAACTACCCATGAGCTCTAGCGTGCATACTGTCGTAAGGATACAGATCTGCTGGTCGCATGCATTTGTTCTGTAGGCGAATCACAGAAGCCAGGACTTCACTCTAAAGTATTCTTCTGTCTTCAGCGACTGTTTGCAGGATGGATAGCGACGAGGTAATGTATTTATTTTTGACTAAATGAAGATGTTAGAAATCGCTAGGTTCAACTTGATTTTATTACCGTGAAGTCGCCCCCGTCCTGTTGAAGTGATAAAGTGAATAAAAGTAAAGATACCAACGAGCTGGCGATATCACACACTTGAAACAGGTCCAAACCAAATACTGGTTCTGGATTTGTTGTACTGTACTTTCTTTCCTGTCAAGTTTTTTTTGAGGAACTTCATCATAAATTAGTCGCTCAACATACCTGATAGTAGTCGGTCATCCCTCCTCGTCTTTTATTTCACGCCAGTGAGTGAACGCCGAACCAATGTTTATTTTGGTCCGAGCATTCAGCTTGTTTTTCTCTCACTTTCTTTGTTTTGTATCCTCCGACAAAACTTTTCTCTTCCTGACGTTGCTGCCTCCTCCGTGGTTAAAGCTCTGCGATTGGCATTCGTGTTTTAAAAGAATCGGGAATCGGGGGATGTGACGTACGCCGTAAAGCAGTCCACACGTGTAGTTTTTTTAGTGTGGCAGGGTTCCCATCATCCACCTCGAAGTTACATAGCGCCAGTGAAAGGGATACAGACCACTCCAGACCACCACAGAGGTGTCATTGAACTCATTGTAAAGTGGTGGACCATCACAATGAATATCGAAGGATCATATTATGTTTGAAAAGCTACATAGTGTTGGTTTAACAAGGATAAAGAAACAGGGACAAGACAGTAAAACAGGGAACAGAAGGTCTAAAAAAAGAACAAAGTACAAAGTAAGACATAACCTGACACCAGTGACCTGCTCTCCCTCTGCTGGAGGTGAAACAGAGCTGAAACATTTCTTGGGTGCATTTCAAAAGTCAACAAAACTCTTCCTTAATTCCAGTCCATTTAGCTTAACCCAGATTAAAACATCACAGGGTCAAGGGAAGGAGTGAATAGGAGGTAAGACTTGACAAACTACGATGTTCTGAAAATGAGAACTACATTGGGAGTTCATGGGAGGATCACACATAATGCATGGTAAAACTGTACAAGGTGTGAAAATGAAGAATAAATCCTCTAATGAATGCCAAACCTGCATAAATAACTTCAGTAAAGCTGTGGGTAGCTGAGCTCTGCCCTTTACTCAATGTTTTCACCTTTATGTCAGTAATTCTGATCTTTTTATGTCAAAGAAAAACATGAACTCAAGTGATGAAACAGCGAAACAGCACATCTAAACAGTAAAAAGAGGATCTACATCTGAACAAATGTTCTTTAACTAACATAATATAAAAACATTCAGGATGTAAATGCCAAAACATCATCATGAACACAAAGCTTATCTTTTATTAGTGAGAGTCTGTCAGAAACTTCGACTTTTCCATTTCACTTCTTCTTCTTCATTGATGAGTTGTATTTCAGAGCATGAACACAAACCCAAAAATACAAAAATATTCAGAATCACTCCATGTATTACTCCGTCAATACTCCATGAGACTCTTCCACAGGGCTGAACCTTATAGCTCTTCAGGTCTGACTCCACTTATTACTCCATCGATCTTCGGCTGACTCTAAGGCCTGACTCCACGTATAACTCCATCGATCTTCTGCTGACTCTAAGGCCTGACTCCACGTATAACTCCATCGATCTTCTGCTGACTCTAAGGTCTGACTCCATGTATAACTCCATCGATCTTCTGCTGACTCTAAGGCCTGACTCCATGTATAACTCCATCGATCTTCTGCTAACTCTAAGGCCTGACTCCACAGATTAATCTGCCCATTTCTTACCCTGTCAGACTACATATGGACTGACTCTCACAGGTCTAAGGGCTGACTGCATTCCTGAAGCTGTTTACCTGATCTGACTCTTCGGATGTGATGTGACAAGATGTTTAAACCAGAATAACCAGCTGTAACACATAACTGCCAAAAAAACAGGTTCAGGTCCAACGCTGGTTGGAGCTCCAGGTGAACACTTTGTTCCTAAATCAGTGCCATAAATGAAATCTTCTTACAGCACACGGCCTGGAGATGATGCTGTTTGACCTCCTGAGGGTCATGACAGGGGGTCACAGTTCAGTCTGGTTCTTCAGTGTTTGGGAGAATTTCCAATCTCCAAACTGTTTCCAATGTTTCTGCTGTTTTGTTGCTGTGTGGCAGGTATTTGTGAACATGAAGGTGATCTTGGAGCCTCAAACCTGTTGGCCTGTCAGTCTACACATAAGCTAACAAACTTCAGAGGTGGAAAGAGTGCACGGATATTGTTCTCATGTAAAAACAGGGCTGTTCAAAATAACGTCAGGACCCCTGAGAGACCCCATAAGGGCCCTGCTCAGATGTTATTGTCACTCTTGGACTGTTTGGTTGTTCCACGCTTTGTTTTGATATTTATGAAAACAGAAATGGATCCACATTTCAGTATAAACAACTGCACCAAGCTATATATATGAAAAAATATAGCCGAAATAAGCGATTTTGCAGAGATTATGTTCCGCGCTGAAGCTCCTTATAGGGCAAAATCGCTCATTTCGGCTATATTTTTTCATCCATCGCCAGTGTTATCATAAAGTCAGCTCATCTACCCTCTTCAGGTGGGTCAGCTGACCTGGTAAACAAACTTTTGATGACGTCATAGCCGCGCGACACAAAGGTACAGCTGACCTACTTTTAGCCGGCAGTGCTGAGCAACATGGCAGAATATTTATCTGATGCTGAAGAGTCAGACTACGACGACCTGTTTGAGTCTGAGTACACGGACGGGGAGCTCCATGAAAGAAGAATGCAGAGGGAGAGAGACGAACAGCTGGCTCGTGAACAACAAACAGGAGCACTTCCACGACTCAATGCTAACTGCTGGTGCGCTTTTGGACAGTGTTCGCCTACAGCAACAGAAGAGGAGTGTGTTTGCTGCTCAGAGTGGGACTTGAAACCGGCTGACAAGCGTATGGATCTATCCAGGAATATATGTCTGACTACTCTGGAGGATTTCTCTGCAATGACAAACCGGGCTGTGGTAGAGATGAGCAATTTTGCAGAGATTACGTCCCGCGCTGAAGCTCCGTTGCCGTGGCCCCCGCTAAGTGCGGCTACATCGGTTGGATCTAAATAACTTCTGAAGGACTCCGAGCTGCACGATGTTTGTCTGAGTGAGTATATGAGCATGCACAAACCTAAAAATAAGGTCCAGGTGTCAAAATACCGGAGTTTCCCTTTAAGGCTGTTTTGGAAATGTCTTCAAAAGTAGAAAAATATTATTTTTTTTCTGCTGATAACAACTTTGATCAAACTTTTACTGACATCTGAGTCAAACGAGCTGTGTGGCTGTTTTTTTTCCTCTGATGCATCAAGCTGATGACATCATTAATGACATCATCAGCAAGACGAAACCAGGCCTCTATGTCCATGGAGGCCGTGGACACGGTTTTCTGTACTTTGTACTTTTGACCCTCTTTCAAAATGTTCAAACTTGGTGTTGATGATACAAAGTTGGATGAAATTAGCTGCTGAGACGACAAAGAGTCACAAAAGTTACAAACAGAGTGATTTTATGTCAGGGAAACGTTATGTCATGACGTAAATTAACAGGTCAACCTGGGTGTGAAAAACCTGTGTCACTTGCAGGATCATTCGATCCGGGTAAAAATGCTGATTAAACCCTTTCAAACTGCCAACAGGAGCCAATTGTTACTGAGCTAAAACTGTTTTTTAGGCCAGTTTGAAAGGGGTATTAGTGGAGTAACTGTGCAGAAGAGGGGGCTCTCTGATTGGCTGGTGGACCAACCAATCAGAGAGCAGACAAAGGGTCTGTTGAATATAATTTTAAGTGTGAAGAAATATAACAAAACAAGCACAAATCAAAGCTGCTAATGGTCCTGAACAGAGACCGATCCGTCCTCCTGTCCCTGTGTTTCTGCCCTCAGATAAGGACTTGATCTCAGGTGCAGTCTGGGGTTCTGTTGTGGTCTCAGGTGTAGTCTGGGGTTCTGTTGTGGTCTCAGGTGTAGTCTGGGGTTCTGTTGTGGTCTCAGGTGTAGTCTGGGGTTCTGTTGTGGAGAGAAGAACAGACCTGTGAGTCCTGCATAGCCTGACACTCAACATGTTTTTACTGACAGTTCACACAAAGACTTCCCTAAAAATGTGTCTCATAGGACCCAGTGTCCAAAAACGTCCACTTTTATTATAAACTCAAACAAGTTTTCCTTTAAAGGAACGAAATTCTCTTTAGATTTTCACACAAACTTCCATCAAGTTTTCTTATTCATCTTTAGGTATAAAAAAAATCTAAATGAATTATTTTATGGATCCAAAGTTCATGGAGTGACAAACATGTCCACTCAGCTGGACACCATGTGTGTGACTGTTGAACCAAATAAAAATGGATTTAACCAACAATAACAGAAACTGATTTAGTGTGTGGAAAATATGAAACAAAAGCATTTTTAATGTTGCTAACCTGATGCACTTGAAATATTGCAAGTGATGTATCTCAGTTTAATCATACACACCCTTTCTCTCTTTCTCTCACACTACTGATGTACATAGACAAAACTTGGTTTATCATATTTTATTTTTTGTTTTTGCTCACTAGTCTCGGCGCCCTGCACCCTGTAATGGCATTTTGCTCTACTGCTTGTTTTGTTGTTATTTGTGTCCCCCCCTACTGTTTGTTTTGTTGTTTGTGTTTTTAATTGCTCTGCTCCATTTTGTACTGCAGGTCCTGATGTGCACACCATACAGCATTCTCAAAGCAGTTCGCACTCACACACATGCACACATAGAGTCATCATTCATATCACACAGCTACAATCATTAATGCGCACAACATGGCATCATTAACATTTGTAACATGGAACATTAGGGGTATTGGCACCCAGACAAAAAGAACCAAAATATTTAATCACCTAAACGATCTTAAAGCAGATATTTGCCTACTACAGGAAACACACCTTTCAGACTCAGACCATGACAAATTAAAATCAGCACAGTTTTCTAACAGTTTCTCAGCCCCTTATAACTCCAGACAAAGAGGTGTATGTATCTTGATAAATAAAAAAAATCCATTTATCCATAACACAACCATCACAGATCCTGAAGGACGTTTTATAATCATAAATATATCCATAAACAATAATCCGGAAACAATTGGCAATATCTACGGCCCAAACAACGACGATCCTTCCTTTTTTTTTAAACTTCTTCAATTCTCTATCAAATATTTCCAATGGCCCAATAATTATAGGAGGCGATTTTAACACAACTATTAACCCAACTCTTGATAAATCTAAAATAATAAGAAATAACCATTTCTGGCAATCTACTAATACCATAAAACAATTCATGAGTGATCTTGGTCTTGGCGATGGCTGGCGATTACAACACCCATCTTCTAGAGAATACTCTTTCTACTCCCCTGTTCACCACTCCTACTCACGCATTGACCTCTTTTTGACTAGCAACTCAATTATATCACAGATCTCCGATTCAAAAATTCACCCTATAATTATTAGTGATCATGCTCCAGTAACTTTCAGTTGGAACCCTATTAACCAACCCAAACGAACCATTAAATGGCGTTTTAACTCATCTCTTCTAAAAGACCCAGAATTTGACAGCTATCTCAGGAGAGAGTGGGCCTCCTTCCTTGAAATAAATGATTCCCCGGAGACATCACCTACCATTCTTTGGGAAACAGGTAAAGCAGTCCTCACGGGTAAAGTCATATCATTCTCTGTCAATAAGAAAAAAAGAGAAAAGGAATATGAAATGAAATTAGAACAAAAAATAAAGCTATTAGATACGCAGAATGCAAGCAACCCAACAGAAGAAACACAGAAAGAATTAAGAAAGTATCAGGCCCAGCTAAATGAGATTCTAAATAAGAGAGCCCAGTTTTTAATTCAAAGGCTCAGACAAGAAAACTTCCATCATAACAACAAATCTGGTAAATACTTAGCAAATCTAATTAAACAAAATAAAGAGAGAACAACAATCACAACTATTAAAGACTCATCAGGGAAGCCTACCAATTCGCCAGAGGAAATAAACAAAATATTCAAAAAATTTTACGCTAACCTTTACTCATCGACAAATGAACCTAGACAGGAAGACATCGATTTATTTCTCAACAAAGTCAAACTTCCAAAGATTGCTCCAGAACAATCGAAAGTTTTAGATACACCATTAACAGAAACAGAACTTTCTGCAGCCCTACCCCTTATGCCAAATAACACAGCTCCAGGTCCTGATGGCTTCCCTGCTGAATTTTATAAACAATTCTGGCCAATTCTATCCCCTCTCTTTATGAGAGCAATAACTGAAATAAAATTAAAGTCTAGATTTCCAACACATATGAATACAGCAGAAATTTCACTCATCCAGAAACCTAATAAAGATCCAACCCTCCCATCAAACTATCGTCCCATCTCCTTAATCAATGTAGATATAAAAATCATCAGTAAAGCTCTAGCACACAGGATAGAAAAAATAATTCCTTCTATAATCCACCACGATCAGACTGGTTTCATCAAAGGTAGACAGTCATCCAGTAACACCCGTAGATTACTCAACTGAATCCATTATTCATCTTTACAAAAGGTAGACACCATCATAGCAACATTAGATGCAGAAAAAGCTTTTGACAGAGTAAACTGGAAAACTCTCTTTAGTACTCTTAAAAAATTTGCCTTCGGGGACTCATTTATTCACTGGATTAAAACTCTGTACACTGCTCCTTCAGCTACTGTCACCACCAATGGACTAACCTCACAGAGATTCACACTACATAGGGGTACAAGGCAGGGATGCCCACTCTCCCCTGCACTATTCACCCTCTTTATAGAGCCTTTGGCAGCAGCTATACGTCAGAATGTTCGCATCAAGGGAATTCAGACATCCCAAATCCAACATAAGATTAGTTTGTATGCGGATGACATTTTACTGTTTCTACAAGACCCTCAATCGTCTCTGCAGGAAACAGTGAATCTCATTGAATCATTCTCCAAGATCTCAGATTACTCAATAAACTGGAACAAATCCTCTATTCTTCCATTACACTACACCAGATGGGATGCAGCATGTCATATATCACCTATACCCTTATGTTCAGGCCACATCACTTACCTGGGCATTAACATTTCCTCCAGGCTGTCAGAGCTGATTGGACTAAATTTCACTCCCTTGCTCAAAAAAATAGAAAGTGACCTCCAACGTTGGATGAACTTACCACTATCCATATTAGGAAGAATAGCAACCATTAAAATGACAGTACTTCCAAAAATAAACTACCTTTTTTCAATGATTCCAATTCATCCAACTCTTCCTTGGTTCAAGGCTATAGATTCAATGTTCAGTAAGTTTTATTGGAAAAATAAAACACCAAGGATCAAACTTACAACTCTGCAAAAACCAAAATTGCAAGGCGGCTTAGATGCCCCACACATCCACCACTACTCTTTGGCAAATCAACTACAGTATATTTACAAATGGACACATCCAATTCAGACATCACCTGGTTGGATATAGAACAAACAATCTGTGATGATATACCTATTTCAGACCTCCCATTCCTCAGTCAAACCATCAAGCATCATCCTTGTTTTAAAGCAGGAACTATTGCCTCAGCACTCACAGCCTGGTGGAAATTCCACAAAAAAACAAACTCTCACCTTGCACCTTCCAACTTCACTCCAATCTGGCACAACCCTGATTTTCTAAGTAACAAAAAACCACTTCACCTGCATGCGTGGGCTGAAAAAGGCATCACACATCTTAAGCATATCTTTCACAATAATAGTCTGGTACCATTCCACCACCTGGTCCAAGACTTTGGCATCGGAAACAATAGCTTCTTACAATATTTACAAGTCAAATCATCTATCCAATCCAAGATAAATATAAGCTCCACCAATCTGTCTCTTCCTCCATCAACTGAGGAGCTAATTAACATACTCTCTCCAAAAAAGCTTCTTTCCAAAATATATAAATAATACTACTACACACTGATAATTCCATTACATTGCCCTCCAGTAAATGGGAAGAGGATCTCTCTATTGCTCCTGATGCCGATTTCTGGGCTACAATTTTAGAAAACATTTATTTTATGACCAAAAATGCAAATCTCCAGCTAATACAGTATAAAATCATTCACAGAACCCACTATACTGCACAAAAGCTGTTTAAAATGGGTTTTAGGACAGAACTATGTTCATATTGCACAGAGAACTGCCCTGACACCTATATTCACGCCACCTGGCAATGCGCACCTGTTAGGCAGTTCGGGTTAAAAGTCACAGAGTCCCTATCTCTCATTCTGGGAAGCCACATCCCACTTTCTCCCTCACTCTGCTTACTTGGTGATGTGTCTTCACTTAACTTCCACACAAGCAAAAATAAACTCCTTCTTGTGGCCCTAGCCATTGCCAAGAAAACGATTCTCTTAAACTGGAAATCAAGGAACTCCCTAAATTTAGCCCAGTGGAAAAATCTCCTCTCGGAGTATGTCTCCCTGGAAAACCTGGCTTTAAACAACACTGCAGAACATCAAGACCACTGGTCACTTTTTCTTGATTTTTTACACACCTAAACCCCCAAGTATTTAAATCCCATTTTGCCATACCTATCTCTTTTCTTTTTTTCTGTCTGCCAATACCCCACACACACACTCACACACACACATGCAGACGCACCCACTATACACAAACTAGCGCTGCCGTTTTGCTCTGTTTTCCGCTTCCTCTCTTTTTTAATATTTAAATTTAGCTCAGTTCCCTGGGACCCAGAGATAGTAAGTATACTCTGGTGAGTATACTCTGGTGACGGTAGTTGGGGTATCTTTCCACCGAGTTACCCAGATTTGACCCGCTGCTCTGTGGGGCCCGCTGGCCTTGCGGCTTCCTTATGGGGTGCTGGGGTGCCTGTGGCTTGCCTCCTGCGCCCTGGGGCTTCTGGGCCTGGGTGTGGTTGTCCGGGTCTTGGGGTGGCCCTGGCCTTTTCTCGCGGAGGCGCTTTGGTCGGCTCTAGGGCTTTGGGGGTTTGGGCCCCTCCGTGGGGGGCTCGTGCTTCTCCCTTCCTGCTGTCTGCCCTGCGGCCCCTTCCCTCCTCCTTCCCCCTCGCCCGCCCTCCCCTTCCCCTCGCGAGGGGCTGGGGGCCTCCAGCCACCTGGGGGTCTGCCGTTGGGTCCTGGTTCCTCCCCGGGGTGGGGGGGTGGGGGGGTGACTCTGGTGCCGCAGCACGTGGGGTCATCACCCAGGCCTGGTGGGGCAGCTGCAGAGACCCCCATGGAGGGAGGTTCCGGCAGTGGGAGTCACCTGGTGCCAGTCCTGCCTCCCTTGGTGGAGTGGGGCCTGGGGTTTGTGTCGGGAACTCGCTGGCTTGGTGCCCTGGGGGGTCCCTGTGGTCTTCCCGTGGAGGCGGCGTCTTGGGGGTGGTCCGCCCGGGCTGGGTCCTCTGTGGTTGTTGGGTCGGTGGTCTGGCGCGGCAGTCTGCTGGGGGGGCGTGCTTTGGTGAGACCGTCTGGTCGCTGGGGGTCATCTGGGCTGTCGCCTGCGGGCCCTGGGGCCTGCTGTTGCGGGGGCCATGTGACACTGCTCCCTTGCTCCTACTTGTCATGGCTGGCCAGGGCCGGCCCTCACTAGCTTAACCTCTTAATTGCACTTCACTATCCACACATTGCACTCCTGTATATATTTGCACTATTGGGCACATACACAACACTTAGGGTTCTTGGAGTCGGGAGTGGTAGAGGGGCAACTAGTTTGCCCTCTCTGCCTCCCTCGTCCTCCAATTTTAACTGCACTACATACACTAACATAGAGGGGAGGCGGGGTGGAGGTGCTGGGGGGTCGGGCGCAGCCTGTTTTAGGCTGTGACCCTTCTCTGCTCGCCTTTCACCTGCCTCACCTGACATCTGTTTTTAATGCGACACTACATCCACTTGTCTGGGGTGGGTAGTGGGGAGGGGGGGAGTCGGCGGGCTCCCCCTCGACCTACTTCTCCCCAGTTTTAATGCACCACACTACACGCAGAGTAGTAGCACTAAAGCACGGTGGAGGGTTAATGTATCCTTGTCAGGAAACAAGGATACAGAATAACAGGGAGGACAGGGGGTGTTTCACTATTTTAGGCTTGGTGTGGCTGGTGGGGTCTGGCCCCTTCTGGCTGTGGCTCCATGCAGGGGAGCCCTTCTCCATCCACTGGGGCGGTGGCGGTGGCCTTCGGGTGTGGCTGGGCTCTGGTGTCTACGGGTGGGGACCCGTGGTTGTGCCCTGGGGGTAGGTGGGCCCTGCTGGGTCATGCATCCCTCAGCGGCCTGTGGTGCGGGGTCCGTCGGCCTGTCACTCGCCGGGGGCCTCGGCGTGGGTGGCTGCCTGTGGGTCACTGCTCTGTGGGGGTGATTCGGGGGCCCCCTTTGGCGCTTGGGCGGCGGTCTCCGGCACTTGCCTTGGCCCTGGTTCTCCTGGGGGGGCGGGGCGTGGCCGCGACCCCACTGCTGCGTGTCCACACTCCGCCCCACCTGGCCTTGCTGCGGTTGGTATCTGGGGGCTGGGCCCGGGGCTTTGGCTCCTGGGGGGCTGGGGGTGGTTGGGCGTTTGGGGTGGGGGTGGCTTGTGGACGGGTGGGGGGGTGCTGTCTGCGGTGGGGCGGCTGCCCCGGATGCCCTGGTGCTGTCCCTTGGTGCCTTTGTGGGGATGGGTTGGTGCCTCCTTGGTTTCTGGGTCTATGTCTGGGTCCTGTGGCTCTGGCGGCCGTGGGGTGGACTCCGGGTGCCCTGGTGGCTCTGGGGGAGCCCTTGGCCGCGGTCTCCCGGGGTATGGGTGGCTACTTGGGTATTCGGTGACCACCTGACACTCATGTGTGTATAGACACTCGAGCTCCTGTTGAGACTAACTCTAAAGAAGCGGTTGGTCCCGTCAGAACATGCTGAGTTAGGCACTCCTACACAACTCCTCACCTCCTGTGTCTCTTCCATAGGACCCTCCCCCACCCCCCTTCCCTCATCCACTACCCGAACCAGGGTCTTCATCCCTTTCCTACCCCCCCTCCCAAACCCACTACCCGAACCAGGGTCTTCATCCCCTTCCCACTCCTACCCCCCCTCCCCACACCCACTACCCGAACCAGGGTCTTCATCCCGTTCCAACCCTCCCTATCCTAACCCACTACCCGAACCAGGGTCTTTATCCCTTCCCAACCCCCCCCTCCCACACCCACTACCCGAACCAGGGTCTTCATCCCACTCCCCCCCCCCAACCACACATACACACACACACACTGTACACATGAGCCACCCTCTTCATACACACCACATACTTCCAGTATGGATTTGCATCAGCACAGCACTCTAACTATCTTAAACTAGCTACAATACCTGTTTGTTCTTCTCCCAGTTGTCTTGTCTTGTCCTGTCTTATCTGTCACTATTTCCCCTTCTTTCACACTGTGGTGTGGCACGGCCCTCCCCTTCAGCTCCCATCAGGGGTTAAATAAAGTTTGATATGATGGAGTAGCCTACGGGGAGGGCTGGTGATGGTCACTATAGCAGTGAATCATATTCACATATCTCTCACTGCTAGAAAAAAAATGCATTAGTCTTTCCAACGCTGCAACCGGACACAGTGCTCAGCTGTAAAGATAATGCAGACAAGGGGAAAAAAAAAAAAAGAAAAGAAAAGAAATATTGCAAGTGATGAATGGTGTCCAATTTTGTGATCAATTGATCAATTACTAATTCCCACAAATAGAAAATATATATATATCTTTAAAATCATATTAACTCTTAGATATAATTCAATCCTAGTATATTTTTCTAACAGCAGGGATGTCCTGTTATAGAAAGATCTGCAAAATATTCCAGGAATGTCCAGCTTTTCCACATCCTGTCGGCCATCTTGCTTTTGCTTAAAAAAATGTACATACCATGATGGGCCAGTAGGTGGCAGTGTATGTGACAACACACCAGCAGCTACTTTGTTGGCTGATATCTGTGACTATAACAACAAAACCCGAGCACATCCAAGAGAACAGCCTTTGAACAGCTGTCTCTGCAGAGACCACAACGCAGGAGATCCATTCAGATCAAGTTTTTGACAAAGATGTGACACATGGGACCAGGACACAAAAAGTGGACACGTCAGGATAACAAGCTAACGTTTACAACACAACAGTCTATTCAGCGTAGTCTCAGTGAGGTTAATGCATGCTGGACTCCCCTACATGGCCATGCCCAGATTTACAAAGCTTTCTGTGTGGATAATCGTGTGTAGCTGCTCTATAGGAGCCCAAAAATCAAACAAAGGCCTGAAAATGTGTAAAATAGTTCTCCTTTAACTCTTTAAATGTCAACACTGAGCCGTACAGCTGAATATTGATCTGTTGGTGTGTTGATAGTTTCTTTTCCACTCAGCTCAAATAGTTTACCTGTAACAGTGATGTCACAGATAGTCAACCGAAATGTATAACCTCTGTCAAGGTTACATCCATAAAAACCAGATTCTTCAGTCCTGATGGAGGACACATGAAGTCTGATTCTTCCCTCTCTGAGGACGTCTTTGTCCAACTGAACTCGTCCTTTAAAGGGACCATCCAGAGGACGCTCAACTCCGTCATCATAGCGTAACAACGTGAAGCTATCGTGATCGTTGTTCACAAAACAGTAGATAATAAGAGAATCCTGAGAGCTCTCTGTGAAGGTCCACTCCAGAGTGACGTTCTCATTCTTGAAGAACTGATGGGAGCTCTGAGTCCATCTGCACTCAAATGTTTCTGTTGACAGAGAAGAAGAAACCAAAGTCACCCTGAAGTCTCTTTTTCTGCAGGACACACATCTTTACACAACAGATGACTTTTGACACTAACTTTGCAGTGCAGCTGGATCCATCTGATTTAGTAATTCAATTCAACCAGACCCAGATGATTTACTCAATCACTGGTAATTATGATAATGATTTTATCTGATGGTTTAGATCATATAAAGTAGTTTTGTGAATTTGTTTCTCCTCTAAAATATTCACATTAGTGCCATTTAAAACTGAACAGAGAGCAGAGGGACTGACCACAGACTGAGCAGGGCAGAGTGATGAACAGGAGGAGGATGAAGATCATCTTCTTCATCAGTTCAGATCTGGAGGAAGAGAAAAAAAAACACAAAGACATGAATCATGTGACTGAGAAAGATTCAGAATTATGGAAAAAAACACATCAAATTATTTTCTCAGTTTTAAAAAAATCTCTGAATTTTGACAATATTTGAATTTTTCACTTAATTCTCACTTTATAAAGGTCACATTCTTTTTTAAAGCTTATTTTTTATTAATCCGCCAAATACATAGAATACATAGAACAACGAGAAACAAACTTTTCCTTGAATTCCTTTGTCTAGCTTGAATTAGCCGACCAAAATACTAATTGGCCGGCATTCATGACGTCATGTATGCTGTATGACGCATCACGGACGCTCCTCATTGGCTGGAAGATGTGGGAAGTGGACACTATCCGGAAGTGCCTGGAAAACACCGGAGCTACGCGAACTAAAAAAGGTAAGATTACTTTCTTCGGTGGCTGAAATTGAAATGCTGAGTGTCTGACTACAGTTCAAGAAACTGTTTTGTTTCATGTTGTTCCTTGACTTGTGTTAAGAGAGTGGATGGCTGCGTGGAGACTCTCGGAAAGTTGTTTAGCGATAGAGACTCCGTTTCCCACAAGCCCTTGCCCCGTACTGCATAAGACATAACTTACATGCCTGCTTTGAGGCGAGGCAATGAATGAAAATGCGGTGTTCTTTCTAACTTAACGTTTCTTTGTGGTATAACAACGTGATACAACTCAGCAAGGTATTTATTTGTCAGGACTAAAATTGAATCCCTACTTAACTCCAAAAGGCTTAGTGGAGTACATTTTGCTTTAAAAGTCATTAGTTGTAGGAAACAACTTTGCTGTGTCTTAGGCTGTAGCTCAATTTCCAAACCTGGGCTATCTTAACCCATGCAGCTGGGGTATTTTCACACTTCTGCCCTGTAAAATTAATTGTTTTGCCATGTTTATGAAGCTCAACACAAATGAACTGACTAACATTCATATCCAAATCCTTTTCAGATGAGCCAGCACCTCCTTCATCAACTGCCAGCCAGCCAGACCTACACCCGCTATTCTTCAAGAATAAGTCTTGACTTCTCCATGTAGGACAGTCAGGGAACTGGAGGAGCTGGACTAAAGTCTCACTCAACCAGACATGAAGCACAAAATGGTAATTAGATGTCCCTACTCATACTGAACAGATCTATCCTACAAAATTGTAAAGGCTTTCCCTGTTTACCTTAGCCAAGGAGGTTGCGTTTTTGGGAGATTTTTCTGTCTGTCTGTCCGTCTGTGAACAAAATTACTGAAAAAGGTATTGGATTTTGATGAAATTTTCAGGAAATGTTCAACATGGGAAAAGGAAGAACTGATTTGATTTTTGTGTTGATCCGGATCAGCGTCTGGCGGCCATTAGGAAAAATGTGATTTCTGTGAATAACTACTGAACTAAAATAGATATCATTATGAATCCAGTTGTCAATGATATGTTTTCGTGGTCAAGGAATCTAAATATTTAGATGAAATAAAGGTAGGACCAATATTTATAGTCAAAATGACAATATTGCTGAGGACTTATTCTTGTCATGACTGTTAAACTATGCATAACACAGGCAAGTTTGTGTATTTGTACATCTGTATGTGTGTGTCTATGTATATGAGTATAATATGTGAATGCAGACGGGTATATGTGCTTATGAAAGTGATTTGTTTTGAAAGTGGAACTTCTAATAACCAGTCAGCATGTACTCCACACCTGTAATTCGCCACACCTATGAATGAATGCATGGGTGGGTGAGTGAGGGTGGGTTTGGGGTACTGAACATATTTTGGTTAATATAGAGGGAGAGTAAGTGGGGACAGGACATGAAAAGCTTTTGCTTCATACTACTCCTTTTCGGACATATTAAATGCTTTATTTAGTACTTATGAGCAATTGTGGCATTATGTACCCTTGATTTGACTGTTTTTATTTTCAACTGTTTTCTTCTTCGAAATAAACTGAACTGAACTGACTGTGGTGCTGTCGGAGGTCTGTGCTCTCTGAGTGCTTTTCTAGTTTATTTTTGGTCTCAACCGAGACATTTTTTGCACATATTTTTTATTGTATATAATAAACCTTTCTATTTTTCAATTGCTTTAAATTGTAATTGTTTTTTTTTATTTTGTTGTTTGTATCGTATTGAAATAAAAAAAGTTTCCTATCACATTTCCCTGCTCATTCATTACTTACATTAAGCTCATGTACAGTTAGGTAAAGTTAATCAGTTTATTAAAGGCATTAATACAGGGATAATAATTAAAGGTTGTGGGGGAGTTTTTATATAGCAAAAGCTAACCAAAAAGTAACATTCCCCAAAGGTTAGGGGAAGGTTCTAAACAAAGTTATTATAACACAGGGGGAACGTTAAGGGAACCAAACATCTAACCAACACCTAACGTCTAGAGAACGTAAAAAACTTTCCATAGGGAACCAAGAAACCAAATCACAACCAAAATATAATCTTCAGGGAACGTTACTGCAACTTAGAGCTTTCGTTCCCAGAACGTTCTGGGAACGAAAAATTGTTAGGAGGGTAAACTGTTTGTATGATGTTCACAGAGACCACTGGACATCATTCTGGTGTGTTCTTGGAGGAAAGGAGCTACAAATAGTTTCTGAATTTAAGTACCTCGATGTAACACTTGATTCAACACGATGTTTCAAAAGCCACATTAAAAGAATAACTAATACAGTGAGATTCAATCTGAACAATTTCAAACAAAAAGACCTTTCATAACACTGGGTGCTGCTAGAATGTTCTTACATTCAATGATACTGTCACACCAGTGGCGTAGTTTACGTGGGGTTGGTGAGTAATGAAAACCCACGGGCCCTCTTCACCACACTTCTGAGGATTTTTTTGTTTGTTTGTTTGTTTAAATCGGAGGTGGAATGAGCGCAGCAGCTGCCTTCTCTGCAGCAGCAGGTTAGTGCAGAGTGTAACGTGACATCAGACTGGGTCACTGTATTATGTTGCATATTAAGAGGGGGATACCCCTGCCAATTTGAGCTGATCCATTGGACCATTGAAATGTGATTGGCTCAGCCACGTAATGAGTCAGACCGAAAAAAGAGAAATGAAAAAAAAAACATGAAGAAAAGACAGATGCCGCCAGAAAAAGCCGCTAGTGGAGTGGAAAAACGTATTGCTTGAAAAAAAAAAAACATTTAAAAAAAGATGCAGCCAAATGCACCAAACTTCCGGATCTTTTCCGCCATAGTGGGGTCCTCACTGGGGCCGAAAACATTCGGGTGGTGGCCGAGGCCAGTGATAATGCGGGACCGAGCACGGCAGCAGGTAAACATGCACTGTCTACTGCAGCGACATGGTGCTACATCATCTCAACCACACAAACACAGAGATTTCACCCATATAAATGGAGATTAATGGCTATTTTTAAACCGATAAAAAGTGGTTGTAAACAATAATGGTCCACATGTAACGGACTTGCACTTAAGAGTGTTTCCCATACATTTGTTAACTCGTGATAATTATTTATTATTATCATTATTTTTTAGTTTCAAATCTGCATTTGCTTCTTCTGGACCATTTGACTGTGCTTGTTTCTAATGCTCTTCTGTGCTACTTTAAATTTTTCTGAACTCCACCACTGCCTGGGCATGACATTTCAGGCCTCAGAGCCATTCTGTTTGAACAGAGATAATTCTGTGGTGTGGACAGAATTGTCTCTGACAAAAATATCCACTAAATACATCCATAAAATAATCCATATATGTGTAGTCCAGATCATTGTTCAGGGCACAGACAGAAAAGCCATACATTATAAACCATTAATTTTCTATGTCAATAAAAATGAAATCCAGAGGCTTTATTATAACATTTACTTATTATTCAGGATATATTGAGGGAGAGCATGTGTAGTTTCTCGCTGGTTGATCTGGAGATGTGGATGAAAAAAATAGCTTTGCCGACACAAGCTTGTTTGCAAAAAAGAGCAGTTTATTGACAAACCAAGGAAGTGTCTGAATCGGGCGCTCCAGGACATACCCGAGAGGTTTCAGCCAAATGAGACCTCCTGAGCAGTGACAACGGACAACATTTATACCGTGAAACATTCTTTGAAGTACACAGAGCCACGTATGCAGGGTGGACTCTCCTTGAACCAGAGCATCTTAGATAAATGACCAGTGGCCCCACAGGTTGACTCATGATAGCCTGAAGTGACGGCCTTTCACCTTTGACACAGGGTTCATCCCCTTAGGTATCAATTTTAGGTTCTCAGCTGTTTACCTAGTCACAGGAGTTTGGTTTTCTTAAGATGTAAAATGTGAAGAATGTGCTCTGTTGCTCATCCTAGTCATTACATCCTGAGTGAACCTGGCCAAATTCAGTCTAATCATTAGCTCACCTCCAAGGCCACCTGTTTTCCCTTTAAAGCATTCACATCAGATACGTCACATGATAGTGAGGCAGCATTAGGTGCACAGGCAGAGCGCACTTTCAGTCACCTTAAACTGATCAAGACTTATCTGCACTCAAAAATGAGCGAGTCTCGCCTCTCAAGCCTGACATTACTTTTCATTGAGAGAGAGATGTCTGGGAAGACTAACTTGGACAAGGTTGTTGATACGTTAGCAAGAATGTAAAAATAAAAAACACATCTCAAATAGTGGCAGTAATGAGAGGTTGTATTCAGTGTTTTACTTTTTTTTTTATTTTACTTTTTTTCTATCCTCTATTCTTGTGTGCAATGCGGCATGCCAAACATGCAGGCCCCTTTGACCCATATAAAAACCCATGTGGAATACATCCCAGCTACGCCACTGTGTCACACATTGAATATTGTGTTACATGTTGGTCACTGGCAGGTGTGAATACGTTCAAAAACATAGAATCACTCTATAAAAAAATCACTCAAGACCCTTTATAGAAAACCGGTGTCATTCCATGTTTGCAGCATTTTAAAAATGTACAACTTCATAGCTGTGTCCGAAATCGTCCACTCATTCACTCTCTCACTATTCCCTATGTAGTGTAAATGAAATAGTGGACCACATAGGGAATGACCAAACGACATTTCAGACACTACACTGAAATTTTCTATACGTCGTAGCGTCAGCTGATGAGCCGGTTATTCCTGTGACGGAAGTGGACGTGCCGAAATTCACGTAACCAAACCGGACATTTGGGAGGAAAAGTATCAGATTTCAAAGCTGTTTACAGCCGCTAAAAGACGTAAAAGAGCTACGCTGTGAATGTTTTAAAGATACTCCAATGTTTATTTACATTTATGATTGAAAGCAGCGCCTAACAGCCTCCGTTCTCTTCTTCTTCTATGGAAAAACACGACCGCATTGCATTGTGGTATATGGGAGGTATAGTGTACACTCACAACACAACCCAAACCAACATACGCCTAAAATGTACACTCACTTTTGCTGTGCATTGTGGGTATTTTGTAGTGCACTATATAGTGAATGAAATTAACTGCTGAGAATTCGAACAACACTGCAAAATGGCGAACACACTTTATAGTGCACTATATCCATGATAGTGAATGATTTCGAACACAGCTCATGAGTTTTTAGAACTTCATACATTATAAATTTGCTTGTTTATTGTATAAGGTGCTCCATGGACTTGCTTCACCTCCCACGCCTGACTTTTTAAAATAAGGGCCTCAACACCAGGGCCTCATCGAGAGGGGGCTTAGAGGTGAAACAGAAAAACAGCTTTTGGACAAAACTCTGTTTCTGTGAAGGCAGTAAGATCTGGAACAGTCTCCTACTCGACAGGGAGTGTGCCACATTACAAACTTTTAAAATGCACATTAAGCAAACCAGTCCTGAAACCATTAACATCCAGGGTTTTAGAAATGAACGGTGTTGTGTTGTGCTCTTATGATGATCTGTTGTCCTGTTTTTGTGTGTGTGTGTCTTTGCCATAATGTTTGTGTTTTATCTGCCTCTGGACTGTGGATGTAAATTAGCACTGATGCTAAAATCCAGAAAATATTTACAATCATTGTTTTTTTGAAAGATGTTCATTAATGTGCACTGTTCCTGTTAAATAAATAAACAAATTATAGCTTGATATTTTCATGAATGGTCAGTTAGCATAACTGTTGGAACTATTTTGTTGGTACTTATTGAAAATGAATGTATTTTGTGTTTGTCTTGTGTTGGTGTTATTGGTGTTCATTCATCAGGAAGGGATACATGTTTTTACCAGGTTGATGAGGCGTGGCTTGAAATGTTTGTTAGCGTTTGATTCGAGTAAATGACTGAATCATTTACTCGAATCATTTAAAAAAACTGAACTGGGTGGATATTCATTTTCTTATTGCCTGCGTACGACCCAACTGGAATGGTGAATCGTGTTTCTTTGTCAAAATTAGTTATTTTTTTGTTTTATAGACATTTTTATGATAAATAACCACTTCAACAATAACAGTTGTGTTGCATGTCTCTTTGCTGTTAACTGTTGGCAGCAGCGGTGAGTCAGTGATCGAGTTCATGGAGACAATGACTCATAACTCCAGAGTCAGTAAAAAGAACGATTCGGTCACGATTGGCACATCACTAAACAACAGTGACAGCAAACAAGCTGCAGCACGTCCTGCTCATCTCTGAGGGCTGACATCCTTTAGTTCATTCAGTTTGATCATAGTTATATCATCAGGAGTCCTACACTTCTATATTTAACTTTATAATCCTACACAGGGTGTTTCTAAACACGGCCATGAGAGCACCAAACGATCCAAGGACAAACAGAACTGAAGCAAACCATCTGAGCTGCAGGTGTGACGACGCCCTAAATGTTTCAGACATTCGAGCACAGAGGAGCTCGAACACGAGGAGGAGACGTGAAAACAAAAGAAAGACCTCGTGGGTATACCTCCAACAGCTCAAGGAGGGTCACTCAGCTTTGGCATAAAGGTCACAAGATGAGTGAGACGTCTGCAGCCAGTAACAAAACACAGTGCACAGTGATGAACAGAGCCCAGAGTCTGGAGACATCTGGATGAGGCAGTCATATACAAAACATCATTATAGTCAATCAGGGACAGAAAGGTTGTAGAGACGAGAGATTTCTGAGCTCTGAGGGACAAACAGGATTTGTTCAGAGAGAAAAATCCAAGTTTTACCTTCAGTGCACGGACCAGGTTGTCAATGTGAGCCTGGAATGAGAGCTCCTTGTCCAGCAGAAACCCAAGACCCTTTAATATAAAAACATTCAGGGTGTAAATGACAAAACATCATTATTAACACAAAGCTTACCTTTCCTATGTGAGAGTGCAGTCTTAGAGAAGCTCTGACTTGTTTAATGTGATCTTCTCTTTTGTGTCTGCATCACTGAATAAAAGTCATATCATTTTTCAGCTTGTTAGAGCATGTATACCAGCCTGTTCCTCCCTTTACTACACCCACTGAGCTGAGGCTGAGAGGGCTCATCTGGACTCTGTCACTTTAAATCACTGAATATATAAACTGGCATCAGCTCAGTCCTGTGTCAGTAAATGACAGACCAACAGGTTTGATGCTCCAACATCACCTTCATGTTCACAAATACTGACCAGAGCTATTGTTCCAGCACAGCACAAAATAATCGTTCATTCAATCCAGTGAAGCCCTTCAATTAAAGGTGTAGTCAGTGATCTTCTCATCTTCTAATCTAATGCAGTATTTGTCAACATCACTGTATTTCTCCTCTCCATCCACAAGATGTCACCACTGACAGCATGTTGAGAAAAAGTCCGGTTTCAATACACAGCCTTGGCTCTGAATTTCAGCAGGTAAATACTGTGGCTCGGGCTGAGTCACCAAAACATGGTAAACCCCCCCACAACCAGGGGGCGATCATACTCATGCGCAGATCAGACAGAGGGGGGAGGGGGAGTAGGAGGTAACGTAGTGTGCACAGTTAGTGTAAGAGAGAGATACAATAGGTGCAGTAGCAATGTCTGAAAAACAGTCCGAAAAAAAGGTCAGAGGGGTGAAAAGTGAAAAAGAAGGTCTATGACCATGAAAGAGCGAAGACCCGGGTCAACATTGGTGTTGCTTTCCGACGGTGGAGGGAACTCTGCTGATTGAAAGACCTGAAAACGGACGCGGATGTCGCCGTCTTTCTGCTGGACAGGTAAGCAACATTAGCTTTGTGGTGCTTCACATAACAGTAACAGCCGTCGTACATTCATCTGATTGTCTAATCTGCCAAAATGTACTGTTGTTGTGATGTTATCAACAATGGCAGTCGAGCTGTCTGACGAATCGGGGTTACCTTCGCTACGTTGGTCAGCTATGCCCTTTCTACGGCCGTTTCCATGATGATGCACGTCCATCAGCTTTAGGGGGTGAAGCCAGGTTTCCTTCAGTCCACGTGCACCTTTCTGCTGCCGTCCAATCAGGACACTCCACCTGCAGCAAGCGTTAAAGCAGGAGCACAGAGGGAGGAGGAAAAAGATAAAAACACTCCTCTACATAAAGCAGTAAACAATAAATAAATGACTCAGAGTCACAACACTAACTCATGTTCCCACAAGGACATGGACTGTCACTCTGTGATCAGGAACTGAAACAGCTGTTGGTGATGTCACACCTCCACACAACACTGATTGGCTGTTGAAGTACAGCCACACCTAACATCACCTGAAAAGTTCACATTTTTCAAGACTGACGACCAAGCAACGCAACCTGGTTGCATGTCCAAAATGACCTGGTAGTGCTACCAAGTAGCCCAGATCGCTTCTGTCGCATCGTGAGGGCTGATCACACCTCGTTGCAGTGATACACTGACTTTGCATGGAAAGTGGTCGCCCAAGTCACATTCAGTGTGAATGACTCTCCTTTTTTATTTTTTTTATTTTTTTTTTTTTTTTTTTTTTTTTTTTTAGTGGTGGCCGATCACATTCAGTGTGAATGACCCTTAAAGGAAAAGTTTGGTTCCTGCAGCTTTTACATTGTTTATAGAATGAAGAACAACAATACACTCACCCAGAAGGCTTTCCTGATGCAAACGGTGCTTCGGGAGATATTTAGATCCAAAATCGAGCAGCGGACACCGATATAATGGTAGCCTGTAGGGCGTGTTAGAGCCGCTCCTAAAAACTGCATTAATCGTCCAAAAACTCATGTTTTTCACCAATATTCCATCATGATTCGCGCCGAATGGACCGCCGTTGCAGCCTGTGTCTCTCCACACAGCGCTGTGTGGCTGAATTCACCTCTGAACTGAGGAGTCTGTTTACATGCTCTTCGCGCATGAGCAGTGCGGCTCATTGTTTTAGGGGAAGACAAATCAACTTCCTTCTTCCAGTTTTGTGCAAAATGGACGAATTTCTATGGGATGAAGATGTTGTGGAGGAGGACTTTGAATATGATGGACGTCCTCACAGTTTGGAGCCACAGTATACAGATAAGGAGCTCATAGGAAAGAGGAGGCGATCGCAACTCTCCAGAGAGTACTGCGCATGCGCGAAGAGCATGTAAACAGACTCCTCAGTTCAGAGGTGAGTTCAGCCACACAGCGCTGTGTGGAGAAACACAGGCTTCAATGGCCGTCCATTCGGCGCGAATCATGATGGAATATTGGTGAAAAACATGAGTTTTTGGACGATTAATGCAGTTTTTAGGAGCGGCGCTAACATGCCCTACAGGCTACCATTATATCGGTGTCCGCTGCTCGATTTTGGATCTAAATATCTCCCGAATCACCGTTTGCATCAGGAAAGCCTTCTGGGTGAGTGTATTGTTGTTCTTCATTCCATAAACAATTTAAAAGCTGCAGGAACCGAACTTTTCCTTTAAGTCCATCACATTGTGCTGAACCTGAAGAGACAGTTTGAGAGACGGGGATGGGAAGTTCATGAACGAGTCGCTTTGAATAGCCGAGACTTTTACATCAACCACAGAAGGAGATTCTTTCCTTCTAAAACTGCTTGTTCTTTATCTAATTCACCCAAAAAAAAAATATTGACTCTGCTTTCAGATTTGATATCTAACAACACGTAAAATGAGGATATTACTGGAATTGTTCTGTTTGGATTGATCAATTCCCCAAGAACTTGATTAGCTTGTTTCTTCTGGTACATTTATTTTAATTTTAATCTGTTCTTTGTGATGGATTGTATCAATCAATCTAAGTATTTATAGAACTTTTCCTATAACATATGGAAACTCAAAGTGCTTGCAGAAAAGAAAACAAGAGGAAAGAAGAGAGGGAAAAAAATTTCCAAACTAGGCACCTGTCATGGGAGCACAGTGTGGGATTGGAAAAAACACCTCTGGACATGAGCAACATATTACAACAAACACAGAGACGAGCACATGGGGTCAAAAAGAAAGAAGTGTGTGTGTGTGTGTGTGTGTGGCGGGGGTCAGCCAGTGGGGCAATGATTAGAAGGGAGAAACCTGTGACCTGGTCTTAGCTCAGACCCCACAAAGTCTCTAATGTCCAGTAAGATGACTGTATTTATTTATTTTAATCTGTTCTTTATGATGGATTGCATTTAACATTTGTCAAAACATGGAAATGGAGAGAGAAGAAAAACCCCAAAAGCTTGGGTCAAATTTTCCATTTACCAGAGTAAATCCGCACCGTACCGTACCGTACCGTACCGTCTCACCATATAAAAAAATCACTTTAATAATAAAATCAGGCTTAGCACCATGATAAAACAGAACCTTTAAACTGCTTAAGTGCTGGGTAAAAAGGCTTCTTGATATTTGATGTGTTGTTAGCGGATCTCCCTCAGGGTTGTGAGATGTGTCATATGCCAGATTCAGGAGCTCTGCTTTGGTAACTCCTTTCTGTTAATTTAATAAAGCTTGAAGCTTTTATTCAACACTAATTCATCTGATTTACAAAAGTTTTGCAAAATGGAAATGAGGACCTCAGTGAGGACTTCATATTTGACCTCCATGTTTTATCATGAAGAACAACAATCACCTGATCACAGCTCTGTCCAACTTTAAATAATCAAAATGCATTTATTTTAACCCCCTTAATATATTTTATTATTTAATTTAGTTCAGATTTGTTGTTTGGAATTTTATTTTCTGGTCAGAAAGTTCTGGCACAACTTCACCAACTTCCAAGGTGCTAGGAGAGAAAGAATCTTGAAGAGGTCAAAAAAGCTGTTTGACTTTTTTAATTTGTTCAACTTCAGCCCTGCCCTATTTAAGTGCTGCTTTTAATGCATTTCTGATGACCCTGATGAAGGCCACAAGCCGAAACGCGTTGGTCAAATAAAGTTGTTTCCTTAACTACAAGTGCTGCTGGAATTTTATTTTCTGTTAATTAATTTTCTTTCGACTATAGTGCATTTTATATCATATTACTATTTAAATGCATTTTATTTACCTACTTATTTTTATATTTATTTATTTTAATCTTATTTCTCATCACGATTTTATTTCATTTTATTTATTTATTAGTATTTCTTTGTAATAATTGTTTTCGTCTTATTTCCAGTGTTCCCTCAGTTTTTTTTTTATGAAAGATGGTGTTTCCTCCATCCTCTTACTCTGTTAGAATCTCTTCTTCATGTCTTTGTATGTGTGGACTGCACACATACACAGACATGACATGGGCTGTATTTTTAGTCATATTTATTTTTTTTTACCATTGATTATTTTAATTTTCTTTCCTTCATTTCTGTGTGAAGCACTTTGTGCTCCAAAATTTTATATGAAAAGTGCTATACAAATAAAATTTGATGGAATGATTGATTGAAAACAGAAGCTTCTTCACCTCATTTGTGTTCAGTCTTCAAATCAGCAAAATGTCTGATGTCTCAATCTTCACCACGACTGACCGCAGACGACTTTGGACTTTGAATTCATATTTATTTACCACTGTGGTAATGTGACTCAGAGGAACTGATGTTTCATGGGAACAGAAAGTGTGGAGTTATCTTTCTCTGAGGTGGTGACAGTGAAGTTGAACTACATTAAGTGGCCACTTCTTTAGGCACACTGTGCTGGTTCCAGGTTGGAGGCTTTTGCCTTCAGAGCTGCTTTAATTCTTGGAGTCACAGATTGATGGAGGAGCTGAAACATCCCTCAGAGATGTTGGTCCACATCTCCATGACAGCATCACACAGCTGCTGCACATCCATGAGGAGAATCTCCTGCTCCAGCACATCCCAAAGGTCCACCTGAGCGTGGTTCTGCTGTTGTTGCTGACCATGTCCATCCCTCCATCATCTTCTGATGGGACCTCCAGCAGCTCCGAGTCTCAGAGCTCAGATCATCTCACACTGGTTTCTTTGGGATGAGCTGGAACAGGAGATTCTCATCATGGACGTGCAGCCCACAGATAATGTCTGGATCACATTGTTGCTGTCTGACTTTTTACTCAACAACCAAATCAGATCATTTCTGTGCTTGTGTACAAACACCATCAGAGCGTGTGCACATGTGCATGTGTGTCTATGTTGGTGTGTGTTTCTGATGTCAACCTGGGACTGTTACTTTAAAGTGAAGGTCAAAGACCCCCCACAAGGTCATAGTAGTTCACTGGTGTGTGCAGCTTCAGTAAAATGAGGACAAATGAGATTTTTCCCTTTTCCAAAGTTGGAGTCATTTTGAATTGAATTAAAATCTTTTTATTTGATTCAGTTGAAAACAGTTTCAGTCAAAGACACAGAGCTGATGAGCTGAACAGAAAGATTAATGCTGATTCAGACTTTTGTCTTTGGTTGAGTTTTTAAAGATACAGAAAAAAACTTTATCAAGAAAAAAACAACAACAATACAATACATGAACGGAAATATATAAAGTGCATAAAAATTTTGGTGTTGATCCGGGTCAGCGTCTGGATCTGCCATGAAGAAAAATGTGATTTTCATGAATAACTACTGAACTAAAATGGATATCATCATGAAACCAGTTGCTAATGATATGTTTTCATGGTCAAGGAATCTAAATATTTAGATGAAATAAAGGTAGGACGAATATTTATAGTAAAAATCAAAATATGGGTGAGGACTGTGAGATTGTTTCCTCCTCGGTTCACCTTCTGAGTTGTGAAGATGATTTTTCATCATGAGTCACTTTGTACAGAAAACAGCTCGTTCATCAAAAAACTGAAGTTCTCAGTTCAAGACACTGAAACAGCTGAAAAAAGGGCAAATCGGTTTTCACACCAGAAGCTGCTCTTAAGTCAGTAAATGAAGGAAAATAACCACTGACGAGATGTTTGGGTCAGAAAGATTTCATCTGTGGTGATTTTCTTCATCAGAGGGGGAGGTCATGGTCATCCCCTCCTTACCTGTGTCAGACCCTGTTGGATGAAACAAAGAGGCTCCATGATGAGTTTGTGGAGCTGAAGCTCAGACTTCAGACTGAACAGAGAACAAACCTCTGCAGCAGAAACAAAGATTTAGTTTTAGTTTAACTCTGAGCTCTGAAATTTGAATTTGAGTATATTAAAGGATAGCCCCTTGAGAGGCAGCATCTCATTTTCAAGGGGGTCCCTGAACAAACATACAGAAAACTCAAGCCACACTTCAACAAATTCATATATAAGCATACAAAACATACAACAGCAGAACATACAACAGATACAGACATCTTGCTCGCCCTACTCCCATACACAACCCAAACCAACATACGCCTAAAATGCAGAATAGATAAAAATTATTAAAACAGATCAAAATGTGAACATAAAGAAACAAAAAGAAACAAAATTGAAGAGAAATAAATCAGAAACATGAGCAGTTTGTTTTGAGATGGACATGTAGAGACATTCTGAAACAATAAAAAGAAGTAGTAGAACGCAAAGAAAGAGGGAGATTATTCCAATCTGATGGGGCTTTGTACTGAAATGATCTTTTCCCAACTTCTTTTAAAACTCTAGGAACAAAGAAAAATAGGTAGTTCATATGCCTAAGGGTGTATGGAGAATTGTATGGATTCATGAGTTCTTTTAAATATGGAGGGCAATGGAAATAAACACATTAAAAAAGAAAGTGAAGCCAATGACATTGCTGTCTTGATTTGGGTTGTAGCCAGTTCAATGAATCAAACATAAAACAGTGATGAGTTCTAAAAGGACATCTCCAAACAAATCTACAAATAGAGTTAAATAATACAATCAAAGATTTAAGATGGGAGTCTGAGGTGTTTTGATAAACAATATCAGCATAGTCAACAATTGGTAATATGAGTTGTGATATTAGCCTTTTTCTGACGTTCAGTGAAAAACAAAAACGGTAAAGCAATGCAAGACAACCATATGCTTTTTTTTTTACGATATAATCTATATGAGTTTTGAAAGTGAGTTCTGGATCAATCATAAGTCCAAAGTATTTGAATGATATAACTTTATCAACAGGAGATCAATCAGAAAAATAAATGTGAAAGTCGACTGGATGAGACTGGAGGTGACGCATACTAAAAATCATGCTGCAGGACTTCTTTTTGTTCAATACAGGTTTGTTCTTACTGAACCAGTCTTGAACCCTATCAAAATCAAGCTGTAAAGAGTTATGTATTTGAGATAAGTCAGAGTTAGAATTGTAAATGACAGTATCGTCAGCATATAAGTGGATATGACAGTTCGAGCAGATATTGGGCAGATCATTGATAAAAAAAGAAAAAAGAAGTGGACCTAAAGTGGAGCCTTGTGGGACACCCTTTTCAGTAATTAAAAAGTCAGACTGATGACCCTGAAAAACAACACATTGACAACGGTTGTGAAGATAGGCGTTGAACCAAAAAAGAGCATTTTGATCCAGTCCAATAGCAGAAAGTTTATCCAATAGTAAATAATGGTCTGCCAGATCAAAAGCTTTAAAAAGATCATTAAAAACTGTCCCAGTAAATTGACTCTTATCAAAGGAAGAGAACACATCATTGGTAAACTTTAACAGAGCAGTGGTGGTAGAAAAATTTGGTCTGAATCCTGATTGAGATGGTGATTTAAATAATTTAAATAATGTGAGAGTTGATTAAAAATAAGCTTTTCAAAAATTTTTGCAGCTGTACAAATAATAGAAATAGGTCGATAATTATTTACATCAGAGGGATCTTCCCCTTTGAAAAGAGGGGTAACCTTAGCAGATTTCCAAATGGTAGGGATTGAGCAGGTAGACAGAGACAGATTAAACAAACCAGAAAGGGGATACATCAAAACATGTGCAGCAAGTTTTATAAACTTGACTTCAAGGCCATCTGGGCCAGCACTGGTATTTTCTTTCAACTGACATAAAGCAAGGAAAACTTCATTTGGCGTGATTTTTTAAAGGAAAAAGAATGGTCAGAAAAAGAGCTATGTGAGGGACTGGCAGTCCAAAAAGAGTCAAAGTGATAAGAGCTCCAGATGGAAGAGAAATGATGATTAAAAGCATTAGCTAGAGGAGTTGAATCAGAAATAAGTTCATTATTAAATTCTATCTGGTTTACTCCTTTTTTATTATTTCTGTTAAGAACATGATTCAATCGATTCTAAAACTGTCTTGAATTATGAAAATGTTGGGACAAACTATCTTTATAGTTATTCGACTTTGCGTTTCTGGTTTTAAGTGTACATTCATTTCTTAGTGATCTATAAGTGTTCCAATCAGAAGGGTCTTTAGATGAGTGATATTTAGCCCATACTTTGTCTCTCTGTTTAAAAAGGGAAATTAGTTCTGAGCTGATCCAGGGCAAGTGTCTTCCTTTGACTCGAACAGTCCTCAGCGGAGCATGATAACCAATAATTTGATTTAATTCAGAATAAAAACGGCCCAAGCATCCTCAACATGGAGAATTAGTTGAAATCTATCCCAGTTAATAGAAATCAAGTCTTGAGTAAATATATCTACATTAATGTTTTTACACAGTCTACATGTCATACATTTAGGGGGAGAATGTGGAACTTTCTAAAAGATTTCCAGCCTTTTATATATCCAAGATATGAATAAATTGGCCGCTTAAGTTAATCACAAAAGGACCATTTGTTGAGGCAATCTGAGACCAACCACAGACGTTCAAGCTACAGAAGCCATCAAAGTTCACCCTCTGACTGAAGATCTAAATCAAATGAAAACACTCTTGGGTCTCCATTATTAAAGTTTACACAGCACAGCTCCTGGTGATGGAGAGAGGGATCATCAGAGCTGCTGTCATGACCTCAGGGTCAACATTTGACCTTAATGACCCGAAAAGACTCGACTGAGACCAAAGTTTGTCTGAGTGGATCAGCTGTGCAGAAGAGGGGGCTCTCTGATTGGTGGGTCAATGGACCAATCAGAGAGCAGTGCGATAAGAAAGTGTCCTGCTCAGTGAGCTTCAGTGTCTGACGCTCGTGTTCAGTTGGGTCATGATGTCCATGTGAACGGACTGAAGATGAAGATTCATGGAGATTTAGATTATCAACAGTTTCTCTGAGAGCTGAGGCTTCTGTCCGATGGGATTCACCTGGTTGTTCCACACTAGTGTCCTCATGTCCAACTTCATGTTAAATTTGATCTGCTCTGTTACCTTCAGACTCTGTCAAAGTTAAAGAGTGTGTGTGTTCTTTTGTAGAAGCGAAGAAATAGAACACAACAAACACAAAACACATTGGCTAACAGTCCTAAGCCAAGGCCGATCCATACTCTCCTCCATGTGTTTCTGTCCTCAGGTTCTGGTTCTAGTCTCAGTCCTGGTCTCAGGTGTAGTCTGGACTTCAGTCCTGGTCTCAGGTGTAGTCTGGAGTTTGTCTGTGGAGAGAAGAACAGACCTGTTTGAGCATCACTGTGAATACACAGAGATCAACATTTTAAAGATGGAAAATGAAAAACAAATGGTTTATTTCTTAAAAGACTGGGACATGACAGTAATGTGAAAAATCACAATTTTTATAGAAATGTATTTTTATTTATTTTAGTCAGTCTGTGACTCATATGACCCAGCTTCCAAAACGTGGACTCCAAAAATGACATGATTATTTTGATTTTAATTTTTCAATTAACTTTCACTTTTTTCAGTAATGTCAAATTCTGATTCATGCTTCAAAGTTTAACCCTTTCAGTCTGAGTTCTTCACAGAACACAACGTTCACTAAATTTGACATTGACAACAGAGATTATTTTAAATCCTGGATTAAATCACCCAACTGAACTCGTCCTTTAAAGAGATCAGACGGAGGAAGTTCAACTCCTCTAACATACTTTAACAGGACTGAGGGATGATGATCAGTGAACACAGAACAGAGGATTTGAAGAGAATCCAGAGAGCTGTTGGTGAAGGTCCACTCCAGAGTGACGTCCTCATTGTTGAAGACCTTATAGAAGCTCTGAGCAGATCTGACCTCAAATGTTTCTGTTGACAGAGAAGAAGAAACCAAAGTCACCCTGAAGTCTCTTTTTCTAAAGAACACACATCTTTAACACTGAACAGAGAGCAGAGACCACAGACTGAGCAGATCAGAGAGATGAACAGGAGGAGGATGAAGATCATCTTCTTCATCAGTTCAGCTCTGGAGGAAGAGAAAAAACACAAAGACAAGAATCATGTGACTGAGAAAGATTCAGAAATATGGACAAGAAAACATCAAGATTTTTTTCTGTTTTGAGAAAAATCTCAGATTTTGGACAAATTGTCTTTTTCATGAAAAAGTTCATATGCTTTACTTTTGAGTGTAATTTTCTCTCTGTTGTGTTTGACATGTCTTCTCTACATGAGCACTTCTACACACAAGACCAGAGCTCTGCAGCTTCAGGACTTCTCCCTGAAAATAACTTTGATTTAGTTTTCTGTAGCCACACAGACTTGAGGGTCACTTTAGGGTGATTCAAATGTTTTATCCAAAGCCTTAAAGAGCTCATATTTAGCCTTAAATCAGGTTCATTTCTGATGACTGCTGGAGTTTGTTTATGACTAAAGTCCAAAATAAGGTCTAGTTTTCATAAACAGAGTCCCCCTGATCCACCTGTATTCTCTCTCTGTCAGAGCTCTCCTGCCGTCTACAGTCTGAAATGAGCTCACTGACATTTTAGGAAGTTACTGTGGACACACAGAGGAAGTCTGAGGCTGTTTTCACTCAGATCCTTTGGAGAGTTGTTCACATACAAGTGGCTGTTGTGGTTCATTTACATAATAATATATATAATAACTGCACCACAGTGACCAGGTAACCAGGCTGAAAACAAACTGAATAATAATGTTCTGATCCCACAGAGTCACTTTCTGAGCTCAGACACAACATACATGACAATATCAACACGTGAACATCACTCAGTGTCTCAGGACTCAACAACATGGACTGATTCACAAACTCCTAAAGATTCACTAACTGTCCTTTTTAAGCTGTCAGACTTTTCTGTGTCAGTACCTTTTGTAGTTGTTTCATTGTGTGAGGTTTACTCAGTGAACAGCAGCAGTGATGGGAGACTCGACTCCTTTTACTGACTCCAGTCTGAGTCTCTGACTAAAGTGAACACAAGTGCAGTTGGAGTAACAGCTGTGAGGTGTGTCTCCTGTTGGCTGTTAGCAGCTGTTAGTCAGTGAACGAGTTAACAGAGACGATGACTCATTACTCCAGAGTCAGTAAAAAGATCGATTTGGTCATGAAAGGCACATCACTAAACAACAGTGACAACAAACTATCATCTCCTGAGAGCTGACACCACCCCTCACTTTCTTTAGTCCATCCACAGTTTGATCACAGTTATATCATCAGGAGTCCTACACTTCTATATTTAACTTTATAATCCTACACAGGGTGTTTCTAAACACTGCCATGAGAGCACCAAACGATCCAAGGACTAACAGAACTGAGCTGAGGGTGTGACGATGCTTTAAATGTTTCAGACATTTTGTCATGAACACAGGGGAGCTCTAACACCAGCAGGACATAAATAAATAAGACAAATTCCTCATTGAGTCAAGTTTTGACTTTCTGAACTCTGTTATCCCTAAAATTATGAAAATAAATTCAGAATTCAGACTTTTTCCTCAACATTAAAAAGTCTGAATCATTATTGTTAGCAGTTCTAAACTTCTCGTGTGAAAGACAAACATGAACTCGAGTGATCAAACTGTTAAACACCTGATGTCTCAAACAGTAAACAGATGATCTACATCTGAGCAGAGAAATGATCTTTAATATAAAAACATTCAGGATGTAAATGACAAACCATCACCATGAAAACAAATCTTACCTTTTCTTTGTAAAAGTGCAGTCTTCAAGAACCTTTGACTTGTTATTTCCCTTTTTCTTCTTCACTGACTAACAACAGTCGTGTTCAGTGTCAAAATATAAAAGCACTAAAACTACACCCTTCCTCTTCTTCCAAGAAACTGTGAGACTGTTGACGGGTTCAGCTCATGTCTGCAGAAACTTCCAGCAGCACAGTGATCTGGTATTTCCTCCACTCCTCACATTGTTTCAACAGAAAAATACCATTAATCTACAGATTTTTTCTAAATTATTACAATAAAACACCTTCAACAAAGGGAGAATTATAAATTTTGTTGTAGACAAATGCAGTTATTTTACATACTTGTACTAAGTTACTAAGTTTCAAAACTTCTATACAGTGATAATCTTACAATTTCTGCAGAAAAATAGCATTATTTTGCAGAAATTTACTAAATTATTCCAATCAAATACCATCAATAAAGTTTTAATTATAAAATTATTGCAAAAATGCCAACATTTTACAGATTTTACCTACATTTTTATACTCAAACACCTTATTAATTACCTTAAATTATTGCAGTCACCTTCACAAAGGGCTAACTATAAATTTCGTTGCATACAAATGCAGTTTTTTGACAGACTTACTAAATTATTAAGTTTACACACTCTAAGTCTGTTATAATCCAAAAATGTCTCAAAAAATACCAATATTCTGCAGAATTATCAGACACCTTCAATAAAGTGATCTTATTAATGCATTACAGTCAATCCCATTTAATGACAAGAAAATTCTAGAAAAGTCCTGTTATTTTGCAGATTTTTATTTAATATTATGATCAAACACCTTCAAAATGTATAATTATTTTTTTTGCAGACAAATGCAGTTATTTGACAGAGTTTTACTACATTATTAAGTTTAAACACCATAAATACAGTGATAATCTTAAGTTGTCTTCAGAAACATACCCTTATTTTAATGAATATTGCTAAATTATTCCAATCAAACACCATCAATTAAGCTATAATTTTACAATATTTGCAAAAATGCCAACATTTTACACATTTTACCGAAATTTTTATAATCAGGCACCTTCAAGTACGAACTACAATATGCGATGACTGTGTTTTGATGATTTCAGTTTTATGTTTTAAATTTAGTATTAACTGTGGTAATCCTCATAAAGTATCAGAGCTTAAAATTATCGTAAAATATCCTCAAATGAAAATATACCTGGGAAATATAAAATAGATCCAGCCAAGATGTCCGTTGTTTAAATCAAAGTGGGGGGAGAAATTAGCCTCGCAGAGCAGACAGACCTGCCTGATTCTGAAATCCTGCTGCTCTGGTCTTGCAAGCCTCCGTCGTCCAAAGAATTCGCGTGGCTGAATTTTTAACGGCCCAATCAGGGAAGAGAGGCGGGAACTGTAGAATGCGGACATGATGACAACCGGAAGTTGAAAACCGGAAGTTTAGAACGGACACATTGGCCTATTGTCCTCATAGATACTTAGTTAAACTTGGTCAAATCTGCCCTCCTCAGAAGTTTACTTGTAGGGATTGTCTTTGACGAGGTTCATGTCACATTTAAGTGTTCATGAATCATCTGTGAGGTACAATTTAGTGTAAGACGATAGTATAAGGCCGTTAGCTGTTAGCAGCTAAGCTAGCAGCTAATGGCTAATGGTCATTTACTGTTGTTAGCTGTTAACGACTAAGTTAGCCGCTATGTATGCCACTTTTTCTTCAATTCTTTATTCAGCCATTTCAAGTAACAAACAGGCACATTTTGCATCATACAGTCTTCAAAAATCACTGAGCAGCATCAACAGTCAATATAAACAAAATAATAAAATAAAATGTATATAAAAAAACAAACAAAAAAGAATAATGACATATTCAATGAAAACATTGCTTCATTATAAGAGGCAGCCCTGCTTGATGTGGATTGGTCTGTGATGAATGTGACGAGCAGAACGATTATCCAATCACAAGCTTGTGTTTTTTTTTTTAAACGTTCTGCCCCTGAAAACAAATTTAAAGGGCTCCTACTCAGATGGACTAGTGAAATATTTCTGTGGCAGATATATGGAGCTGTCCATCTGGCTTGTCAGGTTAGGGTGAAATGTAATTTTAAATAAAGTTAACCTCATATCTGATCCTAAAATGTGTTTATTCCAGTACTGAGATGTAAATTGAAGTAATTAACCAATTTTTCACAAACAGTTCTTCAGGAGGAACTGAAACACTAAACATTTTATCTAAGTCTGTATTTAGTGTGTTAGCAATACCATCATGACGAGCTCATAACTCCACTTTTGAAACAGGTGGAGAGTCACTGACAGGTTGTGGTTTATTGTTTTTTATCCAGTTTGTTGTTATTTTCTTCAACATTCTCCTGACCCTGTGGGTTCTGAAAACTGTTCTGGTAATTCTGTATCTGTGGACAAGCTTTAGTCTTTAATTCAGAATCCTACCTTTACATAGTGTTGAGTAAAATCAAAACATACATGGAAGGTCAATCAATGTGCAGTGTGGCCGATAACCTGACTGTGATGTCAGGTTTCAGCACAGAGCAGGAAGACTGAAGAAGCAGCTTGTCATGCCCTCTGTCTGACTCCTGCTGCAAAGTCTGTGTAGGTGCTTGACTGCAGGAGCTGGGCTGCAGCTTCAGCCGGGCACAATCTGCAATCAACTCTGCCACAAATAGTGGACTTCAACTCCACCACGCTGCCAGATTGTAGGCTCTCACGCGGTGAGTCTCACCCATAGACTGTAAAAAACATGGACGCCATGATGCTAGGCTAAAATTGAAAACTGCTCCCCATGGTGACTGGCTGCAGTATAGGTCAAATCTCCGTCTCCCCCATTCATCTGAACGGGCCGTGGTGAAACTTCAAAAAATTATTACACCTCTCAGAAATATTTCTCCCATCCGTATGCGATGGTGACATTAAAGTATAATTGGGCTGCGTGTTTTCCAAGTCCTCTTTTTTCTAAAAAGTTTCTTTTTTATTAGTTATTAGAGTTTAAAAATGACCGCGGTTTATGGCAGCTTCACAATGATTGTGTACGGCGTATGCTGCGGAGTGTTGCGACCGTTTACGACAGCTGCGTCAGGATTATGGCCCAAATTCTCTACTGGCTGCACAATGGCGGCGCCCTGACGGGAGATATTCTGGCTTCAAATCTGTTACATGGTGGAAGGCGGAGCCACGCTATCCAGTTCTCATAATATATCCATGGTCTCACCCAGCCTCTGAGGCCCCATCCACACGAAGACAAAACGCTCAACAGTTTCCAAAACGATCGTCATAAAGATGAAGGCGTCTCAGAAAAAGTGTGTGTCTATATGAATGCACTCGATACGCATTAAAACGCTGTAAAACACATGCCAGACCTATAGGGGCGCTGTAAGGATATGACAGAAACTAGCGGAAACAGACGAAAAAACAGTGGGTATGCGCACTTGCGGCAAAATCTGTAAACAGAGACCACCATAATGTGTCCTCGATAATTGTTCAACTTGGTGGTGATTGAGAAGAAGGAGGTTTTGCTGCAACAGGGATACTTGGGTCACTAGCTTCATTAGCACATATGCTTCACGTACACCCCCGTTGTTGTTGTCATTGCCGCGTGTGGCGCATACATGTCAATGAAAATATGAAACTAACGTAAGTGTATCTGAAAACTTGCGGAGAGCCAGTAATCACGGAGCTGCGTATACGGCATTTCAAAATCTTTCTACTCTGGAACCTGGTTTCAAAAATGATTGTTTACAGACCCCCAAAACGCTGTCTTTGTATGGATGATACGCAGATAAGGCAAAAAATGTGTTTGTTTAGCCCTTGGTTTGTCTTTGTGTGGATGGGGCCTTAGAAGTTTACTTCTGCTTTCTGGCTTTTTAACTAAGATATATTTCTGTCTGTTCCAGTTCCTTGGCCCAGCTCCTGCCTCAATCTCTCTCTGGCGTCAGCACGCACCTTTTGGACAACTCAGGCACCAAACCCACCGACCTCAGAACATCTCTCAGCTCTGCAAACCCCATCAACTCTGCCCTCTGGACACCCAAAGAAGAACACTGGCTAGTCTGCCTTTCCCTTCTCCCCGTACCCGCTTTACTTGGCACATTCCACTTTCAACTGACTGTAATCTATACCTTTTGTAATAAATACTCTTTAAACCCGTATTTGCCTTTTCTGATTTTGTGTCTTCTTTTTGGATTTGTTACTAAACAAGCCTTGGCCTAACACAGCAAAGCTCTGACAAATTTGTCTTTGTGACTGTGAGATAATTAATAATTAACAATAAAACAAAATAACATCTATCTGTTCAGTCAACTGAAATCAAACTCAAATCTTCTTTCTAGACCTGAAGTCCAGCTCCAGGATCCTCAGACAGCTCCAGACCTCTGGCGTCCTCTTGTGACTAAAAGACTTCACTGCAGCTTAATGACAGGATTTTATATTCAGGGAGAAAATCAAACAGCTTTTTGTTGCTGTCTGTAGCTGCGTCTGGTTCAGTCTGGACTTATTTATGTTCCTACTGCCCAAAGTTGGACATCTATCAATCCTGAACTTTGAAAAGCAGCATGAAGCCAGAATAAAAGCTCCTCCTGCTCTGAAAGTCTGAATATTCATGTCACAGTAACTGCAGCATGTTAGCAGAAGCTAACTAAGTCACCCTGGAAATAACTGATGCTGCTAATTCCAGTTTTTGAGTCAACTTTTGGGTCAGCGCCACAAAATGAAATGTTGTTTTCAAACAGTTTGAGCCTCTCTGGTCAAAATGTGACTTTTCCCTCTATGACAGTCACAAATCAAATCATTTCTGTGCTTGTGTACAAATAACATCATTTTTATATTTTTCCCTTTTTCCAAAGTTGAAGTCATTTTGAATTGAATTTAAAAAATTTTATTTGATTCAGTTGAAAACAGTTTTAGTCAAAGACACAGAGCTGATGAGCTGAACAGAAAGATTAATGCTGATACAAACTTTTGTCTTTGGTTGAGCTTTTAAAGGAACAGAAAAAATACTTGATCAAGTAAAAAAGCAATACAATGCACAAATGGAAATATAAAAGTGTGGTAAATACATGTTTAAAATATGACAAAGGCATCAAGACTGTTTTGGAAATGTCTTCACAAGTAGGAAAATATTTTTTCAGCTGTTAACAAGATTGATCAAACGTTTACTGACATGTGAGTCTAACGAGCTGTGTGGTTGCTTTTTTCCTCTGATGCATCAAGCTGATGACATCATTAATGACATCATCAGCAAGCTGAAACACTACCAGGCATGGAGGCCGTGGACACGGTTTTCTGTACTTTGTACTTTTGACCCTCTTTAAAAATGTTCAAACTTGGTGTTGATGATACAAAGAGGGATGCAATTTGTTGCTGAGACAGCAAAGAGTCACAAAAGTTACAGCCAGAGGGATTTTATGCCGGGAAATGTCACGTTATGATGTAAATTAACAGGTCGACCTTGGTGTGAAAAACCTCTGTCACTTGCAGGATCATTCGATCTGGGTCAAAATGCTGATTAAACTGTCAACAGGGGCAGATTGTTACTGAGCTTAAACAGGTTTTTAGGCCAGTCTGAAAGGGGTATTAGTGGAGTAACTGTGCAGAAGAGGGCGTCCTCTGATAGGTAGACCAACCAATCAGAGAGCAGACAAAAGGCCAATTGAATGATAATCTAAGTGTGAAGAAATATAACAACACAAGCACAAATCACAGCTGCTAATGGTCCTGAGCCGAGGCCAATCCGTCCTCCAGTCCCTGTGTTTCTGCCCTCAGATGAGGACTTGATCTCAGGTGCAGTCTGGGGTTCTGTTGTGGTCTCAGGTGCAGTCTGGGGTTCTGTTGTGGTCTCAGGTCCAGTCTGGGGTTCTGTTGTGGTCTCAGGTCCAGTCTGGGGTTCTGTTGTGGAGAGAAGAACAGACCTGTGAGTCCTGCACAGCCCGACACTCAACATGTTTTTACTGACAGTTCACACAAAGACTTCTCTAAAAATGTGTCTCATATGATCCAGTGTCCAAAAATTAACCGTTTTTATTATAAACTCCAATAAGTTTCCCATTAAAGGAACTAAATTCTCTTTAGATTTTCATACAAACCTCCTTCAAGTGTTCTTATTCATCTTTAGGTCTAAAAAAACATCCAACTGAATTATTTATGGATCAAAAGTTCATGGAGTGACAAACATGTCCACTCAGCTGGACACCATGTGTGTGACTGTTGATCCAAATAAAAATAGATTTAACCAAAAATAACAGAAACTGATTTATTGTGTGGAAAATATGAAATCAAAGCATTTTTAATGTTGCTAAACTTATGCAGTTAAAATATCACCAGTGATGGATGGCATCCAATTTTGTGATCATGCGATCAATTACAAATTTCTCCCAGTAGAAGAAGTTTATAAATTATATAAATCATTAGATATAACTCAATAGGATTATATTTTTCTAACTTCAGGGATGTCCTGTTATAGAAAAGTCTGCTAAATATTCCAAGATGTCCAGTATTTTCTACATCCTGTCGGCCATCTTGTTTTTGCCTAAAAAAATGTTCATACCGTGATGGGCCAGTAGGTGGCAGTGTATGTGATGACACACCAGCAGCTACTTTGTTGGCTGATATCTGCGACTATAACAACAAAACCCGAGCACATCCAAGAGAACAGCCTTTGAACAGCTGTCTCTGCAGAGACCACAAAGCATGAGATCCATTCAGATCAAGTTTTTGACAAAGATGTGACACATGGGACCAGGACACAAAAAGTGGACACATCAGAATAACAAGCTAACGTTTACAACACAACAGTCTATTCAGCGTAGTCTCAGTGAGGTTAATGCATGCTGGACTCCCCTACATGGCCATGCCCAGATCTACAAAGCTTTCTGTGTGGATAATCGTGTGTAGCTGCTCAATAGGAGCCCAAAAATCAAACAAAGGCCTGAAAATGTGTAAAATAGTTCTCCTTTAACTCTTTAAATGTCAACACTGAGCCGTACAGGACTGAGCACCTGAATATTGATCTGTTGGTGTGTTGATAGTTTCTTTTAACCTCAGCTGAAACAATTTACCTGTCACATTGACGTAGCAGTAACCAGGCCAAAATATACGACCTCTCTCAGGGTCACATCCATAATGGCCAGAGTCTTCAGTCCTGAGGGAGGACACATGAAGTCTGATTCTTCTCTCTCTGAGGACGTCTTTGTCCAACTGAACTCGTCCTTTCAAGGGACCATCCAGAGGACGCTCAACTCCGTGTTCATACTCTAAAAACATGAAGATTTTGTGACCAGTGAACGCTAAACAGGAGAAATAAAGAGAATCCAGAGAGCTCTTTGTGAAGGTCCACTCCAGAGTGACGTCCTCATTCTTGAAGACCTGATAGAAGCTCTGAGCAGATCTGACCTCAGATGTTTCTGTTGACAGAGAAGAAGAAACCAAAGTCACCCTGAAGTCTCTTTTTCTGCAGGACACACATCTTTACACAACAGATGACTTTTGACACTAACTTTGCAGTGCAGCTGGATCCATCTGATTTAGTAATTCAATTCAACCAGACCCAGATGATTTACTAAATCACTGGTAATTATAATAATGATTTTATCTCATGGTTTAGATCATATAAAGTAGTTTTGTGAATTTGTTTCTCCTCTAAAATATTCACATTAGTGTCTGAAACTGAACAGAGAGCAGAGGGACTGACCACAGACTGAGCAGGGCAGAGTGATGAACAGGAGGAGGATGAAGATCATCTTCTTCATCAGTTCAGCTCTGGGGGGAGAGAAAAAAATCCGAAGACATGAATCATGTAATTGAGAAAGTTTCAGAATTATGGACAAAAACACATCAAGCTATTTTCTCAGTTTTGAGCTAAATCAGAATTTTTACAATATTTGCCTTTTGCAAATAATTCTGTCTTTAAAAAGGTTATATTGTCTTTTTTTTTTTGGCTTATTTTTATTAATCGGCCCAAATACTTAGACACTACGATAATTCAACTTGCTACGGTATATTTAATTAACCTATAAAAAGATGCCCTACGTCTTCTTTTTTTACTCACTGCAGTCAAATTCAAAGTAAAGTTAATCAGTCATACCTGTCCAGGTGGCCATCACATTGATTTACGTTGTGACCCAGGTTTTACACAGAGTCTAATCAAAGTCTGTGTTTAACTGGACTTATATCAGTTATTGATCACATTACTGCACACACTGCACTGTGTTTTCTTTTTGATCAAACTTTTAGTGATCCCACACTTATGATACTGTCTGCTGTTTCTTCTGTCCCTCTCTGCTTTCTGTGGACTCTCTTTTCTCTTTTCAAGACTTTAACAATCTGCACCACATGTTTACATTTCAACCACACAGTAGCAGAAGTAGCATGCATGTTACGCCACAGAAATAACTGTCCGTGTAAGACACAGTGCTTTATAGTGGTCCAGATTTAAACCAATCCTCGAGGCACACAATTTGTCTTGAGGTTTATTTTAATCAAATTACCCAGATTTTAAGGTGTTGAACCACCTTCTCTAGATATCTCTGTTGGTGTACCTCAGGGGTCAATACTTGGCCCCTGTTAATGTATATTAATGACCTGCCCAACTCATGGCATATAGTTGAATTTCTAATGTACGCTAATGACGCTGTCATCTTTACCAGTGTAAAAAATATTCAAGAAGCAGCTTCTGTTCTTATACCAACGATGGTTCCTGTAAACCAATGGTTATATAAATCTTTCCTACTATTAAACACAACTGAAACTGTTTGTATGATGTTCACAGAGCAGCCACTCGACATCATTCTGGTGTGTCTCTTGCAGGACAGGAGCTACAAATAGTTTCTGAATTTAAGTACCTCGATGTAACACTTGATTCAACACTATGTTTCAACAGCCACATTAAAAGAATAGCTAATACAGTGAGATTCAATCTGAACAATTTCTAACAAAAAGACCTTTAATAACACTGGGTGCTGCTAGAATGTTCTTACACTCAATGATACTGTCACACATTGAATATTGTGTTACATGTTGGTCACTGGCAGGTGTAAATACGTGCAAAAACATAGAATCACTTCATAAAAAAATCAATCAAGACCCTTTATAGAAAAACAGTGTCATTTTGCAGCATTTTAAAACAAAGAAAAAAGACAAAACTCTGTCTCTGTAAAGGCAGTAAGATCTGGAACAGTCTCCCACTCGACATAAGAGAGTGTCCCACATTACAAACTTTTAAAATGCACATTAATCAAACCAGTCCTGTAACCATTGACATCCAGAGTTTTAGAAATGAACAGTGTTGTGTTGTGCTCTTATTATGATCTATTGTCCTGTTTTTGTGTGTGTGTGTCTTTGCCATAATGTTTGTGTTTTATCTGCCTCGGGACTGTGGATGTAAATTAGCACTGATGCTATAATCTGGAAAATATTTACATCTATTGTTTTTGAAAGATGTTCATTAATGCACATCTTTCAAAATTAAGAAAGATGGTTGTCCAATGTAAATTAGCACTGATGCTATAATCTGGAAAATATTTACATCTATTGTTTTTGAAAGATGTTCATTAATGCACACTGTTCCTATTAAACAAATAAATAGATAAATAAATTATAGTTTGGTACCTTCATGCAAGTTAATTTGAAAAAAAAAAAAAAAAAAAAACAACTCTCAAAGCTATTTTTCTTGGTTATTATTGAAAATGAATGTATTTTGTGTTTGTCTTGTGTTGGTGTTATTGGTGTTCATGCATCAGGAAGGGATACAGGTTTTTTACCAGGTTGATGAGACGTGGCTTGAAATGTTTGTTAATCCTTTTTTGATTCGAGTAAATGACAAAAACTCTGAATCCTAGGTGGACATTGATTTTCTTATTGCCTGCACATGGCCCAACCGGAATGGGAAATTGTGTTTTTTTGTCAAAGTTAGTTCAATTTTTTTTTTAAAAGCCATTTTTATGATAAATAACCACTTCAACAATAACAGTTGTGTGGCATGTCTCTTTGCTGTTAACTGTTGGCAGCAGCGGTGAGCCAGTGAACGAGTTCATGGAAACAATTATTCATAACTCCAGAGTCAGAAAAAAGACAGATTCGGTCACGATTGGCACATCACTAAACAACGGTGTCAACAAACAAGCTGCAGCAATTCCTGCTCATCTCTGAGGGCTGACATCCTTTAGTTTGTTCAGTTTGATCACAGCTATATCATCAGGAGTCCTACACTTCTATATTTAACTTTATAATCCTACACAGGGTGTTTCTAAACACTGCCATGAGAGCACCAAACGATCCAAGGACAAACTGAACTGAAGCAAACCATCCGAGCTGCAGGTGTGACGACGCCCTAAATGTTTCAGACATTTGAGCACAGAGGAGCTCGAATACGAGGAGGAGACGTGAGAACAAAAGAAAGACCTCGTGGGTATACCTCCGAGAGCTCAAGAGGGTCACTCAGCTTTGGCATAAAGGTCACAAGATGAGTGAGACGTCTGCAGCCAGTAACAAAACACAGTGCACGGTGATGAACAGAGCCCAGAGTCTGGAGACATCTGGATGAGGCAGTCATATACAAAACATCATTATAGTCAATCAGGGACAGAAAGGTTGGAGAGACGAGAGATTTCTGAGCTCTGAGGGACAAACAGGATTTGTTCAGAGAAAAATCCAAATTTGACCTTCAATCACGGACCAGGTTGTCAATGTGAGCCTGGAATGAGAGCTCCTGGCCAAGCAGAAACCCAAGACCCTTTAATTTAAAAACATTCAGGGTGTAAATGACAAAACATCATTAACACAAAGCTTACCTTTCCTATGTGAGAGTGTAGTCTTAGAGAAGCTCTGACTTGTTTAATGTGATCTTCTCTTTTGTGTCTGCATCACTGAATAACCGTCATATCATTTTTCAGCTTGTTAGAGCATGTATACCAACCTGGTCCTCCCTTTACTACACCCACTGAGCTGAGGCTGAGAGGGCTCATCTGGACTCTGTCACTTTAAATCACTGAATATATAAACTGTCATCACCTCAGTCCTGTGTCAGGAAATGACAGAACAACAGGTTTGATGCTCCAACATTACCTTCATGTTCACAAATACTGACCAGAGCTGTTGTTCCAGCACAGAACAAATAATCGTTCATTAATGGTCATCCAGGTAAGAGCTTCAATTAAAGATGTAGTCAGTGATCATCTAATCTTCTAATCTAATGCACTATTTGTCAACATCACTATATTTCTCCTCTCCATCCACAAGATGTCACCACTGACAACATGTTGAGAAAAAGTCCGGTTTCAATACACAGCCTTGACTCTGAATTTCAGCAGGTAAATACTGTGGCTTGGGCCGAGCCACCAAAACATGGTAAACCCCCCCACATCCAGGGGGCGATCATACTCATGCGCAGATCAGACAGAGGGGGGAGGGGGAGTCGTAGGTTGCATAGTGTGCGCAGTCAGAGAGAGATACAATAGGTGCAGTAGCAATGTCTGAAAAACAGAAGGTCAGAGAAAAAAAAAAAAGGTCAGAGAAGTGAAAAGTGAAAAAGAAGGGCTATGACCATGAAAGATCAAAGACCCGGGTCAACATTGGTGTTGCTTTCCAACGGTGGAGGTAACTCCATGAATTGAAAGACCTGAAAACGGACGCGGATGTCGGCGTCTTTCTGCTGGAAAGGTAAGCAACAATAGCTTAGTGGTGCTTCATATAACAGTAACAGCCGTCGGACATTCATCTGATTGTCTAATCTGCCAGAATGTACTGTTGTTGTGATGTTATCAACAATGGCAGTCGAGTTGTTTGACGAGTTGGGGTTACCTTAGCTACGTTGTTCAGCTACGCAGTTTCTACGGCTGTTTCCATGAGGCTGCACGTCCATCAGCTTTAGGGGTGAAGCCAGGTCTCCTACAGTCCACGTGCACCTTTCTGCTGCTGTCCAATCAGGACACTCCACCTGCAGAAAGCGTTAAAGCAGGAGCACAGAGGGAGGAGGAAAAGACAAAAACGCTCCTCTACATAAAGCAGTAAACAATAAATAAATGACTCAGAGTCACAACACTAACTCATGTTCCCACAAGGACATGGACTGTCACTCTGTGATCAGGAACTGAAACAGCTGTTGGTGATGTCACACCTCCACACAACACTGATTGGCTGTTGCAGCACAGCCACACCTAACATCACCTGAAAAGTTGCCCAGATCACATCCTTTGCATCATGAGGGCTGATCGCGCCTTGTGCAGTGATAAACTGACTTTGCATGGAAAGTCGCCCAAGTCACATTCAGTGTGAACGACCCTTAAGTCCATCACATTGTGCTGAACCTGAAGAGACAGTTTGAGAGACGGGGATGGGAAGTTCATGAACGAGTCGCTTTAAATAGCCGACACTTTTACATCAACCACAGAAGGAGATTCTTTCCTTCTTGAACTGTTTCTTTTATTAACTAATTCACAACAGAATAAACTATTGACTCTGCTTTCAGATTTGATATCTCACAACACGTAAAATGAGGATATTACTGGAATTGTTCTGTTTGGATTGATCAATTCCCCAAGAACTTGATTAGCTTGTTTCTTTTGGTACATTATTTAATTTTAATCTGTTATTTGTGATGGATTGTATCAATAAATCAAAGTATTTATAGAACTTTTCCTATAACATATGGAACTCAAAGTGCTTGCAGAAAGAAAACAAGAGGAAAGAAGAGAGGGAAAAAAAAATTTCCAAACTAGGCACCTGTCATGGGAGCACAGTGTGGGATTGGAAAAAACACCTCTGGACATGAGCAACATCTTACAACAAACACCGAGACGAGCACATGGGGTCAAAAAGAAAGAAGTGTGTGTGTGTGTGTGTGTGGCAGGGGGCCAGTGGGGCCATTGATTTGATGGGAGAAACCTGTGACCTGGTCTTAGCTCAGACCCCACAAAGTCTCTAATGTCCAGTAAGATGACTATTTATTTATTTTAATCTGTTCTTTATGATGGATTGCATTTAACATTTGTCAAAACATGGAAACAGAGAGAGAAGAAAAACCCCAAAAGCTTGGGTCAAATTTTCCATTTACCAGAGTTATCATCATATAAAAAAAATCACTTTAATAATAAAATCAGGCTTAGCACCATGATAAAACAGAACCTTTAAACTGCTTAAGTGCTGGGTAAAAAGGCTTCTTGATATTTGATGTGTTGTTAGCGGATCTCCCTGAGGGTTGTGAGATGTGTCATATGCCAGATTCAGGAGCTCTGCTTTGGTAACTCCTTTCTGTTAATTTAATAAAGCTTGAAGCTTTTATTCAACACTAATTCATCTGATTTACAAAAGTTTTGCAAAATGGAAACGAGGACCTCAGTGAGGACTTCATATTTGACCTCCATGTTTTATCATGAAGAACAACAATCACCTGATCACAGCTCTGTCCAACTTTAAATAATCAAAATGTATTTATTTTAACCCCCTTAATATATTTTATTATTTAATTTAGTTCAGATTTATTGTTTGGAATTTTATTATCTGTTTATTAATTTTCTTTCGACTATAGTGCATTTTATATCATATTACTATTTAAATGCATTTTATTTACCTACTTATTTTTATATTTATTTATTTTAATCTTATTTCTCATCACGATTTTATTTCATTTTATTTATTTATTAGTATTTCTTTGTAATAATTGTTTTCGTCTTATTTCCAGTGTTCCCTCAGTTTTTTTTTTATGAAAGATGGTGTTTCCTCCATCCTCTTACTCTGTTAGAATCTCTTCTTCATGTCTTTGTATGTGTGGACTGCACACATACACAGACATGACATGGGCTGTATTTTTAGTCATATTTATTTTTTTTTACCATTGATTATTTTAATTTTCTTCCCTTCATTTCTGTGTGAAGCACTTTGTGCTCCAAAATTTTATATGAAAAGTGCTATACAAATAAAATTTGATGGAATGATTGATTGAAAACAGAAGCTTCTTCACCTCATTTGTGTTCAGTCTTCAAATCAGCAAAATGTCTGATGTCTCAATCTTCACCACGACTGACCGCAGACGACTTTGGACTTTGAATTCATATTTATTTACCACTGTGGTAATGTGACTCAGAGGAACTGATGTTTCATGGGAACAGAAAGTGTGGAGTTATCTTTCTCTGAGGTGGTGACAGTGAAGTTGAACTACATTAAGAGGCCACTTCATTAGGCACACTGTGCTGGTTCCAGGTTGGAGGCTTTTGCCTTCAGAGCTGCTTTAATTCTTGGAGTCACAGATTGATGGAGGAGCTGAAACATCCCTCAGAGATGTTGGTCCACATCTCCATGACAGCATCACACAGCTGCTGCACATCCATGAAGAGAATCTCCTGCTCCAGCACATCTCAAAGGTCCACCTGAGCGTGGTTCTGCTGTTGTTGCTGACCATGTCCATCCCTCCATCATCTTCTGATGGGACCTCCAGCAGCTCCGAGTCTCAGAGCTCAGATCATCTCACACTGGTTTCTTTGGGATGAGCTGGAACAGGAGATTCTCATCATGGACGTGCAGCCCACAGATAATGTCTGGATCACATTGTTGCTGTCTGACTTTTTACTCAACAACCAAATCAAATCATTTCTGTGCTTGTGTACAAACACCATCAGAGCGTGTGCACATGTGCATGTGTGTCTATGTTGGTGTGTGTTTCTGATGTCAACCTGGGACTGTTACTTTAAAGTGAAGGTCAGAGACGCCCCACAAGGTCATAGTAGTTCACTGGTTGTGTGCAGCTTCAGTAAAATGAGGACAAATGAGATTTTTCCCTTTTTCCAAAGTTGGAGTCATTTTGAATTGAATTAAAATCTTTTTATTTGATTCAATTGAAAACAGTTTCAGTCAAAGACACAGAGCTGATGAGCTGAACAGAAAGATTAATGCAGATTCAAACTTTTGACTTTGGTTGAGATTTAAAAGATCCAGAAAAAATACATAAGCACGTAAAAGACAATGTGAAGCACAAATAATATCTTAAAAGTGCATTCAGTACTTAAAATTTACATTAAAAACATCAAGACACAGCTTTATTTTGATTAAACAAACACTTAAATGTTTGTCAGTGCTGATCAAACTGTTTAAAGCAGAAATCAGTCCAGCTCATCATTAAACATTAAACAGTTCAGTCCAGTTCAGTCCATTAAACAAACAGTCCAGCTCATCATTAAACAGTTCAAACCTCAGACCACCATGGTTGTTTAAAAAGTTACAAAATGCTGATTCACTTTGATTGGTTCACTTGCACATATTTGTAATCTGTCATTTAATTCTGGAGAATTTCCAAGTAGTATGAAAATAGCAAAAATCATACCTATCTATAAAAACGGTATCAAACACCACTCCACATATCACAGGCCAGTCCCTCTTCTACCACTATCCTTAAAAATATTAGAAAAGCTCTTTAATACTAGATTGTCCAAATTCTTAGAAAAAAAACACAATGTCCTTACTGACAGCCAGTATGGGTTTAGAAAAAAAAACGGTCCATATCATTAGCTATATACAAACTTATCGAAGAAATTACTAAAACTATATACAAAAAGAAACATGCTGTAGTGTTTTTATCGACCTAAAGAAAGCATTTGATTCAATAAATCACACGATTTTATTGAAGAAGTTGAAACGTTATGGGATCTGGGGGATAGTGCAGAGTTGGGTAAGAAGCTATTTAAAGACCAGGTAATAACTTGTGAAGTTGGGAGAATATGAATCGGAGCTTGTGGAAGTTTGGTGTGGCGTCCCTCAAGGGTCAGTGCTGGGACCTACCCTTTTTGTATATCATTGATAAATGTAAAGTGTCTGAAGTGCTTAAATTTGTATTATTCACAGATGATCTGATACTCTAGCTACAGGTTCAAACTTACAGCAACTTCTGTCTCTGATCATGTCAGAAATGGACGAAGTTAAAAAATTGTTTGAGTCAAACAAGTTATCACTAAATATCAATAAAACCAAATTCACATTATTGGGAAACACAAGTCAAACACAAATGTCCAAATACAAAGAGGGTGTCAATATTGACAGAGTCCATGAAAACAAATATTTGGGTGTGATTGTGGATGACAGGATTTGCTGGAAGCCTCACATCTGTATAACTCACTGGTGGCTCCATATTTAGATTAGTGCTTGGAGATCTGGGGAAACACATACAACCTTACTAAATCGGTTATTTATATTTTTGATGTTAATATTTTTAAAATAAATAAATAAATATTATCTGAAAAAGAGCTATAAGAATAAAGCACAAGGTCATGACCACATGAATCAACTTTTCTACTGTCGAGAATTTTAATGTTTTTGGATCATAATAATGTATAAAACAAATAATGTATAAAATAAGGAATAATGTACTGCCTCATCTCAAACATACAAACATTGTTCTCTGACAGAGATGGTAAACATAAGTGAACGGGTCCATTAAATTTTAAAACCAAGCATGAGAACAACAATGAGGAGTTTTTTGTTTAACAATACAAGGTGTTAAAATATGAAACTGTCTAGATGATGATCGGAAGCAGAGCAGAAACTTAATTCAGTTTAAAACGAAATTTAAATCAGACATATTGGAGAAAAAAAGGAACACTGAGGGGGATCAACAAGTCTGATGAGTGTATTACAACAAAGTGCTTTTGGATATCTGCTGGCATATAGGTGTATCTATAGGTGTGGTGTTGAAGTATGTGTGGATATGAGTAGGTAATCAGGTAGGGAGGAATTTATATGTGTATAAAAAATAGTTAGATGAATGTTAAAATATACTTTATACATCCACATAATTAACTTTTATGATAAGTTTATTGGAGTACAGCGTTGGAACATAAGTCAAATATATAACAGAGAATAAGGGGTAGGACCCATGGATGTATTATAAGGACTGGATAACGTGGCTCCGCCTTCCACCATTTTACGGTTTTGAAGCAATAATATCTCTCATCAGGGCGCCGCCATTGTGCAGCCAGTAGAGAATGGTAAATGGTGGTAAATGTTTTAATAAATGCATTTTCTAACATAATTTAGGATGAAAGAGGAAATAAATTTGTTTTCACAGGGTAACGCAGTTGTCATTGTTTATCCTCAAAGATCTGACTTCACCTCATCTCCTCTTTATCAAGCAGAAATTATTTACCAAAGCTCATCTTACCTTTTCTGAGACGAGTAAAGTCTTGCAGCCTTTGACCAGTTTATGATCCTCAACAAACCGCAAAAGTTGCTTGTGGTCCTTCTGTGTGCACACAGAAACTCTGATTTCCTCTTTTAAACGGAGGATGAGGTCTGACTCTGAGGAGGTGGAGTCAGTCTGCTCAGGCCAACACTTCATTTTAGAAACTTTAAGAATCAGTGTCATAAACAAAATGGCTCCCTGTGCTCATTTTAAACTCTTTGTCTCAACAGTGACTGTCTCTCAGTTTGCTTCAAGGCAGTGACGTTAAATCAATGATTTTCTGTTCTGACATGAAATGGAGGAGCTTTGAAGCTGGTGTCTACGATTTGAAACCGCAGCCTGCCCCTCCTTCCCTCACCTCTCCCCTCCGTGTTCCAAGATCCCGCCCCCAGCTCGTGTCGCCTCGTATAAACCCCCTCCGGTAGAGCTACGAGCGACTAGCACAATATATCAGCAGCAAACTCAATCAAAAACAGCTCAGCTCAACTGAAAGTATCAAACACGACAGACATCTCCCTTGCAACACACAGCAGTAGCCATTTCAATTGGACCGGCGGCAATGCGGGTTTGGCGCCGCCAGAGCGGAGCTGAGTGTGGGGGAGGATTAATCTTTCTCAGCCTGTCCTCCCCAGCTCAGCTTACAGTGCAAACGATTAGCGGCTAACAGGCTAACCCGCTCCCCTACAAGTTATTAGCCCGTACAGGCACAAACTAACCAGAGTTATTCAGCAGACATCTCACACTGTAGTAAACAAAGCCATTACCTGATCAACCAGGGGCGAAACGGCCGATGCTGAAGGTCTGACGGCCGGCTGAGGCTATTCGTTAGCCGTTAGCCCGCTAACAGGCCTCAACCCGCGGGCAGAGCTCCGTTGGGCCCGCGGGAGAGGGAGGCGGATTCCCGGGTTCGGCGCTAGGCTTTTCCGGCTCCATGATAGTTCAGTAGCTAACGCTGCTAGCTGCTCACCGGAGGTAGAGGGGAGGAGGCAGGACCATGGGCAAGACGCTGCGTACTGCGTAGTGAGGGGGACGAGGATTGGATGGACTCATGGACTAACTCACGGACCAATTAATAGTTGCAGGTTCTTAGGCTTGATTGGTCAGCTAGTATGCAGCTTTTCAGCGGATATACTGAATGGATTTTTTTCGTTCTTTTTGGTCTTTATACTGTGTAGATAGGACCATAGGACCATAACAGCCTTAAACGGTGTTATTAATATGTACAAAGCTTCCAAATCGTAGACCATAGCTTTAATTTAGATTGACAAATGATTTCTGACAGCACACGGCCTGGAGATGATGCTGTTTGACCTCCTGAGGGTCATGACAGGGGTCAGAGTTCAGTTTGATTCTTCAGTGTTTGGGAGAATTTCCAAACTCCAAACTGTTTCCAGTGTTTCAGCTGTTTTGTTGCTGTGTGGCAGGTATTTGTGAACATGAAGGTGATCTTGGAGCATCAAACCTGTTGGCCTGTCAGTCTACACATAAGCTAACAAACTTCAGAGGTGGAAAGAGTGAACAGATATTATTCTGATGTAAAAACAGGGCTGTTCAAAGTAACATCAGGACCCCTGAGAGACCCCATAAGGGCCCTGCAATGATGTTAGTGTCACTCTTGGATCATTTCTTGTCTTGTTTGGGCAGCTATGCCACCGTCTATCTCAATTTCATATTGCCTTTTGTGTCTTAAATCTTCTTTGATTTTAATTCTCTTGTCCGTTGCTGTCTTTATGTTCCTGTCTGTCAAACCTGTGTGATGTGAGGACTTTTCAGGACTTTAAAATACTGTCATATGAACATGAAACTATCCAAAGGAAATGTGTGTATTCGTAGATTTTGTTTATTTTTTAGCTGAATTGTAACAAAGCAGCTGATCTGGAGGTGTGAAAGTCACCTCTTTAACTGACGACAGACACTCAGATTAATGGAGCTCCTTCTTCATGAGTGTGTTGTGCTGTTCAGCTGGTGAGAGCGTGGACACCTCTTCATCAGGCTGAGGTCAGAGGTCATTTAAGATCACACTGAGAAGCAGCACACAGAGGAGACACCCCTGACAACAAGTCTTTAACATTCAGCTGCTTTTCACAGACACAGAGCAGATGAGTTGATCCTGATGAAAGAAAAACATCAGGAGTTTTCCTCAGTGGTTCATGTTCTGTGCTCAGAAACATCCTGTGTGAGATCCTGCAGTCAAACATTTCAGTGTAAGGTGTGTCAGATGAAACAACTGTCAACAAACTCTACAGAAAGAGCAGGAAGTGAAGGGTGTGTCAGCCCGTGAGAGTTCAGCAGGCAGGACTGTGCTTGTCTGTTGAAAGTGAAAGTATTTTGACCTGAAGAGTCAGTGTGAAAGACAAGGCTTGGAAGTAAGTGAACAAGTCCCTTTAAAAAGCCAAAGCAGATGATTTATTTCCTTTAACCCTCTTTGTCTTGTTAAGGAAACATCACAGAATAAATGATCAGCCCTGTTTTCAGGTTTAATGTCACATCATGTAAAATGAGGACGTCACTGGAAGAGTAATGTTTGGACTGATCATTTCTCCAAATTACTGTAATTAAATAACTGTTGTGTGAAGTTTTTATCCTGATGCATTTTATTTTATTTCAATCTGTTCTTTGCAGAGGATCATACTTATATTTTGCCATAACATTTGGAAACAGATAAAGACAGCAATCAAAATATCAGAATTCTAAATTTAATATTATTTTGCTTAACCACCTGAAAAAACAGGAGCAGTATTGTAAATTAATTTAGCCCAACCCCTCAGAGTTTGTTCACATTTATGAATTAACAGTTAATTAAAAATACAGCAGCCACATCCTTAATGTTCACTCTCACCTCATTAGTCTGAGACACATATTCTGCTGTCACAAACACACTGAACACATTATTTTGATTCAGTATTAGTGCATTAGTCACTTTAGGTCTGATACTGTTTGAATTTAGTGTGAATATTTTATTATCAGTAAGATTTAGCTTCTGTTTTCCTTTCTTTGAGTCACCTGATGATGGAGGAGGGAAACTTCCTGGTTGGAGACAGAAGTGTTGCCATGGTGATCTCACTGGACCAAATCTTCATGGTCTGGGGGTGTTTGGGTTAAAGTTAGTTTTTCTTTGGGTTTAGTTCAGTGTGGCGGACATTTTCTTCACCTCCTGTTCCTTTAGTTTGTCTCATTTTGACAACTCTGTTTTATTGAGTTAACATTTTATCTTTACTTTGAATTATTTAGTTTCATATTTAGTTGACCTCCTTTATAAACCTGATTCTCAACAGTTTGGTTTGTACATTTGATTTTCTTTTCTGTCTTGAGCCTTTACTGCTTTGTCTCTTAAATATATTCAAGTTTGGCTGCTGCTCACTTCTCCAAAACTCAAACTTTACAAGTTTGTACCTCATTGCAAAAATGATTATTTAGGCATTTCAGTGATATCAAACACAGTATCAGTTGTTGTAAATAAAGGAGAAAAAACTCTTGTTGAAGAGTCTTCTCCTCTTTTCTAGACCTGAAGTCCAGCTCCAGGATCCTCAGACAGCTCCAGACCTCTGGCGTCCTCTTGTGACTAAAAGACTTCACTGCAGCTTAATGACAGGATTTTATATTCAGGGAGAAAATCAAACAGCTTTTTGTTGCTGTCTGTAGCTGCGTCTGGTTCAGTCTGGACTTATTTATGTTCCTACTGCCCAAAGTTGGACATCTATCAATCCTGAACTTTGAAAAGCAGCATGAAGCCAGAATAAAAGCTCCTCCTGCTCTGAAAGTCTGAATATTCATGTCACAGTAACTGCAGCATGTTAGCAGAAGCTAACTAAGTCACCCTGGAAATAACTGATGCTGCTAATCCCAGTTTTTGAGTCAACTTTTGGGTCAGCGCCACAAAATGAAATGTTGTTTTCAAACAGTTTGAGCCTCTCTGGTCAAAATGTGACTTTTCCCTCTATGACAGTCACAAAACAAATCATTTCTGTGCTTGTGTACAAACACCATCAGAGCGTGTGCACATGTGCATGTGTGTCTATGTTGGTGTGTGTTTCTGATGTCAACCTGGGACTGTTACTTTAAAGTGAAGGTCAAAGACGCCCCCACAAGGTCATAGTAGTTCACTGGTTGTGTGCAGCTTCAGTAAAATGAGGACAAATGAGATTTTTCTCTTTTGCCAAAGTTGGAGTCATTTTGAATTGAATTAAAATCTTTTTATTTGATTCAGTTGAAAACAGTTTTAGTCAAAGACACAGAGCTGATGAGCTGAACAGAAAGATTAAAGCTGCTTCAAACTTTTGTCTTTGGAAGAGCTTTTAAAGATATAGAAAAATAAATTACCAATTAAAAACAACGTAATGCACAAACGGAAATACAACCAGTTCACTAAATACACAGAGAGACTTATCCATGCATTTGTCTCTTTAGGTTTGATTACTGTAATGGCTGCTCATGGCCTCCAAATGAGCTGTAAGAGCTGCAGTACATCCAGAATGCTGCTGCTCAAGTCCTGACCAGAACCAGGAAGTACAAGCACATTAATCCTGTGCTCAGGTCCCTACACTGGCTTCCTGTGGCTCAGAGAATAGCCACTGCTTAACAGAAGGTTTTTTCTTGCCGCCATGATGGAGGGATTCATGATTGGCTATATGGATTCATGTTGGGTGTTGGATGTATATATTTGTATATATATGTATATGTGTATTTTATATGTATATATGTATCTCTGTTAAAATGAAGAGCTTTATGCTCTATTGTAAAGTGTCTTGAGATAACACAAATAAAGATTAATTGATTGATTGATAGACTTTAAAGCAACTCTGCTTGTGCACAGGTCTCTCCATGGCCTGGCACCAAAGTCCATCTCATGTAAGTATTAAATCATGCATCAGCATGATATGTCTCCTTTAACATTAAACTGCCATGTAACATCTTGTATCTTTATAAATCTTGTATTTGCATCAGTTAATGTTTTTGTATCAATGAAAAAGACGAAAGACAAATTGACTGGGAAAAAACATGCAAAAATATTTCCTTTATTCCACTAAAAAGTGGTTTCAATTGGCTTTCCTTTTTGTCAAACTCTTTAATAATACTTATGATTTATCATTTAAAGGTGCTTTGAGGAGAATCTATTTCCAGTGACATAAAGACTTCCCATGAGCACTCACAGCGACTGTCTTAGAGACGTGACCCGCGCCAAAGCATACGCTTGCTGTGATGCCAATGAATGCTGCTCTGTCCTTACTCAGCTCTCTGCATTGCTTTACAACTTTTCTTCTTCAACAACTTACAGGATGCAAAGTGACAAGGTAATGTATCTCTTTCTAGTTACGTAGCGGTAGTTTTTGATGTTTGACAACAAGCAATTTTTGGAAAACTTAGTATCGTAGTTTTGTAGCCGGCTGTCCGACCCGACCACTTAGCTAAGGAATAGCATTTATAGATAACCTATTTTGATGCTATAAAACTCATCTTAAAGTGTGTATTTCCATCAGGCATATATCTTATGCCTAAGTCACACAGTCCTGTTTCTCATGGCGATTGTGCACGACTGTACATGATTGACGAGGCTGGTGTCATTGCTGTGAAACGGGATGAAATTACTGTCTCACCCCTGGACACACCCCGTAAATACACCATCAGCAGCGCTTCTACAGCGCTTCGGGGGAGTTCATCCCACTCCAGTTAGGTTAATACAGCGATATGGCGAGGATTCCATCAATTTTCATCCCGCTGACACGTCAGCACCGCTCGAGCTCAGTTCACGTCATGTAAGCCCTGTTGCTTGCGCTGGCTGTAACGGGATACAGTTGGGGCAATAATGAATACATCCTTGTCAGTCGTCCTCATAAAGCTTTCAGGATTGAGCCACGATCAGTCTGACTGAGCTCCGTATATGCCGCGGTAATACCGTTCGCATTAGGACTGCATTAGGCTTCCGTTATACTGAGAGCGCGCTTCTCAATGATAGTTTTGAACAGTTCAAGACTGTTGGGACCCTTCCACGTTCCCCGCCGTTCATCCACGATTATACAACGGTGATCCAGACCAAGTAGCACATGCACCACGACCAAAGCACGCTTTATCAGGATTATGACAATCATGCACAATCGCCATGAGAAATGGTAATGTGTGACTGGGGCTTAAAAGTGAGACTTTTTTGAAATAACTTAGGAACTCCTCATAGCATCTTTAACTCAAAATCTGAATATTGATTAGTTTGTTTTCACAGTTTGTTCCTTTTGTTTATGAGTTTATAAATTTGAGTAAATCAGTTTGTAGTTTGTATTGTGGCCCTTCAAATGTGTAAATAACATTAATGTTGCCCTCTGGGTGGAGGAGGTTTCCCATCCCTGAAATAAATTAAAGAGTAAATGATCACAACAGACAATGTTGGAAACACAATTCTCATCCCAATCAACCAAAAATTTCAAGAAAATTTGATTAATATTCTAAAAAGTTGAAGCCTTTTCAACCAGCAGCCTGATGAAAGTTTACTTTCTCCTAAAATAGATGGAAAACATCTTCATGAGTACAGAGATGTGTCATATGCCAGATTGTAAAGTAAATAGAAGACGGAAATAAAGAAATATAAAACGTCACAGTTCAACTGAATTTATTTCATGATTGTGTACAAACACCATCAGAGCGTGTGCACATGTGCATGTGTGTCTATGTTGGTGTGTGTTTCTGATGTCAACCTGGGACTGTTACTTTAAAGTGAAGGTCAGAGACGCCCCACAAGGTCATAGTAGTTCACTGGTTGTGTGTGGCTTCAGTAAAATGAGGACAAATGACATTTTTCCCTTTTTCCAAAGTTGGAGTCATTTTGAATTGAATTAAAATCTTTTTATTTGATTCAGTTGAAAACAGTTTCAGTCAAAGACACAGAGCTGATGAGCTGAACAGAAAGATTAATGCTGATACAAACTTTTGACTTTTGTTGAGCTTTTAAAGATATAGAAATATACATTATCAATTACAATGCAATGTAATACACAAATAGAAATATAAAAATTGTGTTCAGTAATTAAAAAATTACATTAAATACATCAAGACACAACTTTTTGGAAAAGTTTTGTTCAATCAAACACTGAGTGACAGGTTTGTCAGTGCTGATCAAACTGTCAGTGTCAAGTTTATTTAGATTATTCCAAATTGTCTTTTATTTTGCTAATCCTTTTTTCTCATCTGTTTCAGTTTCTGTCTTCCTGCTCTCCCTCACCGGTGATCACCTGGCCCCTCCCTAATGTGTCGCACCTGTGTCTTGTTAGGCTCACTCCCCTTTCCTTCTTAAGCCCCTGGGTTCCCTCACTTCTCTGCCAGATTATCACTACTCACCTTAGTTGATACTTCCAGCCGTAATCTTCTAGTTAGCCTACTCCTCGTGTTTTGACCCTTTTTGCCCGACTCTTGTAATCTGATTTTTGCCTGCCGGATTTGTACCTCTGCCTTTACTGACTGCCTTACTGTGTACCGACCTTATCGTCGATTAAAGATTTTTGAACATTGTCCCTGCTTTGGAGTCCTTCCTCTGTGCCTGACACAAACTGTTTTAAGCAGAAATCACAGTCCATCACATCTGCATACAAAAGTTTAACAACAGTGTACACGTACTCTAAGATGACAAAGGAGAAAAGTTCTTCAGAATGAGGACGCTGTGGGATGTGAGTGAAAAACCATCACAAATACGTGTTAGAAAACAGATACAGAAGTTTAAAATCACAGTTTATGCTCTTAAATGAAAAAGAGGAAATGTTTGTGCATCAGGATGTGAGTGTAAAACTGGGACAATCATGTGATTAAAACCTCAGAATTATATGGTTGTATTAAAAGAAACAAAATCTGTTCATGTCAGAGGTGATTCATGATTTTTAACATTCATTAAACAGTCAGGAGAATAACTAACAAAGTCTATGAGAAATGTGCTCGAGCTAATAACATGGTTTTCTAGTCTTTTTTATACTAATAATAATGCTTGACAATGTACTTAAAAAAATAATAATCATACATCATAATTATTATTATAAATGAACCACAAAAACAGTTTAAACAGCTCAAATGTAAAAATCTTCTTTTCTCCTGTTGCTGTCGTTTCCTCCTCGGTTCACCTCAAGTGTTGTGAACATGACTTTTCTCATGAGTCACTTCATGAAGAAAACAGCTCGTCCATATAAAATAGAGCTGAGGTCAAGTCACTAAAACTGAAAAGGGAAATGGATCTTTACACAAGAAGCTGCTCAGGACAATAAATGAGGAAATCGTCACCACAGACACCGTTCTTCTTGTCACAAAAGTCACATCTGTGGGGATTTCCTTCATCAGATGAACTTGTCATTTCTGCTCCCTTCATTTTAAAGCAGCTTGAGTTTCTGTTTAACCGTTACAGTCACGTTATGTTGGTCCTTAACCCATTTATGCCCAAATTTTTTTCTGAGTTGTGAGGCATATAACTTTGTCAGCTGAGTCCCTCTGAATCATATTATGTATTTCTTTTCTCCATTTTGTACTTTGTTTTAAAGAAAATAGAATTTTTAAGACTGGCAACAATTGTTACCGGTAGTCACATAGCTTGTATCTAGGTCACAATGTTAAAGTCCTGCAGCATGGCCAGGACCTCTGTTACAGAGTACCCAAGGAAAGAACAACATACATAATAAATTTGTATTTTGGTTATGAAAATTGTGTGTGTGGTGTGTGTGTGTGTGTGTGTGTGTGTGTGCGTATGAATGGCCATTGGCTATGAAAAGTGTGTGTCAAGAAAGGTGCACTTCCAACTGCACATCAACATTTTTGACTTTTTATCACATTATTATGAGTTAGTATGTATTTATTTAATTTTAGTTCCCTGATTTCCTTTTTTTAAATTTGTGGAAACGGTTTTCCACACTGATGTTAGTTAACAGAGAAAGATTGCTTAACAAATAGCAAGAAAACTTATGGGAATGTACCAAAATCCTACAGATACAGGTCTTGAATACCTGTGAATTTATTTAGCTTGGAAGAGTATTCTAAGAGGACTTAAATGCACCAGTGTACCTCATTCTACAATTTGAAATAAGTAAATTATGATAAATCCTGCAGACAGTGTTTTGCTTTAGTTAGTTACAAGCTATGTGCCCACCGGCAACTTTTGTTGCCACTCACAGAAATAAGCCCATGAACAAATAAATATTTATCCCAGGTAAAAAAATTTGGTAGAGGGTTACTCTAGAGACTTGAATGATTAAATAATCATAAATATGTTTTGGGAGAAAGCATTAGAAATTTATGAAAATGTCCTCTTTCCAGGACAGTTTGCATCCTCCATGTCTTCCACCGAAAGGAGCACGAAGCAGATGATGTCATGTGACAGGGACCACTTGAAAACTATATTTTATAATCCAAAATCTTTATCCAAGTTGTCTACTAACACATAAGTGCAAAAAGTTGCATTACTAGTGCTGACATTTTTTGTTGTGAGTAGAAAATTACAGTGATGTCCTTCGGCAACAATTGTTGCCGGTGGGGCAAAATGGGTTAATCCTCAGATTTGTCTGATAAATCGTTCAGAGTCGTGGACATCAGTGCAGAGGACAGAGTGCTCAAACACACTCTGACTTTCTCTGATTCAGACTTTACCAAAGTTTAGAGCCCGACCCAAAATGGAGAGTTTAGAAACATCAGCTCTGCTGAAGCCTTTAGGATGAAGCAGAGAGGCTCCATGATGAGTTTGTGGAGCTGAAGCTCAGACTTCAGACTGAACAGAACAAACCTCTGCAGCATCAAAAAGGACATTTAGTGTTAAAAAAGTGCATAAAAATCAGCCTGTCAACAGTGGAAAAACACCTAACCTTGGGAAAAGTTTGTTTAATACCGACTACTTAATACAAACCACAAACTGCTGATGTGAATATTCTTATATTCCAAACAGATGAATGTGCAGCCTCTGATCAGAGAGTCACAGACTCAGGCTCTGTCACTGTTTAGATAATATAATGGAGAGTTGGAGTTTGGGTCCTGAGCAGAGAGCAACGAAAACAAGAGAAATGAAAGTTCACCCTCTGACTGAATATTTAAATCAAATGAAAACACTCTTGGGTCTCCATTATTAAAGTTTACACAGCACAGCTCCTGGTGATGGAGAGAGGGATCATCAGAGCTGCTGTCATGACCTCAGGGTCAACATTTGACCTTCATGACCAATCAGAGAGCCCACAGAGGGTCAGTTGAACACTGGCTGTAGCATTAACAGGAAAAGTCCTGCTCAGTGAGCCTCAGTGTCTGACGCTCGTGTTCAGTTGGGACATGATGTCCAGCTGTAACTGAATTTCTATCTGCACTGTTACTTTCAGTGTATTCTCTGAAACAAAGAAATATTAAAACACAAACACCAACCACAGCTACTGGCAGTCCAACGATGGGGCGCATGATCCCCATCTCATCAGGTTCTAGTCCAGTCTTAGGTTTGTCTGTGGAGAGAAGAACAGACCTGTTAGTCCTGCACAGTCCAGCTCAGACCAAAGATCAGTCTCTGACTCACATGTAGGGGCCTGTGGAGTTCACTCACTGGAAAAATGAAACTCTCTAAACGTCCTCATTTTTAATTTCACACTTTACTTCAGCACTACTTTGGATACACAGAGATCACCATATTAAGATGGAAGACAAAAACAAATGATTTATTTCTTTAAAAAGAAAAAAACAGCCAATGGCGGTCTTTTTTCTTAACTTTTTTTTCTTAAATGTGAATCAGTGTCTTAAAAGTGGACACAGCAAAAAAACAAAACAAAAATTCAGACATGATTATATTAATTTTATATCACTATTAGTATTCAGTTTTTTGACTAAATTATTTCTAGTTATTATATTTTTTTTCGGATCACCAAATGACAATCAGTGCCACCGTTCCAATACTTCCAGCTCAAATAATTTACCTGTAACTATCACGTAGCATTCACTCAAGTCATATCCTTCACTTGTTAACACGGAACAGCTGCATCGACCAGATTCTTCAGTCCTGAGGGAGGACACATGAAGTCTGATTCTTCTCTCTCTGAGGACGTCTTTGTCCAGCTGAACTCGTCCTTTAAAGGGACCAGACTGAGGGCGCTCAACTCCTCTAAGATAGTTCAACAGTAATGAGTATTTGCGATCAGCGATCATCGAACAGACGATATAAAGAGGATCCAGAGAGCTCTTTGTGAAGGTCCACTCCAGAGTGAGGTCCTCATACTTTAAGACCTGATAGAAGCTCTGAGCAGATCTGACCTCAAATGTTTCTGTTGACAGAGAAGAAGAAACCAAAGTCACCCTGAAGTCTCTTTTTCTAAAGAACACACATCTTTACACAACAGATGATTTATGAAATCACTGATGATTCTGACTGTGACTGTCTCTGACAGTGTAGATCATATAAAGTAGTTTAGTGAGTTTGTGTCCTGAGCTGAAAACTTTAGTGAACTCCTGCTTCACAGAATCACAGGGACACATTTCTGTTTGTGTTTGACTGAATCAGCACAGAGTCACAGACACATGAAAACAGAAACTGAACAGAGAGCAGAGGGACTGACCACAGACTGAGCAGGTCAGAGAGATGAACAGGAGGAGGATGAAGATCATCTTCTTCATCAGTTCAGCTCTGGAGGAAGAGAAACACAAAGACATGAATCATGTGACAGAGAAAGATTCAGAATTATGGACAAAAACACATCAAATTATTTCCGTAGTCTTAAGGAAAAGCTCTGAATTTTGAAAATATTTGACTTTTTCATTAGTATCTGACTTTAAAAAAAGATGTACTCAGTTTTTTGAGTGTAATTTGGTATTTACTTTATTTACATGTTTTCTCCACATCTGCCTGAAACAACTGACCCCCCCCCCCTAAAATAAACCCACCACCTGTTGATTCATCAAGAGTTCAAGCCCACTGCAGAGCAAAGACTAAATAATGGCTAACACAGAGTGGACCTGTTAACCAATCAGATCCGTCTGGACCCACATGGGGAAGGGGACCATGAAGGTCGGAGGCTCCAACAGAGTCTCAGACAGAGTGAGCACAGAGGTGGATCAGGAGAAGTCTGCTCATCAGCTTTTTGAACTTTACAGGTTGTGAACAGACTTTCTCATCTTTAGCATCATCAAATATATTATATTTATCATATATATATATTATATTATATCTCATATCTGAATATTGGCTCACATTACAGCTGTCATTAAACAGAAACAAGGAAACTGTTCTTGCTGTTTCGAAACTGTTTGAAGGGAAGTGTAGTTCCTAAAATTTTTTTTGTAGTTATAGCATAAAACATGTCCTACACTGACATGTTTAACTACATCATCTGTGGAATATCTCTCTCTCTCTCTCTCTCTCTCTCTCTGTCTCTCTCTGTCTCTCTGTCTCTTATATATGTATGTGTATATATATATATATATATTTTTTTTTTTTTTTAATTTATTTATATATATATATATATTAATTACAAAACATCATCATGAATCCAAAGCTTAGCTTTACTTTGTAGAAAGACTTAAAAACCTTTGACTTATTTACCTTTTCATTTTTATAGATGAGGAACAAATATGGTCAGCAAAACACAACTTCCTTTTTACAACAGCCTATTTTTTTTTCTCACACTGTTTGACTGGTCCAATCGAACCTTCTGACACCACAGTTCCCTAATTTTTTACTGGAATTACTCTGCTGGGCTATGTGTGTTTCACCCTTGAGGGGCCAAAAAATTAATGAAAACTAAAGTCACTCCAGTGCCAAAATGTTTCCCTTCATAAAAGTGTAATAAAAAATTGATTTGTAATTTCTTTTCTACTTTCACTTCTTCAGATCTTTTCAACAACTCCTGACCTAACCATAGATATAAAACATTTTATTATTTTTTAAGTTTTATTTGTCTTTATGTACTTCTTGTTCTAACAAAACATGTTTTTTAACCAGGTAAAACTTATGGCATGCAATTTTTTGAAAAATAAGTCGCAAAGTGGAGTTTTTGGGGTCCCAAAGTCCCTGGTATACCAATTTGTTTCTTTTGATGAAAGCGTAATAGAAATGTTTAATCTTAATATTTCACTTAACTTTTACTGTATCAAATCTTTTCAACAACTTCTGACCTATCCTGAGATATAAAGATTTTTATATTTTTTTCTACTTTTTTTATGTTTTTATGCCATTTTTGTCATAAGGACAGAGGAATTGATCAAGAAAACACAGACAGGGTCAATTTGACCTCTGATGATTTGAGCTTGAAACACACCCACACTCACAAACTTACACATAATTCCAAAGTCCATTTTTGTGGTGTTCACCTTTTTTTAATGCCATGCACATTTCTGTGTGAGGCATCCAGGCCCATATAGAAATGTTATGTGATGCAGTTTTGCCCTCCTGGTGGGTTGAGGGGGTTTATTAGACCTTAAATCTGTTTTCCCTTTATTTTGAATGCAGAGGGTTAAATTCATTTGGTTTTCATGTAGAAACTATTTTAAAATGTCAGGATTACTAGATATCAAAAATATGTGTTTATATGGGAGTCAATGGAACCAAGTCGGACATGAAGTCAAAGAGTGCACACTCGGTGCATATCTGCTATTCTATACAGCTCACAATAGTGGGACCATGGAGTTTTAAAAATAAAATGTAAAAAAAAAAAAAAACTTGCCAAGTTTGATATCAAGTTCGTTTAAACTGGTCGAGATATTGAAGTTTAAAAAAAAAGGCAAAATGTTCCACTTTGGCTCCCAAGGTGCCTCGAGGGTTAAAGAACATAAAATAACATTAAAATTATTAAAATTAATAACAGCCTAAAGTGAAAGAAAGTAAGTGCCCTAGTTATTTGATGGAAGAGTTGTTCATTTAAGTGTACACATCATCTGCAGTTTGTCTGTAATGTAACGTGTTTTCTAAAGAAAGTATTTTATCCTTTTTACTTACAATGGTTTGATGAAGATGCTCCTTCTCAGCCTGAATTGGTCTTCTTGATTGTCTTCTTTTAATTCCACTTTAGTGAATCACTCCTCTGGTTTCAAGTCTTTCTGTCAGTTGGTAAAAAAAAATCAAGTTCAGTCTTTTGGATTAAAAAGAAAAATTCCTGATCTCCTCCCTGTAATGCAGGTGATGATGGGTTGACGTCTGATAAAGATGACACTTCAGGTTTTGAGTTTGTCAGAGTTTTAGTCTGCCAAAGATCTTTTTTTTTCTCATTGGTTTCCTGCAGGCCGAACACAAGGAAGCACACTGCTGCCCTCCACAGGCAGGATTAATGTTATTTTGTATTTATGTTGAAATGCTGAGTCACTATTTCAACATATTGTTCTCCCTAAACTCCATTTTGTTTTTTCTTCTTCTTATTCCTCAAGATTTTGGCACCTTTCACAGGCTTCAAATTTACATAGATTTTCACAGAAAAAAATTGACATATGCAGCATGTTCAGGAGAAGTGCGCTGGCATTTTTCACAGCTTTAACAGTCATACTTTTTACAGAAAAAAATAATTTCTGCATGTATTTTTACATTGAAATCAATGGGACATTTCCGCAGGTCTGCTGAAAACTTCAGCAACTTTGAAGCTCCACAGATTGTGCATGCTTCCACCTACAGACTTCATTCCTGCTTTAAAAGCTGCACTGACTTCTCAACTATTTTTACATATCTCCAGCTTTTTGCTGGCTTCTACAGTTTTTTAAATATGATTTTTTTTGACAGATGACAGTTTTTAGTGCACTTTTCACGATCTGCTACAGTTTCTAAGATATGACTGTTGAAGCAGCATCAACTTTTGCACTTTTCTTTGAAGTTAGAGCGTGGTCACGTGACCTGCACACCTAAGCTCCAGTATCTATAATTTTCTGCAAACATTTTTATTTCACATTTCACACATTTTCAGCCCTGATTTACTGCTTACAACTATTCATGTCACATTTTCAACTTTCTTTGCATTACTTTTAGCAATTTCATTTCACAGTTTCTGCAGTCACATTCAGCATTTCAGCACATTTCCTGCATGGAAATGCAAATTCTCTAGTTTGACATAAGTTCCAGATGAATGAAGGAACTTGTTGGCTTCTACAGTTTTTTAAATATGATTTTTTTAAGCAACACCAACTTTTGCGGATTTCTCTCAAATCAGACGGTGTCACGTGACCATCAGAGGGGGAGACAGACAATTTTTTAATTTTTTTTGGAACTTCCACTCCAAAAATGTATTTCAGAGAAAATACAGACAGTCCAAAATCAGAGAGTAACAGGATCACTGAGGATGGGAGCAGCAGTAGCCATATTTATATGTATATTTATTTCTAACTATCTTTTTTAATATATCTTTTTATTTACGACATAAATCTGCTTTATAATGCTGCTGCTGGAATATTAATTTCCCTGAGGGAGACTTCCCCAAAGATTAATAAAGTTCAATCTAATCTGACCTTTAATATCATGAGAAATGATATAGTCGTTTTTTTTTTGTGATCAAATGTTTTTATTTAACAAATTACAACCAAAAAACAAACAACAAACACCCTCCCACCCCTACCCTCCCAAACACACTCACACACACCTTATTATTAGTCAGTTGACATATCAAATCAAATCAAATCAAACTTTATTTATAGGGCACTTTTCATACTTAAAAGCAACACAAAGTGCCTCACAGAGGCTAAAAACAACATAAAAACAGAGAACCCAGCATCGCCCCCCACCCCCCACCCTCACCCCCTATCCCACACTCAATACAGAGACATAAACAGACACGCACTTGCAAATATCAGCATGCACACACACACACACACACACACACACACACACACAGACATTCATACGAGCTGTCATAAAAAAGAGAGAGACATGGCTGTGCACACATTCCTGTACTTGCTGCATAGTGAGGACCGAGTGAAAAGGCCTACAAAGTGAGGACCACCATTTCTACTTAACCTAGGAACACAAAAAAACTATTTTTGAACTCAGGGTGGCGCCATTACCCAATACACCGCCTTAGATTTCATTTAACACCAAGAATTAGATAAAAGTTTTTTACCAGCCAAGTGAGGACCAGACACCAGGTTTGGATTTTTAATGTTTTGAGTAGGTCTACTAGGATGCTGTTTCCATTAATGAATATTTTTAATGTAAATCTGAAATGACAAATGTTTCATTTACAAAATATGTTATCACCAGTAATGCAGCAGTATCATTTATTGAAATTGTATTTATTAAAGAGCAAATTTGTTATTTCTGGAGGGTAAAGTGCTTGTTTTATTGCCAGTTTAACTGTCAAAAGATAAAGCATAGAATATAATTTTTAAGACATTACAATAACAATTAATCCTTATATTATTAGTTAAATTTGCAAAAAGCACAATTTGTATAGGTCATGTAAATTCTGTGTGACTTTATTCTACATAAAGCCGAACTGGAATAATAGTCAAAACCAGTTGTGAGTAGCCAGTCAACAAAACTTGACATTGGTTGATCATGCAATTTTATGAAAATTTAATATGTTAAAGATCTTTTGTGGTTGAGCACACCTTTTATAATCAATCTAGTGTCAGCATCAGAAGTGTATGCTTCTGTCATAAAATCCTGTTCCACAGTGTTAAACAAAAAAATTGCAGACTCCATCCATAATGAACAGAACAGTAACAGTAAATAAATTTACAGTAATAATTAATTATTACTCAGTCTTGTTAACCAAATATCCCTTTGCAACACTCCTTAGTCATGCAAAGTATAGTAGATATCCATGTAAATTTGACAGCACTTTTTGATTTAGTTTTAATTATAATCTTCTGCCTACATTTATTTGAAGTTTTTATGTTTTATTTACTGTAATCTACTGTAAATTTAGTTGACTAAAATATGAGGTGTAAGTGGCAAGGTATTTTTTCCTTGTTTTTTTCCTTGAATTTCTGAAGTCATGTTTTACACTTGAATCAAATGAACCATCGAAAAACCTTTACCGAATGTTAGTAAAGTCTGAATACTTTAGTCTACTTACCTACATACCTACCTACCTAACATCTACTTACCCTTTATTGAATGTTGGTGAAGTCTGAATGTCTAAATGAACAGAAACAAATGTTCCTTTTGTGTGAAATGCAGTCACCTTTATTTAGGCTACCTGGCAGAGCATCTCAGTTACAACACCAGAACTGACAACAAACAGTGAATCTGCTCTACATGAATATATCAATTCATAAAGAGAGCAGCTCTGATTGGATCACTCCACAACTTATCCCACCACCACCAAGCTAAGGCAGCTGTGATTGGATGTTTCTCTTAACTCATCCAACCCTTCAACACAACCAAAGTCATTGCTTACATTCTTAATTTGTCCCTACTTTCTTACTGGAACCTCCTTAGGTTCGATGAACTTAGTAAGGCTTGTTTGACTGCAGTCCTCTCCTGGTCAGCCCAAGGTCTTTTACCTTTTCTCCTGACTTCAATTTCTGGTGCATCTATAAAACAAAAACAAAGGAGTTTATTAGAGGCTGAGTTGATTTTAAACTGAGATCTTATTAGAACCATCTGATCCCTGCCTTGAATAAAGAATAATAGTAACATAATAAGAAATATAATAGTTGCATTTATTCACTAAAAGTATGTTATAAGCCCCCACCTTAAAAGAACTTTGTTAACTTAAAGGACACCTTAGTAACAACAAGTACACTGAAGAGATGATTTATGTGTTTTGTGCATCTCACATTTAAACTTTTTAATTTTCTGTTTACTTAAAATTCCTGACTTTGTATTTTTCTTCTAAAGTGCATTTAACTTTTTATCTCCTTGTCTGACCCAAATGCTGATGTGCTTTTTGATCCCAAATCATCTATATTAGGATTAAAATAATTTTTAATTGCATAATGTGGCACTAAAAAAAAGCCAGCAGCAATTATACCAGACAGAAGAAGACTGCACATCTGTGAGGCCACTTGACCTCCTGACCTTTCCTCAGTTAATTTAGGCAGAAAGGTTGCACTCAGTGTTTTTTTTTTTTTTTTTTTCAAAATGGTAGGAGGAGATTTTCTTCATCTGCATATGATTTGTAACTGAGTGGTGAGATTACTTTATGCACTTTCACTTATCAGTGTTAAATCCCCACCATTTCATCCTGTCAGCTGTTTCAGAGCTGCTGAAACAAACCCATGATGTTACTGCTATGAAAAGCTTTAACTCTGTAAACCAGAGGAAGGCTTTTACTGTGAAGCAGATACAGGAAATACTACGTGTTTGCAAGCAAATAAAAACAGCTGGTTAAGTGACCAAATATTCTGGGCAGTTCACTTAGGACCAACTGTCAACATTAACTTTAAAGATACTGAATTAAAGCACCCGTAAGTGGCGGTAGGCTTGAGGTAATGTTACCACCTCATATTCTAAAGTTGTGTGAGCCTGATGGCAGTCGACGCATGATGTGTCCTTAAAAGAGAGTGAAAAAATAAGCGCTGTCTACAGCAGGAGCAAAACAGGGAAAATATCGACCAATCCTCTAAATTTTCAAACAGATTTATTCCTGTACTGCCATTCTGCCCACCTTCTGCACAGGGAGGTTTAAAATTTGTTTAAACATTTCTACATGCTTTATTTTGACTATTTGCCAGTAGCTGTAAGTTTTCTGCTTTCAGAAAATCCTCTGAAAGCATCCTCATTGTCAATCCAGGTTTGTGTTATTTATGTGAAAAAGATGTGAATACAAACCAAATCTCTCATTGGAAAAGATTTGAAAGTTTCTAGGCAGAGGTAGCTGACCTTTTTGAATTTATGTTTAGATGGTAATAGATTACTGTTCTACAAGCTATTAAAATTCAAGAATCCCTTCAGTTGTCTTCTAAGAACTTTGGCTCTATGTGGTCTTACTGTTGTACATAAAATGTACAATCTGAATCAGAGACATTTTGACCAAAGACAAGGAACATACACTAACTGTTAGGTTTATTGGAATGTGCAAGAGATTAGAAATAATCTCGTTAAAGATGTAAACCTTCACAGAATGAGATTTTTACTTGTCTCCCGATCCTCATCATCACCATCATCTTGTCTTATATATAACAATATAACAATATGTCTTTTGTTATAAGGACCTAAAGACACTCTTGTTTGTTATTCATAATAAATGGAGATATTCAGACATGCTGTGAAGAATGAGACAGCTGATGAGTTGGAGAGGGGGCTGATGGAAGGACTGGTACCAACATAAGGTTTAGACTGTACAGTGTAATACTCTGGGTGGATATGCTCTGATGATGCACACTGGTATTTTGGCTGCTGATATTTTGGAATGTCATAAAACAAAAAAAGGACTTGAATTTTAATTACTAACTAAACTCAGATTTATTACACTTCACTCATGTAAATGTTACAAACTCACCCAAACCATCACCTTCATGTTTTTCTGTAGCTGTCTTTCTGCTTAACAGGTGGTCTTCCACCTGTCTCCTGGTGCAGCCCTCCATCTATAAAATAATATTTTTGACAGAGTTTAAGTACTTACATCTGCATCTCAGAAATGTACCAAAACTGCAGTGAAATGGGAACAAGGTCAGACAAAAACAGCACAATTACCTCAAAACTAAACTGTTTCTATCTCACCATGACAGCCTGGCTCAAACAGGAGACTGTTACTCTTATGTGAACATTGATAATGCAGTTTATGTGTAGACATTCTGACCCAGAAATGATAAAGAAATGAAAAGTAAAACAGAGGAAAGGAGGAGAGAGCTGCTTCACAGCCCTCAGGTTCAGCAGTAAACTTAAACTTGACCTGATGACATTGTACAGTGTTTCATCGACTGTCTGCTCTGTTTAGTTTTTCTAAGGGCTGTAACTGGTCAAGTCACTGTCATCGTCAGCCGTGTCTGTCCGTAAACCAATGCATTTTCTGTCTAATCCATTTTGGGTGTCAGGTTTTTCAGGTAGTAGTCCTCAGTCTACCTTGGCACATCAGACTGGAGCGAACATGCTCATAATTTTGCAGCATCAGCATAACCACCACCACTTTCTGCTAACTCACCAACTAACTACAATCCTTAACTAATCATTAGTTATTAATCCAAAATTTTAGTGAAATTTCAGTCATTTTTTCTGGCCTTCTCCCATTCAGTAAGACCTATAATAATCTAAGTAATCAAATTTTTTTGTAATTTTTCTAGAACATGTCGGACGGTTTGATCAGACTGTTTTAGGTTGTACATGCCTACCTACTATATTTCCATCAAAATCACACTGGCTATTGAACACCTAATATTTTATTATGCCAACATAATCAGAAATCAGACTAAAAACTCTTCCAAACTTCTGTGTACTCTATGGGTAGTATGTGCTATGTGAGGTGTAGAGTTATAAATAAGCTTTAATACTGTGAAACTGAATCAATCATTATTACAAATAAATAAATAAAGGTGCAGACTGTGAATGTTACAGTCTAACAGCAGCACAGAAGTGTTATAACATTTTTAGTAATACTGCATTTCAGCTGACAGTCTGATGTAACAGCTCAGGAACAGCTAATGTTAGCCTGCGGTCTTCTTAATTTATTATTTATTTATTAACACAAACTGAAACCTTTTTCATGGGAGAAACTGGTCTCTACCTAATGACTATCTCATAATTTTCAATCAATCAATCAATCAATCAATCAATCAATCAATCACTCAATCAATATTTATTTCTAAAGCCCTTTACAGTAACCCAAAAGTCCCCCAAAGTGCTTTACAGTAGTGTCAGAAAATAAATAAGAACACTATGGATAAAAACAACATAAAACAATACTGTAAGAACGATACATAAAAGCAAAAGTTACATAAGAATACAACGGGAGGTGTGACACAGCAGCAGGGTGCATAAAAGCCATTCGGAAAGATAAAACAAATAATGACTATCTCATAATTTTGCTTTCTTGCCTCAAAATTATGTCTTTCTATCTCAAATTTTGACTTATCTCATAACTTTGAGCTTTTTAGCTTCAAAATTATATCTTTTTATCTCAAAATTTTGACAATTTATCTCAGAATTTCAATTTTTAATCTTATGCTGTTGACTTTTTATCTCATTTCAAAATTTTATCTCAGAATTTTGACTTTTTATCTCAAAATTTTGACAATTTATCTCATAATTTCAATTTTTATCTTATACTGTTGACTTTTTATCTTATTATTTCAAAATTTTATCTCAGAATTTTGACTTTTTATCTCAAAATTTTAACAATTTCTCTCATAATTGTTAATAATTATGATAATTATAAATAAACTTGCCTTGCCTTCAGGAGTAACAGTAGTTTGAATCATGCACATCTTGTTCTGTCACTGGTGACAACTTAGTAGAACAAGCTCAGCAAAACCTGGACATTTTAAGGGATTTTATAAAATCCCCCAGCATAATTTTAAGACTAAAAAGGGGCACATTTGAGCAAAGAGGTCGTATGGTCACGTCACTATGATTCATTAAACCACACAAAGCAGCCTTAAGATCATTTTAAGTGCAGAGAAAAAAATTACTCACCCAAGCATTTTTAAATTCCTCTTCACATTTTCTGCAGTGAATCCTTAAAGTTCTGAGTCTTCTTTTAAATCCCTCCATTTTGAAATTGTGCTGTTGAAGTGTGAGAAGAGGGGGGGGCACAGCCGAGGTGCAGCTGCAGGCAGGTCTCAGCGGGCTGAACTCTTCACCTGGCTTCTCCAGCTCTGATTGGATAATTGATCAGGGGGCTTCAGAGCTGTGGGGGATGGGCACACAGGAGCAGCTCTGGCCTCTCTTCTCATGAGAACTCATTCTAAAACTTCATTAACCCTTTCATGGTCCTCACTTTCTAAATTTCACCTAAAATAGCATTAGAAAGTCCTTAAACTATATAGAGGGACAGCTAAGTAAACAACTAATATCAAAACATTTAACTTCTTGATTTTTTTTATTGAGGAAATTTAATTTAGTTTTTTTATTAGATTTGAGACAAATAAAAGAAAGGAGTGGAGAAACAGATTAAATGCAGATTATTTAATACATCTGAAAAATAACATGAATGAACTTTGTACAGATTTTCCAGTCCTCAAGTCTCAATCTGTTACACCTCTTAGAGATTGTGGGCCCCTTGTAGTGCTGCATCACCATAACACTAAATGATGTTAAAAATACCTGTTAAAATTCATTCAGTGGTTTCTGTAACTGTCTCTGATAATCTGCTCTCCTGTGATGTCTGTCTGAGTCCACTGTTCTGTCTGTCTGATACACTCCCACCTATATTCACCCTGAGACTCTCTCAGTAAATAAGTCAGTCAAGTTAGTTAAATTAAGCTTTTTGTTACTGAGGACAAATCTTAAGGAGACAGTTTATCTGTCCTGTAGAGTTATAATATACTGTGAAGCTGTTCTGAAGGCCCTGGGCTGCTGCATACACACAACCCCAAAATCAAAGTGGGCTTATTTCCATCAGGTCTATCAGGTTTTGGTCCAGGGATTCAGGGACATGCATCAGTATCATGATATAAGTTGAAAATTAAAATGCATGGAGACCAAAAATTTTTTCATTAAAACAAAGTACTAAATTGCTAAGGCTTGGCCCGTGGACATGGTGGACATGGGGGTTCTCAGTGGATTAGAGGTCTGAATGTTTTCTTTGGACTATTCAGGGCAGTGAGATGAACCACTGGATCAGTTTTTAAGGGTCTAGCCACATAAGACCCCCCTGTTCCATGTGTGAGGCCTACTAGTAGTGATGAAGCCTGAGCCTGTTAAGCATGCATAAATGAGTCTTGCTCCCTGGTTTTTGAGTATATGTTGACATCAAAAGATTCACAGGTATTAGGTCTCCCCCTGAGTTTGGATGTGCAATATCAGATCCCTAACTCTAAAGAGGCCTTTGCAGGGGCCTGTTTCTCAGTTGAAAATTAACCCTTTAGAGTACAAAATGGCTAAAATGGCCAAAATCTCAGAGATTCATTTACTGATGTGGACCAAAACTTACAGGCTTGATACTGAGTCCAATGTGAATACTCAAGTACATTTTCAGACCTCCAGGGCCCTCGAGGCACAAACAGGGGCCAAAAAGACACGTTTCTTGACAACTGGTGCTCTTTTGCTCTCATTTGACCTCTGTGGCACTTAGAGAGATGAAACCTGGACTGTGGGACCTCTGAAAATTATAAAATCAAATGGTGGTAGAACCGTTTTGCTAGCCCCTCCCAAACAGGAAGTAGCTTCAGGGACCACCTAGAGACATGCCCTTGAGATCATTGGTTTATGGAGGTGACCTGAATAACCTCCAAAAGTTTCAGCTCATTTTAAGCAAATATGGCTGATTTATGGGACTTCAAAGTCCAGACTTGTGCAAGTTTCCCATGGCACCAGGGGGCACAGGAAAGTCGTAGAGTCACCAAACCACCACAGTTCTGCTCCAAATGGAGTCTAGTATAACATATTAAAAAATCAGCCCCAGGGTCCCAGTAATAATATTTTGACCCCAGTCCATTTCTGAGAAATCAGGTCTTGTTATCCTCTTACATCCAGAGACCATCATGCCAGATGAATGAGACCCACTCCCTCATTTATTGGCCGATGGACACCAAAACTTATATGCAACTTCTAGAGGCACCTCTGAATCTGGATTTTTAATATCAGCCTCCTAGCATCACAGAGGCCCAGATGCCAGCCTATTAAAGTTTGGAGGATTAACCCTTTCATGTCCAGCAGGCCACATTAACCAAAAAAGCTCAAAATCTCAGAGATTCATTTACTGATGTGGACCAAAACTTACAGGCTTGATATTTAGTCCAATGTGAATACTCAAGTACATTTTCAGACCTCCAGGGCCCTCGAGGCACAAACAGGGGCCAAAAAGACACGTTTCTTGACAACTGGTGCTCTTTTGCTCTCATTTGACCTCTGTGGCACTTAGAGAGATGAAACCTGGACTGTGGGACCTCTGAAAATTATAAAATCAAATGGTGATAGAACCGTTTTGCTAGCCCCTCCCAAACAGAAAGTAGCTCCAGGAACCACCTAGAGACACGCCCTTGAGATCATTGGTTTATGGAGGTGACCTGAATAACCTCCAAAAGTTTCAGCTCATTTTAAGCAAATATGGCTGATTTATGGGACTTCAAAGTCCAGACTTGTGCAAGTTTCCCATGGCGCCAGGGGGCACAGGAAAGTCGTAGAGTCACCAAACCACCACAATTCTGCTCCAAATGGAGTCTAGTATAACATATTAAAAAATCAGCCCCAGGGTCCCAGTAAAAAATTCTTCACCCCAGTCCATTTCTGAGAAATCAGGTCTTGTGATCCTCTTACATCCAGAGACCATCATGCCAGAAGAATGAGGCCCACTCCCTAATTTATTCATTCATTGTAATTTTTCATGACTGATGTATTTTTTCAGGGGCTTCATGGCCTGAGCACAGTGCAAAAAGACACATTTATTTCTTTACTCTGATGATCGGGTCACAGGGGAAGCAGCCTAAGCAGGGAAGCACAGACTTCCCTCCCCCTGGCCACTTTATCCAGCTTGTCCTGTGTGACCCCAAGGTGTTCCCAGGCCAGCTGAGAGACATAGTCCCTCCAGCGTGTCCTGGGTCTTCCCCGGCTGCCTGATGGTGGGAGGTGGCTCTTAACACCTCACCATGGAGCTGTCAGGAGGCATCCTTACCAGATGTCCAAGTCCCCTCAGGTGGCTTTTCTGATTGTGGAGGAGAAGCAACTCTACTCCAAGCGCCTCCTGGATGACCAAGCTTCAGACCCTGTCCCTAAGGGAGAGCTTGGACACCCTGAGAAGGAACTCATTTCAGCCACTTGTACTCAGCATCTTGTTTTTTGAATTATAGAATCAGAAGAGATTTTTTTTAAATAGGCCTAAAACCTGAAATGGATTCTTTAAGGCCTATATTAAGGCCCAATCTCTGATTATCAAATATATATACATTAATTTAAAAATTGTCTTACATCTTTAATTTGATTCTGTAATTATTTCTGTCTCTTTCTTATTTAGCCTTTTAACATGTTAAACATGTTACATAAAGCCTACTAAGCATGATGCCCTATTTTGGGACCTAATCCAAAAATGACCAGCCCATCTTTAAGTCAGTCTATCTCAGCCTAAAGGTTACTTTGGACAAAGGAAGACTTAAAATCAAGAGAAGACCTGTGAGATTTTTCTAGATATGTAGTTATACGGATATATGGTACTGAGGCCCAGTATATGAGGTTGGAAACCAGCAGATGTGAAATTGTTCATTCTTGCCTAGTTAGAAATACAGTCCCAAAGTAAAAAAAATCCATTGAATCAATAATGCTGGGAAAATCAATGCCTTTAATGAGAATTAGTGAAAAATTACAGAGATCTAAATGTCCTAAATGTCCAGGCACAGGAGTGAGACCTCCTGTTCTTTTCTCCTATCTTTGCTTGGCCTGTGTGATTACAGAGCAGCTGCAAAATTTACCACATGTATCCTTTGTTTAGTCATATCTGCGGAAGAGATTGGACAATATGGATGATTGACACCTCTATGTAGTCATCAGAGACAATAGAATCCAGGGGCATTGACTAAATCAAGCTAAGCAACACCATTGGCTGATAATGAGCCATCCAACACATGGAGTGAAATTCGACACCCTCTTTCTCCAAAATGGCTGCAACATTAACTACAACAAAGACAGATACAATACAAGCTACACAGTGCAGCAAATGGCTGACACATGGAGAGACAGAGAGAGAGAGAGAAAGATTGACTAAATACTTAAAAGACAATTTTGTCTCTTTATTTTCCTTAGTTGGATTTGTTATGTTGAGCATAGAGAGATTAGCTACCTTGCTAGCAAGGATGCTAATGGAGACAAGAGCAACATAGATGATATCTGGGCTGTCTACTTATAGAAAAAAGGTAAGCAACCACTTTAATCACAATAATGTTTACTGTTGACTTCAATATGACAAATATGTCCTACAGAGCAAATAACTGTGCTGGGAAATCATTAAGCTACGTAAGTTCAAGAAATGAAGACTTGTAAGGGCCATTGTTGTGGGCATCATATGTGCAGGAAATTTTTTTGTACTGAGTGTTCCACAGCTGGTGGACATTTATGCCTTGAAATATTTGATACATTAGTTTATATGTGCAAGTGTCTGACAGTAGGAACACTGCAAAGCTTTTTATAGTCTAAACCTCATAGATAAGCATTGTGAAGTATGTAAGTTTTAAGACAGCATAAAAGCATGAATTCTGAGCCGAATCTAATAATAAATAATACCTACATTTAATGTTTTAAAAGGGGCTTGTGACATCAATAAAACATGCTAAATTTAGGCTAATGTCAAATTTTCATGGCCAGTTATTTATGGCCTTCATGTTTTTGAGTGAACCAAAACTGTCAACATGAATAGTCATATTATAATGGTAAAATTATCAACATTTTCTTAGAGTCAGGCCACTTCACATGGTAATGGTGCATTGGTCAACTTTTCTTTGTTAAAACCATATTTTAATCACTTTGTTTTCAATGCAAATGAGTGGATAGGCCTCTACATAAATGGAAATATGAGCTATAAATTACCCTTTTTCATTTTGTTTGATGCCAGATATTATTTTGTAGTGCTTGGGTCCCGTTTTCCTGGAAATAGAATGTCAGAGTTAAATTATGATTACATTATGCATACTTGCAAAATGCAAGCTATATTTAAATTAAAGCCCTTAGCCTTGGCATGCAGCAGGTAGATGTCTCTAAGGTTGGCGTCTGATTTACAGCTTTTAAATTTGGCATTTAAGGTGAAACTGAAACAACGCTGAGCAACTACTCCTTTGGTTGTTGCACATCTAACTGTTTTATAGCATGTTATACATTATAAAAGCAAGTTATACATTATATAAGCAAGTGAACCCTCACCACCACTGTGTAAACCCACTTTCATATTCAAACCTTTGTTATATTTATGACCATCTCCATCCTGATCTGTTTCTATGTGGTCTTGAGATGAAAAAAATGGCAAAATGTCCCCTTATTGCATTTAAATACCCAGGTTAAAGGCTTAATATATATATGTAAACATATGCTTTAAACAGTCAAGCCTCTATGTAATGATCTAGTAATGATTTATCTTGTCTAAGTATAGAAGTTTTGGATCTGGACTATGTAAAATGTGGTCTAGACAAAGAAAAAATGTCCCTGTATTGTTTTCTATTTAATACAATATAAAATTTTTAAAAATATGACAGTGGGCTTTGGACAGCATATAGGATTTACTTACTTTTCTTCTTATTATTATACCTTACATATAGAAATTTAATTCTTTAAATTCAACCAGATCACATGGAAAAATAGTATTGTAGAACAAATACAGCACAAATTCAACAATTAGCCATTGATTTATTTAACAAATCAAAAAGATAAGCTTCCTAAAAGGCTATGCAAAACAAAATAATAATAATTAGGATTGGCTTTCAGTACAGCAGCAGAGGATGAGGCCTGTAGGCTTAACTGTATGGGGATATTTTGGCTGCAATACCTAATTTCGGCCAGAGGTGGAGCAGGACTAATTTAGCTGCAGTTCCCAATCTCAGCAGTAGGTGGAACAGAGAGCAAAATCAGTGTGAAATTCTGGCGAGAATTTCTCAACATTGACTCATTCTGAGGACTTTTGCTGAAAATCACAGGGGAGCTTCTACATGCTATTTAGAGGTGATTTAGAGGCTGACAAAGTGAGGACCGGCCAAAATGTCCTCACTTCCCAAAAATGTTCTCACTCTGTTGGTTAAAAACTCATGCCGGTCCTCACAATGTAGTAAGTACAAGAACACACACACACACACACACACACACACACACACACACACACACACACATACACACACACACACACACACACACACACGTCAGGCGTCGGTGGCGCAGTTGGATAGTGCACTTGGTCAGTGATCGGGAGGTTGCAGGTTCAAGCCCAGCTCCGGGCGACACATGGCGATGTGTCCTTGGGCAAGACACTTAACCCCAAGTTGCTCCCACTGCTGCGTCAGTGGTGTGTAAATGGGCATGAAAGGGCGTGAATGTGTTAGAGATACTGATGGGTAACTAACATAGAAACTCAGAACCATCAGTGAGTGAATGTGAGTGTGAATGGGTGTGAATGGGTGTGAATGGGTAGGTGTGACCTGCGGTGTAAAGCAGCTTTGAGTAGTCAAAAGACTAGAAAAGCGCTATATAAGCTCAAGTCCATTTACCATTTACCATTTACACACACACACATATATGTATATATATATATATATATATATATATATATATATACCTAGATTTTTTTAGGTTATGTCACAATTATGTTTAAAAACAAGTTTCTAAATACAACATCAAAAATGGATGAAATATCCTTAATCTTGCATCTGTTAATGATTTTGAAATAGGATAACTCTGAAAGTACATAGTAAAAGTACTTCATATCATGCTGGCAGGTAGTCTAGGAAGTAATAAGTTCAGCAGTGTATGGATCACGGACTACTAAAGAAAAATATTTTTTATTTCACATCATAAATGGGCAAAATATACTTTATTTTGTCCTATGTAAATGATTTGACACAGGATTACTGGAAAAGTACATAATAAAAGCACTTCATTCTATGCATGCAAGTAGTCTGGGATGCACTAAGTTCAGAAGTATGTGAATCATGGACTGTTTATGGGAAATAAGTTTTTATACCACATAAAAAATGGATGAAATATCCTTAATCTTGCATCTGTTAATGATTTTGACATTAGATTACTCTAAAAGTACAAAATAATATAATATAATGCATTCTGGTAGCCAGTGAAGTACTTAGTTCTGCAGTATATGAATCATGGAATACTTATGGAAAATAAGCCTTTATTTCACACCAAAAATTGGTGAAATATACTTAATTTTATCCTTTGTACATGATTTTGACATAGTTTACTCTAAAAGTACACAGTAAAAGTATTATATTCTATGCATTCTGGTAGCCTGGGAAGTAATTACTTTAGTATATGATTAATGGAAAATAAGCTTTTTATCTCACATCAAAAAATGCGTGAAATATCCTTAATCTTGTCCTCTCGGTCTGATAGTGAGACTGCAGTTTGACCCACACTTACCTGCAACTCATCGGAGCGGTTTAACTGCAATTACCGTAAGTATTTGTAGTTTCGCGCACTTAAAAATAACGTGTGGCTGATTTGACCAAGCAAGCGCTAACCACGGCTGGCTTGACCGCAGCAGTCTCTTACCGTCACCGTTGTTGTCCTCAGCATGGCGCACAGGTGTAGTTTTCTTTTGACTGGAAGTTTCCGCTGTTGACTTCTTTCTCTTTCCCCCGCCAGTACCTGGATTCATTCCAGTGTTTTGCCCATCACCGCTGGGAACACTAGCATCGGACATTTTACCAGACCATGTATTCATTGTGCGGTATCAATGCTAATGCGAGCGGCGCATCCAATATTGTACTTCCGGAGCTAGTGGGCCGCGCGCGTGTCTGTTTGTGTTGTCATTGGCTGTTGCTCAAAGCGGTTACGCGAGGGAATTGACAAGTTGACAACCAGCCAATATGATGGAGGAGGCCGGATGGCTCCTCCTCCAGCCCGTGAATACAATCATGATTGGCTTGTTTCAGTCTCGTCACCCCTGACCTATAATACATTCAATGTAATCTGGCGGGAGTAGTCAGGGAGATCCGAGAAGCTTGTACGTTGCGTTTTTGAAAAGAATAGAGGACAAGAACTTAAGTAGACACTAATTATATCATATTTTAATATAGTAGCCAAATAATGCCCGGTTTAGCCACTGAACTAAGAGAGCTTATTGAAGGCAGAAATACATCTAAAAGAAGACACAGAAAAATAATCAAATGGATGCAGAAGAAAAGGCTTCTAAGAAGACAGATGAGATGCAAAAAATGCAAACACAGGATGAAGTTCAAGGAATCCATTTGTGTGGACAACTATGCATGGTAAGTTTAATTTTATTGCATGGAATGACAACGTCATGGGTATTTTGGTCCAGAATTCTAGCGAAAATGAAATTTATTCAACTTTGAGCTGATAAGAGTGCCCAGTATATCTTAATTCATGTTTACATTAATATCTAGAAATGGAGCAAAGCGTTAGTTCAGACAGGCACGGAGTCAATCTGCTTGGCCGAGTTCTCACTCATATGCATATGGGGTGGCCTATCGCGCAGTCTCAGGTCGGATGATCGGTCTCCCCTCCCAGTCAGATCAGCTGATCTATTTGGCGCGTTATTTAAACTGCCCCAGTCTACCTGAGTGTCTGGCTGTCATCTGCACGCTGCTCATTTCGCTGCTACCTCATCGCTCTCTATGTTGCCATTTAATTTGCTGTTTGTGCTGCATCTCACCTTGCTGCTCGGCATGTCGACTCCTGGCCGTGATGTCGATCCATGGCAACTCGATCGCTTTTCCGAGCCTCAATCTCAGCCGTCTGAGGCGGAGGATGCCTCTTGGGATGGGAGCCCCGTCGTTACCCGGCGCAGCGCCCGTCTAGCAGGCAAGAATCCTTCGATTCCCAGCATAAATGATTGGCCGGTGCCAAGGCTTTTAGAAGCCTTATTTAAATGTCAAATCGCCGCTCCGATCGGCGCTTCTCATGAAGAATTGTTTGATTTATTCATGGAAAAAGTTCACTCCGAACCACTACCTGCAGTCCTGCCACCATCTCTCCCCAGGAAATGTGCAAGGAAGAGAAAAAACATCTCTCATGACTCCATCGAGACTCCTGCCCCGGCTGCTAAACAGGCTCGAGCCCCTGCTTCCACCACCGCTGATCCGGAGGCCAGCCTCGTCCTGTCCGCTCTGTCCAACATCCAGGCTTCAATCGAAAGCATGAACTCCAGGATCCAGGCTCTGGAATCCAGCTCCACTCCAGCGACGGGTGCCTGTTTTCCCAGTTTGGCTGGTCCGTCCTCCTCTTCGGCTCCGGGATGGGTCCCGGCTTCCACTCCGTCCACGGGTCCGACTCCGGCGCAGGCAAGTGACGTCACCCCAGCGACCATCGACAGCATCACCCTCCCGCGAAGGACTCTGGGAAGTGCAGTTCCTCTTTCCACCGGCGCTCCATTCTTTCCTCCAGCTGCTGCGATCTCTTCCAGCCTGAGGAGCCAGATTCTCGCAGGTAATGACATTAATCTTGTTAAAATCCTGCTGTGCTCAGAGCTCTCTGACAGACGTATTGTGGAATGTGGAGACATGTCAGTGCTGCTGAAGGATAGTGATCCCCGCTTGTCAAAAACTCTGACTCTGGTCGAATTTAACATTGCGTTTGGTGTTTTCCGTGATGTCATTTGTGAAATCTACCCATCCCGTAGAGAAGAGCTTGACACTTATCTAGCCATTATTTCAGATCTGGCCATGACCTATGGAGGTGCTTTGTTTTATGAATATCATAAGTCATTCTCGGCCAAAGCAGCTATGTACATTCAGCGCTTCAATCAAAGACTGGACTGGTCTGTAGTCGATCTGAGTCTCATCAGCAGGCATTTCACGGGACAACAGGCCCTCTCCTGTTCCATATGTGACTCCTCTTCTCATTCCCCAATCTGTGCCCCAAAACTACTACTAATGTCCATCCGTCCAAGCCTGTTTCAAGCCCCCATAAGGAGGACGCCATGGTGACGCCACCCATGACTCCTCTTTGTCATAACTATAATGAAAATGTTTGTAAGTTTTATAATTGTAAATATTTTCATGCTTGTAGCTACTCTTGGAGAAGCGCACCCCAAGTCCGTGTGCCCCAGACTAACCGCCTTCATGAAAAATAACAAAAAATAAAGCGTCAACGCCAGTCAATCCCTGAGCTGGGGAAAGCATTGGAAAAGCATCCAAACTGCTGCTTGTCAATTATTTGATCACGAGTCTGCTTCATGTTTAGCAAGATTGCTTTGGCTTCCTGAAGTGTCTTTTGTTGTAATAATCTGCAATCTGATTTAAAGGAACTGGGGTGGCAAAGGAAGTTAAAAAAGGTTTACTGATCAGCCCATTCGTTAAATCCCCCTTTCCAACTACCTGAAGCAATCTAATAGGTGTAGGCACTCACAAATACTCTGGGGAAAAGCCCTTAATAGTTGATTCTTGTGCCCCTCACAATGATGAAACTCAGAGCATTAACAGCCTCATTCCTCTTGCAACATTTTTTCTGTGTTATGCGACTGTCGATAATACCATTAACTTCATTAAGAAAGCAGGCAGAAGTGCGTGGCTAGCAAAAGCAGATATCACAGATGCGTTTAAAGTCATGCCTTTGCTTCCATCTCAGTGGCACCTATTCGGTGTCAAATGGAGAGAAAAAAAAAAAAAAAGGTTTTTATGAGTCAGACTTACTTGGTAAATCGCAGCAGCCCAAAAAATATTTCTTACCCTGTCCGAGGCTCTTGCTGGATTCTCCTGAATTAATGTAGACTGCCTTCTGTGCTCCACCTTCTCTCACCCTCAAGCTGTATACAGATGCTGCATCTTCTGTAGGTTTCGGAGGGTTTTACATAACCAATGTGTGGCCAAAAGCATTATCAGCTTGCCAGCTAATGCTATTTCCTCTGCTCTTATGGAAATATATCCTATTGTCATCGTTCGTTTGCCGTAGAGTGATAACTGGGCAAGGAAACAATTCTGTTCTGCTGCCCCCTTTCACTCAAACAGTGCTAGTCTAAGCCCAGCCTGCAATCTTATCTGTGCTCTGCTGCTCAGTACATGCGGTGTGGACTAGCTAGATCCACATTAAAGTCATACAATTCTGCATGGTCCTATTTTGTCTCTTTTTGTGCCACTTCTTCTGTAGCAGTAACACCTGTCAATATTCCAATGATATGTGCTTTTATAGTTCACTGCTTGAATCAAAAAAGATTCAGCTTCTTCTATAAAGGGATCTGTAGCAGGTTTTCAGTTCCACCTCCGTTGTCTGGATTCATCCACCATCAGCCTGCTACAAAAACTCCTGTATCCGCCTCCTGCTAAATGGACTTAAGAGAGAGAAACCTCAAGGCAAAGACATTTGTCTCCCTTTAACTCTCCCACTCGTGCACAAGATAATTATTTAATTGAGAGCTGGGTTCTTTGGTCACTACACTGATTTGTTATTGAAACAGTTATTCACACAACTTTCTATGGTTTTCTTAGAAGTGAAAAATTCACTTCTGTCAATGATTCTTTAACCCTCTCATGATCTAACAATAGCAGATGTATCTATTCACCCTCATTACTTATTACTGCTTAAACACTCTAAGACTAATAGGGATAAGAAAGGATCGCTGATTTACATTTCTGCCATTAATTCTGATTTTGTCCTCTGTCCTCCATGTTCCGTTCCTGAGGAGCCGCCCTCACGCTTCTCAGCAAGAGCCGCTGTTCATGGCTGAAAAAGGGAAGCCCATGTCAAAGGCTTGGTTTGCCTCTCGCCTCCGCCTCCTCTGTCAGTCCTGTGGTTTACCTGCAGACCGCTACGCCACTCACTCTCTGCGCCGGTGCAGCAACAACAGCAGCTTCCTCTACCTCTGTTGCAACACTTAAGGCCATGGGTAGATGGTCATCATCTGCTTATGAATGCTACCTTCGGCCAGATGCTTAAGTCATTCTTGATGCCCAAAAGCTATGAGTGCTCCTTGAGTTTGAAATAAATGTGAAATCATGCTAAAAACTTAGATTTCTATCCAGTGGGGAATTTCATCTGCAAATTAGTAGATGTGGTTGGCTATTCTGCTTAATTTCTAGATTCTTCCGCTACTGCTAATTTGCTGACAAATGTGTACTGGTACATGAGTATGGATGCCTGGTATGTTCTTTTTGGGGGGTTCTGCGCTGCTCTCCCTCCCTCATGCTCCTCCAAGTCGGCACTTGGAAAGGCAGGGAGGAGTGCTCTCCCTGCCTCAGGCTTCCCCGCAGGCGCGGGGAGGGGGAGGGAGGTTCCTTCAGGGGGGCGCAGGAAGCAGGGGGGAGTGCTCCCCCTGCCTCAGGCCTTCCATGCAGGTATGCTATTTTTCATCTGCTTCAAATTACTCGTACATGCGTCTGAGTGCCTGGTGGTCGTTTTGGGGTTCTTGCTGCCGCTCTCCTCCCTCAGGCTCCTCCAAGTCGGCACTTGGAAGGCAGGGAGGAGTGCTCTCCTGCCTCAGGCTTTCCTCACAGGCGTGGGCAGCGGTACGGAGGTCTTACAAAAGAGCCACACCGCCAAAGTTCAATTTGCTTTGTTAAGCTTTTGTAATTCCATTGGTCATTGTTTACTCAAGGCAATGTAATTGTCATGTTATTCTAATGTAAGCAGTTGTAATTAATGTTGATGTTATGCAAATAATTGTAATTTCAAAATTTTATGCTTTTACTGAATTACTTGTAATAAATTTTTGACAAAGTGATCCTGGCTGAAATGGAGCAAAGCATTAGTTCAGACAGGCACGGAGTCAATCTGCTTGGCCGAGTTCTCACTCATATGCATATGGGGTGGCCTATCGCGCAGTCTCAGGTCGGATGATCAGTCTCCCCTCCCAGCCAGATCAGCTGATCTATTTGGCGCGTTATTTAAACTGCCCCAGTCTACCTGAGTGTCTGGCTGTCATCTGCACGCTGCTCAAAAAACCCACCTCCTCCCCAGCTCCTCCTTCGTGTTCTGACTTACCAATGTCAATGTTTTCATTAATGCTTGCTCTGTTCCGGGGGTTCTTGCTGCCGCTCTCCCTCCCTCAGGCTCCTCCAAGTCGGCACTTGGAAAGGCAGGGAGGAGTGCTCTCCCTGCCTCAGGCTTTCCCCACAGGCGTGGGGAAGGGGAGGGAGGTCCCAGAACAGAGCCACACCGCCAAAGTTCAATTTGCTTTGTTAAGCTTTTGTAATTCCATTGGTCATTGTTTACTCAAGGCAATGTAATTGTCATGTTATTCTAATGTAAGCAGTTGTAATTAATGTTGATGTTATGCAAATAATTGTAATTTCAAAATTTTATGCTTTTACTGAATTACTTGTAATAAATTTTTGACAAAGTGATCCTGGCTGAAATACACTACTTGACATTACATTACTTAATACTAATATACAAGATCACAACTGACACGTTTGCAGTTAGGACCCAGAAGCAAGCAGTTGAGTGTGAATAATGAACAGTCTTTATTTGACAGCAATTCAAACACAGTTCAGAGCTGGGTTTGAACCCGCGACCACGAGATCTGCAGATAAGTACTCTAACAACTGAGCTACTCAGGGGATGCTCAGACAATGGTTCACTCAGTCTTTTCAGGGGAGAAGCTGCGGCTTGAGCGGGGGTTGAACCCGCGACAGCAAGATCAGTAGTTGGATGCGTTACTGACTGCGCCACACAGGAGATGCACTGACAGGGGCTCACACAGTCTTTACAGTGGTGTAGCTGCGGCTTGAGCGGGGGTTGAACCCGCGACAGCAGACTTTGAAGACGAACACTTCTTAGATAGCGACACACAGGAGGAGTCCAAAACTGAGACCCACACAGTTTAAACAGGGAAAAGGCTGTGGCTTGAGCGGGGGTTGAACCCGCAACAGCTAGATCTGTAGTCGGACGCCTTACCAACTGCGCCACACAGGAGCTCACACAGTCTTTACAGGAGGAGGTGATGCAGGCTTGACTCACACACAGACGAGCAGAGGCGTTCAGGAACACTCGGAGATGTGATTCAGGCGAACTCACGTTGTCTAAGACGGGCAGGGGGTCAGATACCAGGCGGATGGCACAATGTAGGGCAGACAGGACTCGGCAACAGAAGACTGGAGCTGGATCAGATACCAGGCGGAGAACACAACGTAGGGCAGGCAGGGCTCGGCAACAGAAGACTGGAGCAGGATCGAAAAGTCGGGGATTCAGACAGGCGGATGAATACAGAAGCTGGTCGATACCTTGAAGTCAAGCCGAGGGTCAGGCGTATGAGGCAAAGTCTGGGACGAAACTTGTCGGTAACGGGTGATCAATCCGGGAAACAAGTCTGGAGTTCTCAGCATGAGTGTGAAGACAGTCTGACGCCGATTGGGTGTGGAGCTGGGGCTTTTGTAGCTGGCTTGATTGTCGGAGACGAGGTGCAGGTGTGAGCAGCAACACAGGTGAGGTGAGTCTGGGCTAATTAGAGTGCAGCAGGGAGTGACAGGCTGGGGGAGAGGCTGAGGCTGAAAACTGAGATTGTGACAACAACACTCCAAAACGTTGTTCAAAACATTATACAGCTTATTCCTGGGTGCTGGGAATAAGGTCAATACATCTGCTATTTTCAGAAAAAAAAAAGAAAAAAATCAACTCTTTAGTGACATACTGTATTACCAAACATGTTATGGGGGTTCCTGGCACAAAATATTTTCAGATTGGGTCCATGACGAAATACATATTAATTCTTGGGCCTTTGGCATGAAAATGTCTGAGAATCACTGCTCTAGCCACTACCCTGGGTTGTATCATTCTAATCTTTATTTGTTTGTCTTCAGGGTTTGCAAACACCATAGCCACCAAGGGAAGACACTGAAGAGGTCAATAAGACACAACTCTATATTCAGAAATTCAAAGGTCTCCCTCTTCAATTGGATGCGCTTTGTGTACAGGTACGTTATGGCATAGGCAAATGATATTAGTCTGTCGATGATGAAAAGTTTTTATTTCAATAGAAATACTGTATAACTGTGGCATAACAATAACTGGAGACTACGTTGTAAAGCTTGTGATTTTTGTGTCTCAATACAACTTTTTCACTTCCGATCCAATACCAATATTGCAGCCTTGAGATATAGGGGAGACTGGGGACAGTTGCAACACTTTTTACATTACTCTCAGTTACTCAGAGAATATTTGGATTAGTCTCACCAAATCTTTACATATTAAGCCTACATCTGTCTGCTAAATGTCCATACCGTTTAAAGATGGCTACATATAACATATTAATCACAATATTCATTTGAATAGAGGAATTCAGATGTTGCAACGGACCCCAAACCTGGGGACAGTTGCAACACAGATCAGGGGTGTTGCAACATTTAAAAAAAACATTAAAATTTCACTAATTATCCTCAGTGTTTTGTCTAAATAGGACAAATACCAATGCTATGACCCAGAGTGGGCTCAAATTCAATTTTCTTTTCTGTACAGTACCCTGCAAGCGGCTTATTTTTTGATGCCGTGCTTGCAAGATTCTTTTTTTTCTTGTGGAACCTGAACAATGTGGTGTGGCATATGTCAAAGGCCTTGGCCACCGCCCTCATTGATTTGCCCTAATCTGTAATAATATCTGAGGCTTGTTCCAAAATACTGAGGGGAACCACCCTGTTAGTGACTCTCTTCCTCACTCTCGGCATACTGAAAATAAACAGAATACAAGTTCTCCATTTAGATGATTCATTCACTATATGACAAGTTTATATGACACATACAACATACAACAATAACTAATTGCTCATTTTTGCTTAACAAGTTATTTTGGAAATGATTCTGTTTATCATTAGCGTTAGTTTCTCCATATGATTGCCTGTTCTGTTCATCATGAGCAATAAAATATATCAATTTTACCTATTTTGAACTAAAAATCTTAAAAAATAGGGTTGTGTGGTCTCTTCTAATATGACTAACCAAACAGCATGGGGACAGTTGCAACAGTTGCAACTGTCCCCATGGTACCAGTCATGACAAAACACCATGTGCTAGCTAGCCACATTGACATTGACACATGCTCACCATGTCATTTAATAGTCAACAAACAGTGATTCAAACTAGATAGGTTTGGATTCATTCATACATAAGGTCAGGACAGTATGACAAAAAAACAGCTCATGAAAAAAGCTACTTTCATACCTCCAAAACAACTTTACTTGATAGAAGCAGGACCAGATGCTCAATATGGCCTCTCTCTTCTTGGTGGGTAGAGGGTCTAACTGAGCATGTGCAGTGTGAGTGTCATCACTCTAGCATGTTTCTGATTGGAGAAATAAGGCTTGTTGCAACCGTCCCTTGTTGCAACTGTCCCCAGTCTCCCCTACGTATATATCTTTATATATCTGATACGGAATCATACAAACTTTTATTACTTATTTGAAGTATGGACTATAAGAAACGGCTTCATCAAGTAAGATTACTCAGAGCACGGTAGTCAACAATAGTAGGTATGAGAAAAATGGCCCATTTGTTATTAACCAATGGGTTAAATTTTAACATTACATAAGAGTATACTACAATTAAAATAAAACCCTGAAAAGTAACTAAAAAAATCGGAATAAATCTAATTAAAACAAAACATGTATTTTTCAATAGCAAAAAAACTATTGTGCTTCACTCAAACATAAGCGCAATCTACAACTGAATTAAATAAATATCAAATAAATTAGAATGGACTGTTTATCAGAATGCAATATCAAACATTTTAGATGTAGGCTGATATAATCCGATATTTTTTGATATCTGATGTAATATTGGATCGGGACACCCTTAATCTCTAGAATCATAATGATAAACAGGTGCTTGGATTTATTTTATTTGTGAGGGTTTTTTTTGCTAAAATGTGCCTAATTAGCATTAGGCCTGGTGGAGCAACACGAGTGTCTAACCCCGCCTCTTGAAGCTCAATGGCAAATGGCTCTCTGAATCTATAGGCTCTGGCAATTCATATTAGAAATAAGATTTTACAAATATCCTTTAGTATTATTAGTCCCAAATTTATGTACAGAGCTCTGTAGAAAACACCACAAAACACACTTTCCATCATAATTGCTGGTTTGTTTACACAGTGGACACTTTTCATATCCTGGGGTGCAGTAGATTCAAACTTTGTGTATCAAACCAAAAAGATTTTAAAAAAAACTGTGGTATATTAATTATTTACATTGGTCTATCAGATTTGCGCAAGGCCTGCGTCTGCGTCAAGTGGACATAATCAATGATGATGTTTCTGGAAGCTCAGCAACCCTGTCCAAGATGGCCCAAAAGCTGCGAAATGTGTGCACTACTGCAATGGACAAATATCAGCAAGCAAGAGGCCAGTGCATTGGGGGGCGACAGCAGTTTGTCACCATTGATGAGAGCCACTTCAGACACAAAAGAAAGGCAAGCAGTAAGCACTATTATGAAGATACCAATGCAAATTACCACTGAATTAATTTTGCTTAAAGAAGAGTAATTCCTAATATTTTATGTTTTCAACAGTACGGCAGGGGAGGAATGGTTGGTGGCTGGAAGAGGAAGAAGTGGGTGTTTGGGATGCTAGGTGTAAACCGGAGAGGGAGAAGACATGCAAAGCCTGTTCTTCGCTTAGTGGAGAGAAGAAGAAGGAAAGATCTGGTGCCACTTATAGCTCATCATGTTAAAGTGGGATCTGAAATAATAAGTGATGAGTGGCGGGCTTATCGCAATGCTTTACCTCAGCTAGGTTACACCCATTACACCCACACATTTCACTGTCAATCACAGTGTGTCATATGTTGATGCTCAAACAGGTGCACATACTCAGCACATAGAGAGGGCCTGGAGAACGGTTAAGGAAAATGTGTGGAGACTCAGAGGGAATCGTACAGAGGAGTTACTGGTAGACCATCTCAGAGTTATTGAATGGCATTTGTGGCTTGCCCGTAAGCATCACAAAGGGCCATTAGGACGGATAATCCATGACATTGCTGTGATGTATGGACATTGAAATTTGAAATGTTATTCTTTTTGACTCAAATTCAACATAATAATAAATATGTTGAATTTGAGTTAAAAAGAAGAACATTACTGAGAACTAAATGTTTGAATTGAGGAGATAAAATAAAATATTTTCATTAATATTTTATGCAGTCTATGTCAATAGATACAAAATCAAAATAATCAACCTGCCTTTCTTGTATTTGACTGCTTAAAGAGACATTTAAACTTTAAAAATCAGGAACATTCAAACTAGTTTCTCTGCAGGCTTCTCTTAACCCTCTCCTGATTCTCAAGCAACAGGATTTTTAAGCTACTTATCCAGATTTTCCTGGCTGCAGGAAAAACTAGTTGTGGCACACACATACAATTCTATATACAGGCTCAACGCAGTACTTCGAGCTGGAATTTATTGAGCTGGAAATAAATTATTACATTTTTCCACGGAACCCCTGTAGTGTTCTCGCGTACCCCTTTGGGTACACGTATCCCTGGTTGGGAATCACTGCCTTAGTTCAGTTGTTGCTTGGATCTGGTTCAAAGAATATAAAAGTTCCAAGTTGTGCTAAAACATGTTCATATCAATAATGCCAATGGCTTGATTTTGGTTTATTTTGTTTTCATGTACTGAACAAAAAGTGTCAAAACCTCAAGGGTTTGTTTATTGTTATATGTATACTGTTGTATACTCCTGTTCTGCAATGAGATGCCTCAGTTTGTGTGTTTCTATACATTAAACACAATTTTCAGCATTTCGTGTGTGGTGTTTCTTTGGTAAAATACAGTACTCTGAAAAGCCTATGGGTGGATCAAGGTTGAGAAACAAAAATTTTATATTTCAGACATCTCATCAAATTTTTGTACCTCAAACTTGTTCCACTCATTTGCTGTTGCTCAAAGTTTCACTTGCATTAGTAGATGGTTAACAAACTGTTAACAACTTAGCTGTAAAGTGTGAGATAATATATTAGTTAAGTGTTAGTTATTAGCCTACATATGTAATTGGAACGTTATTCTAAAGTTGCAACTGTTCCTCATTTACTAACAGTTAATAAATGAGGAATAGTTACAACTTTAGAATAACGTCCCAATAACATATATAGACTATTAACTGACACTTAATAGGTCATTAGTAAGTAATTTACCAATAGCTTGTTCACGATATGTAATTTATGAGATAATATTCAGATATAGCTATAAAGCATTAACATACAGTTAACAAGTCATTTATAACTCATTATCTAACTGTCAACAAACACTTAACAAGTCATTAATAACTCATTAATTAATAGCTAACTAATGATTAATTGAGTAGTTATAACATATAAACTAACTGTTAACAAACACTTAACAAGTCATTAATAACTCATTAATTAATAGCTTACTAATGATTAATTAAGTAGTTATAACCTATAAACTAACTGTTAATAAACACTTAAGTCATTAATTAACAGTTACTAATGATCTATTAACGAGTTATAACGAATAACTATTATAAAGTGTTACCTTACATCCTTAATGGTTTTATATTAGCTAATAGAATATTTCTCTGTTTAGATGTAGATTATATATTTATTATTTGAGTTGTGTTGCTGAGCTACTTGATCACCTGACATTTGAAGAGGTCATTCTTTCATTTTTACGTCTCCTCTGAGCTCATTCTGTCACACAACTGATAAAAGGTGTAGTGTAGGACACAACTTATGAAATAACTATGAACAAACTCTGCAGGAACAAGAGGGCCTGTAACAGACTGGAGGGGACACCAGACAGCATGGAAGCTTATTACAGTGTAACACCTACAAGTCAGACAGCAGCTTCAAAAAGGACAGTTACTGAATCTTTAGGAGTTTGTGAATCCGTCCATGTTGTTGAGTCCTGAGATGATCTGCTGTAGAGGCGCTGAGTGATGATCACGTGTTGATATTGTCATGTATGTTATGCCTAAGCTGAGGCCACCTCTTTCAGGAGAGCTTTGCACAATTATTTGAGCCAAAACAAGGATTACTGTCATGTTCATACTCATGTAAATGAACCACAACAGCCACTTGTAAAGGATCTGAGTGAAAACAGCCTCAGACTTCCTCTGTGTGTCCACAGTAACTTCCTAAAATGTCAGTGAGCTCATTTCAGACTGTAGATGGCAGGAGAGCTCTGACAGAGAGAGAATACAGGTGGATCAGGGTAAACAAGATGTCACAGCCTCAGTCTCAGTCTCAGCCTGCCACATTCCAGCCTCAGCCTAATCAGCTCAACTCCTGTCACCTGCACTCCTGCTTACACCTGCACCTCATCTGCTGCAACCAAACCACCTACTTAAACCCCAGATCCACACTCACATGGCATCAGACTGTCTTCGCTCTCATGCCAAGAACTCCAGACCTATTATCTGAACTGATCAACCGTTGCCGACCTGCTCTGTTTCCGCCTGTATCGTCTGGTCCTCGCCTTGACGACATGGTACCGACCCGTTTCTGTCCTGCACCTTCCTGCCTGCCTGATCCTCGGTTGCCGACCCTGCCTTCTGTTCCTGACGCCAAGTACCTGTTTATGAGTCCTGATCTGTGGTGGCTATATGTTCTCTGGTATCTGACCCTTCTGCCTGTTTGTGACGCCGAGTGCCCGCCTGTGTGCCTGAATCATTGGTGGCATACTGACCTCTTTAAGGCTTCGTATAAAATATTTAAATACCCTAAAAGTGACCCTCAAGTCTGTGTGGCTACAGAAAACTAAATAAAAGTTATTTTCAGGGAGAAATCCTGAAGTTGCAGAGCTTTTGTCTTGTGTGTAGAAGTGCTCATGAAAAGACATGTCAAACACAATAGAGCAAATTAGACAAAAGAAACAGAATATGTGTCATGGTTTTTAAAATCTAACAAAACCAAAGGTGCAGGACCCAAATGCAGAAAAACACAAAAACCTTTATTATTAAACTAAAAAAAAAGATCAAACACAAATAAGGTACTTATCAAATCCCTAAAAATCTTGACAAAAATCAGACTATCTACAGACTCAAACACTGAAGAACACGAGCACATGGTGGAACAGGGAAGACGATCAACGACCCAAAACTGAAGACATACCACAAAGACTAAATACACAGAGGAAACATCATCATCATCAGTGAGACACAGAAGGGAGGGCAGGAAACCACCACGAGGAACACAGGGGTTTCAAAATAAAACAAGAAACAGGACAGAGAAGTCACAAAACCAGTAACTTAACTAAAAAGAAGAACAGAATCAAAGAGGCAAAAGGAAAGCATGAGATCTGAACAAGGAATATAGAAAAACATAACTAAATGACTCAAAGCAGTGAGCATCATGAGAATATGAACTTTTCAAAGTCTCAATCTTATTAAAAAATAAAAAAATAGTCAAAAATTCTAACATTTTTCTCAAAACAAAGAAAAAGCTTGATATGTTTATTTTGTTCAGTTATAGAAACATCATGGTCTATCACAAGTGTTAGAAATTTGTCTTTGACTGGCTCGTTAAAGATCAAACAAAAGATCTAACAATAACCTTAAAGTAAAACAGGTCAATCACTCTCATGTTTTTCTGTGGTGACATTTACTCTGCTTGTTTTTAAACATATGTCTTTATTTTATGTGTTTAACTGATGTTTGTTAACCCTAAATTCACTTGCAAGCTGTTGATTAAAAGTCTATTATAATTAGGGATGCATGATATCATCGGTTTGATATTGGTATTAACAAGTATTGGCCTAAAAAGTTGAAAATTGGAAACAGTTGATATTTACATTTTTGCAGACATTTACAGCCAATACATGTTGACTGTATATATAAGCAGAGATATTTGTGAAATACACAAATAAACCATATTTCTTCACCAGATCATCAATGCATTGGTGTCTTTAAAAATCAAAAGTCACATTTCTTAAAGAGGATAATGTTTTCATGTTTTCTGTTGGTTCCTTACACAAAAATCTGCCACGTTGAAAGCAACAAGTCAGTTTTCTTAAAGGTGCTATGAGGAGTTTCTAACTAATTACAAAAACGTCTCACTTTTGGATGTATGCCTGATGGAAATACACACTTTAAGATGAGTTTTATAGCATCAAAATAGGTTATCTATTTATGCCATTCCTTTGCTCCGCGGCCGGGTTGGACAGGGCTGGACTGGCCTGGATACTCAACTTCGGGAACAAGACAATTAAAACTAGAGCAAATTTATATTATTCAGACACGTCTTAGAGCACCGGGCTGTAAGTAGAGATATAAAGCCGGCTACAAAACTATGATTCTAAGTTTTCCAAAAATTGCTTGTTGTCACTCATCAAAAACTACCGCTACGTAACTAGAAAGAGATATATTACCTCGTCAATTTGCATCCTGTAATTTGTTGAAAAAAGAAGTTGTAAAGCAATGCAGAGTTCTGAGGAAGGTCCGAGTTGCATTTATTAGCATCAAAACAAACACACGCTTTGGCTTGGGTCACGTCTTTACGACAGTCGCCGCGCATGCTCATGGGTAGCAGAGTCTTTATGTCGTAGCAAATAGATTCTCCTCATAGCACCTTCAAACATTTAAAAGGACACCATTATGAAACAGTTATTGAGAAGATATCACAATCAAACAGTCTTCTACAAAAGGGGGCGGGGCCTGACAGCAGAATGTTTCTATTTCTGTTTGTTCAGGGTGGCTGTTGAAGAGGAAAAAAAGATTTTTGACTCACACATAATTCATGTTGTTGTGTTTCTCTTCCTACAGAGCTAAAATGTTGAAGAAGATGATCTTCATCCTCCTGTTCATCACTCTGCCCTGCTCAGTCTGTGGTCAGTCCCTCTGCTCTCCGTTCAGTTTCAAACACTAATGTGAATATTTCAGAGGAGAAACAAACTCACAAAACTACTTTATATGATCTAAACTGTGAGAGACAGTCACAGTCATAACGAGTGTAAAAGTCATCTGTTGTGTAAAGATGTGTGTTCTTTAGAAAAAGAGACTTCAGGGTGACTTTGGTTTCTTCTTCTCTGTCAACAGAAACACTTGAGGCCAGATGTGCTCAGAACTTCTATCAGTTCTTCAAGAATGAGGACGTCACTCTGGAGTGGACCTTCACCAACAGCTCTCTGGATCCTCTTCATATCTTTTGTGTTGTGTTCACTGATCACCATGAGTTCACGTTGTTAGAGTATGATAACGGAGTTGACCTTCCTCTGGATGGTCCCTTTAAAGGACGAGTTCAGTTGGACAAAGACGTCCTCAGAGAGCGAAGAATCAGACTTCATGTGTCCTCCCTCAGGACTGAAGAATCTGGTCTTTATGGATGTAACCTTGACAGAGGTTATGGATTAGTGGATATCTGCAACGTCAATGTGAAAGGTAAATTGTTTGAGCTGAGGGGAAAAGAAACTATCAACCCACCAACAGATCAATATTGAGCTGCTCAGTCCTGTACAGCTCAGTGTTGACATTTAAAGAGTTAAAGGAGAACTATTTTACACATTTTCAGGCCTTTGTTTGATTTTTGGGCTCCTATAGAGCAGCTACACACTATTATCCACACAGAAAGCTTTGTAGATCTGGGCATGGCCATGTGAGTCCAGCATGTATTAACCTCACTGAGACTATGCTGAATAGACTGTTGTGTTGTAAACGTTAGCTTGTTATTCTGACGTGTCCACTTTTTGTGTCCTGGTCCGATGTGTCACATCTTTGTCAAAAACTTGATCTGAATTCAAGATTTGAGATTCAAGATTCAAGATTCAAGACAACCCGTCCAAGAACGTACAAAGACAATCACAAGACATGGGGGGACAGGTCCGGGTAGACCGTTCGCTGTCGCCATTTGAGGCGCCACGATTTTCGCAGATGGGAAAGAAGAAGAGGAGGAGAATGGATCTCCTGCGTTGTGGTCTCTGCAGAGACAGCTGTTCAAAGGCTGTTCTCTTGGATGTGCTCGGGTTTTGTTGTTATAGTCGCAGATATCAGCCAACAAAGTAGCTGCTGGTGTGTCGTCACATACACTGCCACCTACTGGCCCATTATGGTATGTACATTTTTTTAGGCAAAAGCATGATGGCCAACAGGATGTAGGAAAAGCTGGACATCCTGGAAAATTTAGCTGATTTTTCTATAACAGGATATCTCTGAAGTTATAAAAATATATTGGTATTGAATTATATCTAAGGGTTAATATGATTTTAAAAAATCCAAATATTTATTTTCAATTTGTCAAAATTTGTAATTGATCAAATGATCATTAAATTGGATGCCTTCCATCACTTGTGAAATTTCAGCAGACTCAGATTAGCAACATTAAAACTGCTTTTGTTCCATATTTTCCACACACTAAATCAGTTTCTGTTATTGCTGGTTAAATCCATTTTTATTTGGTTCACAGTCACACACATGGTGTCCAGCTGAGTGGACATGTTTATCACTCCATGAACTTTTGATCCATAAATTAATTCAGTTGGATGCTTTTTAATGCCTAAGGAGGAATCAGAACACTTGACTGAGGTTTGTATGAAAGTCTAAGGAAAATTTAGTTCCTTTAATAAGAAATTTGTTTGAGTTTATAATAAAAATGGTTGTTTTTGGACACTGTGTCATATGAGACACATTTTTAGAGATGTCTTTGTGTGAACTGTCAGTAAAAACATGTTGAGCGTCGGGCTGTGCAGGACTCACAGGTCTGTTCTTCTCTCCACAACAGAACCCCAGACTGGACCTGAGACCAGAACAGAACCCCAGACTGGACCTGAGACCAGAACAGAACCTCAGACTGGACCTGAGACCACAGCGGAACCCCAGACTGATGACAGAAACTCAGGGACTGGAGGACGGATCAGCCTCGGCTCAGGACCATTAGCAACTGTGATTTGTGTTTGTGTTGTTATATTTCTTCACACTTAGACTAACATTCAACTGACCCTTTGTGGGCTCTCTGATTGGTTGGTCTACCAGCCAATCAGAGAGCCCCCTCTCCTGCACAGTTATTTCACTAATACCCCTTTCAGACTGGCCAAAAAACCTGTTTAAACTCAGAAACAGTCGGCTCCTGTTGGCAGTTTGAAAGGGTTTAATCAGCATTCTGACCCGGGTCGACTGACCCTGCAAGTAGAGCTGGACTATATTACCTAATTTCAATATCATGATTAATTGAAGCTCTTAACCTTGATTACGATTAATAATTAATTGTTTAATTCTGTGCTGGAACAAATTAGTGGTGATATCGATGGTCTTCAACACGGTCTTCCTGCAGTTTTTACACTTGACTTCTTTCTGCTTGATGTCTTTTGCACAGAATCCAAAATGTGCCCAAACAAGTGAGACGGTATTTTTCTTGGCTACAAGGTGGCTTAGTAGTCTGCTCCATGTTGTTGGCTCATTTTTTGCTTTTGGCAAGAGTGAACGTAGACTCTATGAAGGGAGCACGGACAAGTGACTTACACAGGGAAAATAATCAAAATAATCGTCATGTGTGAAATTACTTTGATTATAGGGTCTAAATGTTGATTTAGATTATCTTTTGATTAAAGCTATGGTCTACGATTTGGAAGCTTTGTACATCTTAATAACACCGTTTATAAGGCTGTTATGGTCCTATGGTCCTATCTACACAATATAAAGACCAAAAAGAACGAAAAAAATCCATTCAGTCTATCCGCTGAAAAGCTGCATACGAGCTGACCAATCAAACCTAGAAGCCTGATAAGGTTCAATTGGTCCGTGAGTTGGTCCGTGAGTCCATCCAATCCCCTGTCTCCCTTGCTACGCAGCGTCATGCCCATGGTCCCGCCTCCTCCCCTCTACCTCCGGTGAGCAGCTAGCAGCGTTATCTACTGAACTATCATGGGGCCGGAAAAGCCTAGCACCGAAACCGGGAAGCCACTTCTCTCTACCCCGGGGCCCAACAGAGCACCGAGCGGCCAGTCGAGGCCTGTTAGCGAGCTAATGAACGGCCTCAGTCGGCCGTCAGACCTTCAGCATCGGCCGTTTCGCCCCTGGTTGATCAGGTAATGGCTTTGTTTACTACAGTGGGAGATGTCTGCTGAATTACTCTGGTTAGTCTGTGCCTGTCCTGGCTAATGACTTGTAGCGGAGCGGGTTAGCCTGTTAGCTGCTAACCGTTAGCATTGTAAGCTGAGCTGGTGAGGACAGGCCGAGAAAGATAAATCCTTCCCAACAATCGGCTCCACTCTGGCGACGCCAGACCTGCATTGCCGCCAATTGAAATGGCTACTGCTGTGTGTTACAAGGGGGATGTCTGTCGTGTTTGATACTTTCAGTTGAGCTGAGCTGTTTTTGATTGAGTTTGCTGCTGATATATTATGCTAGTCGCTCCTAGCTCTGTCCGAGGGGGCTTGTTGTTATGATGCGACACGAGCTGGCGGCGGGATCCTGGAACACTGAGGGGAGGGGTGAGGGAAGGGGGGGCAGTCTGTGGTTTCAAAACGTAGACCATAGCTTTAATTTCAAAACCCTACCTGCAAGTAAGATGTTTTTTTTATCAGCTCACCTCAGTTTCAGTGAGAACATCACACCCAGGCCGACCTGTTAATTTAGATCGTAACATTCCCAGGGCATAAATTCGCTCTGTCTGTAACTTTTGTGACTGTTTTCCATCTCAGCAACTAATTCCATCCACCTTTGTATCATCAGCAGAGAGTTTGAACATTTTTAAAAAGGGACCAAAGTACAAAGTACAGAAAACCGTGTCCACGGCCTCCATGCTCCTTTCCATCGTTTACGTGGTCTGTTTTTTTTGTCGCACTGATGATGTCATCAATGATGTCCTCAGCTTGATGTACCTGAGGAAAAAAAAAAACAGCCACACAGCTCGTTTGACTCACATCATTGAAAGTTTGATCAAATTTGTTAACAGCAGAAAAAAACTATTATTTTTCTACTTGTGAAGACATTTTACCATTTTTTTTATATTTCCATTTGTGTCTTGTATTGCTTTTAAATTTGATAATATATCTTATGTATCTTTCAAAACTCATCCAAAAACAAAAGTTTGAATCAACATTAATCTTTCTGTTCAGCCCATCAGCTCTGTGTCGTTGACTAAAACTGTTTTCAACTGAATCAAATAAAAAAAAATTAATTCAATTCAAAATGACTCCATCTTTGGAAAAAGAGAAAACTATTAAAATGAATGTGTTTTTTCACAAGCACAGAAATGATCTGATTTGTGACTGTCATAGAGGGAAAAGTCACATTTTGGCCAGAGAGGCTCAAACTGTTTGAAAACAACATTTCATTTTGTGGCGCTGACCCAAAAGTTGACTCAAAAACTGGGATTAGCAGCATCAGTTATTTCCAGGGTGACTTAGTTAGCTTCTGCTAACATGCTGCAGTTACTGTGACATGAATATTCAGACTTTCAGAGCAGGAGGAGCTTTTATTCTGGCTTCATGCTGCTTTTCAAAGTTCAGGATTGATAGATGTCCAACTTTGGGCAGTAGGAACATAAATAAGTCCAGACTGAACCAGACGCAGCTACAGACAGCAACAAAAAGCTGTTTGATTTTCTCCCTGAATATAAAATCCTGTCATTAAGCTGCAGTGAAGTCTTTTAGTCACAAGAGGACGCCAGAGGTCTGGAGCTGTCTGAGGATCCTGGAGCTGGACTTCAGGTCTAGAAAAGAGGAGAAGACTCTTCAAAAAGAGTTTTCTCGTCTTTATTTTCAACAATTATTAAGATTGTGTTTGTTTCCCTAAAAAACTGAAGTAGTCAGTTTAACAACAAGATACAAACCTTTCAGGATTGTGTTTTTGTGAAATGAGCAGCAGCTGAACATGTGGGTGGTTGTTAGAGACAAAGCAGTAAAGGCTCAAGATAGAGACATCAACACAGACGAGACGTTTTGGGTCAGAAAGGTCTCATTTGTGGTGATTTTCTTCATCAGAAGGAGAGGTCATGGTCATCCCCTCCTTACCTGTGTCAGACCCTGTTGACTGAAGCAGAGAGGCTCCATGATGAGTTTGTGGAGCTGAAGCTCAGACTTCAGACTGAACAGAGAACAAACCTCTGCAGCAGAAACAAAGACACAAAGAGGAGTTTAACTCTGAGCTCTGAAATGAAAGTTCACCCTCTGACTGAATATTGAATTCAAATGAAAACACTCTTGGGTCTCCATTATTAAAGTTTACACAGCACAGCTCCTGGTGATGGAGAGAGTGATCATCAGAGCTGCTGTCATGACCTCAGGGTCAACATTTGACCATTTACTGACACAGGACTGAGCTGATGGCAGTTTATATATTCAGTGATTTAAAGTTACAGAGTCCAGATGAGCCCTCTCAGCCTCAGCTCAGTGGGTGTAGTAAAGGGAGGACCAGGTTGATATACATGCTCTAACAAGCTGAAACAGGACACAGCTGTTATTCACTGATGCAGACGCAAAAGAGAAGATCATATTAAACAAGTCAGGGCCTCTCTAAGACTGCACTCTCACATAGGAAAGGTAAGCTTTGTGTTAATAATGATGTTTTGTCATTTACACCCTGAATGTTTTTATATTAAAGGGTCTTGGGTTTCTGCTGGACCAGGAGCTCTCATTCCAGGCTCACATTACCAACCTGGTCCTGCACTGAAGGTAAAACTTCGATTTTTCTCCCTGAACAAACCCTGTTTGTCCCTCAGAGCTCAGAAATATCTCGTCTCTACAACCTTTCTGTCCCTGATTGACTATAATGATGTTTTGTATATGACTGCCTCATCCAGATGTCTCCAGACTCTGGGCTCTGTTCATCACTGTGCACTGTGTTTTGTTACTGGCTGCAGACGTCTCTCTCATCTTGTGACCTTTATGCCAAAGCTGAGTGACCCTCCTTGAGCTCTTGGAGGTATACCCACGAGGTCTTTCTTTTGTTCTCACGTCTCCTCCTCGTGTTCGAGCTCCTCTGTGCTCAAATGTCTGAAACATTTAGGGCGTCGTCACACCTGCAGCTCAGATGGTTTGCTTCAGTTCAGTTTGTCCTTGGATCGTTTGGTGCTCTCATGGCAGTGTTTAGAAACACCCTGTGTTTATAAAGGATTATAAAGTTAAATATAGAAGTGTAGGACTCCTGATGATATAACTGCGATCAAACTGAATAAACTAAAGGGTGTCAGCCCTCAGAGATGAGCAGGACGTGCTGCAGCTTGTTTGTTATCACTGTTGTTTAGTGATGTGCCAATCATGACCGAATCTTCCTTTTTACTGACTCTGGAGTTACGAGTCATTGTTTCCATGAACTCGTTCACTGACTCACTGCTGCTGCCGACAGCTAACTGTAAAGAGACGTGCCACACAACTGTTATTGATGAAGTGGTTATTTATCAGAAGAATGGCTTTTAAAAAAATAAACTAACTTTGACAAACAAACACGATGCACCATTCCAGTTGGGTCGTACGCAGGCAATAAGAAAATTAAATGTCCACCCAGGATTCAGAGTTTTTGTCATTCACTCGTATCAGAATAAGGATTAACGAACATTTCAAGCCACGTCTCATCAACCTGGTAAAAAACCTGTATCCCTTCCTGATGCATGAACACCAATGACTTCCAAGACAAAATATCAAAATATGTCATAATAAGAGCACAACACAGCACTGTTCATTTCTAAAACCCTGGATGTTACTGGTTACAGGACTGGTTTGATTAATGTGCGTTTTCAGAGTTTGTAATGTAGGACACTCCCTCATGTCGAGTGGGAGACTGTTCCAGATAGGGGTGTGCATTGGTCCTGCTCTTACAATTCAATTCGATTCGATTCGGCAAGGTCACGATTCGATTCAATTCGATTCTACGATGCATTGCGATGCATCTAATTCTACATTACTGCAAAAAAAACATGGTTCATTTTTTATCAGTCATGAGTAAATACAAGTAGTCAGATATACTTTAAGTTTATTAATAGCTAGCCTCTGTGGAAAGGAAGCCACTTAAAGTGAGGAATCAGGGCAGAGTATGGAAGAAGGAAGAATTCTCCCCTTCAGTGTATTGTTGCTGTGAAATACACTTACAAGACAGTTAAATCAGCTGCAAACAGCAAAACATCAATTTGTAATAAAATGAATTATTCATTGTTAGGGGTGTAACGAAATGGTCAACTCACGAAACGATACGAAATACGAAACAGGGCCCACAATACGAAATACTCACGATACGAAATAAAGATGAAGGAAAATCCCCAACAGTAGGAAGTTGTGAAAAAATCTCATTTTCTTTATTTTCTTCCTAATGCAGACATACAAAAAATATTGCTGCATCAGTACAAAATAAATGCTCTTTGAAAAAAAAAACTAAATTGTATTTTTTTCCCTTATTAGACTACAGTGCAAATACAAAGATAAAATCTCAATAAAAAGTGCTTTGTTGTTGTAACAATCAGGATAACTGCATTCTTGAATGAAAAGGTAAACAAATAGCAGTCCTCAGAGCTGCAGTTTAGACCTATAAATGTCTGAACTGTGAACTATAATATTTAGCCTATAACAGTGCATATACTTCTGATCTTCAAGTATGATCAAATTCTGTCAACTCAACAGTAGATGCAAAAATCAAATATTGTTTTTTTATGCAGACTTACACAAACATAGTGGAGCAGTTCTACAGTTTGTTATGTGTTCAATGTGGATTTTAATGTTTCCTATGAATTGACGGTCACTGAATGGAGCAGGAGGGCGGGGCCAGCGGGTCAGAGTTCAGAGGGGAGAGTTAGTGTGTGTTTGAGCGAGGAGGGAGAGAGCCGTGCAGGAGGTGTAGAGATTACTACTCACTGTTCTGTTCGGGAATTAAAATTGAAGTTGGCGTTGTCACAGCCCACAGTGACTGTTAAATAAAAGCAGGTATTCGCAAGCTGCAGGTGGTTGTTCTCGCCGCAGTATATGGCAAACTGTTGCGGCATATTTTGCACTCAGTTGTTGTTTTGTCCGCAATCTTCTCACCGTTCTCTCGTCTTGGAAACTGGACAAAGCGTGAGCTTTGTCCAGTTTCCCATCGACTTCGTAGAATCCGAAATGTTGCCAGATGTCTGCTTTCAAAGTTTTGGGGGCGTCTTTTAGCACTCGGCTTCCCAACTCCTCCTCTTTGGCCATCTCTCGTGCTGTTCTGCTGCTATTTTTAGCACTGCTGCGGGAGGCGGCTGCTTATCATGGAGCCGAAGCCAGAGCTCTGGAGCACAATGGGCTGCGTGCTTACGTCATCGTAACGTTACTCCGGAGAAGCCCCCGGATGTAATTGAAAGTTTACAACTTTATTAACATGGAAGGGCAGAAAAAAACCGACACATATAATCGATTACGTGACGTTGCTGCATCGATGCTGAATCGTGCAAGCCCCGCATAGCGATGCATTGCTGAATCGATTATCGTTGGCGGGCCTAGTTCCAGATCTTACTGCTTTTACGGAGACAGAGTTTTGTCCACAAGCTGTTTTTCTGTTTCACCTCTCAGCCCCCTCTCGATGAGGCCCTGGTGTTAAGGCCCTTATTTTAAAAAGGCAGGCATGGGAGGCGGAGAGAGTTCATGGAGCACCTTCTACAATAAACAAGCAAATTTAAAATGGATGAAGTTCTCAAAACTCATAAAGTTGTACATTTTTAAAATGCTGCAAACATGGAATGACACTGGTTTTCTATAAAGGGTCTTGATTGATTTTTTTATCGAGTGATTCTATGTTTTTGCACGTATTTACACCTGCCAGTGACCAACATGTAACACAATATTCAATGTGTGACAGTATCATTGAATGTAAGAACATTCTAGCAGCACCCAGTGTTATTAAAGGTCTTTTTGTTTGAAATTGTTCAGATTGAATCTCACTGTATTAGTTATTCTTTTAATGTGGCTTTTGAAATATAGTGTTGAATCAAGTGTTACATCGTGGTACTTAAATTCAGAAACTATTTGTAGCTCCTGTCCTCCAAGAAACACACCAGAATGATGTCCAGTGGTCTCTGTGAACATCATACAAACAGTTTCAGTTGTATTTAATAGTAAGAAAGATTTATATAACCATTGGTTTACAGGAACCATCACTGATGTAAGAACAGAGGCTGCATTGTGAATATTTTTTACACTAGTAAAGATGACAGCGTCATCAGCATACATTAGAAATTCAACTTTATGACACGAGTTGGGAAGGTCATTAATATACGTACATTAACCCTCCTGTTGTCCTCATATTCTGTATACACCCCGTGTCCTCCGGGTCAAAATGACCCGTCTTCACTAAACCTACAATATAAACAGCTTAATTGAATTTTAAACACCAAATTTTTATCTTGCTTAAAGAAATAACTTGTCATTCACCACAAAATGTGTGAAAACCAGAGTTTTCCCTCTTCACTTGTTTTTCTATAGTTTAAGAAAAGAATAGAAATGTGCAAAAAGGAGTTCTGAATGCATTTTTAATTCATCCTGATGACTCAGTTTTTTTCTTTTTTTCAGTGAACAATTTAAGACAATGTGTCAAAAATGTGAAAAAGAACATAATCCATTCAACTAATTAGCACAACTAGCACCACTCTCTGCATCCTATAGACTAGCTGCAGCCTCACCTCGGGACCTGTATACACCTGCTATGATTAGCAGCCCTAAGTAGGCCTGCAGGTCAGTCTCATCCATCTTTTTCCACCTGTCTCCATATTTGTAAAAACCCTCCAAATTTGTCATCTCCTGTTTTATTATCTCCACCTAAGAGGTTATGTTTTCGGGAGAGTTTGTTTGTCTGTCTGTCTGTCTGTCTGTGAACAAAATAACTCAAAAAGTTATGGATGGATTTTGATGAAATTTTCAGGAAATGTTCAGCATGGGAAAAGGAATAAGCGATTTAATTTTGGTGTTGATACGGATCACCATCTAGATCCGCCATGACGAAAACTGTGATCTACGTGAATAACTGCTGAAGTAAAATAGATATCACGATGAATCTAGTTGCCAATGGTATGTTTTCATGGTCAAGGAATCTAAATATTTAGATGAAATAAAGGTAGGACTAATATTTATGGTAAAAATCACAATTTGGGAGAGGACTGTGGTGCTGGTGGAGGTCTGCGCTCTCCGAGTGCTTTTCTATTTTTTTCTATTGCTGGTGTGATAAACAGGTAGAATGTAGAGACAATGTCATTGGCATAATTCATCATGCCCTGGGGTGGATTCCTCCCCATCTTCTTCTTCTGATACATCCTCCATTTCCTCTTCTGAATCAGAGTTGTCTTGCTGGACATCTGAAAAAATCTGCTCTAGAGCCTCTCCAATGTTATAATGCACACTCATGGCTCCAGCACAGAGAGAACCTGGGTCCTGTCATCTGCAGCACCTTTATAACCTCTAGAATCCACGGATAAAGAGCTCTGCAATCTGCGAGAGCGCCACCTGTCTTGTCTTGTTTACTTCTGGTACTGCCTTTTTTACTTCTCCCATTGATTGATCTGAGACACAACTAAAACATTGTTACATTCTGTGGTGTGTAAATAACTGTGACCTTGATTTCAACTCTATTTGTCTCACGGGTCATTTTGACCCGAAGACCACCTTTGTAACTCTTTTTGTACAGCTTACATGGAAATGTGAATAAAAGCAACATTTCACTTTTTGTACAGTTTGGGCCAATCTAGGAAAAGTCAAAAAATTTCAAGTTGAAAAAATATTGTTTAGGGTATTTTTTGTTTGTTTTTTAACACAGTGGCGGGTCATTTTGACCGGAGGACAACAGGAGGGTTAACAGGGGCCAAGTATTGAGTCCTGAGGTACACCAACAGAATAATCTGGAGAAGGTGGTTTGACAACTTAAAATCCAGGTAATTAGATTAAAAAAATCCTCAGGGCAAGTTATGTGCCTCGAAGATTGGTTTAAATCTGGACCACTAAAAGCGCACTGTGTTTGACACGGATGGTCTTAAAAAGAGAAAAGAGAGTTCTCAGAAAGAAGATAGGGGCAGAAAAAACAGCAGACAGTATCCACAGTGTGGGATCACTACAAGTTGAAATGAAAAGAAAACACAGCGCAGTGTGTCTGTTGTCAAACGGAGTTAGCTTAGCACAATAGCACGTCGTCAATGCTGCAGCACCTCATCCGTCCTGTCCATCAAGTCCACAGAACAGACACAACAAAATAACAGTGACGATACAGAAGAAGTTAAGGTGATCAATAACTGATATAAGTCCAGTTAAACACAGACTTTGATTATGGCTCTGTGTTGTGAGATGATCTTGATGAACTCAAGAACTCAGGAGTTCTCCCAGGAAATGCAACCCTGGGCTTAAGGCCCCATGCCCTCTCTCGGCCTTCCTGACACTGTTTACAGCATCCGCAATCAAAAACCCATTTGGTGCGGGACGCAGGATGGACACGTCAAACATAGGGCTTAATACAAGACATTGACCAGGAGGACATAAGACTCACTGCCTTAACGGACGATCGTAAAAGACTGTCTCCATTGTCTGGAATGGTATGGGGAGAGATTTGTCTCAAAATGATTCACACAAATCTCTCCATGATTTTCACATGTGTTTTTCAGATCCACAAATATATCCATAATTTTCTCATGTGTTTTTCAGATCCACAAATATATATATGATTTTCACATGTGTTTTTCAGATTCACAAATATATATTTGATTTTCACATGTGTTTTCAAATTTTGTGAGTGCATTTATCATGACTTATCATTTGTAAATCTTCAATTCTGCTTGTGAACTGTTGGAAGTGCATTTGTGGATCAACTGACACCTGCATTCATTTTTGAGACAAACGTAACGCAGTTTCCTAGAAATGCACACACATATTTGGAGGGATTTATCTCATTAATATGCAGACAAATATCCATGAATTTCACATGTGTTTTGCAGATCCACAAATATAAACATAATTTTCTCATGTGTTTTTAGGATTCACAAATAATTTTCACATGTGTTTCTCCGATCTGCAAACATATGCATGATTTTCACATGTGTTTTTAAGGTTCACAAATATATCCACGTTTTTCACATGTATTTTTAAAGTTTGTGAGAGCATTTATCATGACTTATCATTTGTAAATCTTCAGTTGTGCTTGTGAATCATTTAAAGTACGTTCGTGGATCAACGGGCGCGTGCATCCATTTTTGAGACAAACGTGCCGCAGTTTCACAGAGATTCTCACACACACAGGTTGAGAATATTCACATGTGTCTCGAGCCCCACCTCCATCCACTAGACGGCCGTGTTGCTGTCGTTCTTTAACAGGGGCGTCTAAACGGCCTGCTCGGCTCGGTGCTGTTGAAGAAGAAGGAAGTCCTTCAGGAGCAGAAAGGCGCCTCAACTTAGAAGCAAAAGCAGCCTAACCCAGTCCGCCAGTATTCATTTCTGGCCCCCGCCATGCTCTGGAGTGTGTCTTTTATATGTGTATAATGTTTATTCATTTTTCTGAACAGACCTTTGACGATCATTAACAGATGAACGTAAACGCACCAGGCGCAGCATTGCTGCAGACCGCTGACGCCTCCTCCTGCTGACTGGGCAAAGTCAGAAAGATATTCACTGATCTGACCCTCTTTTCAGTCACTGTCATGAAGACTGCAAGCTACAGCCCGCTTTTTCCTCAAAACGAGCCGTCCCCCGAGCCAGACAGCTTCTATTTGTATCAAAGTGCTGTCGGTGATGCTCGACGGCTTAGGGAGCGTCGGCAATTCACCATAGCAAAGGAAAGCGGTGAATGAAAACTCAGTACTGTCACCATGAAAAACTGTAATGTCACAGAAACACACTACACAAGACCTTATGTTATTCATTAAAAATGTCACAGTTTGTTAAAAAATATCAAGATATACACAGGACGTTTATGATCGGGAAAAAAGCCAGTGCCATTAAATTTATGAGCTCTACTGACATTTTCCCAAATATTTGGATGTTTATCTCCTCCACCTACAGCCATATGCTTTTTCTCTTTAGAGAAATAGGTTTAAACTCAATGTCTGTGATTTTTTTTTTTTCATTTTATTTAAAGAGGACAGCGCACATCAATCATACATTACTGTAAATGTGCCAGTTTTAGCCAAAGGCTAGTTTCCAACTGAAGTCCTCTGGCATGGTGTTAAGAGCCATTGAGACATACAAGGGTCATAGTACATAATTAAAAAAACAAACAAAGACAAACATTACAAAAAAGAGATACATAGGAGAGATAAAGACACATAGGAGAGATCAAATTTAAATATTTACTTTGATGTTAATATGATTAGTTGATGCCTATAAAACTGCAATAACTCTACTGCTGTTAAATAGGCTATACCAAACTCAACCCAGTTATCAAATATTCTCTAGCCTTGTACTGCAGCCCTTTAGAGAAGAGAGCTTTTCATAAATTTATTTATATTAAATGCAGTTGAGCAATAAAAAATTCCTGGTTTGCTGCTTTATGTTTTCCAACTATATTTTCATTAGTCTATAATAGGCGCAAAGATCCTGATAAGGTATTTTCTACAGCATTTTTTATAGAAGAGGTTTTTATTTTTTACACATATGATCTACATTTATTGGGGAAATGATCAAAGCAACTGAAATTGAAAGCTATGATAATTTATTTCATATTTTACACTTTCTGGTATAACAGATTAAAAGAAATGTGTGAATAAGTACTTCTATGATCTTCACACTTATCAAACTTTGAAGGATTAAAAACTAATCCCATAGAGTATGTGAAATCAAATATTTGGGATGAAATAAAAATAGAATACTTAAGATGGTTATTTAAAAAAAGAGAAAGTGAGTTTAAATGATGGAAAATGATTAAAGGCGTCATTGAAACTGTTAATGGGATGCTATTTATTTCACATAGTATTCCTTCCTGAAAACTTTATTGTGAAAGGATAATTTTATAAATGACCTGAAAGTCAATACTGCTTGAAAAGTATTTGCCTGAAAATATATAAACATTAAACTTTCTTTAGTGAGCCGTGAAGTAGGCTAAACCAGAGATGTTTGATCCTTAAGATAAGTTCTGCAACAGTACCGTTATTGCAATTATTATAGTCATTACCTATTAGCAGAAATTAATATTTTAAGAAATAATGTGTCCTGTGTATATCTTGATATTTTTTAACAAACTGTGACATTTTTTAATGAATAACATAAGGTCTTGTGTAGTGTGTTTCTGACGACATTACAGTTTTTCATGGTGACAGTACTGAGTTTTCATTCACCGCTTTCCTTTGCTATGGTGAATTGCCGACGCTCCCTAAGCCGTCGAGCATCACCGACAGCACTTTGATACAAGTAGTAGCTGTCTGGCTCGGAGGACGGCTCGTTTTGAGGAAAAGCGGGCTGTAGCTTGCAGTCTTCATGACAGTGACTGAAAAGAGGGTCAGATCAGTGAATATCTTTCTGACTTTGCCCAGTCAGCAGGAGGAGGCGTCCAGCAGTCTGCAGCAATGCTGCGCTTGGTGCGCTTTACGCTCATCTGTTAATGATCGTCAAAGGTCTGTTCAGAAAAATGAATAAACATTATACACATATAAAAGACACACTCCAGAGCATGGTGGGTCCCAGAAATGAATACTGGCGGTCTGGCTTAGGCTGCTTTTGCTTCTAAGTTGAGGCGCCTTTCTGCTCCTGAAGGGACTTCCTTCTTCTTCAACAGCACCGAGCCGGAGCAGGCCGTTTGACGCCCCCTGTTAAACAAAGACAGCAACACTGCCGCCTAGTGGATGGAGGGGGTGGGGCTCGAGACACATGTGAATATTCTCAACCTGTGTGTGTGAGAATCTCTGTGAAACTGCGGTACGTTTGTCTCAAAAATAGATGCACGCTACCGCTTGATCCACAACGCATTTTAAATGATTCACAAGCACAACTGAAGATTTACAAATGATAAGTCATGATAAATGCTCTCACAAACTTTAAAAATACATGTGAAAAACGTGGATATATTTGTGAACCTTAAAAACACATGTGAAAATCATGCATATGTTTGCAGATCGGAGAAACACATGTGAAAATCGTAAAAATATTTGTGAATCCTAAAAACACATGAGAAAATTATGTTTATATTTGTGGATCTGCAAAACACATGTGAAATTCATGGATATTTGTCTGCATATTAATGAGATAAATCCTCCAAATATGTGTGTGCATTTCTAGGAAACTGCGTACGCTTTGTCTCAAAAATGAATGCAGGTGTCAGTTGATCCACAAATGCACTTCCAACAGTTCACAAGCAGAATTGAAGATTTACAAATGATAAGTCATGATAAATGCACTCACAAAATTTGAAAACACATGTGAAAATCAAATATATATTTGTGAATCTGAAAAACACATGTGAAAATCATATATATATTTGTGGATCTGAAAAACACATGAGAAAATTATGGATATATTTGTGGATCTGAAAAACACATGTGAATATTATTGATATATTTGTGGATCTGAAAAACACATGTGAAAATCATGGAGAGATTTGTGTGAATCATTTTGAGACAAATCTCTCCCCATAGAATGGGGGATGACCAATACTCAGCCCATTAAACCCAAAGGGAGGACAAGACCCCCCTCTGTTTAATGACTTTAACCAAACTGGCCAGAGGTGACCTCTCAACCTCCTTATCAAGCCTGGGGCATTTGCCTTCTTAAAGACATTCCTTCAGCCAGTTCTCTACAAGCATCCCCAAACTCCTCTAAAACCTTGTATACAGGTCTGAACCATATGATAACCTGATGTGTTGTGAAATGTATGCTATCTGAGTCCAATCCCGGTGATTCTAGGCCCAAGATAAGCCAAACTAAAATCACTTCTTTCAAATCTTCACTCCATTTCCCCCCAGCAGGAAAACTACGACGGACCAACAGTGCCCCCTTGTGGAAGCACTGACAACGAACATTTTGCAAAGTAACTGACGTTACTTTGCATGTAATGAACTGTTTTGACAATGCTTGTGTAAAGTTTGTGTGTTATAAGCTTCCCGACAAAATTAATCAGTATCAGGGAAGTCCAGGCAATATAGCTTGAATAATCTAGTTATTAGTAGTATTGTTACATTAGTATACTTATATAAATATATAACCTTTCAATCTTCCTTTTATTTTGATAGTAAGTGTTTGGTATCAAAATATTCAGGATGTGATTATCTTATTGTTGGTGTCGGTTATATTGAGTGATTCCCAAATTATAACTCCCTATTGGTAAAACTTAAGCTTATCAAGTTTGTGAAAGCTTAGACAGATATCCGCCCAGCGTGGTCAAAACCACACCCACTTCTAGAGTTTAAAAAGCTGAACGCGGAGCTTAAGCTCTCTGCACTTTAAACTTTAAAACTTCTTCTTCTTCGTCTTCTTCCTTCCGTTTCCCGACGCTTGATTCCATCTTCCTCTCCATCCCTGTGACGTCACTTTGTTCCGCGTCGTCGCCTGCCCGCTGACAAGATTTTGCCCGCTGACAAGATTTTTCCGCTGACAAGACTTTTTCCTTATTTTGCAAAGTCCGCAATTTTTGCCGTTTTCTAGCCTTGACTCAGTTTTTCTTAAAGTGTTCCCTTCTTTTTAATGAACACTCTGCCACCATCACTTTATTTAATTTAAGAAGTAATTTCGTGTGGCCAGCGAATATTTCTTTTTGAATTAATAAAAGTAAACTTCTGAACGAGACGAGACTTCTGCCGACGCCGTGTACCCAGCTGAACAGACGAGAGCACCAAGGCTCCAACTCCATCTGCCTTCCAGCGCAATCCTTGCCCCGAGATCCTTAGAAGCGCCAGACGGATCCAGACTGCCTCCACCTCAGCAGGCCGCTGTATCCACCAACCCCTGGCGACTTCGGACTCGCGACAGACCAGCGCTACTCAAAGTAAGACCTCTCCTGGACGTTCAGTACCAGACGGGTTGGTGTAATTAGTCTCGCTCGCTCAATCAGATAAAACCCCTTTTTCCCCTTCAAACGCTTACGAAATAGTCCATCAAATTCCTACCTCAATTCATCACTCAATATAACCAGGTCGAATACAGTTATACGTTATTCTAATCCTCACCAAAGAAGTATTATTTTCTCACCTAAGTTTCATATCATGCAAATGTACTTTTAATGCCTTTTTCTCCCTCGGGAGTGTATTGTTCTGTTTATTATTTCATTTCGTTTTAAATAAATTCTTCATAGATTTAAAGTATTGTTTTGGGAGTGTGTTTTGAAAGTCAGACATCCCTGTAACGAAAGCTCTTCCCTTCAGATTTAAGGTTGATGAGAATAGAGTGTGAATTACTAAACTCCAGTACACTAAAATTAAACTTAACCTGATTAATAAATTAATCAAGGAGTAAAATTTTGCCTATTTTGTATAAATAGGATGGTGCCCCGTTCGAATGTTTATTGAATAAATCAATAATTAATCTCTATAGTCATAGCAAAATAAGACCAAACAAATTATCACAACATCTGTGTAAAGCCTGGGTCACAGCGTAAATCAATGTGATGGCTACCTGGACAGGTGTGAGGTGTATTATGTGCACAAACTTTTCACATCCTTTAACTTTACTTCTAATTTGATTGCAGTGAGTAGAGAAAAAAGTGTAGGGCATCTTTTTATAAGTTAATTAAATATATAGCAGCAAGTTGAATTATCTTAGTGTCTCAGTATTTGGGCCGATTAATAAAAATAAACTCTAAAAGAGAATATGACCTTTTTAAAGTGAGAATTATTTGCAAAAGGTCAACTATTGTCAAAATTCTAATTTTACCCAAAACAGAGAAGCAGTTTGATGTATCTTTGTACATAATTTTGATTTTTTTCTCAGTCACATAATTCATGTCTTTGTGTTTTCTCTTCCTCCAGATCATGACTGATGAAGAAGATGATCTTCATCCTCCTCCTGTTCATCTCTCTGACCTGCTCAGTCTGTGGTCAGTCCCTCTGCTCTCTGTTCAGTTTCTGTTTTCATGTGTCTGTGACTCTGTGCTGATTCAGTCAAACACAAACAGAAATGTGTCTCTGTGATTCTGTGAAGCAGGAGTTCACTAAAGTTTTCAGCTCAGGACACAAACTCACTAAACTACTTTATATGATCTAAACTGTCAGAGACAGTGTCGTGGCAATTTCTGATCAAAGCTGAGGATCAATAAAGGATCTTGAGTCAAAAGATGTCTTGGTGAATATTTATTATCTTGCAAGATAGAGAAGTCTGTCATACAGCACACAAGTCTGCAGAGAGAGTTCTGCCCGACAAAAGAACATACAGTTTCTTATACAGGCAAATCATTAAACAATCACGTCATACCTAAGCATAAAACACCTCCCTTTTCTTTTCATGTGAGACAGTATCCCAGGTCACACCATCTTCCCATCAACCCCCCCTTCCCATTAGGCTCCAAGTTGAAACTTTCATCTTTTATTTATCTCACATGCAGAAGACGGAGCATGGCACAAGTATCTGATTTATCTCAAAAACATTCTTGGTCTCTGAGGCTAATTGTAAGTTATTATCTCTGACCTTTCCTGCATCAGCATTCTGTTCTGTGAAAATGAACCTCAGACCATAGTTAATAACTTCAGGGGTTATATGGGGTTAACATAAGATCAACTCAGAGTGATTCAAATCAAAGTTATACCTGTGGAATAAAAATAAATGATTGAATGATTAATTTTACCATTACAATTCCCTCCTCTTGATAATTCTTAATCATCTAATGAACCTAAGCAAAAAGTAATCATACTCACCAAATATATGTATGTGAATAACGTTAAACTGTAAATTGTAAGAAAAATAAACTGTAAAATGCTGTGTTGTTAGAAATAAAAATCAGTGACTATTTTCGTGTATGTGTGCAATTCTACAAACTAAGAAAATAATGTTGTAAAAGAAATAAAAGCAATGCAATGAACACTTTGTCTTAGTGAAAATCAGCTGTCAGTTTCAAACACATCACCCTGTAGCCAGTTTAAAATATGCCATCATTTAGACATAATGAGAAAACACCTAGACAATAGTGTCAGAGTAGTGGTCAAAGTCGTCATTGTCCGAACTGTCTGTCAGTCCGCTGACAGATGCAGAGTCGTCAGATATGTTCAGTTGGCAGTTCACATCAATAGAAGTCAGAGTTTTAATGCCTTGTCTGCTCTCTATTTTAGTCAGTGTTGTTTCAATCAGTTTCAGAACCAGACCTCTCAGGCACGGAATTACACAACACCCACAGGTCACTAAAATTGCAGCCGCAACACAAACAGAGGTGAACAGAGAGAGAAACAGAGTTTTCCATTTGCCAAAGACATTCTCCAGCCAATTAGAAAAGGGGTTATTAACGCCAGAGTTTTCAGGATTAGAGGATTGCAGTAACTACAGGACAGTTATGGCTATGTGGTGTTTGAATGATGGATAGATGTGGTTTTAAGTCAACATTAGGATTGTAGCCCCAATCTGTTGCTGATGTTGTTGCTATGACCAAATTCCAATTGTCACAATTACAGCCTTTGTCAAATATAGTCAAACAGCGCACAGTAGTAACACACACATATTTGTCAGACGATGCATAACTATGGTCATAACCTGAACATGGAGCAATAGAGCAAAAATCAAATTGTAGGGATGCAGTTTGTCCTTCTACAAAAGTCATAGTCACCATGTCAGAAGTTGGTCCGGTCTGCTGGTCTGTGTGTCGTTTTTGTCTGGGTTCAGCCGTTGGCATGATGTTAGTGGATGGGGTAGAATTGTCAAATGAAGTAGGGATGTCAGTTAGAGTGTTAGTGGTAGTGTTGGTCATGTTGTCGGTCTGTTCAGGTCCCCGCTGCGATGATGACTTTGCTGGAATTTCTGAAAGAAGAATCACAAGGACAAGCAACAAACTGATCATACCAATTACACATGTTGTTCCTCGGAGGCCACACAGGCCTGTGTGGCGCATTGGATGCCATGGCCGTCGGCGCCATGGGGTCGGGCGATCCATCGTTATGTCGTCAACAGTTGGTTCTTCTGTACTTCTGCTCCTCTATGACCTATAGCCCTGGGTGAGAGGTTACAAGCACGTCACCCTTTGTCAAGTCGACAATCTGAAGCTAACAGTGTGTGTCAATGCATTTATGTCGTGTTGTCAGTGTTTATGTCTACAGGGGGAGGAGTTTGTCCATCAGTTCTGTTCACTCCTCACCCTGGATGAAAAAACTATGTGTGCCTAGTGTTCAGCAGCTTCTGCTCCTTGTTGGTCCTCGGAGGTTGACTTGTGTTCAGCAGCTGTCACCCCCTGTGAGTCCTCAGGGGTTGGCACGCGTCTGCAGTGGCTGGCCTGGACCCAGGTAGCACGCTCTGCTACCTTTACTGCAGTGTGAGTTGTCAGCAGCACCTGATATGGACCCAACCAGCGATGATGCAGCCAGGACTTTCTCCTGAAGTTTTTTACCAGCACGAAGTCGCCTGGTTTTATGTTGTGTAGCTCCTGACTGGCTGGTTTAGGCTGTGCATCAGCAACCTGAGTTCGGATATCAGACAAAAGTTTTGTTAATGCAATACAGTGTGTGATCACCTGATCCTCGCACAGCGTGGTGTCTGGTGGGGGTCTGCGAGGTCCCATTCCAATGTTCGGTGGCACTGCAAACAGAGTTTCAAAACGTGACAAGTTAAGTCGCTTGCGCACTCTCATTCTCATGTACATCAGCACAATAGGCAGGGCTTTGGGCCATGACAGGCCGGTGGTTTCACAGGTTTTTGCTGATTTGTTTTTCAAAATAGCATTCTGACGTTCAATGCAACCACCTGCCTGCGGATAATATCCGCAATGTGTCTTTAAGTCAAACCCCAAATATTCAGAAACCTGCTTTATGGCATCGTTGACGAAATGAGAGCCATTGTCTGAGGAGATTTTTTCTGGTATGCCCCATCTTGGAATGATTTCTGAAATGAGAGCTTTGGCTACCACTGCAGCTGTGGCATGTTTTGCAGGAAATACTTCAACCCATTTAGAAAACATGTCTACCATGGTGAGACAGTATTTCTTACCTTCACTTGGGCGAAGTTCAATGAAGTCAAGCATCAAATGCTGGAATGGTCTCGTAGTCACTGGATGAGCAGCAGGTTGAGTGAGTGAGACTGCTCTGCCTGAGTTATTTTTAGCACACACCATGCATCTGTTACAGTAGTCTGCTGCGACTGTAGAAAAGCCTTTTGTAAACCAGTGTGATTGGACAGCTGTACACATCCCTCCTCTTGATACATGGTCCAAACCATGTGTCAATTTAGCAAAACAAGGGAACAGTTTCTTAGGTAAACAGGGCTTACCATCCGGTCCGTACCACACACCATCACGCACGACACAGCCGTGCTGAGCCCACAGTTTTCTCTCTTCTGGCGAGGAGAGGCTGCAGAGATCAGAAAGGGAAGCAACAGGTTGTGACAGCATGTGAGGTGAAGTGTGGGGCACAGGCCGGAGCGAGGCGGACTTCGCAGCAGCATCAGCTCTCGCATTGCCTGCAGAAACCGGATCAGAAGAGGAAGTGTGAGCAGCACATTTGCAAACAGCAATCTGCTTAGGAAGCAAAATTGCCTCTAACAAAGCAGAAACTTTGTCATGGTGCAAAATGGGCTTACCATCTGACTTGAGAAAGCGTCTATGTCTCCACAGAGCTCCAAAATCGTGAACAACACCAAAAGCATACCTGGAATCAGTGTAAATGGTAACAGATTTTCCCGCTGCCAATTTGCATGCTTCAGTCAGTGCCACGAGCTCAGCTGCCTGTGCAGAGAAATGAGAGGGTAGAGAAGAGCTGTGAATTACTGTGTGATCATCAACCACAGCAAAACCAGCATGACAACTTCCTGTTTCAGGATCACGTGAGGCTGATCCATCCACATAGAAGATAAGATCAGGATTTTCAAGAGGGGTGTCACGGAGGTCAGGTCTCGGAGAACAGGACAGGGAGACTTTTGTCTCACAGCAGTGTGGTGTTCCATCTGTATGTAGAGGCAGGAGAGCAGCAGGGTTAAGAGTAGTACATCGTTTAACCTTAACATGAGGTAGATCTAGCAGTGTAGTGTGATATCTTAACCACCGAGCTGCTGATAAGTGAGAAGTTTTCTGCTCTGCCAGTAAGTTAGAAACAGCATGAGGGACCAGAAGTGTGAGATCACTGAAACCAACAAAGTCCCTTGAAGCTAAAACAGCTTTTTCTGCTGCAGCCACAGCCCACAGACAGTGAGGGAGGGCTCTGGCAACAGGATCCAAAGAGCATGAAAAATAGGCAACAGGTCTTAAATCTGTGCCATGTTTTTGTAATAGCACACTGGTCATGCAGCCACTTTTTTCATCAACACACTGAACAAAAGGTTTGTCAGGGTCAGGAACGCCCAAAACTGGGGGGCTCTGCAAAGCTTTTTTCAAATTGAGAAATGATTCTTCAGCCTCTGGAGTCCATGTAATGTGATGAGATGATGCAAGACCTTTTGCATGAGTGATGTCACGGAGAGGGCGTTCAAGCATGGAGAAATTGGGAATGAAATGTCTGCAATAAGAACACATTCCCAAAAAAGACATGGCTTGTTTCTTAGTAACAGGTTTAGGCACATTTGTTATGGCAGTAATGCGTGTAGGAGACAAGGATTTACCAGCAGGGGTCAGGACATGACCCAAGAATGTGACTTTCTGACTCACAAATTGTAGTTTTGACAGAGAAGCCTTGTGCCCTTCTTGTGCCAGGTGTTTGAGAAGAGAAATGGTGTCACCTTCACACTGCTCTTTTGTAGGAGCTGCTATCAGCAGATCAGCCACATACTGCAGCAAAGCTGTGTTCTCTGTAAGAGACAAAGAAGAAAGACTCCGAGAAAGTGCTTCACAGAACATAGTAGGGCTGCATGTCAAACCTTGACACAAGCGAGTCCAGGTGTAGCGTTTTCCCTCAAAAAGGAACGCAAACCAAAACTGAGAGTCTGGATGGACTGGAACTGAAAAGAAAGCATTGGAGAGGTCAATTACAGAGAACCACTGAGAACCAGCAGGCATTTGTGACATGATGGTGTACGGATTTGGCACATTTGGCACAGGGGCATCAATGGCAGCATTCACAGCCTGTAGGTCCTGTACAAAGCGCCACTCATCTGGCTGACCTTTAGGACGTATCTTTTTTACAGGAAAGATGGGTGTTTGAACTGGAGAAGTGTCACATGGCACAATAATGCCTGCGGCCAAAAGTGAGTCAAACACCGGTTTGATGCCTTCTGTAGCTTCTTTCTTCAGGGGATACTGGCGAACTGCAGGACGATAAGAAGATTTTGCAACAATTTTCACAGGTTCACAGTTGTTAATCAAACCAACATCATATTTGATCTGGGACTTCGGCCAAAAGTGGAGAAATGTCAGTGGCTGATGTCAAAGTCATGCACATTGAATGGCTGTCACGGTTATCAATCAGATAAACAGAGCGTAAACAATGTATTTTTGCCTGTAATGGACGCTTGTATGCACCCAGAGAGGGTGAGAAGCAGGCTGTGGAGTCTGCAGTCTCACACCAGTCTCGGGCCTGTGTGCAGGCCAGAGTGAATGTGCCTAAATCACGCCACTGTTTGTGTTTGGCCTTGGAGACAGATATGTGTGGAGAAGAATGTGACACATTATACAGTTTGTGTTGTTTGTCTGACAATGACACAGAGATTGCACAGTCTGTATCGTTCCAGAACAGAGTGTGTGTCAAAATGCTGTCATTTAAGTCCAGATCATGGAGAAACTTCTCTGCATAAACATCATCTGGACCCAAACTGACATGTGCGGTGCAGTGTAGATGCTCAGGTTTCATGCAGTCAGAGTCAGGATTTAAAACAGCTGCAGCTTCAGTCAAAATCTGTTGAGACATTATAAAATCCAGCCACCACTGATAAATGTACAGAGGGGCAGCAGCACTGAATTTTATCATGCTCGTGTCTGGGTCAGCTCTTGATATTTTTAAACCATCATGCGTTGAGGTTATATAAAAATACCAAGGGTGCACATCAAATCACGACCTATCAGGTTGATAGGGCAAAGGTCGGACACCAAAAATGAGTGTTTTGTCTGAACTTTTTCATTAGCAGTAGACCAGGTACACGATAATGGAACAGAAAACATCTCTTTAACTGTCTGACCACAGGCAGAAATAGACCATGTACATCTACCACTGAGTTTTGGAAATAATTCAGCTGATCTAATCAGAGAATTTGTTGCTCCTGAGTCAACCATAAAGGTCATTGGCACATTATCAACAGTACAGGTAATAGTTGGCATTTGCTGATAAGGGCTTAGATGATACATTGAATAAGTTTCTGGTGGTGTTGTCTGTTCCTGTTCTCACCTGTCAATTGTCTCATTAATCATAGAAAGCAGTGTATCAGTGCAAAGCATTTCTTCATTGCAAAAAGCATGTGTGTGTGTCTGTGTCTGTGGTGCGGTACCTTCCCCACGCTTTTCAGTTGGAAGTCAGTCTGAAGGAGACTTTGCCTGGTCAGCTTGTTTTTTCTTTGGGCAATCTTTGATCCAGTGACCGATTTCTTTGCAGTAAAAACATTTGTTTGGGTCGTAATCTTCTTGGGTTTGCCCTTGTTTTTGCTCCTTTTCATTGCTTTTGTCTGCTCCTTTGTCTCCGTTCTTGCCTTTTCCTCCTCGTCCTTTTTTGGGTCCGCGAGCGTCACGCTTAACCAGGGACAGGTTTGCCATGTGTGCGGCGTCTTCACGGATTTTCTTGAGGTCATCCAGAGCTTGTTTTTCCTGTAGTTCAGCGTGTAGGGCATGCTTGAGGATGTTTTTCATCCGTTTGACTCCCCATGGCCCAATGATGCTTTTCTGCACGGCTTCGGACAAAGAGCTGCGGAGGCCTGAAACAAAATACCCCTTCAGGTTGTTCTCGAAAGGGGTCTCTGCTCCGTCAAAAGAGTCGGGTCTGTCGTGACCAACATACAGCTCACACACATTCATCAGCCTGAAATAGTAGTCTGTTACCTTTTCGTCTTCTCTCTGACAGCACTACTGGTGCGGGGAAAGGCTGTGGGGGGCCAACTGCTGCGGGAAAATGCTGCAGAGGGCTGACTGCTGTGGGGAGAGGCTGTGGAGGGGTCATCGCTGAGAGGGCAGGCTGTACAGAGACGGCAGCTGCGGGCAGAGGCTGTGGAGGGCTGATAGCTGCAGGGAGGGGCTGAGCAGAGGCGGCTGTTGGGAGGGGGTGAGGCTGCGGAGGGCTGAGCGGTGGTGACAGAGACTGGGGAGGACTGGGTGGCGCGGGGATGTTCTCGGGTATTTGCTGAGCAGACACAGCAGGGGGCTGAGGCTGCAGGGCGACCTGTCTCCCCACGGGGATCGGAACCACATCATCATAGCGTGGCAGGAGCGAGTGGCTTCTTTCCGGGATTTCCTCAAGAGTTGGATAAAGAGAGGTTTTAGGCAGAGCAGAGGGGGAAAGTGTGTGTGTGTGGTGTAAAGCAGTTATTCCACCTGTTGTGGCATTCACACTCCTTTCACAATCCTTTCTCACACCACAATCATCATACTTTGGCAGTTTTTTTATCATTCTTTTGCTTTCTCTACGTTCAGCTTCTTGTTTCCACATGTTTAAACTCGCCCTGTGACCATCTATCATGTCTAAATCTGTTGTTTTGACCGTTTTCTTTGACCTGATTTGTTTTTCATGTTCAGTAAGCCTTTGCTCAAGTTTAGTCAGCTGATTTAGGCTAAAACTGCCTTCATCAGGAAAACCCGTACAATCAGTCCACACGTGAAAATAGGGTATCCACCCATCACCATATTTTTCTTTCATTGTTTTGCAGCAGTGTGATTCTGGACATGGCCTTGTTTCTTTACTCTGTTTTGAACCCATTTTATCAGATGCTCAGTTCTAACCAGACCAGGTCAGACACAAAAGGCTTGCCCAGTAATTTCAGTGCTTAGAAATTACTCAGATTAGAACTAGTGCTTAAGGTCTAAGTTTTATTTCAGTACTTAGAAATAAAAATGGACTTGCCGACAATTTCAGTACTTAGAAATTGTGTTTTCAGATCGGACACGGTTCAGTAATCTCAGTGCTTAGAAATTACTCAGAATAGAACTAGTGCTTAAGTTCTACAGGAACAGTTTATTTCAGTACTTAGAAATAAATACGTGTCCGATGTTTCACTTCAGTGCTTAGAAGTGAAAAAAACAGGCGTGTCTGAGGTTTTATTTCAGTGCTTAGAAATAAAAATGTCTGGTTAAAACAAAAGCCAGAAGTCTGTCTGTTAAACCTTCAGCAATGTCTCAGAAAAACACACTCATGTATACCTTATTCAGCAAAGAATCTTAGACTCAGCAAAAATGATCCTGAAGAAATAGATCCTCGTTAATTTTGCCAAAAAGGGGTACAATCTTACCCGAGTGGAGGGTGCAGTTCAGATCCTGAGATGACGATCCAAGTCCGGAGACGGTCCTCCCTTCTCAGAAAGGTATTGTAGTGAGGTAAGAGGCAGAACCTTAGTGGTCCCGGAGGCCAGCCCCCGTCTCGCGGGCCTTGGACGGCCAGGTCAGAATCCCACTTCTGACACCAAGAATTGTCGTGGCAATTTCTGATCAAAGCTGAGGATCAATAAAGGATCTTGAGTCAAAAGATGTCTTAGTGAATATTTATTATCTTGCAAGATAGAGAAGTCTGTCATACAGCACACAAGTCTGCAGAGAGAGTTCTGCCCGACAAAAGAACATACAGTTTCTTATACAGGCAAATCATTAAACAATCACGTCATACCTAAGCATAAAACACCTCCCTTTTCTTTTCATGTGAGACAGTATCCCAGGTCACACCATCTTCCCATCAACTCCCTCCCCATTAGGCTCCAAGTTGAAACTTTCATCTTTTATTTATCTCACATGCAGAAGACGGAGCATGGCACAAGTATCTGATTTATCTCAAAAACATTCTTGGTCTCTGAGGCTAATTGTAAGTTATTATCTCTGACCTTTCCTGCATCAGCATTCTGTTCTGTGAAAATGAACCTCAGACCATAGTTAATAACTTCAGGGGTTATATGGGGTTAACATAAGATCAACTCAGAGTGATTCAAATCAAAGTTATACCTGTGGAATAAAAATAAATGATTGAATGATTAATTTTACCATTACAACAGTCTCAGTCTTAAGTGTAAAAATCATCTGTTGTGTAAAGATGTGTGTTCTTTAGAAAAAGAGACTTCAGGGTGACTTTGGTTTCTTCTTCTCTGTCCACAGAAACGTTTGAGGTCAGATCTGCTCAGAGCTTCTATCAGGTCTTCAAGAATGAGGATGTCACTCTGGAGTGGACCTTCACAAAGAGCTCTCGGAATTCTCTTTATATCTCCTGTGTTGTGTTCACTGATCACGACATCAACCCAGTCCTGTTAAACTACTGTATAAAAGATGAGATTCCTCTGCGAGGTCTCTTTAAAGGACGAGTTCAGTTGGACAAAGACGTCCTCAGAGAGGGAAGAATCAGACTTCATGTGTCCTCCCTCAGGACTGAAGAGTCTGGAGAATACAAATGTGAAGTCATCACAAGAGAAGGATTTGGCTCGGCTTCATGTCGCGTCAATGTTACAGGTTAATTATTTCAGCTTAGGACAAAAGACATTATTGGAACTGTGGCACTGGCATTATCATTCAGTGACAGGAAAAAGCGCGAAGGTGTGATTATTGATTTTTAAATTGATAAAGATTAGAATCAATTAAGTCAAAAGACTGAAGTTGTGACCTTACATTTTAAAGTTGGGCTTGTTATTCTGGCCCGTCCACTTTTTTGACTCAAGGTCTTATGTGTCAAATCTTTGTCAAGTTCTGATCATATGAAAATATATCATTTTAATAGTTGTTAAAGTTTATCAAATACATGTCCAGACTGAAGCATCTGGGAGACAATTCCACAAATGCTCTTTAACTTCAGGACATTCAAAAATCTCAGCTGTCATTGTAACTGTGACTGAAAAGTGAAGGATCAGACGAGGCTTCATGCAGAGTCACTGTGACAGGTAAATAATTTCAGCCGAGGTGAAAAGAAACTATCAACGCACCAACAGATCAATATTCAGCTACTCAGTCCTGTACAGCTCAGTGTTGACATTTAAAGAGTTAAAGGAGAACTATTTTACACATTTTCAGGCCTTTGTTTGATTTTTGGGCTCCTATAGAGCAGCTACACACGATTATCCACACAGAAAGCTTTGTAGATCTGGGCATGGCCATGTAGGGGAGTCCAGCACGCATTAACCTCACTGAGACTACGCTGAATAGACTGTTGTGTTGTAAACGTTAGCTTGTTACTCTGACGTGTCCACTTTTTGTGTCTTGGTCCGATGTGTCACATCTTTGTCAAAAACTTGATCTGAATGGATCTCCTGCGTTGTGGTCTCTGCAGAGACAGCTGTTCAAAGGCTGTTCTCTTGGATGTGCTCGGGTTTTGTTGTTATAGTCGCAGATATCAGCCAACAAAGTAGCTGCTGGTGTGTCGTCACATACACTGCCACCTACTGGCCCATTATGGTATGAACATTTTTTTAGGCAAAGCAAGATGGCCGACAGGATGTAGGAAAAGCTGGATATCCTGGAAAATTTCACTGATTTTTCTATAACAGAACATCCCTGCAGTTAGAAAAATATACTAGTATTGAATGATATCTAAGGGTTAATATAATTTCAAAAAATTCAAATATTAATTTTCTTTTTGTGGAAATTTGTAATTGATCACATGATCACTAAATTGGACACCATCCATCACTGGCAATATTTCAACTGCATCAGGTTAGCAACATTAAAAATGCTTTTATTTCATATTTTCCACACACTAAATCAGTTTCTGTTATTGCTGGTTAAATCCATTTTTTATTTGGTTCAGTAGTCACACATGGTGTCCAGCTGAGTGGACATGTAACCTCTAATAATTCAGGCGACAGGTTGATGGTACATGGATCTGTCCCTAACTTTAGTTCTTACTTTAGTCCACTTGTCTCCTCTTACCTCCCTTCTTTTGCCCTCACACCCGACACAGCATCGTGTGGATTTGCTGTTCATCATGAGACTGGGATCCACATTCAAGATTTCCTGCTGCTTAACAGAAGGTTTTTTCTTGAGCCATGATGGAGGGATCCATGATTGGCTATATGGATTCATGTTGGGTGTTGGATGTATATATTTGTATATATATATGTATATGTGTATCTTTATATGTATATATGTATCTATGCATATATGTGTATCCATAAAATGAAGAGCTTTATGCTCTATTGTAAAGTGTCTTGAGATAACACTTGTTATGAATTGGCGCTATACAAATAAAGACTGATTGATTGATTGATTGATTGATTGTTTGTCACTCCATGAACTTTAGATCCATAAATTAATTCAGTTGAATGTTTTTTATACCTAAAGAGGAATAATGATGGAGGTTTATATGAAAGTCTAAAGAGAATTTAGTTCATTTAATGGGAAACTTATTTGAGTTTATAATAAAAATGGTCATTTTTGGACTCTGGGTCCTATGAGACACATTTTTAGAGAAGTCTTTGTGTGAACTGTCAGTAAAAACATGTTGAGTGTCGGGCTGTGCAGGAATCTCAGGTCTGTTCTCCTCTCCACAACAGAACCCCAGACCGCACCTGAGATCAAGTCCTCACCTGAGAACAGAAACAGAGGGACTGGAGGACGGATCGGCCTCGGCTTTGGACCATAAGCAACTGATATGTTCTTGTGTTGTTATATTTCTTCACACTTAGACTAGCTTTCAACTGACCCTTTGTTTGCTCTCTAATTGCTTGGTCCAGCAGCCAATCAGAGAGCCCCCTCTTCTGCACAGTTACTCCACTAATACCCCTTTCAGACTGGTCAAAAAACCTGTTTAAACTCAGTAACAATCTGCTCCTTTTGGCAGTTTGAAAGAGTTTAATCAGCATTTCGACCCGGGTCGACTGATCCTGCAAGTGACACAGGTTTTTCACACACTGGTCGACCCACCAATTTACGTCATGATGTAATAATCCCACAGCATAAAATCACTCTGTCTGTAACTTTTCTGACTCTTTTCCGTGTCAGCAGCTAATTTCATCCACCTTTGTATCATCAACACCGAGTTTGAACATTTTTAAAGAGGGTCAAAAGTACAAAGTACAGAAAGCAATGTCCACGGAGTCCATGCTCCTTTCCATTGTTTACCTGATTGTGTTTTGGTGCACAGATGATGTCATTTATGATGTCATCAGCTTGATGCACCTGAGGAAGAAAAACAGCCACACAGCTTGTTTGACTTACAAGTCAATAAAAGTTTGATCAAAACAGCAAAAAAAATAGTATTTCCAACTTGTGAAGACATTTCCAAAGCAGTCTTGATGCATTTGTCATATTTTAAACATGTATTTACCAAATTTTTATATTTGCATTTGTGCATTGTATTGCTTTTTTTTACCTGATCAAGTATTTTTCTGTATCTTTAAAAGCTCAACCAAAGACAAAAGTCTGAATCAGCATTATTCTTTCTGTTCAGCTCATCAGCTCTGTGTCTTTGACTCAAACTGTTTTCAACTGAATCAAATAAAAAGATTTGAATTCAATTCAAAATGACTCCAATTTTGAAAAAGAGGGAAATTATAAAAATGATGGTGTTTTTACACAGGCACAGAAATGATTAGTTTTGTGACTGTCATAGAGGGAAAAGTCACATTTTGACCAGAGAGGCTCAAACTGTTTGAAAACAACATTTCATTTTGTGGCGCTGACCCAAAAGTTGACTCAAAAACTGGGATTAGCAGCATCAGTTATTTCCAGGGTGACTTAGTTAGCTTCTGCTAACATGCTGCAGTTACTGTGACATGAATATTCAGACTTTCAGAGCAGGAGGAGCTTTTATTCTGGCTTCATGCTGCTTTTCAAAGTTCAGGATTGATAGATGTCCAACTTTGGGCAGTAGGAACATAAATAAGTCCAGACTGAACCAGACGCAGCTACAGACAGCAACAAAAAGCTGTTTGATTTTCTCCCTGAATATAAAATCCTGTCATTAAGCTGCAGTGAAGTCTTTTAGTCACAAGAGGACGCCAGAGGTCTGGAGCTGTCTGAGGATCCTGGAGCTGGACTTCAGGTCTAGAAAAGAGGAGAAGACTCTTCAACAAGAGTTTTCTCTCCTTTATTTAAACAGTTATTAAGATTGTGTTTGTTTCCCTAAAAACCCAAAGTAGTCAGTTTAACACCAAGATACAAACCTTTAAGGATTGTGTTTTAGTGAAATGAGCAACAGCTGAACATGAGGGTGGTTGTTTGGGACAAAGCAATAAAGGCTCAAGATAGAGACATCAACACAGACGAGACGTTTTGGGTCAGAAAGGTCTCATCTGTGGTGATTTTCTTCATCAGAAGGAGAGGTCATAGTCCTCCCCTCCTTACCTGTGCCAGACCCTGTTGGATGAAGCAGAGAGGCTCCATGATGAGTTTGGGGAGCTGAAGCTCAGATTTCAGACTGAACGGGGAACAGACCTTGTAACAACTTGCCTATTTTTTAAGGGACTAAAGCTACAACTAAGCTATCAGGTCACGGGAGAATCCCATCACATCAGCAGGAATGAAATGACATAAAAATGAAATGCTTTTGGCCTCAAAAAACGGCTTTTTATTCATAACGCTGGATACAATGAAAGCCACCACCCCACGCTCGAGCGCTTCCCCATTTTTCACACCAACTACAATGTAACCATCTCAAGTGACAATCCATACAACAAAACCTATTCACACACGCCTCCCCAACGAATTCCCCAAAGTTTCATCACACACAGCAAACAGTCTTAACAGTTTGTCGAGTGCTGCACAAAGTTTGTGTCACGGGGTAAAACCCCTTTACTGTGTAAACTCAGTCCAAATGGGGAGCACTCTGTTCAACAACCAGACAGGTAGGGGTGTGCAAAATGTGCAGTTTATTAGAAACAGCCACTAGATGAAACAAATTAGAAGGTGGTCTTGCATAAAAGCCTTTTAAAAACAACTGTCCACTCTTCTTTCCAGAGGTCCAGGGTGAAGCAGGGTCCAGGAGGTGGCAGGTGCAGAGCCTAGGTACAGAGAGTTTCGTTTAGCATAGGGTTGGTGCCCTTCTGTGGTAACAGTCCTAGATTGCCCATTGAGTTCATCAGCTCTGGGTCATCAATAAATATTGATAAAAAGGGTTTAAAACCCACACACTACAAAAATAAAACACCTATTTAAAAGCACACATGACCCAGGCTGTAGCTCCACAAAATTAAAAACAGGTTTGTGACAGCTGATGAAGACTTAAGGAGAGGTACTTAGCTGCCAGGAGAGGTGAAGCGCACTTCCACCTCTCCACTCCTCTGAGGCACCGTGTCTGCTGGTCCCGCTGCTGGTGCCACTGGAGCGTGTCGTCTCGGGTCTGCTGGACCCACCGAAGCACATCGTCTCTAGCCTGCTGGTCCCACTGCTGGTGCCGCCGAAGTACCGTCGTCTCGGGTCTGCTGGTGCCACCGGAGCGCGTCGTCTCGGGTCTGCTGGACCCACCGAAGCACGTCGTCTCGAGCCTGCTGGTCCCGCTGCTGGTGCCGCCGAAGCACCGTTGTCTCGGGTCTGCTGGTCCCGCTGCTGGTGCCGCCGAGGCACCGTCGTCTCAGGTCTGCTGTTCCCGCTGCTGGTGCTGCCGAAGCACCGTCGTCTCGAGGCTGCTGGTTGAGCTACTGTTGCCGCCAAAGCACTGTCGTCTCGGGTCTACTGGTCCTGCTGCTGGTGCCGCCGAGGCAACGTCGTCTCGGGTCTGCTGTTCCCGCTGCTGGTGCTGCCGAAGCACCGTTGTCTTAAGGCTGCTGGTTCAGCTGCTGGTGCCGCCGAAGCACCGTCGTCTCGAGTCTGCTGGTCCCCCTGCTTGTGCCGCCGAGGCACCGTTGTCTCGAGGCTGCTGGTTGCGCTGCTGGTGCCGCCAAAGCACCGTTGTCTCGGGTCTGCTGGTCCCACTGCTGGTGCCGCCGAGGCACCGTCGTCTCAGGTCTGCTGTTCCCGCTGCTGGTGCTGCCGAAGCACCGTCGTCTCGAGGCTGCTGGTTGAGCTGCTGGTGCCGCCAAAGCACCGTCGTCTCGGGTCTACTGGTCCTGCTGCTGGTGCCGCCGAGGCAACGTCGTCTCGGGTCTGCTGTTCCCGCTGCTGGTGCTGCCGAAGCACCGTCGTCTTAAGGCTGCTGGTTCAGCTGCTGGTGCTGCCGAAGCACCGTCGTCTCGAGTCTGCTGGCCCCCCTGCTGGTGCCGCCGAGGCACCGTTGTCTCGAGGCTGCTGGTTGCGCTGCTGGTGCCGCCGAAGCACCGTCGTCTCGGGTCTGCTGTTCCCGCTGCTGGTGCTGCCGAAGCACCGTCGTCTTAAGGCTGCTGGTTCAGCTGCTGCCGTAACACCGTCGTCTCGTTAAGCTCTGCTCTGCTCCTGACACTTCACCGCTCGGCGTCTCCTGCTCCCTTTGCACACCTGCACTCACTCACCCCCCAATCACACCTGAAGGAAAGCCCACGCCTCTTATAACTGCTCCGTTCAGCGCCACCAGGTGTTTTTAATCATGCATTCTGCTGTGTAGCGGGAGAGTGGAGGGTAATCACCATGCAGTGAAAATGGTCACACACACACACACACACCCTGTGACATTTGTACTCACGGTACTCTGTATTAACACCGCAGTCCGCCTAGATATGATCCCTTTATCCAGCAGCTTCAACGGAGGATATTAATCCACAAACGCACAGACCCCGCAATGTAATTCCAAAGACATATTCCACAAAATAGCGGGTCAACATTTGACCTTAATGACCTGAAAAGACTTGATTGGGACCAAAGGTTGTTTGAGAGGATCAGCTGTGCAGAAGATCGGGCTCTTTGATTAGTTGGTCAATGGACCAATCAGGGAGCAGTGTGAACAGGAAGTTTCCTCCTCTGTGAGCTTCAGTCTCTGACGCTTGTGTTCAGTTGGGACATGATGTCCATGTGATCGGACTGAAGATGAAGATTCATGGAGATTTAGATTATCAACAGTTTCTCTGAGAGCTGAGACTTCTGTCTGATGTCTCATCAATGTGGTTCAAACGAATGTCCTCATCTTCAGCTTCATTTTTAATTCTATCTGCTCTGTTACCTCCAGACTCTGCTCTTAAATAAAGTAATATTTTGTAGGAGTGAAGAAATATGAAACCACAAACACAAAGAAGCACAAGTGCTAACAGTCCAACACTGAGGCCGATCCACACTCCCCTCCATGTGTTTCTGTCCTCAGGTTCTGGTTCAGTGTCAGTCCTGGTCTCAGATGTAGTCTGGAGTTTTGTTCTGGTCTCAGGTGTAGTGTGGAGTTTTGTTCTGGTCTCAGGTGTAGTGTGGAGTCTGTCTGTAGAGAAGAACAGACCTGTTAGTCCTGCACAGTCCGGCTCAGACCAAAGATCAGTCTCTGACTCACATGTAGGGGCCTGTGGAGTTCACTCACTGGAAAAATGAAACTCTCTAAACGTCCTCATTTTTAATTTCATTTTTTTTTCTTTTTTTTTTATTTCTTAAAAGACTGGGACATGACATCAAAGTAAAAAAATCACAATTCTTAGGAAAAAATATATTAATTTATTTTGATCAGGCTGTGGCTCATATGGCCCAGCTCCCAAAATGTGGACTCCAAAAATTACATGATTATTTTGATTTAAATTTTTCAATTAACTTTCACCTTTTGTCAGTAATGTCAAATTCTGAGTCATTCTTCTAATTTTAACCCTTTCAGCCAGAGTTCTTCACAAACCACAACGTTCACTAAATTTTACATTGGCAACAGAGATTTTTTTAAATTCTGAAGTAAAAAAAACATTCTTAGGAATTATCACCCAGATTTATCAATCTGGACATGTCTTTAAAAAACTTTGAGTTGAATGTTGCGACACATATGACCTAGAGTCCAAAAAGTGGACACATCAGGAAAAAAGGGAAAAAACTAACAATGTGAAGTCAGAACTTCACTGAAAAGTGTCTTCAGTCTTTCGACTGAATTATTTCTAGTTATTGTCATTTTAATATTTCTGTCACTGAATGTGATAATCCCAATACCACAGTTTGTACAAAACCCAAAACCAGTGAAGTTGGCACGTTGTGTAAATTGAAAATAAAAACAGAATACAATGATTTGCAAATCTTTTTCAACTTATATTCAATTGAATACACAGCAAAGACAAGATATTTAATGTTCAAACTGAGAAACTTTATTTTCTTTTGCAAATAATCATCAACTTAGAATTTAATGGCAGCAACACGTTGCAAAAAAGTTGGCACATGGGCATTTTTACCACTGTGTTACATCGCCTTTCCTTTTAACAGCACTCAGTAAACGTTTGGGAACTGAGGAGACCAATTTTTGAAGCTTTTCAGGTGGAATTCTTTCCCATTCTTGCTTGATGTACAGCTTAAGTTGTTCAACAGTCCGGGGTCTCCGTTGTTGTATTTTACGCTTCATAATGCTCCACACATTTTCAATGGGGGACAGGTCTGGACTACAGGCAGGCCAGTCTAGTACCCGCACTCTTTTATTACGAAGCCACGCTGTTGTAACACGTGCAGACTGTGGCTTGGCATTGTCTTGCTGAAATAAGCAGGGGCGTCCATGAAAAAGACGTTGCTTGGATGGCAACATATGTTGCTCCAAAACCTGTATGTACCTTTCAGCATTAATGGTGCCTTCACAGATGTGTAAGTTACCCATGCCTTGGGCACTGATACACCCCCATACCATAGCAGGTGCTGGCTTTTGAACTTTGCGCCTATAACAGTCATATACCCAATCATGGCACCCACCTGTTCTCAATTAGCCTGTTCACCTGTAAGATGTTCCAAGTAAGTGTTTGATGAGCATTCCTCAACTTTCTCAGTCTTTTTTGACACTTGTGCCAGCTTTTTTGAAACATGTTGCAGGCAATCAATTCCGAATGAGCTAATATTTGGAAAAAATAACAAAGTTTACCAGTTCGACGTTAAGTATCTTGTCTTTGCTGTGTATTCAATTGAATATAAGTTGAAAGGGATTTGCAAATCATTGTACTCTGCTTTTAATTACAATTCACTGGTTTTGGGTTCTGTATATTGTCTTATCCCCTGAAATAATTTACCTGTCACATTGACTTTGCATGAGGCCAAGCCAAATCCTTCCCTTGTGGTCACTTCACAGTTGTAAAGACCAGAGTCTTCAGTCTTGAGGGAGGACACATGAAGTCTGATTCTTCTCTCTCTGAGGACGTCTTTGTCCAACTGAACTCGTCCTTTAAAGAGACCTGACTGAGGAAGCTCAACTCCTCTATCATACTCTAACAGGACTGAGTGTTTGGGATCAGTGATCACATAACAGAAAATCTGTAGTGAATCCAGAGAGCTGTTGGTGAAGGTCCACTCCAGAGTGACGTCCTCATTCTTGAAGACCTGATAGAAGCTTTGAGCAGATCTGACCTCAAATGTTTCTGTTGACAGAGAAGAAGAAACCAAAGTCACCCTGAAGTCTCTTTTTCTAAAGAACACACATCTTTACACAACAGATGACTTTTTAACCTTATAGTCAGACAGTAAAGGCTTAGACTGACTTTGCAGTGCAGCTGGATCCATCTAATTCAATGTTTATATCAGACGGATCCATCTTGCAAAACTTCAAGCTTGTGACAGAAAAAAAACAGAAACTGAACAGAGAGCAGAGGGACTGACCACAGACTGAGCAGGTCAGAGAGATGAACAGGAGGAGGATGAAGATCATCTTCTTCATCAGTTCAGCTCTGGAAGAAGAAGAAAAAACACAAAGACATGAATCATGTGACTGAAAAATTCAGAATTATAGACAAAAACACATCAAACTTTCTCTATCTTTTGAGAAAAATCTCAGAATTTTGACAATATTTGACTTTTCATGAGATTCTGATTTTAAAATGATCATAAATTGTTTTTTTTTTCTTTATGCATTTCTACACACAAGACCAAAGCTCTGCAGCTTTAGGACTTCTCCCTGAAAATAACTTTTATTTAGTTTTCTGTAGCCACACAGACTTGAGGGTCACTTTTAGGGTGATTCAAATGTTTTATCCAAAGCCTTAAAGAGCTCATATTTAGCCTTAAATCAGGTTCATTTCTGATGACTGCTGGAGTTTGTTTAGGACTAAAGTCCAAAATAAGGTCTAGTTTTCATAAACAGAGTCCCCCTGATCCACCCGTATTCTCTCTCTGTCAGAGCTCTCCTGCCGTCTACAGTCTGAAATGAGCTCACTGACATTTTAGGAAGTTACTGTGGACACACAGAGGAAGTCTGAGGCTGTTTTCACTCAGATCCTTTGGAGAGTTGTTCACATACAAGTGGCTGTTGTGGTTCATTTACATAAATATGAACATGAACACAACACCTCTGTGCGCATGCGTCAACCACGCAAGCTGCCTGTGGAAGTTGCTCCCAAGTTGTTTTCTGTTTTTCTACTGAAAAGACTACTTTTTACTTCTTTGTTCGTCGTTTCTTTTTTCCTGTCGTACGTGTGAAGTGGTACTCTCTCACTTCTGAAAAAAGAGAGTAGTGTTTCTTTCTTTCAATAACTTTAATCATGGAATCACTGCTGCACTCTCAGACCGCCGTACCGCTGCAGCCCCGCTTTGTTTACAGCAGGGAACAGCTGATCGCGCTGAAGCCGGCCGGCTCAGCGACCTCAACTCCGGACATACAGCCAGGTATGCTCGCGGAAATAAGGAGGAAAACACACAGGGGGTGTAGAGGAGGAAAAAAGCTACGAGGGAAAGGAGTAGGACCGAGACGACGGAGGCTTTTGAAGAGGAGTTATAAGCCGAATCTCCCCTCTCTCATCATGGGAAATGTGAGGTCCCTGGGGAATAAAATGGACGAGCTGACAGCGCTGATCAGGAGTCAGACGGAGTATCGTACCTGCAGCCTCATGTGCTTCACAGAGACGTGGCTGCAACCGGAGACTCCTGACTTCAACGTCTCCATCTCCGGCTTTCAGACTGTACGGGCCGACCGGGATGTCACCGAGAGCGGTAAGAGAAAGGGAGGGGGACTTGCCGTTCTCGTTAACAACAAGTGGTGTCATCCCGGTCACATTACGGTGAAGAAGCGTATCTGCAGCCCCGATATAGAGCTGTTTGACGTGGGACTTCGACCTTGTTATTTACCCCGGGAGATCTCTCATACCATCCTGGTGGCTGTTTACCTCCCCCCCTCCGCGAGCCCCGGGACGGCGAGTAACGTAATACACGCCGTCATATCATCACTGCAAACGGACAATCCCAGTGCTCTCATCATGATCTCTGGGGACTTTAATCATGTTAACATCAGGAAAACACTCCCAACCTTTACTCAGTATGTGAGCTGCACGACCAGAGGGGAGAAGACTCTGGACTTACTGTATGCTAATGTGAGAGAGGCATACAGCTCTTCCCCCCTCCCCCCTCTGGGACGCTCAGATCACAACCTGATTCACCTCACCCCCTGCTATGTGCCCCTGGTGAAAAGACTGCCAGCCATCACAAAGTCTGTGAGGACCTGGTCAGAAGAGTCCATGGACACACTGCAGAGCTGCTTTGAGGTGACAGACTGGCCGGCACTCTGTGACCCCCATGGAGAGGACATCAACGAGCTCACAGAGTGTATCACAGGCTACATCAATTTCTGTGTGGACACCATTGTCCCAACAAGGACTGTCCTTTGTTATTCAAATAACAAGCCGTGGATTACAAAGGAAATTAAGGACTGTCTGAATGCTAAGAAGAGGGCCTATAGAGATGGACATTTGGAGGAGGTGGGGGCAACACAGAGGGTCCTGAAGGTGAAAATCAGGGAGGCTAAGGACAGCTACAGGAGGAAGCTGGAGAGGAAGCTCCAACAAAATGACACCAAAGAGGTCTGGAGTGGCATGAAGACCATCACTGGCTACAAGAGGAGCAGCAGCAGCAAGGGAGAGAACTGCAGTGTGGACAGGGCCAACAGACTAAATCTTTTTTTTTTAATAGATTTGGACGAAACCCTGTCCTCCCTCCCCTCCTCCCTGTAGACCAGCAGCCAGCAGCCACTACAGCGACACCTTCCCCTCCTGGGAGCCCCCTGCCTTCTGATGAGGAAACCTCACCTCCCTCCTCCTCCTCCTCCTCCTCTGATCTCCTGACTGAAGGACCTCTACCAGCAACTCCATCTACACACACCACCTCGGTGTCCTTCACCCCTGACCACGTCTGAAGACAGCTGGCGAGACTCCACGCAGGCAAGGCTGCAGGCCCAGGCAGGGGTGAGCCCAAGGTCCTGAAAGCCTGTGCACCCCAGCTCTGTGGAGTACTTCACCATGTCTTCAGCATGAGCCTGAGTCTCCAGAGGGTCCCTGTGCTGTGGAAGGACGTCCTGCATCGTCCCTGTACCAAAGACGCCGTGTCCAAACGACGTCAAGGACTACAGACCAGTGACACTGCCGTCCCACATCATGAAGACCCTGGAGACTCGTTCTGGAGCAGCTCCAGCCTAAGGTCAGGCCCCACTTGGATCCACTGCAGTTCGCCTACCAGCCCAGACTTGGGGTTGAGGGCGCCCTCATCTTCATGCTGAACAGAGTCTCGCCCATCTGGACAGGCCTGACAGCACTGTGAGAGTCATGTTTTTGATTTCTCCAGTGCCTTTGACACCATCAGGCCGTCCTTACTGGGAGGGCAGCGATGGGGATGGAGGCTCCTCTGGTGTCCTGGATTGTTGACTACCTGACTGGCAGACCGCAGTATGTTCGTCTGCAGCACTGCGTGTCTGACAGGGTGGTCAGCAATACAGGGGCCCCCAGGGACAGTCCTGTCCCCTTCCTCTTACCCTGTACACCACTGATTTTGGCCACAACACGAGTCCTGCCACCTTCAGAAGTTTTCTGATGACTCGGCTGTTGTGGGGTGTATCAACAAGGGCGATGAGGAGGAGTACAGGGTGGTGGTGGGGACTTTGTCACATGGTGTGAGCAGAACCACCTACAGATCAATGTGACAAAGACCAAGGAGCTGGTTGTGGATCTGAGAAGGGTAAAGGCTCCAGCGGCCCTGTTTCCATCCATGGGGTCCAGGTGGACATCGTGGAGGAATACAAGTACTTGGGGGTGTATTTGGATTACAAACTGGACTGGACCAGGAACACCGAGGCCGTCTACAAGAAGGGCCTGAGCGGCTCTACTTCCTGAGAAGGCTGAGGTCCTTTAACATCTGCAGGACGATGCTGAGGATGTTCTATGAGTCTGTGGTGGCCAGTGCTATCCTGTGCAGCTGTTGTGTGCTGGGGCAGCAGGCTCAAGGTGGCGGACACTAACAGGCTCAACAAACTGATCCGTAAGGCGGTGATGTTGTGGGGGTGCAGCTGGACTCTCTGACTGAGGTGATGGAGAGGAGGATGCTGTCCAGGCTGCAGGACATCATGGACAACACCTTCCACCCCCTCCACAGCGTGCTGGACAATCACAGGAGCACATTCAGTGCCAGACTCATCCCCCCGCGATGCACCACAGAGCGCCACAGGAAGTCGTTCCTGCCTGTGGCCATCAAACTTTATAACTCCTCCCTCTAATATCACAAAGCTCAAATTGCACAGTATTCTATTGCATTGCACTGTTTTCTATTTTATTCTATTTTATCTTATTCTATTTATAAAATATATTTCTATTATTCTATTTTATTTGATTTGATTTTCAACTGATATTCCTTACTGCTATACTGTGTATAAGAGCAACTGAAACAACCGAATTTCCCCTTGGGGATTAATAAAGTATTTCTGATTCTGATTCTGATTCTGATGACAGTAATCTCTGTTTCAGTATAAATAACTGAGCCGTCTTGTGTAAAGAGGAGGTCTCAGCTCGTTTCCTATCAGAGTGGTTCATTTACAATGAGAACACAATCAACAGGGAAACAGGGAGATGAGTTACCTCATCACACCGCTGCAGTAGTTTAAGCAGCAGCAGTGGAGATAATAACTGCACCACAGTGACCAGGTAACCAGGCTGAAAACAAACTGAATAATAATGTTCTGATCCCAAAGAGTGCTATAAATCTCTTCCCAAAACCCTGAGCTGTCACTGGCATAAGTGACTGCACATGGAAAGTGGTTAGGTGAATAATCATATTTGTAAATGGTTTACTTGTGTAACCAGGTGGTAAAATAAACATTTTATCCACTAGGTGGTTTTAGTTCTATCGTTCAATGTGCAAATTTACATGTACAATATTCTAGCTTCCTATGTGTTTTGATATCATTGTAAAATGAAAAAATTACTGGTAGATTGTAAGTGGAATTCCACAGGGAGTTGCAGATTATGAGCACTAGGTGGCAGCATCGGTTTGTAAACAACACCTCTCGCCAAGTGCATTCTGGTCTTTTCTCTCTTCCTTCTGTATGAGCTCGACTGTCTGTGGTTTCTGCTGTGATGCCTGTTTCTGTGTCTTATAAAGGTTTAAAACACAAAGTAGACACAAAGTCTTATGGAATATAATTGTGACAAAATGTTTTCTGAATTATAACAAGATGATGTGTTTTAGGCTCTGCTGCGGTAGATGTTTATGGACTTTTGGCGCCAGCCACGGACTCTCATTGGAAGGTAGTAGTGGCTAGGTTAAGTAGCATATGTGAGTTTGTAAGGGTAACAGTACATGATGTGCAGCTGTAGTATCGGATGTCTGTTTCCTGGATGGAAAAAGATGTCAGGATGCACAGACTGATACTTAGATGATAACACTTTTAGCAAAGGTTAAAGGCTATCACGTCAGTTACCCTATAGGTCACGGGTCATTTATCTAAAATGCTCTGGTCCAATGAGAGTCCACCCTTCATGCATGGCTTTGAATAGTACAAAGAATGTGTCCGGTATAAATATATGTCCCTTACAATGCCCGGGAGGTCTCATTTTGGCTTTGAGCCTCTCAGGCTGTCCAGAGTGCCTGATTTAGACACTTGCTTGATTTTGTAATAAACTTCTTTTATTTGCAAACAAGTCTGTGTCGGCGAAGCTTCTTCATCAACTGCATCTACACATCAACCAGCAAGAAACTACAATTTTAGCGTCATGAACTCGGGCATGTTCTGGCCTTCGGTGGACCGGTGTTGTGCCATATACTGCACCCCTTGCATAAAATGCACCCCCTCTAGCGGAAGGGTTAGGGTTAGAGTTAGGGTTCCGCTAGAGGGGGTGCATTTCACGCGAGGGGTGCATAATGCAGCACAATACTGGCAGCTCTTTCTTCCAAACCTGATCCAGCGCCAGCATACAAGGGTGAGCTTTTTCTCACATTTTGGGGCTGCTTTGCATGTGGGGGCTGCTGTGTTTTTCCGTTCTGGGTCAGACCGTATATGTATCTGTGTGGTAGTTGGTTATCTGCGATGCGTTTAATGTCCTGCTTCATTCTAAATTTATTGACAATAAGTATTGTCACTAAAAGGGGGGCAGTGGATATAAGAGTAAGGAATAAGGAATAAAAGAGACAATAAGTGTAAGGAATAAAAGAAGAATAAAAGAGGAATAAAAGAGGAAAAAAGGATTTATGGCACCAAGCGCAAAACAAACTTAAATTAGTAGCGATATAGGGAGTGCTGAATACAACATGCGAGTTCAATAAGAGCCGGGCCTGTATATCTTAGTTGACAGTAAGTCAAGGGTACTTTAAAGGAATTTGATTTAAAAACATGGAGCTTACTCTGGGCCCAGAGAAACATTGGCAAAGTCTAAAATAGTTTAACAGTAAAGTAGGGAAATAGAAGAAATAAGGAAAAGGAAATAAGAAATAGAAACTAAAGAAAAGAAGAGAAGAAATAAAGTAAGAAATAAGAGAAGAAATAGTGAAAGAAATAGTAAGAAAAAGTTTACATTGGTCAACTAACCTAACCTCGATTCAGGAACATTAACTAACTACAGGCATATTTCTAACCTTCCATTTGCCTCAAAGATCCTGGAGAAAGTAGTAGCTGATCAGCTAGGTGACTTCCTTCAAGACAATAGCCTGCTTGAGGACTTTCAGTCAGGATTTAGAGCTCATCACAGCACAGAGACTGCTCTAGTTAAAGTAACCAATGATCTACTTTCAGCTTCAGATGAAGGACTTCTCTCTGTTCTTGTTTTGTTAGATCTAAGTGCTGCTTTCGACACCATTGATCATGATGTTCTTATACAGAGATTAGAGATGTTACTTGGGATTACAGGGACTGCCTTAAATTGGTTGAAGTCCTACTTATCTAATAGATATCAGTTTGTACACGTGAACAACAAGTCCTCTGTGTACACTAAAGCAAGTTCGGGGTTCCTCAAGGTTCAGTGCTAGGTCCAATTCTCTTCTCTATATATGCTTCCTTGGTGATATCATGAGGAAATACTCTGTTAATTTTCACTGCTACGCTGATGATACACAGCTTTATGTATCACTGAAGCCAGGTGAGACAAACCAGTTAGACAAACTAGATGCCTGTTTAAAGGACATCAGATCCTGGATGGCCAGAAATTTTCTTCTTCTTAACTCAGACAAGACAGAGGTTATTGTGCTGGGCCCTCGACACCTTAGAGAATCCTTTTCTAGTGATTTAACTGCCATAGATGGCATTAGCCTGGCACCAAGCACAACTGTTAGAAATCTAGGAGTGCTATTTGATCAGGATTTATCCTTTAACTCCCACATAAAGCAAATTTCAAAAACAGCCTTTTTTCATCTTCGTAGCATCGCTAAAATCAGGCCTATCCTGTCCCAGAGCGATGCTGAAAAGCTAGTCCATGCTTTTGTTACCTCTAGACTGGACTATTGTAATTCTCTGCTTTCAGGCTGTCCCAGCAAGTCACTGAAGACGCTTCAGCTGGTCCAAAATGGTGGAGCACGTGTACTGACTAGGAGAAGAGACCACATTACTCCTGTTTTAGCTTCTCTGCATTGGCTTCCCATTAAATATAGAATAGAATTCAAGATTCTTCTCCTCACCTATAAAGCTCTCAGTGGACAGGCACCAGTCTATCTTAAAGAGCTTGTAGTGCCGTACAACCCCTCTAGAACATTACGCTCCCAAAATGCCGGCCTACTTGTGGTACCATTAATCTCCAAAAGTAGTATGGGAGGTACAGCCTTCAGTTATCAGGCTCCTCTTCTCTGGAACAATTTACCAACCACAGTTCAGGAGTCTGACACTCTCTCTACCTTTAAGGTTAGACTTAAAACTTTCCTCTTTGATAAAGCTTTCAGTTAGGGACCAGCTCATAGTTTATAAATAAAAAAATAAATTAGTTCATAAATTAGACTCATAGTTTAGATTTAACAGGTCTAGACTGCCGGGGGGGGGGAGTCTGGCACAATGGGCTCTATCACTCTCTCTCTCTCTCTCTCTCTCTCTCTCTCTCAGCATCTGCTTTTGCCCCTTTTGTTTGCTCCTGTGCTCGTCTCTGGCTCTTGTCTTGTAGGTGGTCTGGGATCCTTGGTGGAGACTGCCTGCTGCTGTGGAGTCATGAAGCCTCAAAACTACAGTTATAAACATGACACATAGTTGGCCATTTTATTAGGAAGTAAGTAAGTAAGTAAGTAAAATTTATTTGTAGAGCGCTTTTCACAGATAAAAATCACAAAGTGCTGTACATAGATAGGTGCAATAAAACAATCTTAAAAAGGGCTGAAAAAATAAAATACCAAAAACAAAAAACAAACATCATCCAAAAGCTTTCCTAAATAACAATGCTTTCAAGTGCCTTTTAAAAGAGTCCACAGAGTCAACAACACGAAGGGACAGAGGCAGCTCATTCCAGAGTCTGGGAGCTACAGCCTGGAAGGACAGGTCACCACGAGTTTTACAACGAGTTTTAGGGACCATCAGGAGGTTCTGGCCTGAAGACCGAAGGGAGCGCCCTGAAGAATACGGACACAACAAGTCAGCAATATATTGAGGAGCTTGACCATGCAACGCACGGAAAGTCAGGACCAAGATTTTAAAGTCAATACGAAATTTGACTGGAAGCCAATGAAGCGCTGACAAAACAGGGGTGATGTGGGCTGTTCTAGCTGCACCTGTCAGGAGTCTGGCAGCAGAGTTCTGCACAACCTGAAGTCTGTTTAGAGTTGTTTTATTTAAACAAGTGAACACAGAGTTGCAATAATCAATGCGACTCGAGATGAATGCATGGATGACCATTTCGAGATCCGATTTCGGCAGCAATCTCCTCACTTTAGAGATATTTCTCAAATGATAAAAACAGTTCTTGGTCAGCTGTCGGGTGTGACCCTCCAAAGACATGGCCTGATCAAACACAACCCCAAGGTTTCTGAGGCTGGTTTTCACAGACGAGCCCAGAGCACCAAGGTGGTTTTTTATCAGGGGAAACTTTTTATCAGGAGCAATGATCAGAGTTTCTGTTTTGTCAGAATTTATCTGAAGGTAATTTGAGGAGAGCCAGTTTTTAATGCAGGACACACAATCCAATAACACAGATAAATAATGAAACTCTGAGTCATTGAAAGAGCAGTACAATTGAACATCATCAGCATAAAAGTGATAGGACACATTTTCAAAACCACGAATAAGTCGACCAAGGGGCATCAGGTATAACAAGAACAAAACAGGCCCCAAAACAGAACCTTGGGCCACTCCACAAGACAAACTGGACATACTGGACATTATGTTGTTGACCTCGACATTAAAAGTCCTCCCTTTTATATCCTTCCTGACTGAAATTTATCATGAAAGTCATTTTCTTCCAAGAATGACGTGAGCTGTTCAGCCACTACTTTCTCCAAGATCTTAGAAGCAAAGGGAAGTTTAGATATGGGCCTATAATTTCTTGGCTCCACAGGATCGAGATTTGGCTTTTTAAGAATAGGATTCACCACAGCATGTTTGAAGTAGCTGGGGACCAAGCCAGAATCAAGGGAAAGATTTATCAGTTTTACAACCCAGGGACCAATTACATCAAAAACCTTTACAAACAGAGACGTAGGTACAATGTCAGCTGGGCTGGATGATGGTTTCATCTTGCCCACTAAGGCCTTCACATCCTGCAGGCTAACAGGAGTGAAAGAGGACCACAATTGTATAGGTTCAGACAGAGGACATGAGCTGTTTAGAGCAGGAATTATACTGGCCCTAATGTCTTGCACTTTTTTCACAAAAAAGTTTAAAAAATTGTCACAGTCCTCCTGTGTATACACAGGCACATGTGGAGATGAAGGCGCAACAAGTTTTTCAATAGTGTCGAACAGGACTTTTGGGTTTTTCTTGTTACATGACACCAGGTTAGTGAAATAAGCTGATCGAGCTAGTTTTATCATTTCATTTAGCTCCATCATCATTTCTTTAAGATGAAGTCGATGTACTTCTAATTTTGTGGCTTTCCACAGACGCTCCACTTTCCTGCAGCTTCTTCGACAGCTACAAATAGCTTCATTTATCCATGGACAAGGTTTTTTATTTGTACCAAGATGGCTTTTAGCAGGAGCAACAGTGTTTAAGACAGACAGGCAATGGCTATTAAAACCTGACATAAATGTTTCGACACTGTCGCAATTTGCAAAAGAAGAAGGGTCAAATGAAGCGGAGAACTGACTAATTGCTGCTTCATTTATAATGCGTCTCTGAGTGTGTACATTGTAAGTTTCGGGCACTAGTGGGAAAGATAAGTTGAAATGGATACAGCAGTGGTCACTTATTTGAAAATCCTCAACAATTAGTTGGTCAATATTCAGTCCGAGAGAAAATACCAAATCTAACGTGTGACCTTTTGATGCGTGGCTCCAGAAACGTGCTGCACAAAATTAAACGAGTCCATAAGAGCTAACAATTCAGCTGCCATTGTGCAAGATGGATCGTCAATGTGGAGATTGAAATCCCCGAGGATTAACACATTCTCCAATTTAATAGTAGATGTCAAAAAGTCACCAAACTCATCAAGAAATGAACGAGCAGAACCAGGAGGTCAGTAAACTAAAACACAGTGAAAAGAGTGTGTGATTCCAACCTTACACATCTGAAGCTCGAAGGAATTGTACGTGTTCGTGTCCATCAATCTGCTGCAGAGAGAGTCCCTGTAGACGAAAGCGAGTCCTCCTCCACGGCACGCGAGCCGAGGCGTCTCAAACACGGAGCAGTTCGGGGGACACAGCTCATTCAGATGAAAGTACTCATTTTCCCGCTGCCAAGTCTCTGTGAGGCACATTATATCCAAATTCTCCTTGATGAAAAGGTCACTCAGAGAAAAAGACTTATTCGCAATCGAGCGAGCGTTGAGCAGGGCAGTCCTGATGGCGTGCGTCCCTGTTTCGCCCCAGCTTGGGACCTGGCCCGGGGACTGGGCGGCGGGATCCACTCGACAGGGAACCAGGCGCAAGACACGGTCGCGAGGAGCAGGCTTGCGGGCTCCCCGCACTGGAAATGAACGATCGGAGACGCTCCACACCGGCAATGACGCACTGGCCGTGTCTTGGTCTGGATCGCGGACTGGAACTGGTCTCAGGCACCGCGCACTACCAGCTCCAAAAGGGCTCGGCCAGGATACAGCACATCGGGATCGCCACTTCATTAGCCGGGTCTGGACACACGGCCCTGCGCCGCTTCCTTCTCCTGCCACGGCGTCTGAATAGCAACAGGTACTCAGCCGATGACGTGGAGCATTCCAGCTTTGGGGGGAAGTACTCCGCGTACCTGGTCCAGGTGATACAAAAACTTTCCATCTGTCCCTTAATGCGGAACAACGTTTGCCGATCATATTGAATAGCAGCGGAGACATAGCTACTATTAAATAACGTTGACACATCAAATAGAAACACAAGCAGGATAACAAAAAATCGAAACAATAGACCGGTAGCTGTAGCGTTGCCAAGCACTGGCGCCATCTTGCTACGGAAGCCCAACTCGACAGTAGCCAATTCCACTCTCACTCCATTCCCATTATCATTATAGCTATTCATGTAGTTATTAGCATGATCTCCATATCCATGATCGTTACACCTACAGTATCTATTTTTTATTACCACATAGTCATGAAGTCCCTCTTGAAAATGGGATGTCACATCTCAAGAGGCCTTAACACGTTTATATTTAATGGAGACAAATATGGTTGGGATGCACTTGTGGTCTGGGCACCCATCAGTTTGTCACTACCATAAATTCTTATTTTCAGTAAGAATATCTAAGATTATACTTCTGGAAAATGATCACCACAACCATTCAGACATGAGGACCCTCTTGAAAATGAGATGTAGCATCTCAAGAGGCTACCCTCTAATAAACAGACCCTCTCAGACGACAGGTTGATGGTACATGAACCTGTCCCTAACTTTAGTTCTTACTTTAGTCCACTTGTCTCCTCTTACCTCCCTTCTTTTTCCCTCACACCCAACACAGCATCGTGTGGATTTGCTGTTCATCATGAGACTGGGATCCACATTCAAGATTTCCTGCTGCTTAACAGAAGGTTTTTTCTTGCCGCCATGATGGAGGGATCCATGATTGGCTATTTGGATTCATGTTGGGTGTTGGATGTATATATTTGTATATATATGTATATGTGTATTTTATATGTATATATGTATCTATGCATATATGTGTATCCATAAAATGAAGAGCTTTATACTCTATTGTAAAGTGTCTTGAGATAACACTTGTTATGAATTGGCGCTATGCAAATAAAGATTGATTGATTGATTGATTGATTGACTAAAACAGATGACAGAAGAAGAAAAAAGTTAAATGAGACATAAAGGAAAAAGACAATAAGCATGCTTCAAGGAAATTGAATAAGATGAAAAGTAGAATTAAATGTTCAAAGTTAAGTTAGGGATAGATAGAGTAATATAAGACTTAACGCCTTCCTTTCAGTAGGAAAGAAATAACTTGGAGTTCTCTGGGAGGAGAAGTGTGCTGGAGCTGTGTGTGTGTGTGTGTGTGTCTGTGGGTACCTACATGTGTATGTTTGAGAAGCTCTATGTGTGTGCTTGTGTGTGTCTGGTTGAAGAGAAGGTGAGTGTATTTGTAACTGCAGTCTTTGCTTTGGAAGCTTGGAAAGCTTGGATTGTAACATATGTATATACATGTGTATGAATTCAGGTGGCAGCATAATGCTGGTAAATAGTCCAGAGATTGTTGTCTCTCAATAAGTCGCAGTTCCAGGAAGATCTGAATTTTTTTGAACATAAGTCTGTTAACCCGTTAGGAACAAGCGGTTTGAACATCATTGAAACTGGAACTTTGCATAAGAGACAATGGATCAGGTCAGCTGGAGCTCCTGAAGCTTCAGGAGTAAATGAACCACTTGTCTGACTCCTTAATCAGACAATGGGCTTGTTAGCACAGCCTTCTGTGTGTGTGTTAAGCATGTGTGTGGTGTGTGAGGCTGTGAACTTCTTGAATAGGGTTAGTTAAATAGTGGGGGTATACCCAGGGTTAATTTGTGAAAAGAAGTAATTCTTTAAAATGCTATTGACAAATAAATGATATCTAATGAGCCTTCAAAGAGACTTTTGATAACAATGACATGAACCTTTTCCTTTTGAAGGATGTTTTTGTGTCTGCTAAATAATATGAGCTCCTGAAGGACTTTATTGTTATAAGAATATTTAGGATTAAACTATAGTTTTATGGGGACTTCTGTATAAATATCATGAGCCTTTCCGAGAGGACATTTGTAGGCTGCTACGAGCCCACTGTTTGTTGATGTTGAATGCTGAAAGTGATTTTGGGACTCTGCTCCGGTCCTTGTGTGTGTATGCATGGGTGATGTTTACTGGTCGGGAGCTTAGGGTACACTGACAGTTTCTGATAAATTTAGTGGGTGGAGCAAAGGAGTGTGTTTTGCAGCTGTGGTGAAATTTGACCCTTCCTACTTGTCACAGAGGCAGTAGGCTCAAACCCAACAGCTTTAATGTTCAGAATTTCTAGGAATATCAATAAATTCAGGATAATAACATTTTAAGAATATCATATGTCTTATAATTTGAAATATACCACTTTGCTAATGTACAATGATTGTAATAACCTTGCTAGATTTTGGTTGAAAATATAGACAACCAAAAGTTGGCAATTAATGCATACATATTTCAATTTGTTTATTGGGATTTAAAAAAAAAAATTCTTCAGTTATGATAAGTGATGAATTTTGTTTTGTTTTTTCTTTCCTCTATCCAAATATGATGCATACAAGCTGGAGAAGATGACATACATCTGAATTTAGTTGTTGTTATAGTGTGACAAATTAAAATGATTGTGTGTGGTCAAAGCGTTGGGTGATACACAAGTGTCTTTGCTTTTGTCTTGAGCGGTCTTGGTTTTCATCTTCGGTTGGCAAATTTATTCTTTCTTTAATGAATGAGTGGGGTTGTCGTATTTTATGGGTAACCTTTTGATTGATTAGAGCTTATAGGGATATAAGAGACTTAAAAATGGCAAAGTCAAAAATGGATAATAAAGTCTTATAAACCATTACAACAGTTAAAGGAATATTACACCCAAAGAATGATATGCCTTAATTTTCTACTCACCCTCATGCTGAGCAACACTCTGGAGCACTTTTTTGACGTCTCAAATGCAGCTGGAGGTCCGCCTGATTGGTTTCGCTGTGAACAAGCGTCCATCTAACAGCACTGCGGAAGCACGCTATAGCACTGTTTAGGTCGAAAAAGTCCACTAAATGACCTATTTTCCTTAATTACTGCCACGTCGCTGTAATCCAGGACACTTGGATTACAGCGACGAGCAGTATGAAGGAAAATAGGTCACGTTTTTGTGGACTTTTGGGACCTTTTTCAGTCTGCCCCTGTTAGATGGACGTTTGTTCACAGCGAAAATCACCCCGGACCTCCAGCTGCATTTGAGACATCAAAAAAGTGCTCCAGAGTGTTGCTCAGCATGAAGGTGAGTAGAAAATTAAGGCATATCATTCTTTGGGTGTAATATTCCTTTAATGTGGTTCAAAAGAACAATCCCCTCATTAAAGGTATTGCAGAGATGTCAAACAAATGGAGTAAGCGTTGGCCTTACATTGACCAACCCTGGCCAGTGGAAGGGACTCTTAAAGGGCAACTCCGGTTTTTTACACCTGGACCTTATTTACAGGTGTGTGCATGCTCATATACTCACTCAGACAAACATCGTGCAGCTCGGAGTCCTTCAGAAGTTATTTAGATCCAACCGATGTAGCCGCACTTAGCGGGGGCCACGGCAACGGAGCTTCAGCGCGGGACATAGTCTCTGCAAAAACGCTCATTTCGGCTATAGTTTTTCATCCATCGCCAGTGTTATCATAAAGTCAGCTCGTCTACCGTCTTCAGCTGGGTCAGCTGACCTGGTAAACAAACTTTTGATGACGTCATAGCCGCGCGACACAAAGGTACAGCTACTTTTAGCCAGCATTGCTGAGCAACATGGCAGAATATTATCTGATGCCGAAGAGTCAGACTACGACGACCGGTTTGAGTCTGAGTACAAGGACGAGGAGCTCCATGAAAGAAGAATGCGGAGGGAGAGAGACGAACAGCTCGAGAACAACAAACAGGAGCACGTCCATGCGAATTGGTGGTGAGCTTGTGGACAGTGTTCGCCTATAGCAACAGAAGAGGAGTGTGTTTGCTGCTCAGAGTGGGACTTGAAACCGGCTGAAACGCGTATGGATCTATCCAGGAATATATGTCTGACTACTCTGGAGGATTTCTCTGCAATGACAAACCGGGCTGTGGTAGAGACGAGCGATTTTGCAGAGATTATGTCCCACGCTGAAGCTCCGTTATGGCCCCGCTAAGCAAGCTAAATCCGGTTGGATCTAAATAACTTCTGAAGGACTCCGAGCTGCATGATGTTTGTCTGAGTGAGTATATGAGCATGCACAAACCTATAAATAAGGTCCAGGTGTCAAAAAAACGGAGTTTCCCTTTAACCCAGACGTAGTAAAAACACAACAGGTGCTCATCTCCACGTATAAACCAGTGTAAAAGAAAGGTAAAAAAGGACAGAAACGCAAAGAGAAGAGGCAGACAGAACTTGGGATTCTGCAGTTATTTGAACAAGAGGGGCAAAAATTTCTAAAAACTGAAAAGTATAGAAAAAAAACAGTGTGTTGCAGAAACAAACAAAAACACAAGGGAAACAGAAAAACTAATGGAAAAAGTAAACTCAGCTTTTTCACTTACCACTTCAAACAGGGGGCCTCCACCTTATGAGAGGGAGGTAAAATCTGCAGATGTGTATCCCCAGCTCCCAGCGGTAAAACAGGACAGTAATTATCACATCAAAGATGACGAGGAACAAATAATAGAGAAGGAGACAGCTAAAACAACTATAAAGATGTTTCCAAACTCTTTTTACAAAAGTAAAAACAAAATGGCACATTCAGTAAACCGGGTGGCCAGAGGTATAAAAGGATAGAGATGGGAGATGACAGTAAGAGTGAACCAGATGAAGCTGTTGGAGATATGACCCAGCAGTCAGAAGGGTGTTAGCTAAGGCAAAGAAAATGGTAGACAGACCATTTAGGAAAACAGATCCAGGGAGTAATGTCTCAGATGACAGTGAAGTTTGGAGGGACCAATGATGATTCAGACAGTGAAGGTCCTTCATATCGTAAGTCGCTAGAATCCAGTACTGAAGCAGGTGAAGAGCAACAGTGGATTTTAAGGGAACTTGAAGAAAGCATAGCTAGATGTCTAATAGACACAGATGAATCTGCCACTTCAGGAGGACAAAGAGCATTGAGGAATCAATTTGAGGAGTTACATTGTACATTTGATCAACTATTGACAACGTGTGATGCTGTATGAGTATGCTGACATGGCCAAAATAAATAAATCAATTCAATTCAAAGTCAGTAGGAAAAGATTTGAGGAAGAAAAAGTCAGAAAAGTCAGCCACGCCAAGATATTCATTACATTCATGGAAAGATGGAAAGAGATCTGGTAAGATGTGTCCAGTAATCGCTCGAGGACAGAATTTGGAGTATAAGACTTTGCAAAGCACAGATATGTCAGACATTCTTGATAAATTACCTACACTTCAGGATGGAGCACATCCTTGGATCTCAAAGTTAGAAGAGGTTATGGTGGGATGGCAACCGGCTGTGGGGGATGTTAAGAGACTCTTAGCTAGCCTCTTAGGTGTCCCAGCTTTGGAAAAGATATTGCAAAAGGCCTGCCTTAATCGATATGTGAAAACCGCAGTGAATGACCCGGAGCTCTTTGCTGCTAGCAGGGGTGGGATGTGGAAAGCACTGAAAGACACATTTCCAACAAATGTACATCCGGACAATATTTTCATTGAGCCATTGGGGCCAGAGGAGAACCCGAGGGCTTATGTGTCTAGGGCTCATCAAGTGTGGAGAAATGTTACAGGTAATGATCCAGACTTGCACCAAATGGAACAATCAATTCTGCGACTTAAGATACAAAAGGGGCTGCCCCAGCTGGTGAGAAGTAAATTGGCAGAAGTGGTTGGTCTTGGAAGCATGACAAAAGCTGTGTACACAGATCATATAGCACATCATGTTGAGTTATATAGGAAAAAGGAGCATGATCAGAAAGAACAAGATCAGGAGGTCCTTAGAAAACTTAATCAAATACAGTTGGTGGATAGCAAGAAGGAGAGAAAACAAGCTGTGGTCATGCAGAATCAATCTCAAGCATACCAATCACCAACACATTCACAGCTGACACCAGTAGACACCACTATGTCTTATACACAGCCAGTGTTTGAACAGCCGCAGACATGGAGAGGAGGAGATGGAGGAAGAACTTTCAATCCAAATTACCAACAGTCTTTGGAAATATGTTATGATTGTGGACAGCAAGGCCACTATGCTCATGACTGTTACAGGTCAGAAGGAAGTTGAGAAGGTGTACTATCTCTGTAAAGAATAATGTTCGAGGAGGGTAAAGGTTCCCGCATGAGAGAGTGGTGGACTTGGTTGATATGATAAAATCAGTAGAATGCAAGAAATACATGCTATTTGTAGTGGACTGATTTTTACAACCAGGCATAAGGGTGCTCAGTCTGATGCCAAGTTCTTGTGTCATGAGGTCAGAAGCAGATGTTCAATTACTGATCAAATATCTTCTAATAATGGAAAAGAGTTTGTGGTGGGTGTGTAGAAAATGCAGGTGAACATGAAAATGACGGGTTGACAAAATAGAAGAAAGTAGATGAGGGCTGAAGAGAAACATGAGACGATATGATGGATAAGGATGTGGTTTTGAAGAGAGGAAAAGGTTTCACTCCATTAACTTTAGGTTAATGTGATTTCTTGCTCGTAGATTAATAAATACAATGGTTAGAACAAGTAGGAGTTTTTGATCGATGAAGTAAATAGGGGATGATTGAGAGAAGAAAGGAGGTTTCTGTAAGTATACCTAAAATGGTTTTATTGTAAAGAGGGAATGTTGCTGGATGGTCTGCTAATTCTTGGTTATAAAGAAGATTGGGACCTATGGGAGCTGTGGTAATCAAATCTTAGTAGTATTTATTGAAAGTGAACTTCTTGACAAGCATCCATTGTAATCAGTGGTGTAAAAAGTCCTTGAAACCCATACTTGAGTAAAAGTAAAGATATCTTATATAAAATATACTCAACTAAAAGTGAAAGTCACTCATTAAAAAAATCACTTAAGTAAAAGTCTTAAAGTAGCTACTATTAAATGTACTTAAGTATTAAAAGTAAAAGTACAAACAAAGAGAACAGGTACAAATAGTTGTTGCTCTCCCAAGCTTTATTAAGCTTAACTCTTCCTCCTTCCATCAGCTCCCTTCACCTCTTACTCCCTCTCTCCATTCCTCCCTTACGTAAAGTCCACAAACTTGCGGTTCATCTTTAGCAGAAGTTGATTTTCAAAATTGCATGAGTTCAGTCGTGCTCTTCGGGGGCTGAATACAAGTCCTACAATGCTAAACAGTCGTTCACAGGCTGCAGAGGCAGGCAGAGGTGTGTTCAGCTTCGTGCAAGAGCACAAACAGTCCGTACGGTCCTCTTTTAAATAAAATATGAAAATAAGTGTAATTTATATTCACATTTTATTATGTAGCGAGTAATGAAGTTGACAATTTAAATGTAACGAAGTAAAAGTATCATTTTTTAATTTTTAATGTAGTGAAGTAAAAGTAAAAGTTGTAAAAAACATATAAACTCAAGTAAAGTATAGATACTCCCAAAACATACTTAAGTACTGTAACTAAGTACTATTACTTCGTTCCTTTACACCACTGATTGTAATAACACATCTAGTCTGATCTTTATCCTTGTGTCATAGAGCATTTTTGTAGGATAGCCTACTTATAAGGGAAATGTAATATGATGTTCTGATTATTTGTTATTCACGACATACTTTCAGTGTTTTTAATTGTATCTGGGTTTGCAAGATGCTGGCTGGTGTTTTCTTTGTTCCCTTTCAGAATGACTCTGGAGGTGGTTGATTGCTCAGAGATCCCCAGGTTCTGAATGGACAATGAACAAACATGAACAAACACAATGTGATCAAAAAGCCTGAACATGGGCATAATGACAACTGGACTCACTAAGAGGACATCATGGCAAGGCAAAGGAGGGACCATCTGAAATTCTTTCTTAATGTGAATTTATACAATGTTGATTCTGTTAAAGTGTGTATTATGTGTGATATGAATGTTGTTTGACATGGGACTTCAGCTGTTTTATTTCTTTTTCCGGTTAGGGAAATTGGTGGTAGGCAGGGCAAGGTCCATTGATGGGTATGGACCTTGCCCTGCCTACCACCAATTTCCCTACCCGGAAAAAGAAATATGTGTGTATATATCTATGTATATATATATCTATATATATATATATATATATATCTATATATATATATATATATATATATATATATATATATATATATATATATATATATACATATATATATACATATATATACATATATATATATATAAACATATATATATATATATATATGTATGTATATATATATATATATATATATATATATATATATATATATATATATATATATATATATATATATATGTATATATAATCCACACATTTATCTATAAAATCCTCCTTTAATTTGAAGTGGCTGGTACTTAAATTAAACTTAAATGAGATCGCCTAAGGCAGAGGGATCGTGAGAGAATTTTCCTGTCTAGATGATTTGATGGAATAAAGAAAGTAATGGTTGCCTGACAGGTTTTTAGCTCTCACGCAAATTTGTTAAGATCAGCTGCAGCAGGAAGCATTATCTCTGGCATTTTTTGGATATCTACCTATGTATATGTATTCCTGTTTCGAGACTTTGTAGTCTCGAAGAAGGGAAATATGTAGAATCTGATGTCTGTTTTCATCCAGGAAACAGATGGCAGGATGCACAGACTGATACTTAGATGATAACCCTTTTAGCAAAGGTTAAAGGCCATCACGTCAGTTACCCTTTAGGCTACGGGTCATTTATCTAAAATGCTCTGGTCCAATGAGAGTCCACCCCTCATGCATGGCTTTGTATAGTTCAAAGAATGTGTCGGGTATAAATATATGTCCTTTACAATGCTCAGGAGGTCTCATTTTGGCTTTGAGCCTCTCAGGCTGTCCGGAGTGCCTGATTTAGACACTTGCTTGATTTTGTAATCAACTTCTTTTATTTGCAAACAAGTCTCTCAAAACTTGTGCTACAAGAACCCCAAGTTAATGTGTCCTGTGTGGCTATCAGATTCCCCGGGCTACACTCGTTTTTTAATAATTTTTCAATTTCAGCTGAGATTTATTGTTTTGAATTTTATTATCTGTTCATTGATTTTCTTTCCACTATCTCACGTTTTATTTCATTTTACCATATTAGAATTTAAGATTGCATTTTATTTACCTGTGTATTTTCTTTTAGTACGTTAATTATTTATTTGAATCTAATTTTTTATCAGGATTTTTATGATTATTTTAGTCTAAGCTCCAGTGTTTCCTTATTGTTAATGAAAGATGGTGTTTCCTCTTTTTTTCGTTAGAATCTTATCCTCATATCTTTGTATGTGTGTGTAAGTGTGTGTGTGTGCTGTGTGTGGACTGTGAGGGTGGGTTAAAGTTTTTTTTTTTTTATTTAGCTTTCTATGTTTTATTATTTTCATTTGTTTTCTTTCTTCGTTTCTGTTTGAAGCACTTTGTGCTACAAAATTTTGTATGAAAAGTGCCATACAAATAACGTTTAATTGATAAGGCTGCAAGAGTTTGAAATACTCCAAACAGAAATGTGACAGCCGCTGTTTTATGACACCAATGCATCATGCCAGAGATAAAAAAAGAGACAGGAAGAGTGGATGGAGGGCTCAAAGAGTCGGTGAGATATCCCTCACACCTCACAGGCTTTGCAGAAGAGAGTCCAAAAGTCAGTGAGTGTGTGAGTGTGGACGTTTGGATTGAGCCAGTCAGTTTCTGAGCACAACAGGCTCAACCAGTGGTGGCTGGCCAATAGAGGGCGCAGGGGCGCTAGGGCGCTAGGGTGCTAGGGCGCTAGGGCGCTAGGGCGCCCCAGTGGAGAGTGTGATATTAAATGTATTTACTTTATTTTGAAAAAATTATTATTATCAAAAATTACTTATTTAAATGTGTAATATAAATATAAATATAACATAAATATATATCCATTAAGATATAAAGTAATTAGTTTTCATTAATGTTAAACAAAAGTAAGCCTACTCTTCTCTCCCTCCGTGTCTGATGGGCGCTGGAAAAAGCGCCCATCAGACAGTGACAAATAACCAATAAGGGACTGTTGCTAGGGCAAGATAAGCACATATCAACTTGAATTTGGCCAAACAGCGTCATTGAAAATAATCTCCGAAGGGCGCTTTCTCCAGCGCCCCTCTGGTTAATTCGGCTCATTTTGGTGCCAGTGTGCTGTATTAACTGGTGTTAAATTAACTGGTCACTGTCCAGGCAGATGTGAAGGGGGAGTGCCTTTGAAGGACCCTTTTGTTTACTATCTAAACGTCTCCTGAATCCATATTATATACAAAATTAGCTCTTTACACTCATTTACTTACTTAGTGGTGGAAGTGACTTCACAACATGAAGCATTACAACGAAAAATTGTAAAGAATTACAGACTTATTTGACGGTGTAAATATATGGAAGGTAATATATAGGTAACTATCTTAGATGCCTGACCAAAATGTCAAACTTTCAACAGTGTTAACTTGTGATAGCCCCGACACCCGCATTTTACCGTCACTTTGGTGCATGAACAAACAATTTGTTTATACTCAACGCATAACGGAGACGGAAGGACTTGAAAACAGGTAAAGAGAAGTAGGTTTTTTATGTGAAGGAAAAGTAATGTGGACAATTAGACACATGTTCACCTTACTCATTTCTGTATATAGTAATTGTTAATTTACACATGCACACATGTTCACCTTTCTTATTTCTTTGTATATAGGTTATGTAAGCTTTTTGGCAGTATATGTTTGACTATTTGTTTATATTTATGTGTGTGTCTGATTTGTGTGTGCACCATTCTGTAATCTGTTATTTTTATTTGGAATAATTAATAACATTTTTATGAAGCACTGGTATCCTGTAGTTTGTGTCGAATCGTAATGGAATGGTTGCTAAAAACTGAGTGTTGCACAGTACTGCCCCACCGAGAATATTTTTCACCAGCTGCCACTGGGCTCAACATACATGAAAACATCAACACGTGAACATCAGGGCCGATTCTTGGCATGAATATCTGAAGGGTCAGGCAAAAATTTTAATGAAGAGTCAGTGGATAGGCTTTCTCAGGCCACTGTCTCTCTCCGATCAATGAAGGCACAAAATGCCCAAGACATAAATTGAAAAATGTGAAGGGGGCAGCATGCATACAAATCATAAGTGAAAACCAAAAACTATATAAACACACAGGTGAGTGTAACAAGACAGGTGAAACACATGAGATCAAGTAAGTCAGAGGAAACGCAAAAAATAAACTGACTACAGAGGATACACAAGGAGAAAATATTAGTCATGAAAACAGACTGGGGTTGAAAAAAGTGAGAATTTTGATTATTTCATATTTAAAGGCATCAATCTGACGCATTTTGACAGTAGAATTGAGTATCTATGCATGGTTACATTCTGCTATATAAGAAATGAGTTTGTAGAAGGAAAAGTTGATATTTGATCTCAGTGTTCTCACCTCTTTTTCTCCCAATCACAGTCAGCCTCTTATTCCCTCTCAGCCAATCCGTCTTAGCTGTCATATTTAAATATGTTATCTCTCTCTGCAGTACTTTTGTCTTCTCTTTCTTATTCCTCTTTCCTGATTGAACTATTATTGGGTGTTTACTGAGGGGTGGGTCTTTGAAAACTGCAGACAGACACTGGTGGCTCACAGCTCGGAGCAGATGAGAGAGAGAGGGAAGAGGAAGCTGTGGTCTTCTTGGGACATTTGTTTGAGGTGATGTTTCTCCCTGATATGAACATCACTCAGTGTCTCTCCAGCAGATCATCTCAGGACTCAACAACATGGACTGATTCACAAACTCCTAAAGATTCATTAACTGTGATGTTGAAGACTTTTCGTCTGCAGCAGAGGAGCTCTAACAAGAGGAGATGTGAATACAAAGGACACTGAGAGCAGAAGAATCACCTCTTCAAATCAAGGTTTGGCTTTTTACACCTTCAATACACAGAAATTCTGAAGAAGTCAGAATTCAGACTTTTTCCTCAACAATAAAAAACATGCAGATCACCATCACGTCTCACACTGTAAATAGATGATCTACATCTGAAGAGAAATGTTCTTTAACTTTTATAAACATTCAGGATGTAAATGGGAAAATATCACCAAAGCCTATAAGAGTGCAGTCTTCTGTCACTTTTTCTTTCTCTGTTTCCTCCGCACTGACTCTCAGAAATCATGTTCTGAAGGATTTGTGTGCAATGGAGTCAAAATTCCCTCTAAAGCAGGGGTGGGCAACTCTAATTACTAAGAGGGCCAAATAAAACCATTTTTCCCAGCCTGAGGGCCACATTGTTACAAATTTTCAGAAACTCTCGATGACGAAAAAGAATGTTGGATAAACAACAAATGAGAATATAAATTTGTCATAAAATCAGAATACCAATATTCATATATTACAACATAAAGACAAGTTATTATACATAATCAAATGAGCTTGACATAGAATTCAAGCAAATTTAGCTAACATACATGGAATTAAAGCCAATGAAGCTTTTTCAAATCAATAAAATGATGAGTGTTAATCAAATTTTTAAAGCTCAAATATTTTGATTGTGCCATTTTTTAGATATAGTATTGAGCAATACTTTATATAATGTTCAAAGGCTTCATAAAAGAGATTTAGAGACACTATTACAGCAAAGTAAGGTCATAAAAAACTTACAGAAGCCAATAAAAATATCAGTCTGGATTATATAGAATTATTTCTATTGGATATCTGGGTTTTCTTCACATTTACAACTGCTGGTTTGGAATGAATGGCGGGCCACATTTAGTGAAGTGGAGGGCCGCACTTGGCCCCTGGGCCACCACTTGCCCACCCCTGCTCTAAAGAGTCAGTGGGAATTTGTGTCATAACCACAGTGGTTTCCACTAAACTGACGCCAATGTTCACACTCACCCCCTCACTCTCACATTCACTCACTGATGATGCTGAGTTTCTTTGTCCGTTATTCATCATCATTTTACACCCTTTAATACCCATTTACACACCACCGACGCCCCATAGCTACTATTTACTGTAATCTTAGAAACTCCAACACAATATGATCTTATGGACATTTTTACAACAGGAAATAAAGTAGGCCTAAAAACCTCAAAGTAAATACCTGCAATGAAAAACATTTTTGTTCTGTTAAATTAAATATAAGCACTATCACTTGACCTCATCTGTACCTGGATGAAGATTTACTAAGTATAAATATATACTTTGTGTCAGAAAGAATAAAAAGTCTACAGAGGCCTACACATGAGCCCACATGGAGTCTGTCATGTTGGGTTTCAGGTTGGAGCAGAAGACTGAAGCAGCAGTGAAGCTCTGACACATTAGTGACTGAAATGATTTATAATTATATTAAATTAAATTATTACTATAAAATTACAATAAATGCATTTACTACCATAATTTAACGCATTTGTCTGTTTAACCCCAAAGATCTGACTTCACTTCATCTCCTCTTTATCAAGCAGAGATTATTTACCAAAGCTCATCTTACCTTTTCTGAGTCTGAGTAAAGTCTTACAACCTTTGACCCGTTTATTGTCGTCAACCGCCAAAGTCGCTCGTGGCACAGTACACTCTTGTTTCCTCTTTCAAACAGAGGATAAGGGCTGACTCTGAGGGTGGAGTCAGGTGCAGTCAGTTCAGGCCAATAACTTCATTTTAGAAACATTAAGAAGTCAGTGTCATGAACAAAATGGCTCCCTGTGCTAATTTTTAACTCTTTGTCTCAACAATGACTTTCTCTCAGTTTGCTTCAAGGCAGTGACGTTAAATCAATGATTTTCTGTTCTGACATGAACAGACATTAATTTAGATTCACAAATGATTTCTGACAGCACATGGCCTGGAGATGATGCTGTTTGATGATACAATTCAGTTTGATTCTTCAGTGTTTGGGAGAATTTCCAAACTCCAAACTGTTTCCAATGTTTCAGCTGTTTTGTTGCTGTGTGGCAGGTATTTGTGAACATGAAGGTGATCTTGGAGAATCAAACCTGTTGGCCTGTCATTTACTGGATGCTTAGAGTTTTAATATTGATTTAATTATAAATAAAAGTTCTCTATAATTAGTATTACTGTTACATAATAATGTTCTGATCCCACAGAGTCAGTGAGCTAAGATACAACATACATGACAATATCAACACATGAACATCACTCAGTGTCTCCTCAGCAGATCATCTCAGGACTCAACAACAAGGACTGATTGGGCAGGAGCAAGGGGCCGTCATCGCTGATTGGCTGCCGCGCCACAGCGTCACGCGAATTTGCGTCGAAAGTTCAATATTTTCAAATCGAGCGTCGAGCATCGAGGCGTTTGACATCCCAAACGCGTCCGACGAGTCTGTACGAATTCGCGTCCGGTGTGAACACATCTTGCTGCTCTCTGCCTTTTCTGTATCAGTCACTTTTGTGGACACCTCTGCTGGTGTTACAGTGAAACACGTCTCCATGCTGTCTGGTGTCCACACAGTCTGTTAAAGCTCCTCTCGTTCCTGCAGAGTTTAAAGTTAAATCATAAGGCAGCCCTTCACTGATGTGTTTGAATCTCATTTTCTGTCAGCAGTTCTAATCCTGTTGTCTAAAAGACAAACATTACTGAAGTGATGAAGCAGCTGAACAGTCTGAAACAGGAAACAGATAATCTACATCTGAACAGAGAAATGATATTTAATATAAAACATTCTGAATGTAAGTGACAAAACATTTTCGTGAATGCAAAGCTTACCTTATTTTGAGAATGAAGTCTTAAAGAACCTCTGATCTCTTTATTTTTATTTTATTTTTCATCAATGAGATAAAGTTATGTCCTTGTTCAAACCGACACTGTGTAGTTCTGTTATTTTTGTCCAATTCTCCATTTACCATGTGACACACAGTCCTGTTATTGCTTCACTGCTCACACCACCAACACCTCTCTGCCCTTCTCTGAACAAATCTAAGTTTTATTTAAAAGCACCAAAGCAGAATAAATGTTCTTTATTTATTCTGCTTTGGTGCTTTTAAATAAATACTTTATAAAAGCAGAAATGAGCAACCTCTCTACACACACACACACACACACACACACACACACACACACACACACACACATATATATATATATATATATATGTGTATATATATATATATATATGTATATATATATATATATATATATATATATATATATATATATATATATATATATATATATATATATATATATATATATATATATATATATATATATATATATATATATATATATATATATACATACATACATACATATATATAGTGCCATGAAAAAGTATTTGCCCCCTTCCTGATTTCTGTGTTTTTTGCATATTTATCACTCGCAAAGGTTTCAGATCATCAAACCAATTTTAATATAACACAGAGACAACCCAAGGAAATACAAAATGCAGTTTCTAAATGATGATTTTATTTACCAAAAGGGGAAAAAAATCCAAAACTATCAGACCCTATGTGATAAACTAATTGCCCCCCCTTGATAAATCACACAGTAACTGTGACTAACCACAGTTTTGGGACAGCTGAGTTCAATTTGACAGGCCACACCCAAACCTGATCGCCACCACCTTTGTTGAATCAAGAAATCACTTAAATGGAATCTGTTAGACAAAGTGGATTAGGCTACAAAATCTCAAAAGCAAACGCATCATGCCACGATCCAAATAAATTCAAGAAGAAATTAGAAAAAAAGTGATTGAAATCTCTATCAGTCTGGAAAGGTCACAAAGCCATTTCGAAGGCTGTGGGGCTCCAGAGAACCACTGTCAGAGCCATTATCCACAAATGGAGAAAACTGGGAATGGTGGCAAACCTTCCCAGGACTGGTCGAACAACTGAGATTACCCCAAGAGTGCGACGACAACTCATTCAGGAGGTCACAAAAGAACCAAGAAAAACATCCAAAGAACTGCAGGCCTTGCTGGCCTCAGTTAAGGTAAGTGTTCACGACTCTACTACAAGAAAGACAGTGGCCAAAAATTGCATCCATGGAAGGGTTCCCAGGAAAAAACCACTGCTGTCACAAAAGAACACGAAGGCTCATCTCACATTTGCCAAAAAGCATCTCGATGATCATCAAGACATTTGGAGAAACATTCTGTGGACTGATGAGTCAAAAATTGAACTTTTTGGAAGGTGTGTCGGCTGTTATATCTGGCATAAAGATGGCACAGCATTTGATAAAATTAACATGATGCAAAAAGTAAAGTATGGTGTAGGCAGTGTGATGGTCTGGGGCTTTGCTGCCTTAGGACCAGGACAACTTGCTGTGATTGATGGAAAAATGAATTCTATTGTTTACCAGAAGATCCTAAAGAAGAACGTCAGTTTGTGCCCTCAAATTCGATCGCTCTTGGGTCATGCAGCAGGACTATCTGAAACACACCAGCAAATCGACTGCGTGAAGCTGGCCCCCCACCCCACGCAAAATTTCGGGAAAATAGTCCATTTCGTTAGTGCATCATTTGTGCTGGTTTGTGCCGTAAAAATTGGCGTTTGTGCTGCTACGGTTTTTAAGTTATTACATGTTATTTTATAGGTCATCCAGATATCATCCAGCCCCCCATTTGCTCCAAATGGACCCGAAAAAGTGCAGTTCGTTAGTGCTTTGTTTGTGCTGGTTTGTGCCTTCAAAACTTTCGTTTGTGCTGCTACGGTGTTATAGATATTACACACTTTATTTTCCATCGATGACAACATTCATGCTGTTTGGCTGTAGGCAAAAAACCTTTTTTTACGTGAAGTTCTTCCAGCAACAGTGCCATTCCAGGTGCTCTGGGTATGAAAAATGCACAGAAACATACAAAGGAACATGGAATTAAAATCCAAATGAACGATTAGGTGTGGCCCCACGAGCCGATCCTTGTGTGACCGCAGCCAAAACAAATGAAGAGCAGCGGCGAGAGCATTTCCGGTCGCGACGTCATCGATGGAAAATAAAATGTATAATATCTATAAAACTGTAGCAGCACAAACGAAGCACTAATGAACTGCACTTTTTCAGGTCCATTTGGAGCAAATGGGAGGCTGGGTGAACTCTGGATGACCTATAAAATAATATGTAATAACTTAAAAACCGTAGCAGCACAAACGCCAATTTTTACTGCACAAACCAGCACAAACGATGCACTGACGAAATGGACTATTTTCCCGAAATTTTGCGTGGGGAGGGGGCCAGCTTCACGCAGGTCAGCAAATCCACCTCTGAATGGCCTAAAAAAAAAAAATAAGATTTTGGAGTGGCCAAGTCAAAGTCCGGATTTAAATCCTATTGAGATGCTGTGGTGTGACCTTAAACGGGCAGTTTATTCTAGAAAACCCTCCAATATGACAGAGTTGAAACAATTCTGCAAAAAAGAGTGGGTTAAAATTCCTCCACAGCGGTGTGAAAGAATCTTCACCAATTATCGCAAATTCTTGATTTCAGGTATTGCTGCCAAAGGTGGCACAACAAACTATTAGGTTCAGGGGGCAATTAGTTTTTCCCATAGGACCAGAGAGGTTTGGTATTTTGTAGGTATTTTGTGCTTCATAAATAAAATCATTCAGAAACTGCATTTTGTATTTCTTTGGGTTGTCACTGTGTTATATTAAAATTGGTTTGATGATCTGAAACCTTTGTGAGTGATAAATATACAAAAAAAAACAGAAATTAGGAAGGGGGCAAATACTCTTTCATGGCACTGTATATATATATATATATATATATATATATATATATATATATATATATATATATATATATATATATATATGTATATTTGAAAATGAACTGCCTATTTTGGTCATAAAATGTGGTCTGATCTTAACTCAAATCACAAGAATGAGTAAACAGTGTCTGCTTAAACTAATGCCACCCAAACAATTACATGTTATTTTTTTATTGGCCATAAGATGCAAACATTCACAAGAAAGGGAGGAATAAGTAAGTACACCCTTGGATTCAATATCTGGTTGACCCTCCTTTGGCTGCAATAACTTCAACTAGACGTTTCCTGTAGCTGCAGATTAGGCGTGCACATCGATCAGGATGAATCTGGCACCATTCCTCTTCACAAAACTGCTGCAGTTCTGCAAGATTCTTGGGATGTCTGGTGTGAACAGCTTTCTTGAGGTCATGCCACAGCATCTCAATTGGGTTTAGGTCAGGACTTTGACTGGGCCATTCCAGAACATTTATTTTATCCTTCTGAAACCATTCTGAAGTTGATTTGCTTCTGTGCTTTGGGTCGTTGTCCTGTCGCAGCACCCATCCTCTTTTGAGCTTCAACTGTTTGACAGATTGTCTCAGGTTTTTCTGCAAAATATCTTGGTAAACTTGTGAGTTCATTTTTCCATTGATGATGGCGAGCTGTCCAGGCCCTGAGGCAGCAAAGCAGCCCCACACCATGATGCTCCCCCCACCATACTTAACAGTGGGAATAAGGTTTTGATGATGGTGTGCTGTTACATTTTTCCTCCACACATGACGTTGTGTGTTCCCACCAAACAATTCAACTTTGGTTTCATTACTCCACAGAATTTTTTCACAGTTGCGCTGTGAAGCATCTAAATGCTTTTTTGCAAACTTCAAACGTGCAGCAATGTTCTTTTTAGACAGCAATGGCTTCCTGCTTTGTGTTCTCCCATGAAACCCATTTTTGTTTAATGTTTTACGTATTGTAGAAGTGTCAACAGAGATGTTGGCATGTTCCAGTGATTTCTGTAAGTCTTTTGCTGACACTCTAGTGTTCTTTTTTACCTCATTGAGGATCCTGCGCGGTGCCCTTGGAGTCATCTTTACAGGGCGACCACTCCTTGGAAGAGAAGCAGCAGTGCCGAACTGTCTCCATTTGTAGACAATTTGTCTCACCGTGGATTTGTGAACATCAAGACTTTTAGAGATGGTTTTGTAACCTTTTCCAGCTTTACACAAATCAACAATTCTTGATCTTAGGCCTTCAGAGAGTTCTTTTGAGCGAGGCATGGTGCACATCAGACAGTGCCCCTCATCAAGAGACAACTCTTAAACGTGTGTGTTTTCCAGTGGGCAGGGCAGCTTTAAGCCACACCTCAGTAACTGAACTTCAGGTTGGCTCACACCTGACTCATAAATTTGACTAACTAGCTCTTGGAGGATCCTTAGCCAGGGGGGTGTACTTACTTATTCCTCCCTGTCTTGTGAATGTTTACATCTAATGGCCAATAAAAAAATCACAACATGTAATTGTTTGAGTGGCATTAGTTGAAGCAGACACTGTTTAATCATTCTTGTGATTTAAGATCAGACTACATTTTATGAACAATTTAGGCAGAAATGTACAAAATTACAAAGGGTGTACTTACTTTTTCCTCCCACTATATGTATGTGTGTATATATATATATATATCTATATATATCTATATATCTATATCTATATCTATATATATATATATATATATATATGTTTGCAAAATAAATTTGAGAAAATTTGAGACAGTTTTTGAGAAATTAAACAAAATAACAGCCTAATGATTTTTCTTCTTTTTAAGATTTTTCTCTTCTCAATTACAAAAATAATATTTTGTTAAATTACCAAATCAGGTTTCAAACCCTTTAGTCAGTTCATGAAATATTAATTACAACAACAATAATGCTGATCATAGCAGGCACGTGCAGAAGTAGGGGCAGAGGGTGCATAAACACCTGCCCCTCGATGCCAAAAGTGCCCTTCTGTCAAAATGGTTTTTTTTTGTAAGTTGTGTGAGAAAACCTGTCGGTGTGGCCCAAAAATGATATTAAATGAATTAAGTGAAAATAAGTTAGATTTAGCTTCTCCGATCATGTGATCCACGACCTGCCCTGACCCGAGAGTCCTGCTGGCTGTAATGCCGACTTCCGACGGTCGAGAAAATCAACTGGCCCGGTCAGTAGGTTTTGTAGCGGTAGCGTTTCGTTAGTGCACGGTTTAGTCTTGCAAGATGACTGAAGTGAAAGTGAGCAATAAATATCCTCTGTCTCATATCGTGTGTGTGCAGAGTCAGACGTGTTAGTTGAAGGGAAAATCCGCACTCTGGTGTGTGTGTGTCCCCTCCTCCATTGCGTTACTTCAAATATTAATGTTCCCCTTTCTGTTCAAAACAGTTATTTAGTGTCATAACTGATTCATTTTTGTCCTTCAATTTGATAAAAATGAAAAAGCAAGGTCCCGAACAACAGTTTGACATGTCAGTCACAGGGAGCCATTTTCAATGCTGTTTATGTTTGCATTTTGTCATGATCACAGATCAGGGGCAAAGATAATAATAATAATAAAACATTTGATTTGAAAGCGCCTTTCAAAACACCCAAGGACACTGTACAGAACAAAACAACAACAACAATAAAATCAAAACAATAAAAAATATAAAATAATCGAAATACAACAGTCAGTGAAGGATAAGTGGATGAGAGTGGGATATTTATGGTAAGAAATATGCAGTTCTGAAGATGCGGTAATTTTGGTGATCACCTGTTCAATACCTAAATCAAGTATTTAAAAGTTGGATAGCTGTACTGTACAGTATTTTTGTAAAGCTAAATCAAGTTAAAATACTGAACATTTGGTTCCACAGTAAAACACTTAATAGGTGGTGCCAATAACGCTGTAAATACTGCATTTATAACAGGCTCTTTGCTCTTTCTTTGTCAAAAAATGTGTCAGGAAATGTGATTTTGACTAATTTTATTCATTCCTATGCCCATGAGAAATAAATGTAGACATGTCTGGCATGTATTGGCATGATTATCTCATAAATGCTAAGTGTGTAACAACAAGAAAAGTAAACTGATATGAATTTTCAACAGGTTTCTCTTTATAAAAATGGTAAATTAACATGTACAGATGTTTTTGAGAAGATCAAATATATTTGCATGCACTTAAACATTCTTATTTGCCTACAGCATTTAGTGTCCATGTTACAGTTTGTTTTATGAGAGACCATGTCCAGGTGTTTCTTTAGTTCCTGTCGCAGTTCCTGTTCAGATGGAGAGAGTCTCCCCCTCCCCCCCGTCAATTCTCAGTATGCTCTCTTTTATTGTTCTTTTAGGGGGGTTTTATTGATCCTCAACCGACATTTGCTTTCACTTTACATCCCTAGTCTTAGTCTGTTAAGCGAATACACGGCAAAAAACGGTAAAAATATGGCAAGAGAACAACAAGGAAACATGCCAGAGTTATACTAATGCTATTATTTACATTACTTGAACAGGATTTACACTGAAAATGCTTATAAACCATCGATAAATCACTCCCGTGTATCTTTTGAATCATATCTCTTGGGTTCGCGCTGTGCTGTTCGAGCACAGTGCGTATGACGTAATCATGTTTGGCCGAGCCCTCCCGAGCCCATAGAAATACATTGTATGGTCCAAAATTCTTGAAGAAATTAAAGAAATTTATTGTATTGCTTTTGATACGGTGTACTCATTTTATTATGACATATATTATAATTAAATTTGTGAAAAAATGTTTCAAAATGATATTGACAATAATATTGATTATCTGCAATCACATTTGGACAATTATTGTCCAGCAAAATTTGTTATCTGACAGGCCTAGATAAAAATGTCAAGTGTTATTTTTTTCTGCTTTCTTTGATTCAAATCTTTTCAACTCCTGACCTAACCATAATATATATATATATATATATATATATATATATATATATATATACACATATATATATATATATATATATATATATATTTTTTTTTTTTTTTTTTAAGTTTTATTTATTTTAATGCACTTCTTCTTCTAAAGTGGAGTTTTTGGGGTTAGGTTATTATAGCCTTAATGTTGCAATGACTCATAACCATTGGCGTCACCTGGCTTGGGCATTTGGAGCTTTAGCCCCGAACGGTTTTTCAGTAGCCCAATAGAACCGTATAGCATATTACTGAGCCACTGAAGAAGCTTTCGTTTCCCATCTGCAGTGAATGCAAGACGTGCGGCGCTAAGACAAATCAGAGAGGAGCTGCGTGAAGCATCTATGTTTGAAAACTCGGCAGAGGCTTAAATCTCCCGAGTGCCGCTACCAGAAACAGATAAATGAATAACTTAAAATCATTGTGTTCTTGCAAAATTACGTGACATGTAGTGCGGGGCTGTGGGACAGCCCTCAATTGAAATAGACGCTTTTGCGCGTTAAAACTCCGTGAAGATCGGAGAGCCGGTGAGCGTAAAGACGCAGGGACAGTGAGTGATCGTCAGTCACCTGGTGTCTTATTGTAACTGAAACGGTGTCTCGTTGGTCCACATACACGGTTTTTAGAGAACACAATTTAAAAAAGTATGAGTCCGCCTTTTGGCTGATTAAAACTCAGCACTCCTGAGCAGTCCAGCTCTTTTTTTAAACTTTATTTTTTATTTTTTTCTAAATTTATCCTGAGGTTTTCTGCATCACTTATTATCCATGATATAAGAGCAATCTGTTAAGGATCAAGCCCCAAATGCAGCCTACTAGTGCAGTGATTCTCAACCTGTGGGTCGAGGCCCATAAGTGGGTCTCAGTATTCAGTGGATGGTGTCTAAATCAGGTAAAAATGTGGCAAGTTTGTCTTCAGTGTTCAGAGGCCTTAAGCAGACAACAAATATTATTTTATTTTACTCTGTTGTGCTGTAATAAGCACATATTAGCTGTTCTCTCAGGATCTTGATGTATCCTCATCTTGGCACAGACAGGAGGATTTTCATATGATGAACCTTTGACTTGAGATATCTGGAAAACAACTAACATGAATGTTATGATGAGAAACATTGTAAGATTAATGGATCTGTGAACCCCCAGAGCTCTCACTATTGCTGGAGGGTTTTAACATTTTTTCCCACTTTTTGTGCATGAAACGTGTTTTTTTTTAATCTGAGGTCCAAACTGCCATGATATTTCACTAAAAAATTTGTTGATTTTTTTTTTTTTTTTTTTTAGATTTGGGTCATGTTGACTGTTGAGATGATCACTGTTTCTCAGAATAGAGGTATAAGAGCCGTCTCTTCACTCTATGTTTTATCTGTAAGTGCCTGTTTCCTTCCACTTCTCATATTAACTAAGGCAAATCTTATAAACTTTTTCATAAAAAGGAGAGTCACACCAGAATGTACCTTGTTTGACAAATCTGTTCTCATACTGGACATCATGATCATTATGTAACAGAATGTGTCCATGTATAGATTGGTACTTTATTACACATTCATACTGTCCTGTAATTCTGCTTCATGTTTCTCCCAGAATGCATTAGCCTGATTTTTTTAAATATGAAATATTCAAAATTCTCTTCCGGGGGAGCATGCCCCGGAACCCCAGGCACAGTCTTCTCATCTTTCTCATCACAGACCCATTTTCCTACCTGCATGTTGCAGTTCAGCAGCAGAAAAAGCAAGGAAAGCGTATATGGAGATTTTTTTTTTTTTTTTTTTAATTTTAATCAGGTCACAGACTTTTAGCCCCTAATGCCCTCAGTCCCAAGAAACGCACCTGCTCATAACTAAATTGATTTTGATGCATTATAAGTTTTGGGAGTAATTAAGAGTTTATTCAAGAAATTAACATTAAAAGCCCCTTAATTGTTTTCATGAAAGTGTAATAGAAATGTTTAATCTATATTTATTTTATGACATCAAGATTTTTAACAGCTTCTGACCTATCCTGAGAGGATTTTATATTTTTTTTTATATTGTATGTGTTTTTATGCCGTTTTTGACATAAGGACAGAGGAATTGATCAGAAAAAACAGACAGAGTCAATTTGGCTCATGATTTGAGCTTGAAACACAAACACACACTCACACAGAAAAAGACACACACACTCACACAGTAACACACACACACTAACACACACACATCATTCCAACACTCAAAGTCCATTTTTGTGGTGTTCAGCGTTTTAATGCACATCGCCTTGTGAGGCATCCAGGCCTACATTGAAATGTTATGTGATGCAGTTTTTTTCATAGTTGTTCATTTAAGTGTGCACATCATCTATTTGCAGCAGTTTGTCTGTGATGTACCCTACCACGTGTTTTTTTTTTTCTTTTTTTTTTTTAAGTCGGATATCAGAGTTACTGACTAAGCTGCTCCTTCTCAGCCTGAACTGATCTTCTTCAAACACATTAAGTCAGCATCTCTCACTTGGCAAAGCCTGACTTTGGTTCTCCTGGAGGTTTTTAATTCCACTTTGGTGAAATACTCCTCTGGTTTCAAAACCTTCAGTCAGTTCATAAAAAAATCAAGTTCAGTCTTTTGGGTTAAAAAAAAAACTGATCTCCTCCCTGTAATACAGGTGATGATGAGTTGATGTCCGATAAAGATGATGATGATAAATATGATGATGATGATGAAGATGTCCGTCCTTGGCTCACAATCTAACACGTGGAGGTCGGGAAAGAAAAAAAAACGAAACGGACCAGAAACATAAAAAACTGAATCTACATGATAAGTTTATATTTCCTTATGTGGCAAGGCGAACAAGACAGGGACTTTCACCCCAGGATCTCAGTACTCCAATTACTTTGAATTATCACAATGATGAAGGCACGCAGTTCTAATAATAAAAATCAACCAGGCAAGAGAATGGGATTTCAAAAGATAGAAAAATACTTACTCTTAAAAAAACTAACAGACCAACAGTTAAGTGATAGAAGGGACTTGCAAAAAAAAAAGAAAATGAGGAGGGGGCTGAGAGGCTTACGACAGCGGTAACAAAAAGGGAGAAGATATCCAAAACTACACAACACCGTGACATAACAAATCAAAAAGTGAAAAAGGGACCACCTCCAGGAAACGGCTGCCGCTCTGGGGCCCATATCACCTAACGGTTTTTCCTGCAGCCTGCACATGTCTTCATCTCAGCTCTCTCTGTTTCAACACTTGAGGTTTTTCCGTTTGTCAGACGGTTTCTGCCTGCCAACGACCTTCTTAGTTTTTCTCTTTTTTTCTTTTGTCAAAAAGAGAAAAAAGAATATAGTGCTGCCCTCAACAGGCAGAAATTATAATTATTTTATGAGATAAGGTAAGATCTAGGCTACTTTTATTAGTCCCAGGGAAAATTCCAGATAATATAGGCCTATTTAATATTTTCACCTCAGCTCCAGATAAACGAAGGAACTGTTAAAATGTCAAAGTGTAATATTCAGCACCAAAAATGTGTTTCAGAGAAAATACAGACAATAAAATCAGAGAGCAAACAGGATTGTGAGGATGGGAACAGCAGTAGCCATATTCATATGTATATTTATTTTTAACTTTCTTTTTTAATAAGTCTTTTTATTCCCTCCGCCAGGAGAGAGTCTGTTTGTCTGTCTGTGAACAAAATAACTCAAAAAGTAATGGATGGATTTTGATGAAATTTTCAGGAAATGTTCAGCATGGGAAAATGAAGAACTGATTCAATTTTGGTGTTGATTCAGATCTCTGTCTGGGAACTGTGCTGCTTGGCGGAGGTCTGCCCTCTCCGAGTGCTTTTCCACTTTTATTTAATGCATTTTTTAAAATTCATTTATTGTTATTATTGTTATTTTCTTACTTTTTCATTAGATTATTGGATCAAGCTTAAAGGATGAAGGGAAAGAATCCAGAATCCAAATCCAATTATCTACAATGCCTATTTACCTTCCAAATTTCAAGACAAAACAATCTCACCACACTTATTCCAAGCCACAACTTTATGACATGTCTTGGTCATGTTTTTATTTTTGAAGATACAGAACTAAAAATAAGGCCTGAGATGCTTGTAACAAGTAAAATAAAAAGCCAACAAGACTACTAACATTTAGCTTTTCACTAATAAACAAAAGAAAATGTAGAATATCACACAGAAAAATAGGAAGAAAAAAAGCATCCAGATGAGACCGAGATAAGTTTGATCAGTCTGTTTCCTGGGTATAAAAGAGACAAGCAGAGACAAGAATTTAAGTTGTTTTTCCGTTTTGTGCAAAAAACAAAAAAAATCTGGAAATTGCTCTTTTTTTCGTTTTTGTGTTTTGTGCATCCTATAGCAAGTTGATGGTTGTATAAAAAAATAAATATATAAATGTGTTGTTTTAACTGTTGGGGAGTGAGTGGCGCGTTTTGGACGGGAGCAGATTTCATCTGGTTTCAGTGCATTTTCATAAACAACAGTGTTCAAACGAGTAGCCTAATCCATTTTAATCAGGAATTCTTGGCAGTAAAAAAACAGACGACCACTACTTTCCTCCTTCATTCCAAGTGCGCACCTTTGGGCGGAGGAGGAGGTCCCTCCCATGGAGTTACACCACGCTGCCTGGCGTACATGCGTAATGACACAATGACGGGGGGGGGGCGTACAAACGGCTGCTCAGCTGTGTTTACCTGCTGGATGACACCTCTGTTACAGGTGGGAGTGGCGTAAATGGATCGGGACCCGGCCGTCCACCGCCAATCCGCCGCTTCATGGAGGCGATTTTCCCAGTCGGTCTCTCTTTTGGCAGCGGTCACCGCCTTCAGCATGTGAACACTGATCAGCTGATCGAAGATTCGGCGGCGCTCAGAATGAAGAAGGAAAGTAGTGGTTGTCTGTTTTTTTACGGCCAAGAATTCCTGATTAAAATGGATTACTCATTTCAAACCAGCCGGAATCCGCTCCCGTCCAAAAGCGCCACTCCCCAAAATATTAAGTGGGTGTAAGTGGCTGTTTTGTGTTGTTTTATGATTAGTGACCATGGCCTCGTGTTTTTGTTGTTCTCTTGGTTTGCTTCATTTCATGTCCACTTGATGGACTTTCAAATGGCACAGTGGCTCTCCTTGGTAACGAAACTTGTAAATTATGTTGTCATGAAATTTATTATTTACGTTTTTGGGTGGTTCTTCAGTTAGGGGAGTTTTTATGTCCCCAGGGTAGATTTCCAAAAAAAAGTGTTTGGGTTTTTTTTAAAAACATTTATTGTGTTTGTTAGGGATGGGTACCGAATTAGGTACTTTAAGAGGTACCAACCGAATTCTGTAGGTACTACCGAGTACCGATTCACGTAAAAACAAAAGGTACCATGTTTAAGTACCTAAACGCATCCTTGTGACTGTGAGGGAGTGGAAGAAGCAGGCATATTATTGGGTAGATTAGGTGAATTTCCATATCGGACTTGAACGCAGCACAGCAATAGCGTTATGATGTCAGCAGAGATCTTAATATGAAACAAATTAATATTTATTACCCCATAAACACACGCAAAAGTACAGAAAATTGGTATCGCTGAGTACCGATACCGATTCCAAGGTACCGGGCATCGGTATGGTATCGGTTCAAATGTGAAAGGTACCCATCCCTAGCGTTTGTTAAGATTAGGTTAAAGGAATATTTCACCCAAAGAATGATATGCCTTCATTTTCTACTCACCCTCATGCTGAGCAACACTCTGGAGCACTTTTTTGATGTCTCAAATGCCGCGTTTACGAGTTCAGGAGCTGTCAACAAACTTCCATCTACCAGGGGCACGCTTATAGCACTGTTTAGGCTCGAAAAATAGTCCACTAAATGACCTATTTTCGCTTCAATTAATTATGGACGTCACCAGGACACTGATTAAAGCGACGAGCAGTCCATAAGGAAAATAGGCGAGGTCATTTTAGTACTTTTACTGACCTTTTTCTTCGGGCTCCGTCGTCCCTGTTAGATGGATGTTTGTTGACAGCGAAAGCCGCCCCAGACCTCTGGCTGCATTTGAGACATCAAAAAAGTGCTCCAGAGTGTTGCTCAGCATGAGGGTGAGTAGAAAATGAAGGCATATCATTCTTTGGGTGAAATATTCCTTTAAAGAAGCTGTGAAAAAAATAAACGTGTCTCAATGATAACATTTTAATACTTTTTTTTCGTGTGTTGAAAATTCAAATGTGCAAGAATTTCACTGTTTTAGACTTGTTTAGACCAGGAGTTTTGATATCACCTCTACAATAAATAAATAAAACGTTGCCAGTTTACCAAAATTTTTTAAAATTAATATAGTTTATATTTGTTCATTTTACTTTGTATTTTGAGATAAATACCGCTGTCCCTCATACTCTTGTCACTGCATCACACTCAACATTGTACAGAGTAATAAAGTTTTAACAAAAAAGTACTGCAATTTTGGCATGCTAATTAAATGCTCCAAAGGAACATTCCAAAACATGAGGCTGAAGCCTGACTTTTTGATGCCCATAAATGTAAGTAATTTGATGTGTAATACATCCTGATCTGCGAGTATGTTTATTAGACGTCATTACCAAACAAGTTACTATTTGAGAACATTAATTAATTGATAGGAAATTTCACTTTTTCTTATATTTAGTGTACACTGTATGCCACCTAACCAGTTAGCTCAGCAAATATAAAAATTATCCAACATTTTCTGCAAAGAGTGAAATTTGTCATTACCATCACATGTCATTACCATCGCACAGTTGACTGTGATGATAATGACAATCAGTGATGGTAATGACAATTTATCTGTTTATTACCTTAAAAATATAATGCATTAGCTTAATTTATTATTTAATACATACTTTGATACATTACTGAACAGTAATCAAGAGTAATTTACATTATTCTCGTTTGCAGATGTCAACATGGCTCCATCTAAACCAGCTTAACAGTCAAAAAAAAAAAAAAGACAAAATAAGGGAGAATCCTGAGAAATATCAGCAATATCTGGAAAAAGAAAAAGAGAGATACAAAAAGAATGAAAAGAGACAGGGAGATTGAAAGCCACTTTACAGTTATCAAAGCAGGGAACAAACGTGAGAAAAGACAGTGGAAAGTTAACCAAAGAAACAAAAGGGCCAGTGATAAGAACAGAGAGAAGACACATAGATATATAGCAGGAAACCCACCTCCCATTTCCCCTATAGGTCAGTGCAATAACCATCAGATGGCATCCACGGGAGAAGGGATTAAAAAATAGAAACGAATCCAAAGACCTCATGTCCTTCCACGCCACAAAACTGCACATTTAGACTTTGCCGGGGAGCATCAAACATGGGACATTGAAAGGTGGAAAAAAGTTTTATTCTCTGATGAGAAAAAATGTAACCTTGACGGTCCAGATGGCTTCAACGTTACTGGCATGACAAGGAGATCCCACCTGAGATGTTTTCTACTCGGCACAGTGGAGGGGGGTCCATCATGATCTGGGTGCTTTTTCATTCAGTGGAACACTGTAGCTTCAGGTGGTGCAGGGTCGTCAAACGGCGGCTGGTTACGTGCAGATGTTGCAGCGGGCATCCCTCATGACTGAGGGCCCTCGTCTGTGTGGTAACAGCTGGGTTTTTCAACAGGACAACGCTGCAGTTCACAATGCTCGCTTGACCAAGGACTTCTTCAGAGAGAAGAACATCACTCTTTTGGACCATCCTGCATGTTCCCCTGATTTAAATCCCATAGAGAACATTTGGGGATGGATGGCAAGAGAAGTTTATAAAAATGGCCGTCAGTTCCAGACAGTTGATGTCCTTCATGAAGCCATCTTCACCACTTGGAGCAATGTTCCCAAAAGTTTCCTGGAAACACTCTCTTCAAGCTGCCCAAACAACTTTTTGAAGTGATTAACAAGAACGGTGGAGCTACTCATTACTGAGTCCTACTGAGAAACATTTTTGTTTGGGTTAAGAGAGTTTTTTTGTGATTTTTTGAGTGATGGTCTTAAACTTTTGATCAGCTGATAAACAGCCTATTTCAGTTTACTTGTTGTTTTCAATAAATTACTTTTTCAAAGTGCTTTTTGTCACACTCCCTCTTCTTGCTTTTGCATATTGTAGCTCTATTTAAAACCTCATTAAGGTCCAAATGTGTAAAATGTAAATTCTAGCACTTTTTCATCTGGTCTTAAAATTTTGATCAGGAGTGTATTTAGAATATGATTCTGAAAGAGCTTGGTTTGTACTTACTGGACTGATTGTGAAAACTTTGCTTGTCAAATTATTTTGTAAAAGAATCAGTGTTTTGTTTTTTGTGATGGTAATGACATTTTGCTGTGACAATTTTGAAAAAAGCATCATAATATCAAAATTATCATGAAGTACAATCAAAGCTACACGAAGATCTTTGTTCCAGACCAATTGATAAACCTTTTTAAATAGAAAAAAACAGAGATTAAAGATTTTTTTTTCAGAATTCCAAAAGCCAAAAGTGCCCCTAATTGAAGAATAACCTTTATATTTGCCCAGCCCTTGACCCTGCCCTGATTTGTTCCACTTTTGAGTGGTAGACTGGCTTTTCATCTGATGATGTAGCCTATAGGGAGAGGGGAGACCAGGAGAGTCATGAAGGAGGTTAATTGCTTCAGGGACTATCGTCAGTTAAAAAAAAAGTCCTGGACATGGTCTAATATAAGGAGCTGTAACATGAACACTAAAACATGTTCATTTACAACTGTTTATAAAGAGAATCCTGTTTAAAGTTCGTATCTATTTGTCCTTTTCTTGTAATCACACCGTTCATAACATAATAATGACAAATACTTTCCAGAATTGTTTACTTTAATTTCTCATGTAGAAGGGTAAAAATGTACTCAAAGGACATTTCTTGACACATTATTGACAAAAAAGAGCCATTATGATTATTATATTAAAGGGGTTAAGTGATTTCAATTGTGTGTAAAAGTACTTTTTTGAACATTTTGAGCACACTGCAACAAAACCGATAACTGGTATAATAATAATAAACCATGATAATTTTGGTCACAATAACTGTGATACAAAATTTTCATATTGTTACATCCCTATGTGGGATATACCATGCTGTCTGACTGCTGATCTCAATTTCCGGAACCTATTCAGCATCACCTCTCACTATCATGCCTCTCATCGAAGTCACATAATCATTGCAGTATTGCTCATCCCTTCTTAGACGAGTCAATGTTCTGCACATGCTCGGTTGTTTGGTAAACATGGCCTCTCTTCTCTGAAAGGCAATGGCATCTCGTAGTGCCCATATGGGTTTTGCTTAATGCCTTTTTTCAGCTTTGCCAAAACTTGATGTCATCTTGTGATATCTGAACATCTTCTCTCTTGCTCTCAGTGAAATCTGACTCAAAGACCTTGATTATGTCTGTTGGAGTTATTATTTCTTTTACTTGAGTTCTGTGAACAAAGTGGACTTCCAACTTTAACTTAACAGAGGACTTGGTAACTGGCATGAGTTGTTTTATGATGGTACGATGTCTTCCACATAGTTCATCTTCATAGTCAATGTTGGATTTGTTGTAGCCAACAATGCTCCAACCTAATGCAGTCTTCTGCGCAAAAGGCTGGTGTTCTTCACAACTTATTATGTCTCTGGGAAGTAAGGCCTGAGGGCAGTTGTAACCAATTAATAATCCTACTTAACAATCAAGCTCAGGTGACATTTTGTTTGCCAGATGTTTCAAATGAGGCCAGGACTCTGCAGTTCTACTTGTGGGTACATGGGATCTATTTGATGGTATATAGTCCCTTGTGTAGGTTGTTGGGAGTTTGATTTTAGGTTCAGACTCGATACCCCTTACTTGTAGACCTTTAATTTTTAGGCTGTGTACAACCTTTGTTTTTGATGTTTTTGTAGATACTTTAAGCCTCACTGGCTCTTTCGGGATATTCAGAAGGATATTCGGGTCATTATTTTAATGACCTCTTGTGTAGCTGCAACTTCAGCTGCTGCCTGTTGTCTTTCCAGTGAAACATGGGAAGCTTGCTGAGATCTCTGAGAAGACCTTTTTGACTTACTTGTGTCAGCTGACATGACATTAGGCACTGTTTTATCAAAGAGGGACACAGCATCTGGCCAAAGTATTGCTTCATTATTGCTCTCGAGGAAATGTTTTGCATTATCATTTGCAGTCTTAGTGAGAGCATGACATGTGTCATTCATTCTCCGTATATCTGTCTCAGGTGTTTCAATGCCTCTCATTTGGAGGTAAACATAGTCAACTTCACCTTGGAGAGTGTTGATTTTTTGATGACTTCTTCAACTAGATCAGTATCGTCTTTGTTCTTAATTGATCGCTTTAAGCCATTGATGTAAAACTTCCATTTTGTGTATAGCTTCTCAAAATTTTCATTTCGTTTCTTATATTTGTCATCAAGAAGAGCCTTTCCCTTTTCAGTGAATGTCCGTGTTCTTTGGCTTTTTCGCAGTTGTTGCTGATTATCTGCATCAACCTTTGATTGTGTGTTTTGTGTTCTGGCTTATCTTGCTCATCTGTGTCTGCTTGTTCTGACAAGGTAGTATGTTCTGGATCATCACCCTTTGAAAGGTCTGCATGGTCACTTTCTGCAGCTGGCTGTAGGGCCCTTACACTTGTGTGTGACATATCAGTTAAGACTATTTAAATGCAGTGTCTAAATGTAAGCAAGAAGTGTTTTGTGTAAGTGTGTTTTTAACTACAACTTACTTCAGTGCATATCAAAACAAAATGATGTTATACTGAATAAATGCAATGTAAGATCAAAGAATATTGTAGCAGTCAAATATAAAAACTTCCTTAAAATGACATTGGAAAACATTCCAATGAACCTTTGATACAACAAAACTTAAATGACAGTGAACACTTGTGCTACTTCCAAGACGTAGTCTTCAACTTGCTTGCTTGTTTAGCTTGCCCACTTGCACCATGTACTTTTGATTGCAACCAGTTCAAATCAATCAATCAATCAATCAAAGTTTATTTATAAAGCCCTTTACAGTAACCCAAAAGGCCCCCAAAGTGCTTTACAGTAGTGTCAGAAAATAAATAAGAACACTATGGATAAAAACAACATAAAACAATACTGGAGAACAATACATAAAAGCAAAAGATACATAAGAATACAACGGGAGGTGTGACAGCAGCAAGGTGCATAAAAGCCATACGGAAGGATAAAACAAAATAAAACTAACTGACATGAGCCTAAAACTTAGAAGCCTTAGTCAGGGTTAAAAGCCATTCTAAAAAAGTGAGTTTTTAGTTTAGATTTAAAAAGACCAAAGTCAGTTGTGGTGCGGATGTCTGGGGGCAGCTTGTTCCACTACGTAGGTGCAGCAACAGCAAAAGAACGGTCTCCCCATTGTTTGTATCTCGACCTTGGAACATCCAGAAGGAACTGGCCAGAAGAACGCAGGGCCCTTTTATGGCTGCGTAAAGTTAAAATCTCTGATAAATATAGAGGAGCCAGGCCGTGAATGGCATTAAAAACAAACAACAAAAGTTTAAAATCAATTCTGAAACGAACTGGAAGCCAGTGGAGAGACGACAGCACAGGGGTGATGTGCTCACGTCTTGGCGTGTCAGTTAGAAATCTCGCTGCAGCATTTTGAACGAGCTGAAGGCGAGAGAGGGAAGACTGGCTGAGGCCGAAATAAAGGGCATTACAAGTAGTCAGGCGGGAACTGATAAAGGCATGAATGGCTTTTTCAAGATCCTGCCGACTGAGGAAGAACTTCACCTTGGCCAAGAGGCGCAGCTGAAAAAAGCTTGTTTTCACCACAGAGGTTATCTGTTTGTCAAATTTTAGGCTAGAGTCAAAAGTTACCCCAGGTTTTTTACCTGTGATTTAAAAAGAGGAGACAGGGCTCCGAGATTCATAAATGGCTGCATTTGGCAAGAAGGACTAAACAGGATATATTCCGTTTTGCTGTCATTCAAGTGCAGGAAGTTACGTGCCAGCCACTGCTTGATGTCAGTAATGCAGCTCTGTAATTTATTGAGTGTTGAGCCTTCCTTTGAGTTCAGAGGTAAATACAACTGTAAATCATCCGCATAAAGGTGAAGCTTGACATGTTATGCTTTTCGATGACTGAGCCCAAAGGAAGCAGATACAAGGAAAAAGAACAGGGCCAAAAATAGATCCCTGTGGCACCCCATAGAGAAGTGGTACATCTGATGAGCAGAGGTCACCAATCATCACAGAAAAGCTTATATCTGACAGATAGGACCTAAACCATTGAAGAGCGGTCCCACAGATGCCTACATGCTGCTCTAGGCGAGATACAAGGACTGCGTGGTCAACAGTATCGAAAGCCGCTGTGAGGTCGAGCAGCACCAGCACCGTGGGGTTCCCAGCATCCACAGACAGGGTGATATCATTATGAACCTTAAGCAATGCTGACTCTGTACTATGTCGGGATCTAAAACCGGACTGAAATTTATCCAGGATCAAGTTTGATTCTAAAAATGACTGTAGTTGTATGAAAACAACTTTTTCTAAAACCTTAGAGAGAAAAGGCAGGTGTGATACAGGTCTGAAATTAGACAGCACAGAGGGATCAAGATGGGGCTTTTTTAACAGAGGCCTGACCACGGCATGTTTAAAGGCAGCCGGGACAAACCCTGAACAGAGACAAGAGTTAACAAAAACAAGCAAACTTGACCCAACAATATCAAAAACCTGCTTCAGGAGTTTGGCTGGAATGATGTCCAGGGGGCAGTTAGTGGGTTTCATGCCACTAACCAGCTTAGAGAGGGCAGGCAGAGAAATCGCCTGAAACTGGTCGAAGACAGCAGAAAGTGCAGGAAGAACACACACATCACCTGGAGACAACAATAAGTTATTCACACTCTGCCTGACAGATGCCACCTAATGGTACCTATAGCATATGGTAAGATCTTCTGCCTGGTATTCCGCTGTCATCCTGGAGCCTTCAGTACTGCAGCGATGTTATCTACTCTTATACTTCAAAGCGCAGTGTAGTCTTTCTTCTTCAGGCTTCACAACCCAGGGAACAGGGAAGTGTTCTACTATGCCGCCCATTGATCACTCACGAGACTCAGGTTCATTCTTAAATTTATACACCTTTATTATAGAATACATTTACATTATCAAAATCAAGTGATAACAAAAGACAAATAGACTGACCCCTTTGCCTGCTTGTAACCAATTAGAGGGATTGCATGAATGCTCTTGAAGAATCTCTGTACTTCTGAACACACAAAAAAAACTTTCATGAGCTTATATTACCTTGTACACAATCTTATGTTGCAAAGAAAATGTCTGATTTGACTTCTTTACTTACTGTCTTGAAGCACACAGTACTTTCAAGCTTTAACTTCATGTCTTTGTGTTTTGTTCTTTCTCTTTCTCCAGAGCTGAACTGATGAAGATGATCTTCATCATCCTCCTGTTCATCACTCTGCCCTGCTCAGTCTGTGGTCAGTCCCTCTGCTCTCTGTTCAGTTTCTGTTTTCATGTGTCTGTGACTCTGTGCTGATTCAGTCAAACACAAACAGAAATGTGTCCCTGTGATTCTGTGAAGCAGGAGTTCACTAAAGTTTTCAGTTCAGGACACAAACACACTAAACTACTTTATATGATCTAAACTGTGAGAGACAATCACAGTCATCATTATGTTTGCTCTTCTATTGAGCAATAGACACTCTGATGTCTCTTGATGCTGCAGAGGCTTCGACTCAACATGTCTGTTCAGTCTGTAGAGCTGAACTTCATTATCGGTTTGTGTTTTTTCTCCATCAAAATCCCAAGCTGTCAGCCCTTAAACACTCCTGTCTCAGAATGTTGATTCTTGCCCTCCAAGTGTCACATCAACTTCCTTGCTTTAGTAGAGTAGCTCACAGTTTCTCTGTTGTGTAAAGATGTGTGTTCTTTAGAAAAAGAGACTTCTGGGTGACTTTGGTTTCTTCTTCTCTGTCAACAGAAACATTTGAGGTCAGATCTGCTCAGAGCTTCTATCAGGTCTTCAAGAATGAGGACGTCACTCTGGAGTGGACTTTCACCAACAGCTCTCTGGATCCTCTTCAAATCAACTGTTATTTGTACACTGATCATAGAGACTCAGTCCTGTTAGACTATGATAGAGGATTTGAACTTCCTCAGTTTGGTCCCTTGGAAGGACGAGTCCAGTGGGACAAAGACGTCCTCAGAGAGAGAAGAATCAGACTTCATGTGTCCTCCCTCAAGACTGAAGACTCTGGAGATTACAGCTGTGAAGTGAACACGAGGGAAGGACGTGGGGAGGCTACATGTCGTGTCACTGTGACAGGTAAATTATTTCATTTGAGTGGAAAACACATTATTGGAACTGTGGTCCTGGGATTATTTACATTCAGTAAAAATAAAAAAAACTTTCTGACAGGGTTAAAATAGAAAAATGAAACAATATTTGACATTACTGAAAAGGGAGAAAGTTAACTGAAAAATCAAAATGACATTGATATAAAAATCAAAATTATCTTGTAATTTTTGGCTTGTGTTTCGGCTGAGTCTATGTTCTGAAAACTGAGTCACAGACTGACCTAATTAAATTAAATTAAAATACATTTCAATAGAAGTTCTGATTATTCTAATAAATGACATGTCACAGTCTTGTATTTTGGGAAAAAAAATCATTTTCATTTTCCATCTTTAAATTGTTAATCTCTGTGTTTTCACAGTGATGCTCAAAGGGTTAAAATGTGAAATTAAAAATGAGAACGTTTAGAGAGTTTCATTTTTCCAGTGAGTGAACTCCACAGGCCCCTACATGTGAGTCAGAGACTGATCTTTGGTCTGAGCCGGGCTCTGCAGGACTAACAGGTCTGTTCTTCTCTACAGACAAACTCCAGACTACACCTGAGACCACAACAGAAGTCCAGACTACACCTGAGACCAGGACTGAGACTGGACCAGAACCTGAGGACAGAAACACAGAGAGGAGAGTGTGGATTGGCCTCAGTGTTGGACTGTCAGCACCTGTGCTTTTTGTTTGTGTTTTTATATTTCTGTGTTTCTACAAAAGAACACGTACACCCATTGACTGTGTTGATGTAGAGTCTGGAGGTAACAGAGCAGATAGAAATACAAATGAAGCTGAAGATGAGGATGTAGTTTGAACCACATTGATTAGACATCAGCCACAGGCCTCAGCTCTCAGAGAAACTGTTGATAATCTTAATCTACATGAATCTTCATCTTCAGTCCGTTCACATGGACATCATGTCCAAACTGAACATGAGCATCAGACACTGAAGCTCACTGAGCAGGACACTTCCTGATCACACTGCTCTCTGATTGGTCCATTGATCCACCTATCAGAGAGCCCCCTCTTCTGCACAGCTGATCCACTCAGACAAAACTTTGGTCTCAGTTGAGTCTTTTCAGGTCACTAAGGTCAAATGTTGACCCTGAGGTCATGACAGCAGCTCTGATGATCCCTCACTCCATCACCAGGAGCTGCAAGTGTATCTGTCTGCAGCTTGCAAGACGGAGGCGTGTCCTGTAGTGGGTTCTGTCGCGTAGTGGGCGTGTCGTGTAGGTTAAGGGTTAGCAGATGGGTGACGTTAGGTTTTATTTGTGGGCGTGTCGTGTAGTCATTACGTTATTACGCGACACGCCCACTACATGACACGCCTCCGTCTTGCAGGCTGCAGACAGACCCTTCTCAGGAGCTGTGCTGTGTAAACTTTAATAATGGAGACCCAAGAGTGTTTTCATTTGATTTAGATATTCAGTCAGAGGGTGAACTTTGATTTCAGAGCTCAGAGTTAAACTCCTCTTTGTGTCTTTGTTTCTGCTGCAGAGGTTTGTTCTCTGTTCAGTCTGAAGTCTGAGCTTCAGCTCCACAAACTCATCATGGAGCCTCTCTGCTTCATCCTAAAGGCTTCAGTGACGATCCATTTTCCCTTTGTGCAGCTGTTTTAGTGTCTTGAACTCAGAACTTTAATATTTCGGATGGAAGAGCTGTTTCCTTTTTAAAGTGAAAATCATCTTCACGAATCTTCTTCAAGTGTTATTAGTGCAGGAGGTTATGTTACTGACAGTGTTTGTTTGTTTCTCTGTTGGCAACATAACTCAAAAAGTTATGGACGGATTTTGATGAAATTTTCAGGAAATGTTTGGGTCAAGGAACAAATTATTAGATCTTAGGACCATCTGGATCTGCCATGATGAAACATGTGATTTTCATGAATGACTACTGAACTAAAATAGATATCATAATGATTGCAGTTGTTAATGGTATGTTTTCATGGTCAAGGAATCTAAATATTTAGATAAAATAAAGGTAGGACTAATATTTATGCTGAAAATCACAATATGGGAGAGGACTGTGGTGCTGTTGGAGGTCTGCACTCTCCGAGTGCTTTTCTAGTTATTATTGGTATTATTGAGGCTTGTTTGACTCGTAATTGACGAGAGAAACTCTTCATAAGCTTAAGCACATTTATTTCATACAGAACTTCAGCTTGTCTGCTTTTAGGAATAAACTTCAGAGTTTAGTTAATTTTCCATCAGTAGAAGTCTTAGTTTTCATTTGTTTGTTTAATTGAGACGATTCCAAAAATTTGGTGTCTTGGTGCATTGATTGTATTTTAATTTGGATTTGATGCACTTTGCATATTTCCATTTGAGTACTGTATTTCTGTTTTACTTGAAAATGTACATTTCTGTATCTTTAAAAGCTCAACAAAAGACAAAATTTTGAATCAGCATTAATCTTTCTGTTCAGCTCATCAGCTCTGTGTCTTTGACTGAAACTGTTTTCAACTGAATCAAATAAAAAGATTTTAATTCAATTCAAAATGACTCCAACTTTCTAAAAATCTCATTTGTCCTCATTTTACTGAAGCTGCACACAACCAGTGAACTACTATGACCTTGTGGGGGCGTCTTTGACCTTCACTTTGGTGTTTGTACACAAGCACAGAAATGATTTGATTTGGTTGTTGAGTAAAAAGTCAGACAGCAACAATGTGATCCAGACATTATCTGTGGGCTGCACGTCCATGATGAGAATCTCCTGTTCCAGCTCATCCCAAAGAAACCAGTGTGAGATGATCTGAGCTCTGAGACTCGGAGCTGCTGGAGGTCCCATCAGAAGATGATGGAGGGATGGACATGGTCAGCAACAACAGCAGAACCACGCTCAGGTGGACCTTTGGGATGTGCTGGAGCAGGAGATTCTCCTCATGGATGTGCAGCAGCTGTGTGATGCTGTCATGGAGATGTGGACCAACATCTCTGAGGGATGTTTCAGCTCCTCCATCAATCTGTGACTCCAAGAATTAAAGCAGCTCTGCAGGCAAAGGCCTCCAACCTGGAACCAGCACGGTGTGCCTAATGAAGTGGCCTCTTAATGTAGTTCAACTTCAAGGTCACCACCTCAGAGAAAGATAACTCCACACTTTCTGTTCCCATGAAACATCAGTACCTGAAACAAAGACTGAACACAAACGAGGTGAAGAAGTTTCTGTTTGATGATTTAAAGTTGGACAGAGCTGTGATCAGGTGATTGTTGCTCTTCATGATAAAACATGGAGGTCAAATATGAAGTCCTCACTGAGGTCCTCGTTTATATTTTGTCAAGCGTTCATGAAACAGGTGAATTAGTGTTGAATAAAAGTTTAAACCTTTATTACATTAACAGCAAGGAGCCACTTAGCAGAGCTCCTATAGGCTCAAAGTCTGAGCTGTTACATCCTGTCTGTGGCTGTGGCGCCATCTTGTGACGAATCGTGAGATGAATTCTGATGAACTGGGACGATTTAATATATTTTTTAACTTCTTAACTTTGAAATTTGCCATATGACACATCTCTGTGATCATCAAGATGTTTACCAGCTGTTTTAGGAGAAAGTAAACTTTCATCAGGCTGCTGGTTGAAATGGCTTCAACTTTTTTTTGAACATTAATCCGTTTTTTCCTGAAATTTTTGGTTGATTGAGACAAGAACTTTGTGACCAACACTGTCTGTTGTGATCACTTAGTCTTTAATTTATTTCAGGGATGGAGGTGATAATGTTATTTACACTTGGAGGGCCACGATACAAACTACAAACTGGTTTACTCAAATCCATAAACTCATTAACAAAAGGAAAACACTGGGGAGACAAACTACATCAATATTCAGATTTTAGGTAAACATGTTAATAATTAGGCCTCATTTAAAGAGCTTAAAAGATCAGATCTTCATATTAAATTCTTGAAGGGAGCTAATTCTGATGTGAGGATCTTTTTGTACTTTTTGGATCCAGCATCCAAACCAGGGGTGTGAGTGTCCACTTTGTCTTTTATACATTAGCTGAGCTAAACAGAAAATAAAAAACATTAGACACTACTTTTTTAGTGTGATAAATGCAATGTTTAAAGTGTTTTTAATTATTATTTTTTCTTTTTTTCAAATAATTGAGTGACGTGTACAAGATTAATCAAGAAACAAGATGCTACTTTGCAAATTTCTTGTAAGAATTGAACATGTATGAATAATTAAAGACTATTATGGAAATATTTTGATTTCTAAAATTGTCATGGCAGATTTTACCTTAATTTTCTTCATGTTAACAGTAAATCTGTATTTCAAACTAAGTTGTTGAGCACATTTAATGCCTTGGTTCAGCTCCACGTTTGGCTGCATCGTTTTTCATTTTCAGTGAACCTGGTTAATGAAGGCGAGGCCGTCAGAGAAAAGCTATAGAAAAGTTTAGCTCAACATCCTCACCACGACAAAGAAGGAAACAGAGGAGAGACACTCCTGATGAATATCTGATAATTTCAGTGAACGTTAGCTTTTCTGTTGTGTTTGTTGGTTCCTGGGCCGAACGTGTCCTCACTGCACTGATTGGAAGTGAGCAGAGACCACCTCTTTCTGGTGAGCTTGGTGTGGTTGTTTGTGCTGAAATGAGGATCCATTTCTGTTTTCTTAAATATCCAAACAAAGTGTGGAACAACCAAACAATCCAAGAGTGACAATGACATCTGAGCAGGGCCCTTATAGAAGAAAGTGCGTTTTATTTTACCCAAAAGAAAAACAGTCAAATTTACAAACCAAACAGTTAAGAATTGGCCTATGAAGGAGAAAAACTAAATAGCATAACATTTAAAAAAAATAAAATAAACAAAAGGTAGAATATTAAAGGCCCAATATGTAGGATTCCATTTATTCTGCTCTCAAGCTCCCTCTGTGGTCGTTGGTGTAACTGCACCGTCGTAAAACCGAGCGCCGCACAAGCGTGCATTTGTTTACATAAAGAGGAAGGAGCAGCAAGCCGAAAGGACCTCCAGGGAGACATATAAACCATGTGGACTGATAAGGTACAGTCTGATCATGTTTCTTTCCTAATATATTGTTTTTCAAGCATCAGCAGTGAGTAGTTAGCTCAGTGTTTGCATGTGTATTCTGTAAGTTTTACCGTAGCTTTTAGCCTGGGGCGAGTGGCTGATGTATAATGGCTACACAGAAGGGACTCGTTTGTTACCCGCTAGTAGAGAAAACTTAACGTGTTACAAACTTTGTAAACTAAGCTGAGGCCCTCTGAGACATGACTGTGGTAGGATGACTCCATGCTCTCTGCAAAGCTGCTAAATATGAGAAAGAAAACGCTGATAATGACGGAGCAGAGAGATGACACAGCCGAGCTAGACCATCATCTACAGTTTAAACATGTAAAGAATAAACTCCATCAGCTGTGAAAAACTTTAACACGTACGAGTTAGACAGCGGGCATTAGGTAAAAAGTTACGCTGTTACGTTACGTCTGTTCATTTGTGTAATTTTCTGCTTCCATGTGTATGTTAGACACAAGACTGAGCCTCCACTTCAGACCCCTGAGAAGAGAAGAAGAATCAGAGATGTGGAGGTCTGGAGGAGCAGCAGAGAGATCCAGCTGACCAGAGGAGACCTTCTAATGTGTTTTATGTTATGATGTGCAAAACTCACAAATATAATACTGTGTAACTCATTTTATTAACATTAATAAAGTATATGTCATATAAACTGCAGACCTACTCATTTCAATAACAAAAAACTTTATTTGTTCACAAAAGGCAGTTCAAATCTTGGGAGCAGATTGGTTCAGGACGTTGAATATCGAGTTATTAGGAAATCTGGTTTATGTCGTGGTGTTTGCTGAAGTACAAAATAAAACTACTTACCATTATACAATTAGAACAAATACAGAAAAAATTAAGCAATAGTAAAACTGAGTGTAGGGCTAAAATAATACAACAGAGATAAAGATCGAATTGGAAAATATAAAAATGCCTGAAAGGCAAGAGAAAAAGTGCTACAACACTGAATATCAACTTATAGAAGCATGTAGAAATGTTTTTATTCAGAGTAAATATGCAGAATATCAGACATGATTGAAGAATATTCTCTTGTGTAAATACTTCAGTGTTTGCTAACTTCCAAAATAAAGCTGGCCCAAATCTCCCCCTTATTTACTGTATCATACAGAGAAAGAGCTGAAGTGGAAATGAAAGAAGTGGCAGCAGGTTTCTGGATCATTGAAGGCTCAGTCCATTTTGAATCTTCATCAGAATAACGACTTTCTGAAGGTCTTGATGTGACTGTGTTCTTCTGTGTCTTTAAAATCCTATAAACTCCAGCTCTGGGATATTTGTGATTGTAGTTCTGTTGATACCTTGAAAGAGAAAAATTGATTTTACAGTTTTTTATTTCACATCTGTTTAGTTTGTAGTTGTCAAATACCAAGTATTTCGAGTACATTTTGTTGTGTATGAAGATTAGATGGATTGCAATGAGTAAACCTGTTTGTTATTTCACCATGAAAGAAGAATAAAATCTTTATGAACCCCGCTTTTACGGCAGTAAGCCCCGGCTTGTGCCCAAGAGTTACTGAGCGCCAGTGAAGCTGTCACGGCTACACGGGGGAGAGAGGGAGTGACTATTTGCATTATTTACTGACTCTCCACTGTTAGAAGGCCTTGAAAACAGTTAAGATAAGGTGTTAAAGTTACATATTGTTACTTTAAGGCTGTAATAACCTCGCCCCACAAACTCCACTTGGCAACTTATTTTTCAAAAGAATTACATATTTTTCTTTTTATAACAAGAAGTGCACAAAAACAAATAAAACCTAACAAAATAAAAATATATTTCATATCTATGGTTAGGTAAGGAGTTGTTGAAAAGATTTGAAGCTGTGAAAGTAGAAAAAAATATTGATATTACACTTTTATGAGAGGATCCATTGTGGCCCATGAGGGACTTTAGTATTCATTAATATTTTAATGCGTAATGTTCATAGTCTAGCAGAGTAATGTCAGTAAATCAGGGAAATATGGTGTCAGAAGATGTGGTTGTAAAGAGGTCAACAGTGTGACAATAAAAACAGGCTGTTGTAAAGAGGAAGTAGCTGTGTTACTACGGTGACACGCTGATCATAAGTGTTCCTCACTGATGAAGATCAAAAGGCAAATAAGTCAAAGGATTTTAGGTCTTCATTCTATGAAGAAAAGTTCAGCTTTACATTCATGATGATGTTTTGTCATTTACATCCTAAATGTTTTTATGTTAAAGAAGATTTCTCTGTTCAGATGTAGATCATCTGTTTCCTGTTTTAGACGGGCTGTTTAACTGCTTAGAAGATGAGAACGTCTGATGTAAAATGATGTTTAACTTAATTGTTGAGAAAAAGTCTGAAATCTGACTTTATTTCAGAACTTTAGGGACTAAATAAATTCAGAATTTTGTTTTCCCACCTACAGCTGAGATTACCTGCTCTGGTTCAGCTGAAAAAAACCTGCAAATTTTCCATAATCCTGAATCTTTCTCAGTCACATGATTCTTGTCTTTGTGTTTTTCTCTTCCTCCAGAGCTGAACTGATGAAGAAGATGATCTTCATCCTCCTGTTCATCTCTCTGACCTGCTCAGTCTGTGGTCAGTCCCTCTGCTCTCTGTTCAGTTTCTGTTTTCATGTGTCTGTGACTCTGTGCTGATTCAGTCAAACACAAACAGAAATGTGTCCCTGTGACTCTGTGAAGCAGGAGTTCACTAAAGTTTTCAGCTCAGGACAAACTCACTAAACTAACCAACCAATCAGAGAGTCCCTCTTCTGCACAGCTGATCCACTCAGACAGGCAAGGAAGGGACGACCATGATCTCTCCTTCTGATGAAGAAAATCACCACAGATGAGACCTTTCTGACCCAAAGGTCTCATCTGTGGTGATTTTCTTCATTTATGACTTCAGAGCAGCTTCTGGTGTGAAGACCTATTTTCCCTTTTTGCAGCTGTTTTAGTGTCTTGAACCCAGAACTTCAGTTTTTTGATGGACGAGCTGTTTTCTTTACAAAGTGACTCATGATGAAAAATCATCTTCACAACTCTGAAGGTGAACCGAAGAGGAAACGGCAGCAACAGGAGAAAAGAAGATTTTTACATTTGAGCTGTTTAAACTGTTTTTGTGCCTCATTCATAATAATAATGATGATGTCAGAGCACCATGTATTATTATTTTATTGTTTTTGCTGTTATTACTTATCATTGTTGTATTTTTTATTGAACCTGATAATCAGTCTGATGTTAGTCTGAGCCCAGACTGTCACATGTTAATGTGTCCTTGGGCATGACACTGAACCACAGGTTTTACTCACTGCTGCATCAGTTGAGTGTAAATGGGTGTGAAAGTGTTACTGATCCTGATGGAGAGCAGAGAGGCTGAACCATCAGTGGGTGAAAGTGAGAATACTTCAGTGAACTTTGGTGTGAAGCAGCTTTGACTCGTCAAAGAGAAACTTTTTATATTTTTCATATACAGAAGCTGAGCTCGTCTGCTTTTAGGAATAAACTTTTCAGTTTTGTTAGTTATCCATCTGACCATCTAAGGACTGTTAAAAAACATAAATCACCTCTAACGTACAGCTTTAGCAGCTTTTATAGATGTCTGGTTTGGTCAGACTGTTCTTAATCTTCTGTTAAAGGATGTGAATAAATATGATTTCTGCTCCAAATGATGACATTTATATCAGAACTGACTTTAACGTGTCAGTAAATGTTAAAATTGTGTTTGTTCATACAATTCAAGTGTTTATATCTTTATTAATTCTGAAGACATTTCAAAAAATGTTGTGTCATGGAGTGTTTGTTGTATGTTTATATGTGTAAGGCAAGAAAAGTTGATTTGTAGAGCACAATTCATACACAAGGTAATTTAAAGTGCTCTACAGAACAAGAAAAATGCATTAAAATCACAGTACAAAATAAAAACAACATTAATCATAATATAAATTTAAAGAGAAGAGTGCAGATAAGATCCTTTCAGTCATATGCACAGTTAAACAGCTGTTTTGAGCCTAGATTTGTCAGAGTAGAGGCCTGTCTCACATCTTCAGAAAGACTGTTCCAGATTTTAGCTGCATAAAACTGAAACCCCGATTCCCCATGTTTAGTCTGGACTCTAGGCACCAGCAGAAGGCCGGTCCCTGAGGTCCTCAGAGTCCGAGATGGTTCATATGGCACTTACATGTCGGAGATAGAGTTTGGTGCTTGGCCGTGGAGAGATTTGTGCACAAGCAGAGCTGCTTTAAAGTCTATTCTCTGAGCCACAGGAAGCCAGTGTAGGGACCTGAGCACAGGACTAATGTGTTCATACTTCCTGGTTCTGGTCAGGACCCGAGCAGCAGCGTTCTGGATGTACTGCAGCTCTTACAGCTCGTTAGGAGAGGCCGGTGAGCAGGCCATTACAGTAATCCAACCTACTAGAGACAAATGCATGGATAAGTATCTCTGTGTATTTAGTGAACTGATTGTATTTCTATTTGTGTATTCCGTTGGTTTTAATTGGTAATTTTTCTGTATATTTAAAATCTCAACCAAAGACAAAAGTCTGAATCAGCATTAATCTTTCTGTTCAGCTCATCAGCTCTGTGTCTTTGACTGAAACTGTTTTCAACTGAATCAAATAAAAAGATTTTAATTCAATTCAGAGTGACTGAAACTTTCTAAAATGTCATTTGTCCTCATTTTACTGAAGCTGCACACAACCAGTGAACTACTATGACCTTGTGGGGCGTCTTTGACCTTCACTTTAAAGTAACAGTCCCAGGTTGACATCAGAAACACACACCAACATAGACACACATGCACATGTGCACACGCTCTGATGGTGTTTGTACACAAGCACAGAAATGATTTGATTTGGTTGTTGAGTAAAAAGTCAGACAGCAACAATGTGATCCAGACATTATCTGTGGGCTGCACGTCCATGATGAGAATCTCCTGTTCCAGCTCATCCCAAAGAAACCAGTGTGAGATGATCTGAGCTCTGAGACTCGGAGCTGCTGGAGGTCCCATCAGAAGATGATGGAGGGATGGACATGGTCAGCAACAACAGCAGAACCACGCTCAGGTGGACCTTTGGGATGTGCTGGAGCAGGAGATTCTCCTCATGGATGTGCAGCAGCTGTGTGATGCTGTCATGGAGATGTGGACCAACATCTGTGAGGGATGTTTCAGCTCCTCCATCAATCTGTGACTCCAAGAATTAAAGCAGCTCTGAAGGCAAAGGCCTCCAACCTGGAACCAGCACGGTGTGCCTAAAGAAGTGGCCGCTGAATGTAGTTCAACTTCACGGTCACCACCTCAGAGAAAGATAACTCCAGACTTTCTGTTCCCATGAAACATCAGTACCTGAAACAAAGACTGAACACAAACGAGGTGAAGAAGTTTCTGTTTGATGATTTAAAGTTGGACAGAGCTGTGATCAGGTGATTGTTGCTCTTCATGATATAACATGGAGGTCAAATATGAAGTCCTCACTGAGGTCCTTGTTTCCATTTTGTCAAACTTTCATAAAACAGATGAATTAGTGTTGAATAAACACTTAAAGCTTTATTAAATTAACAACAGTGAGCCACCAAAGCAAAGCTCCTATAGGCTCAAAGTCTGAGCTGTTACTTCCTGTTTGTGGCTGCGGTGCCATCTTGTGTCGAATCATGAGATGAGTTCTGGTGAACTGGGACGATTTGAGATTTTTTTTTAACTCCTTAACTTTAAAATTTGGCATATGACACATCTCTGTGATCGTGAAGATGTTTACCAGCTGTTTTAGGAGAAAGTCAAGTTTCATTAGGCTGCTGGTTAAAATGACTTCAACTTTTTTTTTTAAATATCAATCCAATTCCAGATCTTTATTTTAAATTCTTGAAGGGAGCTAATTCTGATGTGAGGATCTTTTTGTACTTTTTGGGTCCAGCATCCAAACCAGGGGTGTGAGTGTCCACTTTGCCTCTGAAACATTAGCTGAGCTAAACATAAAATAAAAACCATTTGACACTTCCCTTTTAGTGTGATCAATGCAATGTTCAAAGTGTTTCTAATGATTTTTTTGTCTTTTTTTATTTAAAAATTTAGTGATGTTTACAAGATTTATAAAGAACCAAGATGTTGCTTTGCAAATTTCTTGTAATAATTGAATATTTACAAATAATTAAAGGCTATTATGGGAAATATTTTGATTTTTAAAATCGTCATGGCAGATTTTACCTTAATTTTCTTCATGTTTATAGTAAATCTGTATTTCAAACTAAGTTGTTGAGCACATTTAATGCCTTGGCTCAGCTCCACGTTTGGCTGCATCCTTTTTCATTTTCTATAACTTCAGTGAACCTGGTTAATGAAGGCGAGGCCGTCAGAGCAAAGCTATAGAAAAGTTTAACACAACATCCTCACCACTACAAAGAAGGAAACAGAGGAGAGACACTCCTGATTAATACTTTTAAATGAGCTGGAAAATTGCAAGAATTTACATTTTGAACTGATGGATCTTAAGAAGGTTCTGAGCAGAGCTTCAAAACACAACAAGAAGAAACAGAAGTAAGACAAAAAAAATAAGTAAGATATTTACTGAAACAACATTTAAAATGAAAGAGGCTGTTCATTAGTCACCCTCTACCTGATAGTGTCAGTGAACGTTAGCTTATCTGTTGTGATATTCAGTCAAATCCATCAACAACTTGGATTTGAACTTCACTTTTGTTCACTTTGCTTTGTCTGGTCTGTTTGGTTTGGATTGTGTTCACACCGAACGAAACGTTTGAATGAAACCAAACGTGTTCAGAAGGTCACACTGAGGTAAATCCTGAAGAACGGCTGAAGGATTTTTGTGGATGTATTTCTCAGACACTCTCACCAGTGTGTCCAGAAGACCACAGAGGACACCAGATACGCCAGCATGGTAACTTATTAGAGCATAACACCTGCAGAGGTGTCCACAGAGAAGAAGGGAGCAGCTTTAAAAAGGATAAATTCATGTGCTTGAAGGATCTGGACTCTGAGAGCTAGACCAGGTTTGAGTCTGTTCATGCTGTGGAGGACTGTGGTCTCTTTAGTGCAGAGTGAGTGATGTTCACGTGTTGATATGGTCATGTGTGTTGTGTCTGAGCTCAGACAGTAGACAGTGGAGCTATAATCTCTGCTGCAGCTGCTTCTCCTGCTACAGTGCTCTGATGAGGTAACTCGTCACCCTGTTTGTTGGTTCCTGGGCCGAACGTGTTCTCACTGCAGTGACTGGAAGTGAGCAGAGACCACCTCTTTCTGGTGAGCTTGGTGCAGTTGTTTGAACTGAAATGAGGATCCATTTCTGTTTTCATAAATATCCAAACTAAGTGTGGAACAACCAAACAATCCAAGAGTGACAATGACATCTGAGCAGGGTCCTTATGGAGTCTCTCAGGGGCCCTAACTTTCAAGAAAGTGTGTTTTATTTTACCCAAAAGAAAAACAGTCAAATTTACAAACCAAACTGTTAAGAACTGGCCTATGAAGGAGGAAAACTAAATAACCCAACATTTAATAAAATAGACAAAAGGTAGAGTATTGACTAAACCCAACAGAGCTGAAAAAATGAGACAAAGGTCTGACCGAACCAAAGGAAAGTAGAAAATGATCTGAAGAGCATCAGGGTGCATGGCAGAATATGAGGAGAGATGTAGGAAAATGCATTCATGATTTATTTTATTTTTTATTAATTATTTATTAATTGTGTTATTATCTTTTAATTCTTGTTATTATTATCATTTGTTTATTGTGCTTTATGATCAGTGGACAACTATTCACTGTTTTAGCCTCAAGGAACCACCTATAAAGGGGAGATGATAGTTAATTTATTAAGTCTGTCTCATTAGGGTTACTGGCTATTAATTTTCACCATGATTTATAATTAACTTAATAAAAATAACCAAAGTTACCGAACCAATTGTTAGTCAAAGTTAAAGGATTTGGTAGTTCTGCAGAGAAGAGGTTGGCAAGATTCATTCTTACACAACATTAACAGACCAGCAACTGACTTTGTGTTTAAAATCATTTATTGACAAACAAACATGTGAACATACAATACCTAATCTAACAAAACTCCTATGTCTAAGTGTGTGTGAGTGTGTCGATATGTGTGTGTGTAACAACAAAGGCAAGATGGCTGCCTCTAAAGGTATCTTAATGCCGCATGGCTCAAAGGCATTTATGACCAGGACCACATGGGGAGTGGTGGAGGTCAGAAATGGTCTCTTTGTGTTAGCTTGATGACTCTACCTGGAATATTAATATTAAACTATGCAGAAGTTAGCTATAGCTTAAAGCTCTAAGGAACATATTCAATAAAGCAATGTCGTGCTTGTACAACTGAATAGTCCTGTGCTTAGCCGTGCTATGCTAAAGTCTGTAAGGCCCAGTTATATTACCAAGTCCATGGGAGGAAAAGGTGTCCTTTTAGGTTCTGCTCTGCAAAGTCCAGTGCTGCAAGTTTGATGGTTTCTCAGTGGATCCTGGGCCGGTCTGTCCCTCCAGCTCCTGGCTCTGAAGTCCACTGGTTGCTCCTTTGTCCTTTGAGTTAGCAGCTTGATGCTAACTCTGCTGTGTTGTTCTTGTCATTTAGACTGGGAACTCCTGTTCCTTAAGCAGGCTCTTGTGTCGCCTATGGTGCTACAGTCTGCGTTGAGCAGGACTGTGGAAAAGGTCTTGAGTTGTTTTCCTGAGAAAGAGCTGTGAGAGAGGAGCTTTGTCCCCTTCACTCCGTGGTTCAGAAAGAGACTCAGCTGAGAGAAAGGACCTGTGTCCTCTTCAGAAGGGACTGAAAACTCAAAAACTGAAGAGCAGGGCAGGGTCTTTTGTTCTTATCAGAGGGTTCACACCTACGTGTGAAACCTCGGGGGAGCAAAACTTGGTGCAGGCTTCTGCAGGGACATGGATCCCAACATTACTTAACCCCAGCACACCACCTGATATGCAGTACAGAGTTATGCAGCAATAAATACAATCTTTAAATATCAAATGCAGGAACTCAAGAGCTTTAAGTAGACAGGATGACTTTCTTGTGAATTCTCCTTAGCGTTGATGTGCAGAAAAGGACCAGCGCGCCAGGGATTGCAGTGTTGAGGTAGGCAGATGAAGCAATGAGGTTATGGTTACACTAATCTTCAGGGAGTGAGGGGAATAGTGTCCAGGAGGCAGGCCATAGCTCAACAGAAACTCACAGATTGAAGAGAACCAGGATCTCGTCATAGATTTGTGACTATTGATGAACCAGGGGATGATGGTTGAGAAGGGGGGGACGATAATGCAGATATTCATCATAGAAAAAGGACAAAAACAGTTTTAGTTTTTGCAATTTGATATAAGTACCTTGTTGAGATCTGACAGATCTGAGTGCTTCAAGGATAAGGCATACATGTGCTTCTATTTTCAAATCAGAAAGCTGAGACCATGCTGTGGATTAAAATATAGACCTGGCTGAGAGCAAACATGACTGGGTAAAGCTCATAAAGGGCAGTAGATTGAGGATCCTTGAGGGTCTGTATTTCGGTTGGCCAGACATCTACAAACCACTCATTGTTATAGGAACCCCCCAAAACCAGTAGCCTATATGGAGTGGCGTCAGTATTAAACCAGAGAGAATCTGAAGACTTAACATTGTCAAAGTAAAGAAAAAAATGATATTTCATTCATCGCAGAGCAAAGACCAACTGCAGATCTGAATAACAGCCTTCATCAAAACTGCGCTGTCTTTAAGATTATTTAGTTATTATTATATATTTTAATATAAATTATTTATTATTATTATTATTATTAGTAGTAGTAGTAGTAGTAGTAGTAGTAGTAGTAGTAGTAGTAGTAGTAGCAGTATTAGTATTTTAATCAATTAATTTAGTTGTATTCATTTATTTATTTTATTATTTATTTAATTTTATCTATTATATTATCATTACTTTTATGTTATGTATTTGTTATTATTTATTCATTTGTTTATTTATTTATTTATGTATTTTTTTTATGAATTTATTTATTTATTTTTCACTGTGGCTGATAGGGCAGAGCAAATGGACTTTTCACATGTCCAGCATCAAGCCTCTGAAAGCCTGAAAGCCTCTGAAAATTATTAGTATTATTATATTATCATCATCATTATTATCATTATTATTATTACTTATTTTGTATTTATTTATTATTTTTTCAGATATTGGTTATTTTTTATTATCATTATCATCATCATCATCATCATCATCATCTATTCATTTATTTATTAAACCTTTATTTAACCAGATTGGTCCCACTGAGATTAAGACCTCTTTTCCAAGGGAGACCTGGCCAAGACAGGCAGCAGCAAAAACATAAGTTGCTGACAGATACAAAAGAGACAAAAACAAATGACAAGCACACTGTTATGGATTATAAACAGGTACATCTATGGGCCATATCACAGATTAGCTAAAAACATCGGCATTGGATAGAATCTTCCATGTCTCTCATTTTGGATTTAAAAACATTTAAGAACACCAGCTCCTTGCGCTTTATGTCATTCTGCAAATCATTCCAGTCTGATGGTACAGAGTACCCAAAAGCCCTTTCCCAATTTCAATTCGAGCGTTTGGGGTAGAGAGCATGATAAGGTCCTGTGAATTAAATATGCAATAATGTGTTTTATTTATTTATTTATTTATTATCATTTGAATTGATATTTTTATTATTTATTTGTTATTATTTTTATCAATAAATAAATATAATTTACTTACTCATTTCTTTACTTATTTATGTATTTATGTATTTATGTATTTATGTATTTATGTATTTATGTATTTATGTATTTATTTATTTATTTGAGCCAGCCAGGCCTGTTAGGAAACCTTGGACTAGACCAGTGATGAGAGAACTCACAAAGCATCTGAGGTGATTAGAAAGAGCTTTGGAAAGTGCTGGCACGTTCACTATAATTAAATGATGCTTTATGTTTATTTCCCCAATTTTGTAGGATGAAGCCTCCTTATACTTATTACTATTAGAGCTGGGCAATGGATTTGTTTGAGGTTTAGGAGCTGACAGTTCTTGGACAGAGGGAGGTCATTTGGGTGAAGGAACTGCAGATGGAGCAGGATATGGTTTAATGCCTGGTAGAATGTAAGCTAATAAGGATTAGGTCAACTAAAGACTAATTTAGCCTTTGATTGATTTGATATACATGGCAGCTTGTAACGCTCAACCTACTTTTTAGTAAGCGCTATAAAAAATAAACCAAGGGGACTCTTTGCGGAAGTTAGAAAACCTCATGAAGAAAAAAAAACAAACTTAATATATATCACGTCAGAAATGACAAATTGTACTTGCAAAATGAATGAAACTCTCCACCAAATGTATTAATTTCAAAGCACCTCAACTTTAATTAATCCCACCCCAGAGCGTAAACGCATCACCTGCGTATAACTAAAAGTAGGTCACATCAAAACCAAGGAGATAATCTAAATATTTGACCTTCCAAAAATTAAATAAAAATATGTCCCTAACGAAAGTATTGTAAATGTCCACTTTTAGATACTTTTGAATTAGTTTTTTGTCCTTTTCAGTCTTTGGTTTTCGCCAAAAGCGGCGTCTGTCCGTCACTTATCCAGCAAAAAAAACGTAAATCCACTCGTTACAAAAAAAGGAAAAAAGAGAACAAAAAAGTGCGATCGATCGCTAAACCACTGGTACCAGGTATGTGTAAAAAACAAAAATCAAAACGATCTCACCCCGTCCAGCACCCGAACGCCAGGTAGGATAATCCTCAGTCTCTTGGCACGCGCTCCAGCCTCTGCACGGAGAAGTCCAGCCGGGATCCAGTTTGGTATGTGTTTTGTAACCGCTTGTATCTATGATTTATATTGTCCTTAGTTTTAATTTATTGAACACAGCTCGTTACATTATCTTTTGATCAGGTCCTAACACTCCAGGTCCGCCTGCGTCTTTGTTCACCTTCCCGGTTCTCTGCCTCTCCGCCCCTTTCCCCCGGACACTTCCTTCCTTTATCACTTCGTTCATTTTTCTTAAATCATATTAACCTTACCTAAATATTAATATAAGACAGCGGGTGCCCATAACCTATATAGTTATACAGGGGTTCTTCTTCTTTTTTTTATGCTTTTGTTAGATTCAAAGAAAACCTTTTGTTTTTCTCATACTTTTATAATCTTCCTTAACAATATATCAAACTTGTTATTTTTTCCGGTGACACTGTCACAAGCTTTGGCAGAAAAGACTGTGCTACCCTTAAAGAGAACCACTCTAGGAAAGATCTGAAATTGTGGCTAAGCAGGTGACAAATCCCTCTCTGTGTTGTGGATATACTTAACAAATAGTGTCTCTGTGGTATAAATATTATGAATTGTTAATAGTGTTTATACCTTTATCTCATTCACAGTCTCATTTTAACTTAATTATTTTCTTTGGCAAGGAAGTTGATGTTGCATGTTACAATCATTTTATTTTCATTTGGTTAAATTTATTCTGTGTTATTTTATTTTAATTCTGCCTTTAAAATAACTGATTAATTAATTAATTAATTTATTTATTAATTTAGTTAAATTAATGCTCCTCCATTCTAATGTCTTCATCTTATATTTCCAACTGTTATGCTGTTTTAAGAGCAACTAAAACAACAGACTTCCCCGGGGATTAATAAAGTATTCCTGATTCTGATTTCTGATTCTGATTTAGAACTACTGAAACGTCTCCACAACCTCATTCTGTATCTTTGTATGCAAATTCAAACTACACAACAGAATCTTCACCAGATTAATATTATGGCCTATCGAGATAAGAGCAAAGTTTGATGATAATGATAAATTACTTTAAATAACTATGTAATCCAGTCGATGATGATTCTCCATACCTCTCAGATGAAGGAAAAGAGAGAAATAAAATATGATTAATGACACGAACTGATGATATAACAACCCTGAAGAAAACTTATAATTCAATCACTGTGTCAGATGTTAAAGATTGCGGGAATGAGATTACCTGAAAAGATTTGATTCCTTAGAGAATCAGGAATAGCAGCAGCAGGAGGCAGAAACCAAGAACCCACGGCAGGAACGGGACTGCAGATCCCAGGATCCTTGCGGCATACGGCAACCGGCAGGGCCGGACTGGGAAAGAAATTCAGGCCGGGAGATTTCCAGTCAGGCCACTTCCGCCATCGCGAGGGTAGTGTCACATGGGATAATGCACCAAAAATGTGTTATTTCCTCCCAAAAATATGTCTTTTACAGTTGTGTTATAGCAATTACAACACTACCAAACTGACAGTAACCTTATTAAACACAACCATGACGACAGCTCCATACAGTCCAGTACTTTTCTCTTCTGTAATCTCTTCACTACCCTCGCCAATTTTTCCAACATTTTCCTTTCCTATTATTTAAATAACATGTGAAAAATATATATCGTTTTGTCAGCAAATCATTTAGGTGTCAGCTGGTCATAGCTAATAGTATGTAAACACCAATGTTCATTTTATAACTGAAAATTGTAGGTCAACTGCCTATCCTACCTGAAGAGGGGGTCTCAAACATTCTCAGGCTTCCTGCAACCCACCTGACACCTGTGGAGCTTCTTTTGGGCTAACCTATTATTAATCTGAATCTCATACATACATGCTCAAGCCTGAAGCCTCTATCTTATACAATACAATGACTTGTCCTACTGTAGAAAGAGTTTTTGCTCTGTACCTGCCAGTCCCTCTAAGCTGGCACTGGGCTCTCCTGCTGAAGCCCCAGCACTGGTATTATATCCACACAAGAAACATGCCCAAATTAAATATGGTAAAACTTCATTCATTTTAAAATGCTATACAAAGTCTCTCTCACACACACACACACACACACACACACACACACACACACACACTTAACCAAAACAACCAGCAAATGAACATCTAAACCACATACAGAACAGGCAAGTACAACCAACCACCACACTGACAAAAACTGTTGTCAAAAGTTCATATGACCAGTGAATGGAAGCATGCTTCCAATTACTGTAATGTACACTGTAGAGTGCATAGAACATGTATGAGTTATCATTGGAACATATTTGCAGAAATTCTTCTGAGTAGAGCAACTGTGTACAGTACATGCACTATATAGTCAACCATATCTTCTTAACCTGTCCTGTTGTAACAATGGCAATGCTAGATATACCAAAATGGCAGCTGCATCAGCAGCAGTACACATAATACATTTTATTTATCCATCCCTTGGCTTATGATACTGGGATCCGTATAATCCAAGGTTGGAATATACACAGGTGACTAGTCTAGTAACTATATTATGTTTTAACTATTGAGAGACAAACACAACAAAGCACCACAGCACTGCAGCAGACAGACAGCAAAAGAAATCTACAGTGTGGAATAAGGCTTCCTTTGACAACCAGTAGAGAAGGTTGTTATTGTTGCTGTTAGAATAAAGCAAAGGCCATAGAAAAACAAATGGTGTGTGAGTGTGTACTTTATCATGTTATTAAAAGGGTGAGGGTCTAACTCTGAGGGTACAAGTGACCCTTTGTAAGCCCCTCCCACAAAGGGCTACTGTCCAATCCTAGGTTAGAAACCTAAAACGCACAGGAGGCCTGTGCAGCTTTCAAAAGAAATCAATATGCCTAAGCTGTGTGCATACAGCACTTACAAGTCTAACAGTCAATATCTGAGAAGTTTGGAGGGTGGTGTGGATTTTTTTGGCCTTTCCCAAGCCCAAGATGTAAATAGAAAGATGCTGAGTGTGGATAAAGCCTAAGAACACTTGCATTTGTTCTAAAGTAAGGTGCTAACTATCATGAGCGCTATCAGGTAAGATAATGTGAACAAACAAAGACATATCAATAGCAGGTTACTTCTGTTAAACCCTGAGCCACTGAAATATGTGAACAAGAAATATGTGTAACAGAAACAAGTTCTGACATCCTGATATATTTTAGCATTTTGTGAATGGCAACCATAGAAATAGGCAAACACAACGACAATGTAAGACAAATTAAAATTAATTTCAATTTAAACAGAATATATCGACTTACCCTACTCAACAAGAACACTGTTGTTCTTAGTTTAATTGTTTTGATTTCACTTTAACTCTGCCAACATTTGATTTGATGATGTATCTCTCTAAAACATACTGGAGACCTTTAATGGCTACTTCTTTCTAAAGTATCTGAAGAATCTGTTCAGATATTTGAATAACACTCATTGAATTCACTAAAAACTCCATATTTCTCATTCTAGAAAGGAAAGCTTGACAGGCGTAGCAACCGTAACCAAGGGGGCGTGGCTTAGCAAAGTGTCACTTGCAACTGACAAAATGAAACAAAGTTTTCTAATAGAGGGTTTTCACCGATGTCACGACTTGGGCGGTACCCTCGCTGCGCCGCCATATTGGAGATACTCAGTGTAAACAAACATACTGACAGCAATTGCGATTGTGTGTTATAGAACAATTTGAGTGCGTTCAGCCATGTCGAAAGCACACAAAAGCTTGTCAAAACGGACTGAAGAAGCAACGGAATATCGGGAAGGACTTGGGTTACAAGAGAAAGCTCCTGGACCCACAACAACCCGGCCATTCTTCCTTCAATCACATATCCTGACATCGTCAACTGCTTCGTTTTCTCACCGAGCCCATACACAGCGGAGGACCTAAAATCTTACAAAGGTTTGGAGGCCTACAACCAGATGGCGTGTGGATGGGTGCGGGAGGCGCAGTACCAAGTCATCAATGACCATTTTGTTGTGAAGGCAAAAGTAAGTAATGTTAATGTAAATGCATGATGTTAGTTATCAACCTAACCCAGGGCTGCCAACTATCTCTCATTAGCCGTGAGACTCACGCATTTGGTTGGTTTCACGCGCACTCACGCCACACGTCCGATTTCTCACGCTGAAGTCAGAGGCACAAAAGCTCGTGTGGTGTAATGCGCAAGATATGCAGGTATGCACCCTGTACCCACTAGAAAACGTCAAGAAATACCATATAACCACTATAAAACATACTTATAGGATGGTTGTATGACTTTAACTTTCACTTTCCGTGTACGCGCTCCTCTTTGTGCCGGTGTGCGTAAAGGCGCAGATAGACACGCATCCCAGCAGACAGTGAGAGATCATCAGTCACTATGTGTGATTTAATATTTCAAACTGTGTCTTGATGGCTCATGAGCACATTTTAAATGAACACAGAGACTTAAAAAAAGACAAGTCAACCTTTTGATGAATCAAAAGTCAACATTGTTCATCAGTCCATCTGAGCTGCTGTTTTCACTCACTCACTGTTTTCTAAATGATAAATTCATCCTGAGGTTCCCTGGATCACATATGCTTCATGATGTGAGCAATCTTTTAAGGATCAAGCTTCAAATACAATCTACTAGTGCAGTAGTTCTCAACCTGTGGCTGGAGGCCCATAAGTGGGTCTCAGGGCCATTATTAGTGGACAGTGCATAAATGAGGTAAAAAAAAATGTCTTTAGTGTGTGGGGGCCTAAAAGGACAAACATTCATCCAAGTATGTCAGAGTTTATCCACTAGAATAAAACAAAAATTAAACAACTGGTCGTGTTCCCTCCTGTAGAAAGGTAGGACACAGACTTATGAGGAACAATGACATTATAGTTTTTGTTTATATCACTATGTAGGTCTAAAGAGCTTGACGTATCAGACAGCAGAATATAGCATTTGTTTTGATTTTATTGTTTTACCTTTAACCTAAGTTGATTGCACATGCACCTTTTTGTTACTTCTGAGTGCTATATAGTCTGATTAAACCTGCACAAAATTAGGTATTTTGCATTAAATGTCGCCGTGTATGCGGGCAAAATTTTGATTGCCTTCACCAAGTCTCACTCCAAGGTTGTTTGAAAAGTTGGCAGCCCTGCCTAACCTTAACTGCATGCTATCATTGCGATATTAAAAGTATAGCCAAGGGACTGCCAATCATTTTCCATATCAAAGACTCCCAGTTTGCTATCCGCACTAAAACCTAAATGAATGCTTTTACAACACCCTTGTGTAAGCAGATGTAGCCTGTAACCCCTCCCGCACACACTCACACACACCTGCACACACACACACACACACACACACACGCACACCTACACACACACCCACACACACATACACACACACCCACACACACTCACACACACACACACACAGTAAGAAGGGAAAAAGTAGGCTAAAGCGTTATTTGAAAAATTAAGTGAGATGGAAACAATTTTGTTTTTCTTAGATTCTTATGTTTTGTTTTCTTGTATTTTATGCAGGTACTCCATTCTCAGTCAATAAGAGAAAAACCCCTGGAACCCTGGATAATTGCAGAGAAGTCTGGTCGTGTCCTTGGAGCCCACTGCACATGCGTAGCTGGCCTTGGAGAGACATGCTCACATGTTGCTGCATTACTTTTTCTTATCGAAGAAACGGTAAAGTTGAGGGACTCAAAAACAGTGACACAAGAAAAGGCTTACTGGTTGCTGCCGACTGCACTGTCAAAGGTGGACTATAAGGAGTGCCAGAGGATTGACTTTACTGTCAGGAAGAGGACTCAAGTAAAAGAGCAGATATGAATTGTGCTACCCATGGACAATTACTTGGGGAATGTTCTCTTTGTCATTCTGGTGCTCCCATTAGGAAAACACCAGAGCCAACAGATGATGATATGTCATCATTATTCAGTGCTCTTCACATAAGTGGATCTAAGTCTGCTATTTTGTCTTGGATTGATCCTTATTCAGACAGTTTTGTCCCCAAAGTGTTTGGAGAAAACTTTCCACCTGTGTTGAGTGAATTGAGAAAGGATGAAGCAATTCTCATGGACTACAATGATCTATTGTCCATGTGCAAAGCTGTTGACATTTCAGTCTCAGAGGAGCAAGCGAAGGCAGTTGAGGTTGCAACAAGGGGCCAAGCTTCCTCTAAACTTTGGTTTAGATTTTAGTGCTGGTCGAATTACAGCATCAAAAATGAAAACTGCATGTTGCACTGACCCAAAAAAAACAGCACAGAGCTTAATCAAAAGTGTGTGCTATCCTGAGTCGTACAAGTTCACATCAAAAGCCACTACTTGGGGATGTAATCATGAGAAATTTGCATGTGACATGTTCATAGATGTACACAAGGAATCTCATGAAAATGTTAAAGTACAAGACACAGGTTTTTTCATAAATCCAAGTGTGCCGTTCTTGGGTGCTTCTCCAGACGGATTTGTCTCTTGTGATTGTTGTGGTGTCAGTGTAACTGAAGTCAAATGTCCATTCTGTGTGAGAGGTGAGTTAAAGTTAAACAGTGTTTCATACTTGGATAAGGACAGTGAAGGGAAACTGACTCTGAACAGAAACCATCAGTATTTCTACCAAGTGCAAACTCAACTTGGGGTGTGCAAAATGGAATCTGCTTGTTTTGTTGTTTGGACCGAGAAGGATTTGCATGTGGAGCACATTTTTTTTGACGAAGCATTCTGGGTGGATGATGTGCGAGAAAAGCAAGAACATTTTTGACACAGCCATTTTGCCAGAGTTAGTAGGCAAGTTTTACACAAGGCTTTTGTCAACCTGTGCCAGTGTGTCTTCACAACCTGGAAAATCTCTTTCAGTTGATTCTCAGGATTTAGATTGTGCTGCAAGTGCCAGTGCACAAGAACAAACATGGTGTTTCTGTGGCCAAGTTGAGTTTGGAAAAATGATTCAATGTGACAATGATAAATGTCATATTAAGTGGTTTCACTTCTCTTGCATTCATGTAAAGGTTGCACCAAAGGGAAAATGGTTTTGTCCAGAGTGCCGAAAGCTACCTCAGTTTAGGCAATAGGGGGGAAGAAAGGGAAAGAAACCCAAAAAGTAAATTAGAAAGCTATATATTTTGGTTGGCTGCTATGAAGTTCTGCTCTTCAGACAATTTTAGTCTATGTTAAATTATTTATAGATTGTTTTGCATTTGTGTTTGTTTTTGAAAATGTGACATGTTCTTTAATATTTTTGACATTTGATTTGAAGTTTGAAATTTTTGTAAATTTCGACTCGTTACAAAGCAATGTTCACTTTTACTTGAGTTTATTACAACATAGTATGTTTAACTTATATTTATATGTATAGCTAAAAGTGTGTTCATTTTTTTAATAAATAAAGATGTGCTTTGATGATATTGTTATTGTGTGTTCTCTTTCAGAACAATGACTTAATGACAGTAAATTAACAATCATCGATTGATAATTTAAGCCAAGAAACTTTAGGCATGTATAGACACAATCTAGAAATGGACATCATTAGATACTTTTATTGCCAAGGTTCATAAAAAAATACACCTTATTCAAAGTCAACAACTGATGGGCAAAGGTTCACCAGAGCACAACAAACAAGTCCAATCTTGTCTATAGTACAATAATGATCACTGTCTCTGCTCATCAAGAAATCAATCGGCAATACCCCCTCCAAAATGGTATATTTTTGAAGCACACAGCCAATGACACACTCAACATGAATCCTGACGTGGGCAATTTTCCTTGTGGTTTCCAAGTCCACAGGAGACAACTGTGACTTTCCACGAGTAAAGGCTGGAATTTTTACTTGAGCCATCCTACAAGCTAAAGTGGCCTGAATGTTGAAACCCCGCTCAGCAAGGACTAAATCACCAGGAAGTATTTTTTCCAAAAAGCCACAGTTTTCTGTTATGTGTTTGTCACTAGCTCTTCCTCTCCATGCATTTGAAATGTAGCAAACTGTGCCCTGGGGTGTAATACCAATCAGAAATTTAATTGTGTTATGGTGCTTGTAGGAAGACCAGGTTTCTGCTCTTGCTTTAAGGTTGGATGGGCGTTCTATAAAAACCTCAAAACAGTCAATAATAACAGCACATTTTTTTCCAAACTGTTTTCTGAATTGCATTGGCATGGTTTTTTGCAAGTGTTCCCTTTCTGGCCATATGATAAGTGGCTTCATGTGAATAAACATGACATCAATGACATCTGTGAATACTCTTGAAGCAGTGGCTATTGACACATTAAATGCATATGACAGGAAGGTTGTGGAAACATTAAGCCTAAGGCGCATCAATGTCAGCATAAACTGCTTGAATTTGTCAAGTGACTTCTTCACAGGAAGATGGGGACTAAGGAATGTAAAGAGTACCAACAGTGTCTGGTATGTAGGTAGGCCAGTAAAAAATAAAACCTTTTCATCCTTATCGAAAAAAGGCACTTTGGTCATATGTGGTGGACAAATGTGCCAGGGCCTGTCTGTCTTTTTTCATTGGCCTGCCAGTCCGTGGCTGGCCTGTCCAGGCAGGCCAATAAGGAGGCAGGCCACCGGGAAAAGTCCCGCCTCTCCCGATTGCCAGTCCGGGCCTGGTTAAAGGCAAAATGGCTGACAGGATGTAGGGAATGCAGAACATCCTGGAATATTTTGCAGATTTTTCTATAACAGGACATCCCTGCAGTTAGAAAAATATACTAGCATTAAGTTACATGTAATGAGTAGTATAATTTGTCAATTTCCAAATATTTCTTTTCTATTGGGAGAAATCTGTAATTGATCACATGATCACTAAATTGGATGCCATGCATCACTGGTGAAAATTCAGGAACATCAAGTTAGCAACATTAAAAATGTTTTTATTTCATATTTCCCACACACTAAATCAGTTTCTGTGATTGTTGGTTAAGTCCATTTTTATTTGGTTCAATAGTCACATGCATGGTGTCCAGCTGAGTGGACATGTTTGTCACTCCATGAACTTTTGATCCATAAATTAATTCAGTTGGATGTTTTTTATACCTACAGATGAATAAGAACACTTGATGGAGGTTTTTATGAGGATCTAAAGAGAATTTAGTTAATTTGATGGGAAACTTGTTTGAGTTTATAATAAAAATGGACGTTTTTGGACACTGGATTCTATGGGACACATTTTTAGAGAAGTCTTTGTGTGAACTGTCAGTAAAAATATGTTGAGTGTCGGGCTGTGCAGGACTCACAGGTCTGTTCTTTTCTCCACAACAGAACCCCAGACTGGACCTGAGACCACAACAGAACCCCAGACTGAGGACAGAAACACAGGGACTGGAGGACAGATCGGCCTCGGCTCAGGACCATTAGCAACTGTGATTTGTGCTTGTGTTGTTATATTTCTTCACTCTTAGACAAACATTCAACTGACCCTTTGTTTTTGTTTGAAAGGGTGTAATCAGCATTTCGACCCGGGTCGACTGATCCTGCAAGTAGAGCTGGACGATGTTACCTAATTTCAATATCATGATAAATTGAAGCTCTTAACCCTGATTACGATTAATGAACGATTATTTAATGCTGTGCTGGAACAAATTAGTGGTGATATCGATAGTCTTCAGCAGGGTCTTCCTACGGTATTTACACTTGACTTCTTTCTGCTTGATGTCCGTTGCACAGAACCCAAAATGTGCCCAAACAATTGAGACACTATTATTCTTGTCTAGAAGGTGGCTTGGTTGTCTGCGTCATGTTGTTATCTCATTGTTTGGTCTTGGCGAGAGTGAACGCAGACTCTATGAAGGGAGCGCGGTCAAGTGACTTCCACAGGGAAAATAATCAAAATAATCGTCATGAGTAAAATTACTTTGATTATAGGGTCTAAATGTTGATTTAGATTATTTTTCCATTAATTTTCACACCCTACCTGCAAGTGAGATGGGTATTTATCAGCTCAGGGTTTTTATCGGCTCTCCTCCGATCAGCTTCAGTGAGAACATCACAGCCAGGCCGACCTGTTAATTTACATCATGACGAAACATTCCCATGACATAAAATCACTCTGTCTGTAACTTTCATGACTCTTTGCTATCTCAGCAGCTAATTCCATCCACTTTTGTATCATCAACACCGAGTTTGAACATTTTTAAAGAGGGTCAAAAGTACAAAGTACAGAAAACCGTGTCCACGCCCTCCATACTCTTTTTCATTGTTTACTTAATCGTATTTCGGCAAACTGATGATGTCATCAGCTTGACGTACCAGAGGAAAAAAAAACAGCCACACAACTTGTTTGACTCACATGTCAGTAAAAGTTTGATCGAACTTGTTAACAGTAGAAAAAAAATATATTTTTTTTCGACTTGTGAGAACATTTTTCCACAATTTTTAAATTTCCATTTGTGTATTATATTGATTTTGAGCTGATGTATTTTGTATTTGATGTATTTTTCTGTATCTTTAAAAGCTCAACCAAAGTCAAAAGCTTTTATCAGCATTAATCTTTCTGTTCAGCTCATCAGCTCTGTGTCTTTGACTAAAACTGTTTTCAACTGAATCAAATAAAAAAGATTTTAATTCAATTCAAAATGACTCCAACATTGGAAAAAGGAAAAAATATAAAAATGAATGTGTTTTTACACAAGCACAGAAATGATTTGATTTGTGACTGTCATAGAGGGAAAAGTCACATTTTGACCAGAGAAGCTCAAACTGTTTGAAAACAACATTTCATTTTGTGGCGCTGACCCAAAAGTTGACTCAAAAACTGGGATTAGCAGCGTCAGTTATTTCCAGGGCGACTTAGTTAGCTTCTGCTAACATGCTGCAGTTACTGTGACATGAATATTCAGACTTTCAGAGCAGGAGGAGCTTTTATTCTGGCTTCATGCTGCTTTTCAAAGTTCAGGATTGATAGATGTCCGACTTTGGGCAGCAGGAACATAAATAAGTCCAGACTGAACCAGACGCAGCTACAGACAGCAAGGTCAGGTCTAGAAAAGAGAAGATTTTAGTTTGATTTCAGTTGACTGAATAGATCGATGTTGTTTTGTTTTATTGTCCAATAGGTTGGTGCTGAAGCCAGGGGGATTGAGGCAGGAGCTAGGCAGAGGAAAAATATAGAAACAGGTCTTGGGATGTTTTCACACTAATCGTATTTAGTGCGCACCAAAGAAGTTTTGGCCCAGGGTTTGGTTTGTTAGTATCAACGTGAATGTAACCACCACACTTTGGTGTGCTCCAAATCAGCAGGTCTGAGACCTCCATGAAGGGGTGGTCTCGATCCGCTTCATCTCCCTACATTTGATGCGATTTCACTGGTGTGAAACAAAGTGGTCCGAACCACTCTTCTTTTGATGGATTACTTCCTGTTAATCTCGCGGTTGAATCTTTATCTTACTCAATTTGTTGATTTATTTAATCTGGTTGAGGATTGCGGTGATCTACGAGGGTCCAGAAGGTCGCTGATGACGTCTCAAACACGATAAAAACATACATTTGAAGGAAAATGTAGAAGAGAGCGGAACATAAACATTGGTTGTTTGGCGTAGGAAATGGTTACCATGGTTGCCTCTTCTTCTTTCTCCATAGCAGGTTTGGTAACCAGTAACGTGCATATCGCCCCCTGCTGTTTCAAACTGAGTAAATGCACAAGTGGGCCCGGGCACGGTTCGGTGTTGCAAGTGTGAATGCAAGCCAGCGGGGGGAGGGGGGCGAACCACGCCTTAGTACGGTTCGAAACAAGTGGGCCTAATGTGAAAAGTCCTTAGTCGAAAAGCCAGAAAGCAGAAGCAAACTTCTAAGGCCCCATCCACACGAAGACAAATCATGGTCTAAACGCACAAGTTTTTTGCCGAATCTGCGTATCATCCATACGAAGACGGCGTTTTGGGGGTCTGTAAAAGATCATTTTTGAAACCAGGTTCCAGAGTGGAATGATTTTGAAATGCCGTATACGCAGCTCCGTATCTTCATTGACATGCATGCGCCACACGTGGCAACGACAATAACAATGGTGGTTTAGTGAAGCATATGTGCTGATGGTGCTAGTGACCCTACTATCCCTGTTGCTGCAAAATCTCCTTCTCAATCACCACCAAGTTGAACAAACAATTATCAAGGACAAATCACGGTGGTCTATTTTGCCGCTAGTGCCCATGCCCACTGTTTTTTTGTCTGTTTCTGCTTGTTTTGTCATATCATTACAGCGCCCCTAGAGGTCTGGCATGTGTTTTACTGCGTTTTCATGTATATCGAGTGCATAAATGTAGATGCACACATTTTCTGAGACGCCTTCGTCTTTATGACGATCATTTTGGAAACTGTTCAGTGTTTTGTCTTCATGTGGATGGGGCCTCGGAGGCTGGGTGAGACTCAACGCAGGAGAGTCTACAATCTGGCAGCATGGTGGAGTTGAAGTCCAGTATTTGTAGCAGAGTTGATTCAGATTGTGCCCAGCTGAAGCTGCAGCTCCTGCAATCAAGCACCTATAAAGACTTTGCAGCAGGAGTCAGACAGAGGGCATGACAAGCTGCTTCTTCAGTCTTCCTGCTCTGTGCTGAAACCTGACATCACAGTCTGGCTGTCTGAAACGCTGCACATTCATTGACCTTTTGTATGTTTTGATTTTACTCAACACACTGTAAGGGTTGGATTGAAGACTAAAGCTTGTCCACGGATATAGAATTACCAAAACAGTTTTCAGAACCCCCAGGGGTCAGGAGAATGTTGAAGAGAATAACAACAAACTGGGAAAAAAAACAACAAACCACAACCCGTCAGTGACTCTCCACCTGTTTCAAAAGTGGAGTTATGAGCTCGTCATGATGGTAATGCTAACACACAAAACAGAGACAAGGATAAAATGTTTGGTGTTTCAGTTCCTCCTGAAGAACTGTTTGTGAATAATTGGTTAATTGTATAAATTTTCATCGTAATACAATAACTTTAACATGCTTTAGGATCAGATATGTGGTTTCCTTTATTGAGAATTATGTTTCCATCCCCACTTTTATTTAAACAACAGACATCTTGGGTGGATCTATTTTGTATTTCCCAGGTATATTTTCATTTGAGGATATTTAACAATAATTTTAAGCTCTTAGACTTTAGGAGGATTACCACAGTAAATATCAAATATAAAACATAAAAGTGAAATTATTTTAAAAAGTCCTCAGATATCATAGTTTGTACTTCCACAGGTTTTCTTGGGTTTGTTGAAGGTGTTTGATCATAATACTATAAAGAAAAACTCCGAAAAAACATAATTTTTTTTTGTCATTGAAGGTGACTGATTGTAATAATTTAATAAGATCAATTTATTGAAGGCGTCTGACATAACATTTTTGGTAAAATCTGTAAAATGTTTGCATTTTGCAATGTTGTATAATTATAACTTTATCTATTGTATTTGATTGGGATAATTTAGTAAAATTCCATTTCTCACAGCTCCCTCTACAGGCCCAAGCCCTCACCACCTCCCACTGCATCTCCTCTTCCCATCCAGCCTATCATCTCTGCCAGACCGTTCACCCTCCAACACAGATGCAACTACAGCAACACTCATAACCTCATCCACATTGTCCTCTCTGCTCCCACAACTCACAAACCTCAGCAGCACATCCTCGAGTTGAGTATCTACCGACCACCTAAACCAAATCCATCCTTCCTCTCTGACTTCACTGACCTCGTCACCCAGCTATCAGCCCACTCACCCTCCGTTCTTCTTCTCGGGGACTTCAATTTCCACACTGACATTAAAAACTGTAAACATGCCTCTGATTTTCTGGACCTCCTCGACTGCCTCAACCTCTCACAACGCATCATTTTTCCCACCCACTCTCACGGCCACACCCTGGAGTCTGCACCACCAGTCTCAACATTCAACTGATCACCTTGCCATAGTTTTTTATATCCACCAACCCCTATTACCAAAGAAAAACATACCATATCCTATAGAAACATCAAATCCATCTTGCCCCATGACCTCTCAGTTTCACTCAGCACTGCCATAACCACCCACTCCCCTCTATCAATGGACAACCCGGACAAACTTATCACCCAGCTGTCTCTCCACCTGTCTCAATTAGTCAGCCCCCTTAAAAACCAGAACTGTTTCTTTCACTCACCCTGCCCCCTGGTTCACCCCTTATCTCCACCACCTGAAATCCAAATAACGCCAGCTAGAGACACTTTCAAGAAAAACAAGACTCACTGTTCACATCCAAGCGTACACAGACCCCCTCCAACTATACAGATCCACCCTCACTCACGCCCGCTCCAACTACTACTCCAATCTCATCAACACTGGCTCAAACAACCATAAAGCTCTCTTCTCCACCATCAACAAACTCCTAAACCCCACCAACAATACCTCTGACTCCTTCACCACTGAAAAATGTAACTACCTCTCATTCCTTCAAACAAAAATCGACAGCATTTACAGTTCCCTACCCACACCGCCCCCCTCTCATGTCTCCCCCCTCCCCACTGCTCCTCTGATCACCTCCCCTCTTTCCAAATTTTTACCTATTTCCCAAGCCGACCTGTTTAAAATCATGACTACTATGAAATCCTCCACTCGACCCCATCCCCTCTTCCCTTGTGAAAGTCTGTCTCCCCACCATCTCCCCGCTTATCACTGCCATCGTCAATTCCTCCATCACCTCCTCCACCGTTCCTCCGTCTAGCTGCCATAACCCCCATCCTCAAAAAACCCGGACTCAACCCCAACGACCTCCACAACTTCCGCCCCATTTCAAGTCTCCCATTCATTTCCAAAATACTTGAAAGAGCCATTGCATCCCAGATAAAGACCCACCTCACCAACAATAACCTGTATGAACAATTTCAATCCGGTTTCTGAACCCACCACAGCACAGAAACTGCTCTCCTCAAAATAACCAATGACCTCCTCCTCTCCTCAGACTCTGGCAAACTCACCATCCTTATCCTCCTGGACCTCACTGCCGGTGGAGTGATTGACACCATCAATCATGATCGAATTTTGTAGAAAAAAATATAAATATAACTTTACTGATGGTATTTGATTGGAATAATTTAGTAAAATTCATCAAAATAATGGCATTTTTCTAAAGATATTTTAGGATTATCACTGTATTGAAGTGTTTAAATGCAATAATATAGTAAAAGTCTGTAAAATAACTGCATTTGTCTACAACAAAATTTATAATTATCCCTTTTTAAAGTTGTTTGATCATAATAATTTAGCAAAAATCTGTAAATTAATGGTATTTTTCTGCTGAAACTGTGAGGAGTGGAGGACATACCAGAGCACTGTGCTTCTGGAAGTTTCTGCAGACATGAGCTGAACCCGTCAACAGTCTCTCAGTTTCTTGGAAAAAGAGGGAGGGTGTGGTTTTAATGCTTTTATATTTTGACACTGAACACGATTGTTGTTAGTCAGTGAAGAAGAAAAAGGGAAATAAACAAGCCAAAGGTTCTTGAAGACTGCACTTTTACAAAGAAAAGGTAAGATTTGTTTTCATGGTGATGGTTTGTCATTTACATCCTGAATGTTTTTATATTAAAGATCATTTCTCTGCTCAGATGTAGATCATCTGTTTGCTGTTTGAGACGTCAGGTGTTCAATGGTTTGACCACTCGAGTTCATGTTTGTCTTTAACACAAGAAGTTTAGAACTGCTGACAATAATGATTAAGGCTTTTGAATGTTAAGGAAAAAGTCAGAATTCTGACTGTATTTCCATAATTCAGATTCAGATTCAGACAACTTTATTTATTCCACAAGGGACAATTCATTTGTAGCTTCCCAGTGTATATGCATTCATACAGTCAGTCAACAACATAAATAAATAAATTATCATCAAGGAAACATTTTTAAGCAGGCATGGGACAGATAGAGATGTCGGACATTATAAGTAGCCTACATATGCAAATCATGGAACAGGATAATGTAGTAGCGAAATTGACCTTTAAAGCCTCGAACAGCAGGAAACATCTGGTTAATTCACCATGCCAAAAACTAAGTGTTCCTTATCCATGTTTGGAATTGTTTGTCCTGATAGTGTCTAGGAGACAGGACGTTGTGCTGATCTGTGCGGGGATCCAAAACTGCTGATCCCCAAAAAGGGAATATGTTTTGACTCAATTGTGCAGAGGTGGGGGAACAGATCAGTGTCTTCCTGAGGAGGTCTAATGACGATCGAACATGCTATATAGGTGAGAGAAGAAGGGGAGTGTTTCAAGCACCGTCTTGATATGCTGTGATTGTACAGGGCCTTGTGTTTTTGGTCTTCCTGAATTAAACTGTCAACGGACTCAAGAGCTGAACTTGCCTAGCGTCGTGTTTGTCTCTGCTCATTTTTTCTGATCGGGACAGACCTACAATAAAAACAAGGTAAGATAAAGATAATAATAATAAAAAGATAATCTATATTAAAATCTTTAAAAACACAGAGAAAGCAGATAAGACAAGAAATAAATAATATCCTCAAGAAATAGTCATTTAAAGTGGGTGCAGTCTGTATTAAAAACGACTTTTAGGGATATCAGAGTTCACAAAGTCAAAACTTGACTAGATGAGGAATTTGACTTATTTTTTTATATCTCCTCATGTTAGAGCTCCCCTATGTTCATGACAAAATGTCTGGAACATTGTTTGTCCTTGGATCGTTTGGTGCTCTCATGGCAGTGTTTAGAAACACCCTGTGTAGGATTATAAAGTTAAATATAGAAGTGTAGAACTCCTGATGATATAACTGTGATCAAACTGTGGATGAACTAAAGAAAGTGGGGGGTGATGTCAGCCCTCAGGAGACGATAGTTTGTTGTCACTGTTTTGTGATGTGCCCGTCATGACCGAATCTTCTCTATTTACTGACTCTGAAGTAATGAGTCATCGTCTCTTTTAACTCGTTCACTGACTAACAGCTGCTAACAGCCAACAGGAGACACACCTCACAGCTGTTACTCTAACTGCACTTGTGTTCACTTTAGTCAGAGACTCAGACAGTCAGTAAAAGGAGTCGAGTCTCCCATCACTGCTGCTATTCACTGAGTAAACCTCACACAATGAAACATCTACAAAAGTAACTGATACAGAAAAGTCTGACAGCAGCTTAAAAAGGACAGTTAGTGAATCTTTAGGAGTTTGTGAATCAGTCCATGTTGTTGAGTCCTGAGACACTGAGTGATGTTCACGTGTTGATATTGTCATGTATGTTGTGTCTGAGCTGAGGCCACCTCTTTCAGGAGAGCTTTGTTTATTTATTTGAGCCAAGACAGGAATTATTGTCATGTTCATATGTAAATGAACCACAACAGCCACTTGTATGTGAACAACTCTCCAAAGGATCTGAGTGAAAACAGCCTCAGACTTCCTCTGTGTGTCCACAGTAACTTCCTAAAATGTCAGTGAGCTCATTTCAGACTGTAGACGGCAGGAGAGCTCTGACAGAGAGAGAATACAGGTGGATCAGGGGGACTCTGTTTATGAAAACTAGACCTTATTTTGGACTTTAGTCATAAACAAACTCCAGCAGTCATCAGAAATGAACCTGATTTAAGGCTAAATATGAGCTCTTTAGGGCCTTATATATACACACACACACACACACACACACACACACATATATATATATATATATATATATATATACATATATATTTGAATCACCCTAAAAGTGACCCTTAAGTCTGTGTGGCTACAGAAAACTAAATAAAAGCTATTTTCAGGGAGAAGTCCTGAAGCTGCAGAGCTTTGGTCTTGTGAATAGAAGTGCTCTGACATGTCCAACACAATACAGAGAAAATTACACTCAAAGAATTTACCTTTTAATGTCAGAATCTCATGAAAAAGTCAAATATTGTCAAAATTCCGAGATTTTTCTGAAAGCAGAAAAAATCTTGATGTGTTTTTGTCCATAATTCTGAATCTTTCTCAGTCACATGATTCATGTCTTTGTGTTTTTTCTTCCTCCAGAGCTGATCTGATGAAGAAGATGATCTTCATCCTCCTGTTCATCTCTCTGACCTGCTCAGTCTGTGGTCAGTCCCTCTGCTCTCTGTTCAGTTTCAAACACTAATGTGAATATTTCAGAGGAGAATTTAACACAGCTCTGTTCACAACAGGAGAAACATGACTTTACAATCAAATCAGAGAATTTCTAAAACCTCAAGATCCTCATGAGTCTGTGAGCCTGAGTTGATACAGTGAAACAGAAATGTGTAAAATTTTAAAGTTTTCTCCCCATGACCCAAACTCACAAAAATACTTTAAACACTGCCTTGTCAAAAAAAGTCACCACCTGGATTCAACTAAGCAAAAAGGTACAAGACTCCTATTGGTAAATTACTGTATGGGCAATTTTCTTTCAGCTGAAAACAAGTTATTTAACTCCAGCTGATGCAATGAGCAGCTTCTCATTTCTTAATCAAACATGTCAAAGACACATCCTGTGATCGAGGAAAAGATGTTAGTCTGTTTAAGAAGGGTCAAATCATTGGCATCAAGCAGAGAAAACATCTAAGAAGATTGAAGAAACTACTAAAACTGGGTTAAGAACTGTCCAACTGTAAGGATAGTGGGAAACCTTCGTCTTCAAGGAAGAAATTTGATCGGAAAAAAATGTGATGATGGTGATTTGTGAATAACTTAAATGTTTGGCCAAATTAAATCAAAGAAAAACAACAGTAGAACTCAGGGGTGTGTTTAATACTGAAAGTAAGAGCATTTCCACACACACAATGTGAAGTGAACTCAAGGGATTGGGACTGAACAGCTGTGTAGCCTTAAGAAAACCACTAGGGCTAAGCAGAAAAAAGGCTTCAGTTTGCTCGGGAGCATAAAGATTGGACTGTGGAGGACTGGAAGAAGGTCATGTGGTCTGATGAGTCCAGATTGACCCTGTTCCAGAGTGATGGGAGCATCAGGGTAAGAAGAGAGGCAGGTGAAGTGATTCACCTATCATGCCTAGTGCCTGCTGTCCAAGCCTGTGGGGGCAGTGCTGTGATCTGGGGCTGCTTCAGTTGGTCAGGTCGAGGTTCAGAAACATTATGGCCCAAAGAATGAGCTCAGCTGACACCTGAATATACTGACTGACCAGGTTATTCCATCAGTGGATTTTCTCTTCCCTAATGTAACGGCATATTCCAAGATGACGATGTAAGGATTCACGGGGCTCAAACTGTGACAGATGGTTCAGGGAGCAGGAGACATCATTGGCCTCCACAGAGTCCAGACCTCAACCCCACTGAGAATCTTTGGGATGAGCTGGAGAGGCTTTGTGCAGTGTTCAGACTCTCCATCATCAAGACAAGATCTTGGAGAAAAATTAAGGCAAACTGAATGGAAATAAATCTTGTGACATTGAAGAAGCTTATCAAACAAAACCACAGAGAATGTGAGCTGTAATCAAAGCTAAATGCAGTCCAATAAAACATATGAGTGTGACCTTTTTTTGGTGAGGCAGTTAAGATCTAAACTGTGAGACACAATCACAGTAAGAAATTATCAATGATTTCATGAATCATTCCGGGTCATAAACATTGAATCAGATTGATCCAGCTGCACTGCAAAGTTAGTGGAAAAAGTCATCTGGTGTGTAAAGATGTGTGTTCTTCAGAAAAAGAGACTTCAGGGTGACTTTGGTTTCTTCTTCTCTGTCAACAGAAACATTTGAGGTCAGATCTGCTCAGAGCTCCTATCAGGTCTTCAAGAATGAGGACGTCACTCTGGAGTGGACCTTCACAAAGAGCTCTCTGGATTCTCTTTTTATCTCCTGTTCTGCGTCCATTGGTGGTCAATCCTCAGTCCTGTTAACCTATAAGAAAGGAGAAGTGCTCCCTCAATCTGGTCACTTTAAAGGACGAGTTCAGTTGGACAAAGACGTCCTCAGAGAGGGAAAAATCAGACTTCATGTGTCCTCCCTCAGGACTGAAGACTCTGGAAAATACAAATGTGAAGTCAGCACAAGTGAAGTAACTGCATTGGCTTCATGCCGAGTCAAAGTGACAGGTAAATTATTTCAGCTGAGGAGAAAAGAAACTATCAACACACCAACAGATCAATATTCAGCTGCTCAGTCCTGTACGGCTCAGTGTTGACATTTAAAGAGTTAAAGAAGAACTATTCTCCACATGTTCAGGCCTTTGTTTGATTTTTGGGCTCCTATAGAGCAGCTACACACGATTATCCACACAGAAAGCTTTGTAGATCTGGGCATGGCCATGTAGGAGGGTCCAGCACGCATTAACCTCACTGAGACTACGCTGAATAGACTGTTGTGTTGTAAACGTTAGCTTGTTATTCTGACGTGTCCACTTTTTGTGTCCTGGTCCCATGTGTCACATCTTTGTCAAAAACTTGATCTGAATTCAAGATTCAAGATTCAAGATACTTTGTCATTGCACATGCACAGGTACATAGCAATGAAACTCACTTCACAGTACAACCCGTCCAAGAACATACAAAGACAATCACAAAACATGGGGGGACAGGTCCGGGTAGACCGTTAGCTATCGCCACTTGAGGCACCACGATTTTCGCAGATGGGAAAGAAGAGGAGAATGGATCTCCTGTGTTGTGGTCTCTGCAGAGACAGCTGTTCAAAGGCTGTTCTCTTGGATGTGCTTGGGTTTTGTTGTTATAGTCGCAGATATCAGCCAACAAAGTAGCTGCTGGTGTGTCTTCACATACACTGCCACCTACTGGCCCATCATGGCATGTACATTTTTTTAGGCAAAGCAAGATGGCCGACAGGATGTAGGAAAAGCTGGACATCCTGGAAAATTTTGCAGATTTTTCTATAACAGGATATCTCTGAAGTTAGAAAAATATATTGGTATTGAGTTAGATCTAAGGGTTAATATGATTTTAAAAAATCCAAATATTTATTTTCGTTTTGTCGAAATTTGTAATTGATCACATGATCATTAAATTGGACGCCTTCCATCACTTGTGAAATGTCAACTACATCAGGTTAGCAACATTAAAAATGCTTTTGTTTCATATTTTCCACACACTAAATCAGTTTCTGTTATTGTTGGTTAAATCCATTTTTATTTAGTTCAACAGTCAAACACATGGTGTCCAGCTGAGTGGACATGTTTGTCACTCTATGAAGTTTGGATCCATAAATTAATTCAGTTGGATGTTTTTTAATGCCTAAAAAGGAATAAGAACACTTGATGGAGGTTTGCATGAAAATCTAAAGAGAATTTAGTTCCTTTAATAGGAAACTTGTTTGAGTTTATAATAAAAATGGACGTTTTTAGACACTGGGTCCTATGAGACACATTTTATAGAAGTCTTTGTGTGAACTGTCAGTAAAAACATGTTGAGTGTCGGGCTGTGCAGGACTCACAGGTCTGTTCTTCTCTCCACAACAGAACCCCAGACTGGACCTGAGACCAGAACAGAACCCCAGACTGGACCTGAGACCAGAACAGAACCTCAGACTGGACCTGAGACCACAACGGAACCCCAGACTGGACCTGAGACGACAGCGGAACCCCAGACTGGACCTGAGACCACGACGGAACCCCAAACTGGACCTGAGACCACAACGGAACCCCAGACTGGACCTGAGACCACAACGGAACCCCAGACTGGACCTGAGACCAAAACGGAACCCCAGACTGGACCTGAGACGACAGCGGAACCCCAGACTGGACCTGAGACCACGGCGGAACCCCAGACTGGACCTGAGACCACAACGGAACCCCAGACTGGACCTGAGACCAAAACGGAACCCCAGACTGGACCTGAGACCAAAACGGAACCCCAGACTGGACCTGAGACGACAGCGGAACCCCTGACTGGACCTGAGACAACAACAGAATCCCAGACTGGACCTGAGACCACAGCGGAACCCCAGACTGGACCTGAGACCACAACAGAACCCCAGACTGGACCTGAGACTACAACCGAACCCCAGACTGGACCTGAGACCACAGCGGAACCCCAGACTGGACCTGAGACCACAGCGGAACCCCAGACTGAGGGCAGAAACACAGGGACTGGAGGACGGATCGGCCTCGGCTCAGGACCATTAGCAACTGTGATTTGTGCTTGTGTTGTTATATTTCTTCACACTTAGACAAACATTCAACTGACCCTTTGTTTGCTCTCTGATTGGTTGGTCAACCAGCCTATCAGAGAGCCCCCTCTTCTGCACAGTTACTCCACTAATACCCCTTTCAGACTGGCCAAAAAAAAAAAATCAGTTTAAACTCACTAACAGTCAGCTCCTGTTGGCAGTTTGAAAGGGTGTAATCAGCATTTCGACCCGGGTCGACTGATCCTGCAAGTAGAGTTGGACGATGTTACCTAATTTCAATATCATGATAAACTGAAGCTCTTAACCTCGATTACGATTAATGAACGATTATTTAATGCTGTGCTGGAACAAATTAGTGGTGATACCAATGGTCTTCAACAGGGTCTTCCTCCAGTATTTACACTTGACTTCTTTCTGCTTGATGTCCTTTGTACAGAATCCAAAATGTGCCCAAACAAGTGAGACGTTATTTTCTTGTCTAGAAGGTGGCTTGGTTGTCTGTGTAGTTCCTTGCTGGTTGATCTGGAGATGCGGATGAAGAAGAAGCTTCGCGACACAAGCTTGTTTGCAAAAAAGAGCAGTTTATTGACAAGCCAAGCAAGTGTCTGAATCAGGCACTCCAGACAGCCTGAGAGGCTCAAAAAGCCGAAAATGAGACCTCCCGAACATTCTAAGAGGACATGTATTAATAACAGACATTGTTTAAATATAACATGTAGCGTGGATTCTCATTGGACCAGAGCATCCTTAGATACATTACCAGTGACCTAAAGACTTACCCAATATGGCCTGAAGTGAAGGCCCCCGTAACCCTTGCCAATTTTAACCTTTCTTTGTTGCCTTAAATATCAGTCTTAAATACTCAGCTGTTTACCTAACCATAGGGGTTCAGTTATATCAGGCATACAAATGTAAAGAATGTTTCTTTTTAAGCATCCTGAGCCTTCCACCTGGCCATCTGTGCCCTGAGTAAATAAAGAAGCACCCACATCAGATACTACATCTGCTCCATGTTGGTAGCGCATTGTTTGGTCTTGGCGAGAGTGAACTCAGACTCCATGAAGGGAGCGCGGTCAAGTGACTTACACAGGGAAAATAATCAAAATAATTCTCATGAGTAAAATTACTTTGATTATAAGGTCTAAATGTTGATTTCAATTCTCTTTCGATTAATTTCAAAACCCAACAGTAAGTAAGACGGGTTTTTATCAGCTCTCCTCCGATCAGCTTCAGTGAGAACATCACAGCCAGGCCGACCTGTTAATTTACATCGTGACGTAACATTCCCACAGCATAAAATCACTCTGTCAGTAACTTTTGACATTTTGTCGTCTCAGCAGCTAATTCCATCCACCTTTGTGTCTTCAACACCGAGTTTGAACATTTTTAAAAAGGGTCAAAAGTATAAAGTACAGAAAACTGTGTCCACGGTCTCTATTCTTCTTTCCATTGTTTACGTGGTCTGTTTTGGTGCAATGATGATGTCATCAATGATGTCATCAGCTTGACTTACCAGAGGGAAAAAAACAGCCACACAGCTTGTTTGACTCATATATCAGTAAAAAATTAATCTAATTTGTTAACAACAGAAAAAAAAAAAAATTTCTACTTGTGAGGACATTTATTTACCAAACTTTTTATATTTCCATTAATGCATTGCATTGCTTTTAAATTTGATGATGTATATTTCTGTATCTTTAAAAGCTCAACTAAAGACTAAAGTTTGAATCATCATTAATCTTTCTGTTCAGCTCATCAGCTCTGTGTCTTTGACTCAAACTGTTTTCAACTGAATCAAATAAAAAAGATTTTAATTCAATTCAAAATGACTCCAACTTTGGAAAAAGGGAAAAATATAAAAATGAATGTGTTTGTACACAAGCACAAAAATGATCTGATTTGTGACTGTCATAGAGGGAAAAGTCACATTTTGACCAGAGAGGCTCAAACTGTTTGAAAACAACATTTCATTTTGTGGCACCGACCCAAAAGTTGACTCAAAAACTGGGATTAGCAGTATCAGTTATTTCCAGGGTGACTTAGTTAGCTTCTGCTAACATGCTGCAGTTACTGTGACATGAATATTCAGACTTTCAGAGCAGGAGGAGCTTTTATTCTGGCTTCATGCTGCTTTTCAAAGTTCAGGATTGATAGATGTCAAACTTTGGGCAGTAGGAACATAAATAAGTCCAGACTGAACCAGACGCAGCTACAGACAGCAACAAAAAGCTGTTTGATTTTCTCCCTGAATATAAAATCCTGTCATTAAGCTGCAGTGAAGTCTTTTAGTCACAAGAGGACACCAGAGGTCTGGAGCTGTCTGAGGATCCTGGAGCTGGACTTCAGGTCTAGAAAAGAGGAGAGGACTCTTCAACAAGAGCTTTCTCTCCTTTATTTACAACAACTGATACTGTGTTTGATGTCACTGTAAGCCTAAATCGTCACTTTTACAACAAGGTACAAACATGTAAGGATTGTGTTTTAGTGAAATGAGCAACAGCTAAACATGGATAGTTTTTAGAGAGACAGCAGTGAAAGCGTATAAATATTTCAAAGTAGGGAGTTTGTTGTGAAATGTTTTTTGTATTCTTAAATGTTTTTAAAATTAGTTTAAGCAGGTTTTTTGAGACAAAGGTTTTACCAGGAGTTTACAAAGTGGTTATTTTATTTTAAAACTGTAAGTCCAGATGTTTTTTCAACAATGGACTGAAACAGCTGTTCAGAGTTTTTATATAAAATGATCTGAATGCTGTGAATTTCAGACTGAATGATTCAGATCACTTCCTAAACCTGACCTTCCTGCCTGCAGCTTGACTTTGTCCTTCAATTTCAATTTCAATTTCAATTTAGTTTATTTGATAAGGAGGGACAATGTACATTCATACACACTTTAAAAAATTAAAATGTAAATGTACCCAAATCTAGCTACCAAGCTAATTTCCATTGGTAGTCCCCCCAGCTAAAATATAAAAACAAACAGGTTAAAAAAAAAAAAAAAATCAAGTATAATATTCAGCTGTTTGACATCCCCAGAGGAGTGTCTGTGTGAAATACAGGTACGTGGTTTCTTTCAGGTTCAACCATGAGTGCAGAAAGTAGACACCAAACAAAACCACAGAAAAAAAATGATTGAAAAATGATTGAAAAGTCAAAGTGCGAAAACAACCCTGAAAGGATGAGATGTTGCTTTGTTGCTTTGAGATGAAACAAAACAAAGACAAAAACATCACCTCAACACTCAAATGCTCCTGAAACACTTCAGCAAAAAAATCCACAGCAGAGCGAGTTGAACACAAATATCCAGCTTTACTTAATATTAAATTTACTTCTCTGTTTTGTATGATTTACATATTCCTTCAACTTTAATTTGGGTCTAACAAATGTGGACCTTTTTCACACTGCTGTTTCTTCAGTCAGTTAAAAATGTGATCACTTGTGAGCAAAAGAAATTCTACTCTGGTTTTGGAGAACAGATCACAATAACGCCACCTGGAGACTAAAAGTGTAAATGAAAGGGTCATCATCAGCCACGGTGTTGAGCACATTTTTACCTCCGCCAAGGAGGTTATGTTTTCTGGAGAGCTTGTCTGTCCGTCCGTCCGTCCGTCTGTGAACAAAATAGTAATGAAAAAAAAGTAATGGATTGATTTTGATGAAATTTTCCGGAAATGTTCAGCATGGGAAAAGGAAGAACTGATTCGATTTTGGTGCTGATTTGGATCAGCGTCTGGCCGCCACGACGAAAAATGTGATTTTTGTGAATTACTACTGACCTGAAATAGATATCAATATGAATATAATTGCTAATAGTATGTTTTCATGGTCAAGGAATCTAAATATTTAAATTAAATAAAGGTAGGACTAATATTTATGGTGAAAATCACAATATGGGTGAGAACTGTGGCGCTGGCGGAGGTCTGCACTCTCCGAGTGCTTTTCTAGTTTACACAGAGGGACAGAAAAAGAAACCAAGGTGTGAACATCTGTGGTGTGTGTGAAGAATTATGGTGGTGGTCTTCAGTTTTATTATTATTACAAAGATAGATGTGAGATTAATGATTTATGAGAATGATTGTAACAAGACTTTAATGATAATGATATTACAGTCAGAAGAAACAATAATAGTAAAGGAAATAAAAACTAAAATAGAAGAGTAGAAAGAGAAATATATGTAAATAAGTTACTGACAGTGCCAACTTATCACTTTTTTAATGATAATTGAAATAATGTAAATAACTTTAGTGATAATACTAGCAGGAAGAGGGGTTGAGAAGCCAAGTCATATTAAATTGGGAATTTTTATGTTTATTTTATTCCTTTCACCTTTAATATATAAAATAATCGGGTGCATCATGTCCTGCTAACCAGTACGGGACTGGTAGATACAAATGTAATGATTATTATTTTTTATTGATGTCTTTGTTTTACAGGTGCAGTTCATATTTGCAAATGGGATGCCTGACAGCCTACAGAACACTGTTGTAATTTTCCTGAAGGATTATTTTTTGTGCTTCTGTTGCATTTCCAAACTAGAAAAGCATTCAGAGTGCAGACCTTCGCCAAGACACTGAGTTAGCCCTTCACTCAATAGTAAAGAATCCTTTAAAAAAGTCCTGAATCCAGACAGTGATCTAAATCACCTTAAAAATCCAATCATTTGTTCCTTCTCCCATTTCTGACAGTTCCTAAAAATTTCATCAAAATCTGTCTTATGCTGTTTGAGTTGTGTTGATGACAGACAAAGGGCTCTGATTTCGTAGACCAGGCTGCGCCGTGCCAACAGGGTTTGCCAGCTCACTTTGCAAGTTTCCTGCATGGTGCACCAAGGCGCATCCGCGCAAGTGCCAGAGAGGGAGGAGAGAAGGCGTGAGTGGGTTTAACACAGCTGAGTGTTGTCTTCACCAATGAAATATACGCCTCTCCTTGCCTTTAAATTCTGCGGTCGACTGATTGATCCCCGCCACAGCGGCCACAGAGAGCTGTAAAGACCCGGGAACTGAGACGGTCAGAGCTGCCATCACTCTACAGCAGGAGAGAGAATGGAGGGGCCATCAGGGCACATTGGAGATCACAACGCACGTCACCATGAAGACTGCCTCAAGCAATCTGTTACTGTGTCATGAATAGGAGAACAAAATGAAGTGACAGTTACATTTAAACACAGCTGCAGGATAATCCAGTCATCATGCTTGTGATCCACCTGCATTCCTAGTCTGTCATCGCCAAATAGCAGAGCCTTTGGTGATATATCCTCTGCCAGTATCCCCTCCTCATACTCTTTGCTCTTATGAATAAAGACTAAAACAGAGAAATATGGGCAATCACAGAAACATCCTAAGTAACATAAATTTATTTGCTCTTTTTTTCTCCCTCTTTTCTTTGAATTTCATGAAATGAGAGAAGCCAGATATATACTTCATATTTGATGATGAGCCTGTTCATTGCTGGCTTGTGAGATGTTCATCAAACTTCCAGCTGCCGTCAGGTTAAGTTTCCATTATAACAAACTTTTTTAATCCGACATCAGATGTGGCGTGACAGTAAATATAGATACAAATGTATATGCTGAATCAGACGGTTACATTAAATAGCGATTGCTGTGATTGTTTATTGCATTAAAATGTGCCTGACACTCTGGAGAGCTGCCTCTGAGGGTTTAATGACATGTACGCACATGTGTGCCTGTCTCCAAATTACAGCTGAGGGTGCGCTTGCCTGCGCTGAGAACAGACCAGGTTAGAGCTGGTGAGTTTTAAGCACACCTTTTTTGGCACGAACTTGTCACTGTGCAAACATGAATCTGTGAACACTGCCCCCTGGTGCGCCATCACACACATCTCGGAGCAGCCAATCTACCGAATTGCCAAACTGCGCATGGTGGTGTGCCAGATGAAACGCTGCGCCAGGCTCCGCCTCCCTGCGCCACGAAATTAGGGCCCAGACAGACAAAGTCTGGTGTAAACATAACGTCCTTGGTGGAGCTAACAAGCAGTTGATAGTGGAGGTTCAGTCTCTCTATGAAGCAAAGGAGAACCAGGACATCACTCTGGAGTGGACGCAGAGGCGTAGCTTTCCATTAGGCAAGGCAGGCAATTGCTTGGGGCCCCCAAACCAGTAGGGGCCCCCAGAGGGCCAACACAGATTTGACACAAACCATATATACTTCATATGAGCAGTGGCAAGTTGCAACGACAGTTTGCTGTCTCAAATCCCTTAAACGGGCCCCTTGAGCCAAATTCGCCCCTCCCCCACCTGTTGCGCTCCAGAGTCAGAGTGAGTGAGAGACAGAAAGTGAGTGAAGAGGGAGCGTGTTGGCGCGTGCTCCTGCCTGATCGCGTCATCTTTTGTAAACAAATATGAAAGTGACACTTGCATCGGATTCTCTGACACGATGAAGAGGAGCTACCCCTCAGGGAGCGAAAAGCGAAAGAAAAAAAAGAGGGGGAAGAGAAAAGAAAGCAAGACAGTGGTGAGTGTATTAAGTTAGATTTGTGTATGTCTGTCTGTGTTTCTGTGCAGTTTTAAGTTGTAACTAGCTAGTCCATCATGCAAGTAGGCTAGCTTCTGCCTGCTAATGCTATAGCAATCACTAAACATCCAAGCCAATAAAGTGACGATAAATATTAACTGTTTGTAGGAATGCGATGTAATGAACTCCCAACAAAAGTAATTGCAAGTGAGCGCAGTTAGTATGCAGCCGGTTCTGCTATACATTCAACATCATGTGTATCAAAACAAATGTACCATGATGTGTAGATAATAAGCTACGTTTTAGCCTCACTTGCAACAGTTGCACTGCAGTTACTGTTAGGGATGGGTACCGAATTAGGTACTTTAAGAGGCACCGACCGAATTCTGTAGGTACTACCGAGTACCGATTCAGGTAAAATCAAAAGGTGCCATGTTTAGGTACCTAAACATTTTAGTTCATTTTAGTTACTGGTTTTTATGTTGAAGAAATTTTTGGAACAATGACAATGTTACAATAAAACAGTTGAATGTTGTTTTGATATATATCTGTCAAATTTTATATACTGAGAAATAAATTTACATTGAAAAGATTTGAGATCTTAATACTAAACAAATTAATATTTATCACCCCATAAACACACGCAAAGTACCGAAAATTGGTATCTTTGAGTACCGATACCGATTCTCAGGTACCGGGCATCGGTATGGTATCGGTTCAAATGTGAAAGGTACCCATCCCTAGTTACTGTATGAAAACGGTGTTGGTTTAATGTAATAAAAGGGTAATGTGTCTGTTCATGATCTGTAATATATAATATGTCTATGTAATTTTATTTTCCTTTTTTCAGGATCACCAAGAAGGTTTCTTACAGTTCCTTCTTCAAATCCCGAACATGCCACTTGTGAGTGAATATTTCTTCCTTATGATTTTACTCAGATATGTTTTGACATTATTAAATAATATTGTGTTAATCCTTCTTTATAGCTCAGTCACATGGTACTTCAACCAGTTTTACCACGGCTAACACGGCCACTGCCTCCAGTGCTTCTGCCCCAAGCGCATTTACCTCCAGTGCTTCTGCCCCAAGCGCATCTACCTCCAGTGCTTCTGCCCCAAGCGCATTTACCTCCAGTACTCCTACTTTAAGCACAAATACCTCCAGTGATCCTGCCACATGCACTGCAATAAGAAACATTCCTTCGTCTGACTCTGATGACCAGGAGGACAGACAACCACAAGACTCCAATGCAGGTATCATATTTAGGTGTTTAGTAATTCATATGTTATTTTATTATGGATATGGATGCAGATGCTCACTGGGAAACAGAACTGTAATAAGTATATTTGTTTATTTGTTTATTTCAGCTCAGTCAGCATTTAATACATCCACTCCAGCAACTACCACAACAACAGTGATACCTGATGATCCTGCACAATGGCCTGATGTCCTCAACAATGGGGAAAAGTGTTCACTGGTTACAAAAGGACCTGTTCAGGTGAAGGATATTGCTTTTCCTCGAAACAATGAGACACCTCCCCACAGATTTACCAAAGAGAATTATCACATGGTTATGAAAAATGGGGAAAAAATACAGAGAACGTGGCTAGTATATTCATTATCTATTGACTCTGTTTTTTGCTTTGCTTGTAAAGTTTTTGGAAAACAGGACAATGTATTACTCAGAAAAGAAGGGTTTAAAAACTAGAAAAATCTGTCTGGACATCTCAAAGAGCATGAGTATTCCAAAACGCACATCAGCAATGTGAGAAGTTGGCATGAGCTCCAGATGCCTCTCAAAACTGAAACGGCTATTGATCAGATTAGCCAAGATTTACTATACCTTGAAGAGCAGCACTTTAAGGCAGTCATTCATAGAGTGATAGCTATTATATGCCACTTGGCTGAGAGAAATCAGGCACTCAGAGGACATACAAGTGTCCTGTATGACCCTCAAAATGGAAACTTTTTGTCTCAAGTAGAATTGATGGCCAAATTTGACCCTGTGATGAATGAGCACTTAAGAAGAGTTCAACACAAAGAAACTACAGTTCACTACCTTAGCCCTCAAATTCAAAACGAGGTCATTGAATTAGTTGGAGGCAAAATAGTGGCAGAAATTATTAGAAGAGTACAAAAGGCAAAATACTTCTCTGTCATAATGGACTGTACCCCAGACAAAAGCCACACTGAGCATCATCAATTGTTTTAAGTATAGTTAACTGTGAGCCACAAGAGGGCGTATCAATCACAGAGCATTTCATTGGGTTTGTGGATGTTAAAGACACCACTGGAAAGGGTCTCTGTGAGACTCTGCTGGAGAGGCTGTCCGACCTCAGCTTGAACCTTGCAGACTGCCGTGGTCAGTCTTATGACAATGGGAGTAACATGATGGGGCATAAGCAAGGTGTACAAGCTAGAATCCTGCAACTTAATGAGAAGGCACATTGTGTTCCATGCAGCAGCCATACATTGAATTTAGTTGTAGCTGATGCAGCCAAATCCTCTGTTACGTCTGTCTCTTTTTTTTGCGTCCTGCAAAGGCTATACAACCTTTTCAGCTCTTCTGTTCAGCACTGGGTGTTTTTACAACAACATGTCAAACATTTGACTGTAAAATCTTTGTCTGTGACCAGATGGGAGGCCAGGATTGACAGTGAAGGTAGTCCGGTATAACCTACCTGAGATCATTCAGGCACTGTCTGCATTACAGAATGCTGCAGTACAGAAAAAAGATTCGGAAACAGTGTCAACAGCGGCCTGCATTAAGAAAGAACTCTTAGCTTGGCATTTCCTGCTATGCACCAATATATGGTATAATGTTCTATATCAGATCAATCGCGTCAGTAAGCTTTTGCAGAGCCCCACTGATTCTGTTGAACTCCTACAGAGAGAGACAAGGGCAGTGCAACAATACCTGGATCAGTTTCGACGGGATGGTTTTGCTGGCGCCAAAATCGAAGCTAGAGAAATAGCTGAAACTCTTGAAATAGACATGACATTTCCAGAAAAAAGAATACGTAAAACGGCCAGACAGTTTCTGTACGAAAGCAGAGAAGAAACTTTGTCTTCTCCAGAAGAACATTTCAATAGAGACTTTTTCCTCCCCCTGTTGGACACAGCCCTGACCAGTCTAAATGAAAGATTTTCAAGACTTGAAGATGTTTACAACCTTTATGGCTTTCTCTTCTCAAAGAAAGAAATGTCATCTGCAATCAAAAGTGACACTCTCACAGAAAAGTGCAAAAAACTGGAAAAAGCACTCCATGACATAGAGTCAGATGATTTAGTGTTAGAGGTCAGGGCTGCTTACCATGCATTTCCAGATAATTTATCAACACCAACAGAAATGCTGAACTACATTTATAAGGAGCAGCTTCTCGATTTGTATGGCAATCTGAGCATTGCATTTTGTCATTTACTGACTTTGCCAATCACTGTTGCCTCTGGGGAGAGAAGCTTCTCTGCACTCAAGTTGATTAAGACATACCTCAGGTCCACCATGTCCCAGGAGAGGCTTTCAGGACTTGCCTTAATGTCAATAGAGCACAGAGTGAGAAGATCATTGAATCTAGAAGACATCATAAGTGATTTTGCACAAGCAAAGGCAAGGAAGCAGCACTTTTGAATATGGGTAAAACATCTTTAGCAGTATTTATATTTTATTTTTGACTCAAAGTTTTGACTTTTGCAAAGAATTAAGGACAGCTGTAGTCATTGCACTTTGTTTTTTATATTTTTATAAGCAATTTTATTGGTTTGTACAGCTTTAATATTGGATATATTTGTTTTAAGACATGTAGATGTGCACTTTTGATTTACCTACAGTGGACACAGAACTTCAAAGGACACTATTTTTCAGTTTTTCATACTTTTTTATACTTTTCAGTTGTGCACTTTTGATTACAATTTGAGATAACAGACGTTGCACTAAGGTAACCCATGGACATATTTTCTAGTAATCTTTCTACTATTTTATTACAGTGTTTTGTTTTAATAAAAAAAGATTTGATTGTTTTGCACAATAATTGTTGATTGTTTTTGATGCGGGTATATATTATGTTAAAAAAATATAGATATTAACTTTTTTTTTTAACCCCCCATTGGCCCCCAATCCAGTCTTGCTTGGGGCCCCAGGGGACCCTTGCTACGCCACTGACTGTCACACTGTGCTGTAATGTTAATATTCATATTATTATTGTTAATGTGAATAGCGTTTATTCATTTGACTTGTTCATAGTCTCACTTTACTTTTTATTTATTTCCTTCATAAGGAAGTTTAAGTTCAGCTTAAAGATTCTGCATGTTGCAGCTTGCTTTATTATCTTTACCTCATTTTAATTTTATGCTTTCATATAATTTAATGTCTTTATTTGATATTTCTTCAGCTGTACTGTGTATAAGGGAAAACTAAATAATAGAATTTCCCCTGAAGGATTAACAAAGTGTTTCTGATTCTGATTTTACTGAAACTGTGTTCAAATAAATCAAATAAAAAAGAACTTCATTCAAAAGACTCCAGTCACAGGTTGACATCAGAAACACACACCAACATAAACACACACACATGTGCACACACTCTGATGGTGTTTTTACACAAGTACAGAAATAATTTAATTTGTTCAGTTCCAAATAAAAGTACAGAAAGCAACAATGTGATCCAGACATTATTTATCAGCTGCACGTCCTGCTCCATCACATCGGTTGTGCTCTATCAGGTTGAGATTTGGTGACTGTGGAGCCCACTGGAGTACAGTGAACTATTTCTCCCACAAATATTTTAATTAAGCAAAAAGTTTCTGTCCAAAGTTTACTGTGAAGAGCTCGCTCTCCTTAAAGGTACAGCAACACTTTACTGACTGTTGTCAAACACCTGAAACAACCCAACTTCAAAAACAGTGAACTGTCCCTTTAATGTGCCAAAAGCTTCAGCTGATGATTGGTTCAGTTTCACCAAAAGGTTCAAGTTGATGTAGAGATCAACTTTTTACAATTATTTTATTTTATCATATTTTTGATAAACATGGAAAAAGTCCAACATTGGACATTCCTTGACATCATCACATAACAACATCACATAAATAAGTAAATGCTTGACAGTGGGAGGAAAAGACGAAGAGACAGAAAAACAACCCTGAGCCGAGCAAGTTGAGCAAAACTAAAGGGTACAAATACACTGCCTGGTTTAAAAAAAAGTCAACTCTTGGATTCAACTAAGCAAAGAGGATAATAACTGCATGAGCACTAATCTTTCAGCTGGAAACAAGTTATTTAACCCCAGCTGATGAAATGAGCAGCTTCTCATCTCTTAAATAATCATGTCAAAGACACATCCTGTGTCAGAAGGGTCGAATCATCGGCATCAAGCAGAAAAAACATCTAAGGAGATTGAAGAAACTACTAAAACTGTGTTAAGAGAACTGTCCAACACATTATTAAAAACTGGAAGAATTTGTAGTGGATTTGTCCACATAAAAAGGCAACGAAAAGTTTCAAACAAACTCTTTGATAAAAAGCTCAAAAGGCCACTCTTGCACTGTGGGTTGTGGTGTACATGGATGGGGAAAAACTTAAGGTCCAAATAAATGTCCAATTTAAACAAAGACGTGGTTTATTTAACCAGAAATCAAGCAAACACAGAACAAAGGAAAATCCCTGTGCCTCTCCCGCTCCAGTAAAAACATTTGCCCACCCAGGTGCATGCTGGTCCCTACCGTGCGCCTACCTATATAACCTATAGTGCCACTGTGCCCAAATTAAACAAATAATAAAGAAAACACCCAAACTAAAGGAATGATAAACTACTGGAATACTCACAAAAACGTAATAATACTTAAATCAAAATTAATTGATTTAGAATAGTAAAAATGTAAACACTAAACTAAATTCTAAACAAAACCAAAGAAGAAACACTAAATAGCTCCTACAGGATTGTTTTAAAGTTATAATTTTGACATTGTGGCAACACTAGTCAGTATTTTGTTTTTTTCCCACCTCAGCTTCTATGTTATGACATATTTTAATTTCAATCCACTGCAAAGAACAGATTCATACCTGAAGAAAAACTACACAAACAAAAGTATTTAAGTATAGCAATTTTGATAAAAGACCAAACCAAACATTACTCTTCAAGTGGTGTCCTTATTTTACATAATTTGACATATCGAATCCAAAAACAGGGTCGATAATTTATTCTATGGTGAATTCCTTCACAAAATTAACAGGGTTATAAAGAAAGAATCACTTCCTGTGGTTGTAAAAACAGTGGGCTTTTTAAAGCGACTCGTTCATGAACTTCCCATCCTCGCCTCTCTCACTGTCGTTTCAGCTTGAGAACAATGTGAAGGACTGATGAGACTTTTAATGCAGAGAGAGTCTCCAAACTCATTCAATAATGTTGAAACCATAAAGTGAAAGGTGTCTGCACAGTAAATATGATGATTGATACATTTACTATCGTGGCTCAGGGTGAGAAAGGGTTTAACTTTCACTTTCGTTTCGACAAACAAACCGCAGACCTGCTGATCTCCTGCATAATGACTCCCCCTTCACTCCCGTTTATTCCTCCAGAGTTTGTTTACAGATGTTTAATAAGACATGCCCTACATTGATATGTTAAACTGAATAATCCTACACAGGATGTTTCTGAACATTATTTAATCCTCAGACAATATAAAACATCCGATCCGTAGGTGTGAAACTACCTGCATGTAGACGATGTGTCATGAGTAAAGAGGGCTTATGACAGTTAATGTTTACCTCTTATGCTACGGCCACACCGGACGCGAATTGGCGAATTTTAACGCGCGTAAAGCCTGTAACGCGCCGCGCTTAACGCCCGAAGCTGGACGCTGGACATTTTGACAAGCTGTGGGACGACGCGCGTCCGGGCGCATGCGCAGTAGAGAGCCGGAGCCGGTCGGACTCAGTGATAACCCGTGCAGGCAAATCCAGCTGGAAACGAATATTTACAGAACTTACCTTCAAAACCTGTCTCCTCAGCGACTTTCACCCAAGCCTGCTCCTTTTGTTCCAGTCTCTGTAGAGGACACACGCCGAGTAGTTTAGCTCCGGATGATAGCAAACAGCGCAGATAAACCTCTCCTCCATCTTTGAGAGGGGGTTTAAGCAGGAGCAGGAGGCCGGGGCGTCACACATCATTAAATCAAACCTGTCTCCTCAGCGACTTTCACCCAAGCCTGCTCCTTTTTGTTCCGGTCTCTGTAGAGTATACACGCCGAATAGTATAGCTCCGAATGATAGCAAACAGTGCCGATAAACCTCTCCTCCATCTTTGAGAGGGGCTTGAGCGGGAGCAGGGGGCCGCGGAGCGTCACACGTCATCAAATCAATGACGTCGGGGGGGAATGTCATCGCTGATTGGCTGCCGCGCCGCGAACTGGCGTCGAAAGTTCAATATTTTCAACTCGAGCGTCGAGGCGTTTGGGGCGTCAAAACGCCTCGACGCTCCAAACGCGCCGCGCCAAACGCATCCAACGCTCCAGACGCGCCGCGCCAAACGCGTCCAACGCGCCGCCCGGGGCGAATTTGCGTCAAGACGCGTGTTTGCATTGACTTTGTATGTAATCTCGACGCGCGTTGACGCAATTTCGTGTCCGGTGTGGCCGTAGCATTAGTGTCTGTCGTTCTTAAAATGCAGATATTCATAAATGTTTCCTAAAGGGCCAAAGCATTTCAAGACAGTCTGGCTGCAGACCTGCACTAAGAGGACCCGCTGCACTGAGAGGACCCGACGTCACGTTACGCCGACATCACGTTACGTTTCCTGCACTGACAGGACCCTACGTTGCAGACCTCCGACGTCACGTTACGTTTTTTTTTCCAGATGCCCCAGTGTGTGGTTAACGCCCGAAGTGATCACCGTAAGCAGACTACTGAAGTATTACCATGGATGTATTATAAGAACTGGATAGCGTGGCTCCGCCTTCTACCATGTAACGGTTTTGAAGCCATAATATCCCCCGTCAGGGCGCCGCCATTGTGCAACCAGTAGAGAATTTGGGCCATAATCCGGATGCAGCTGTCGTGGCAGTCGAACACAACTCAGCATACGCCGTACACAATCATTGTGAAGCTGCCGTAAACCGCGGTCATTTTTAAACTCTAATAACTAATAAAAAAGAAACTTTTCAGAAAAAAGAGGACTTGGAAAACACGCAGCCCAATAATACTTTCATATCACCACAGCATACTGATGGGAGAAATATTTCTACGAGGTGTAATAATTTTTTGAAGTTTCGCTTCGGCCCGTCCAGATGAATGGGGGAGACGGAGATTTGACCTATACTGCAGCCAGTCACCAGGGGGAGCAGTTTTCATGGAGGCTTCAATTTGAGCCCAGTGTCATGGCGTCCATGTTTTTTACAGTCTATGGTCTATGGTCTACTCAGTGCAGGTCTGCAACGTAGGGTCCTGTCAGTGCAGGAAACGTAACGTGACGTCGGCGTAACGTGACGTCGGGTCCTCTCATTGCAGGTCTGCAACGTAGGGTCCTGTCAGTGCAGGTCTGCAGCCAGACCCCTCTCAAGCATTTTGATGATTTATTTTGAAAACAATGCTTTTGTTTTGGAGGGGTTTTCTGAACCTTCTTCCTCTTCAGCCCAGAGACTGAAGCAGAAGTGCCTTCACAAACCTCCAACATCCAAGTTGCGATGGAGCAGGTAAGACTGGGAATAACATGAATGTGATGGTGTTGCTGTTTTGTGTGTCTTTCTGTTTTATGTGTTGGGTAAGTGGAGCTCGGGTAATGTTGTGTTGTTGTTGTTGTGGGTGTTTGTGTGAGTTTAGCCGAGCCCAGCCCTTTGAAGTGAGACCAGGTTTCTAAAATAAATCCAGCTAGCCAATAAAAATGAATTAAAAAGTAATAAAGAAGACATAAAGAAACTGGGACAGTTAGGATTTCATTCATTTTTATATTCTTATTAAAATTTAAATGGGTTTGTGTGTAGAGTTAGCTCTTATTAGGGAGGCTGGTTTACTCTGCCTGGCCAAAAAAGGCCCAGTTACAGAAAAAATACTCAATAGGTCACACTGTAATATTTCGTTGTATCGCCTTTAGCTTTGATTACAGCTCACATTTCCTTTGGCATTGTTTGAAGCTTCTGCAGTGTCTAAAGATTTATTTCCATCCAATGTTGCACTAATTTTTCCAAGACCTTGTGTTGATGATGGAGAGTCTGAACACTGCACAAAGCCTTCAGCACATCCCAAAGTGTAATGGTTTTTTAATGCCTCCCTTTTTCATCAATTTATTGAAATGCTTCTTGCTCAGTTTTATATGGTAATGTTGTCCATATCTCGGTGTATGTTAGGCATTTATTTTGGTAAATGACCTCATTAAGATATCCCTTTATATATTTTTATTTGAGAATATTTGGTAGAAATTAAGCTATTATTTGTTTAATTATTTTAAAAAAACAGACTTTCATTATGAAGGGCTTCTGGCCCTACAACATCTGTTTTTTGATGTTTCATGTTAAGGTCCTGCAGACTGAGAAGTGTGTTTACAAGAGAAGGATGTCTAACAAAGTAATATCTTGGTGTATGTTAGGCATTTTTAATGTTGTAATGTTTTGTCTTTTAGTTTCTTTGCTCAGCTCTGATGGACTGTTGTCTGAAACTGCTCCTTTTCAAAGAATAAATGGAAAAGTGAAGACAAACCATCAGTGTCAAGGAATCCTCCGCTGCTCTGGGTGGGTTTGCAAAAGAGAATCGTGTTCATGCTAAGCTGAAAAAACACAACGCAGCACTCATCAATGAAGAAGAAAAAGGGAAATCATCAAGTCAGATGTCCTTTCAGACTGCTCTGTCACACAGGAAAGGTAAGCTTTGTATTCATGGTGATGTTTTGTCATTTAAACCCTGAATGTCTTTATAGTAAAGATCTTTTCTCTGTTCAGATGTTGATCATCAGTTTACTGTTTGAGACGAGCTGTTGAGCTGCTTCATCACCTGAGTTCATGTTTGTCTGATCTGACGCTGTACATCCCCTCAGCACAGGTGTAAAACTGAAGCTGCTCCAAAACACTGACTTTGTGTTTTTTCTTCCTCCAGAGCTGAACTGATGAAGAAGATGATCTTCATCCTCCTGTTCATCACTCTGACCTGCTCAGTCTGTGGTCAGTCCCTCTGCTCTCTGTTCAGTTTTAAACACTAATGTGAATATTTCAGAGGAGGATTTAACACAGCTCTGGTCACAGAAGGAGAAAAATGATTTCACCATCAAATAACTAAATTTTAAAACCTCAAAAAGATCCTCATGTGTCTGTGACTCTGTGCTGATTCAGTCAAACACAAACAGAAATGTGTCTCTGTGATTCTGTGAAGCAGGAGTTCACTAAAGTTTTCAGCTCAGGACACAAACTCACTAAACTATTTATATGATCTGAACTGAGAGACAGTCATAATGACAATAATCAGAGATTTCATAAATAATCTGGTGGTTATAAACATTGAATTAGATGGATCCAGCTGCACTGCAAAGTCAGTCTAAGCCTTTACTGTCTGACTACAAGGTTAAAAAGTCCTCTGTTGTGTAAAGATGTGTGTTCTTTAGAAAAAGAGACTTCAGGGTGACTTTGGTTTCTTCTTCTCTGTCCACAGAAACATTTGAGGTCAGATCTACTCAGAGCTTCTATCAGGTCTTCAAGAATGAGGACGTCACTCTGGAGTGGACCTTCACCAACAGCTCTCTGAATTCTACTATAATCTTCTGTAATGTGATCACTGATCATGGCATCAGCTCATTCCTGTTAGAGTATCTTAAAGGAGTTGAGCGTCCTCAGTCTGGTCCCTTTAGAGGACGAGTTCAGTTGGACAAAGACGTCCTCAGAGAGAGAAGAATCAGACTTCATGTGTCCTCCCTCAGGACTGAAGACTCTGGAGAATACGAATGTGAAGTGAACACAAGGGAAGGATCAGGCTGGGCTACATGTCGTGTCAAAGTGAAAGGTAAATCATTTCAGGGGAAAAGACTTTATTGGAACTGTGGCACTGGGATTGTCATGATCACTGATTTTAAAAATGAGAATAATTATAATTAATTCAATCAAAAGACTGAAGTCACTTTTCAGTGAAGTTGTGATGTTATATTGTGAGTTTTTTCCTCTTTCTCTGACGTGTCCAATTTTTGGACTCAAGGTCACATGTGTCACATTTTTGTCAAATTCAGACCCTGTTAAAAAAAAAAAAAAAAAAAAAAAAATCAAATCAAAGTTAAAGTTTATCAGACATGTCCTAGATTGATAAATCTGGGAGACAATCCCATAGACACTCTTCAACTTCAGGATTTTAAAAAATTTCTGTTGTCAGTGTAAAATTTAGTGAGCGTTGTGTTCTGTGAAAAACCGTGACTGAAAAAGTTCAAGTCAGAGGAATGAATCAATATTTAACTTTACTGAAAAGGCCTAAAGTTTATTTGAAAGATTGAAATGACTTTTATAGAAAGTTAATTTGATTAAGTTTTATTTGGTTTGTTCTTCAGATGTGTCCACTTTTTGGACTCTGGGTCATATGAGTCACATTTTAGTTCAAATCTGACCCTGCACAAAATTGTGATTTTTCAAAATAATGTCATGTCCCATTCTTTTAAGAAATAAATCATTTGTTTTGTATTTTCCATCTTTAAAATGTTAATCTTTGTGTATCCACAGTGATTCTCAAAGGGTTAAAATGTGAAACTAAAAATGAGGACGTTTAGAGAGTTTCATTTTTCCAGTGAGTGAACTCCACAGGCCCCTACATGTGAGTCAGAGACTGATCTTTGGTCTGAGCCGGGCTGTGCAGGACTAACAGGTCTGTTCTTCTCCACAGACAAACTCCAGACTAGACCTGAGACCACAACAGAAGTCCAGACTACACCTGAGACCAGAACAGAAGTCCAGACTACGCCAGAGCCCAAGACTGAGACTGGACCAGAACCTGAGGACAGAAACACAGAGAGGAGAGTATGGATCGGCCTCAGCATAGGACTGTCAGCACTTGTGTTTTGTGTTTGTGTTTTTATAATTCTTTGTTTCTACAAAAGAACACGAACACCCTTTGACTTTGTTGATGTAGAGTCTGGAGGTAACAGGGCAGATAGAAATACAAATGAAGCTGAAGACAAGGACGTAGTTTGAACCACATTGATTAGACATCAACCACAGGCCTCAGCTCTCAGAGAAACTGTTGATAAAACTGTTAATAATCTAAACAGAATATTCTATCCATGAATCTTCATCTTCAGTCCGTTCACATGGACATCATGTCCCAACTGAACACGAGCATCAGACACTGAAGCTCACTGAGCAGGACACTTCCTGTTCACACTGCTCTGATTGGGTTGGTCAACCAGCCAATCAGAGAGCCCCCTCTTCTGCTCAGCTGATCCTCTCAGACAAACTTTGGTCTCAGCCGAGTCTTTTCAGGTCATGAAGGTCAAATGTTGACCCTGAGGTCATGACAGCAGCTCTGATGATCCCTCTCTCCATCACCAGGAGCTGTGCTGTGTCAACTTTAATAATGGAGACCCAAGAGTGTTTTCATTTGATTTAAATATTCAGTCAGAGGGTGAACTTTCATTTCAGAGTTAAACTCCTCTTTGTGTCTTTGTTTCTGCTGCAGAGGTTTGTTCTCTGTTCAGTCTGAAGTCTGAGCTTCAGCTCCACAAACTCATCATGGAGCCTCTCTGCTTCATCCTAAAGGCTTCAGTGATGATCTATTTTCTCTTTGTGCAGCTGTTTTAGTGTCTTGAACTCAGAACTTTAGTATTTTGGATGAAGGAGCTGTTTTCTTTATGAAGTGAAAATCACCTTCACGACTCTTCTTCAGGTGTTATTAGTTCCCTCCACCTGGAGGTCATGTTACTGACAGTGTTTGTTTGTTTCTCTGTTGGCAACATAACTCAAAAAGTTATGGATGGATTTTGATGAAATTTTCAGGAAATGTTTGGGTCAAGGAGCAAATTATTAGATCTTGGGACCATCTGGATCCACCATGATGTAACATGTGATTTTCATGAATAACTACTGAACTAACATAGATATCATTATGACTCCAGCTGCTAATGGTATATTTTTATGGTCAAAGAATCTAAATATTTAGATGAAATAAAGGTAGGACTAATATTTACGTTTAAAATCACAATATGGGTGAGGACTGTGGTGCTGGTGGAGGTCTGTGCTCTCTGAGTGCTTTTCTAGTTATTGGTATTATTGAGACGTGTTTGACTCGCCATTGACGAGTGAGCTGAAACATCTCTGAGGGATGTTTCAGCTCCTCCATCAATCTGTGACTCCAAGACTTAAAGCAGCTCTGAAGGCAAAGGCCTCCAACCTGGAACCAGCACGGTGTGCCTAATGAAGTGGCCTCTTAATGTAGTTCAACTTCACTGTCACCACCTCAGAGAAAGAAAACTCTACACTTTCTGTTCCCATGAAACATCAGGACCTGAAACAAAGACTGAACACATAAATTATATATTTAAAGTTGGACAGAGCTGTGATCAGGTGATTGTTGCTCTTCATGATAAAACATGGAGGTCAAATATGAAGTCCTCACTGAGGTCCTCATTTCTTTATTGTGATCAAACAGATGAATTAGTGTTGAATAAAAGCTTAAACCTTTATTAAATTAACAGCAGTGAGCCACTTAGCAGAGCTCCTATAGGCTCAAAGTCTGAGCTGGTACTTCCTGTTCATGGTTTTGGCGCCATCTTGTGTCAAAACATGAAATTAATTCTGGTGAATGTAGACAATTTTTTTTTTGCTTTATTTATTTCTGTCTTCTATGAGCTTTAAAATCTGCCATATGACACATCTCTGTACTCGTTTTTTTTTTTTAATCTATTTTAGGAGAAAGTAAAGTTTCATCAGGCTGCTGGTTGGAAAGGCTTCGACTTTTTAAAATATTAATCCAATTTTGGGGGGAAATATTTGGTTGATTGGGATGAGAATTGTGTTTCCAATACTGTCTGTTGTGATCATTTACTATTTAATATATTTCAGGGATGGGAAACCTCCACCACCCAGAGGGCCACATTGATGATATTTACGCATTTGAAGGGCCACAATACAAACTACAAACTGATTTACTCAAATTTATAAACTGTGAAAATAAACTAATCTTGACCTAAAGAAATACCTGCCTGCTGTCAATATAAGTGAGTGGAGAGATCTAGGTTTAAAACAACTTAAAGACTTGTTCAATGGAGATACAAAATTTAAGTCATTTATTGCGCTAAGAACACAGTTTATGATCCCAAATACCGACTTCTTCAAATACTTGCAAATACGAAACTCCATTCTCGCTCTTATGAAAAAAGATCTGTTGAGTTTCGATCTATCTGAAATAGAAAATGCTTTGGTGTCATCAACGGTAATTAAAGGTAAAATTGCAGAATTTTATGAATTATTAGCACAAGGAAGTCGATCATCATTTATTTCAGTGGTAAAAACCTGGGAAAAGGATCTAGGGATGGAATTAGATGAAAATACATGGCAATACATTTTTGAGAATACATATTTTCCATTTACAAGCAACAAAATTAAAGAAGCAAATTTTAAATTAATTTACCGTCTCTACTTAACTCCAGTAAGGATGCATAAAATATCCAAAGATATCTCTCCAAACTGTCTAAGATGTAAAGCTAAAGAAGGAACATTTATGCACCTCTTTTGGTATTGTGATACGTTGAAAAGTTTTTGGAACTCATTTCATTCTTTCACAAAAAAAGTATTAAAAACAGAATTTGATCAAATACCCAGTGTGTATTTATTAAATAAACCAGTTTTTCAGTTTGATCAGAAAAAAAGCAGATTATTAATAACCATAACATATTTTGCCAAAAAGTGTATTCTTTTATATTGGAAAAATGACCTCCCCCCGACTTTTAAGATGTTTCTTGAGCAGATTTCTGAGTTTCTACCTTTAGAGAGATTGACTTTAGAAAAAAATAATCGAGGGTACATTTTTCAAGACCTTTGGCTCCCTTTAGCAACCTGTCTGGAAAATTTATCAACACAAACCTAAAGGACATACTTGGGGGAAACAGAAAACCAAAAAGAGAACCTGTAGTGACAGTAAAGCTTAAACATTTTTATGTATCTACTGTGCTCCATGAACTTACCCCTGGCTTAACAATGGTTGCTGGTTTATGACAAATCTGCATTTTATAGACTCTTGTCAGCACAACTGTACTGTATGAACTTACATGTATGTTTTGGTTTAAAATATCGTTTTTGAATTTTCATGTTTTTTTTTTTTTGTTGTTTATTTTCTCAGTAGATTGCTGTATTCTGAGTTTTTATTATTTCACTTCTTCTTTTTGTTTTTTCTACTTTTGGAATTGTAAAACAACTTTGCCTTTTTCATAGATGGTTTTGGTGTTTGTGGGAGGGTCTTTTGGGTGGGAGTTGGGCGGTGTACTGCTTTGTGTGTTTATATTTCTGTTATTTATTGGTGGAGGTACAAATGGTGAAAATGCTAATAAAATATATATGCAAAAAAATAAACTAATCAATATTCAGATTTTATGTAAATATTCAAATCATAAGTATTATTTAAAAGAGTTCAAAATAAAGCCAGTTGAAACCACTTTTTAGAGTAGTATATGTCATACTTTATCATGTTTTTCCCAATAAGTTTGACGATCATCTTTTTTATTGATTTAAAAACATTAACTGATGCAAATAGAAGATTTGTAAAGAAACAAGATGTTACATGGCAGTTTTGTGTTAAGTATTAAATGTGTTCAGAATTATTTTAAGGCTTCTGATAGCCTGAAGGGTTATGGCAAAGTCACGTGACATCAGCTGATTGATGATCACAGGTAGTTTTGGAGCTTCAGACTCAGAGGAGGATCCATGCTGTGTTTATAGGAGATTATTTTTTTGTCCATCTGACGACATTTTTGGAATTATTGTTATTATTATCAAGAGCATACTCAAGCATTATTATTGATTATTGGTTTCATTTAGACTTGTTTGACTTGTGAAAGACAAGAAAAAAACCTTTGTGAAGAATAATTTGACCTTTGTACATATTGTATATAATATTTTCATGTATTTGTCTCTTTATAACTCTGTTCCAATCCTGCTTTTGCATACTTTGACACAAACACACACACATATCTTACATACTGATTTCACAATGTGACCTCCGTACGTAACCTCGTATGGAGGCTGTCTCTTGGCCTTTATCAGTTTGAGGGACATCCTCCATACCAGCTCAGTCTGGCTCATTCCAAGACAGTGATGTACAGAGGTCACTACATACACACACCTTTCTCGTCACTCTTATAAATGAGAGAAAACATCATACTTCCACAGTTCAGCATCCAGCCTCTGCTTGTTGTATGTTGTACTCAAGGCGCTGCGAAGTAAATCCCATCTGATTGCCTTCAGCTGTGTCTTCGTCATTTTTATTTTGAGTGATGTCAGGGGTTTTTGGTACGAACTGTGAAAGTTATACTGAGCTCTTAGAACTATGAAGGGACAAAATCCTGACACCCTTCAAAAGCACAAGCAAATTTGTCATATACGCTGTTCAGCTCTTCAACTTTTAGGAATAAACTTCTGAGTTTAGTTAATTATCCATCTGACAGTCTAATGAATGATAAAACAACATAAATCAACTCCAGCATTTAAAGCTTTTGTAGGTTTTTATATGACCAAAAAAAATCAAAGTATTGGATCACATAATGGTCACAACCACATCCTGATGAACAAACGTTGCCTCTTTGTCATCTAACAGTGTATGCACACTACGGGCCGGATCCTCAAAAGGATTGCTCTGCTTTTGTGACCGCTAAACCTGTGAGAATGACAGAAAAAAATAGCTCGCAATCCTTAAAGTGTACACAAACTGAACCCAAGGCTGCGCCGGTCCAATTTGCATGTAAATTATGAAATATTCATAAATTCAGCGCAAAATTGCCCCGTCCCTATGCAAATGAGCCTCGTTGCAAATACCACCTAATCCTCAAAGAGCTGCACTATGTTGCAACACCCAGTTAAACAGTGCAAATTACGCGCAATTTCTCTCTCTCTCTCTCTCTCTCTCTCTCTCTCTCTCTCTCTCTCTCTCTCTCTCTCTCTCTCTCTCTCGCTCAAAATGATTGGAAATTTCACTGAGTTGATGATAACTGTGGAGCAGAGCCTATAGCCTATATAAGGGCTGTCATGCCAGGACTCTCTGGTAATCATGGCAGCAGAGATTGTAGCCAGGTGGCAGGCACATACAAGAAAGGATTTATCGTAGGAGAGTCTCACTTTATGATTTAAGTGATAAAGAAGTCATTTGCAGATTGCGGTTGTGCAACCACATGATCCTTGCACTACTATGACATCAATGATGACAGTGTCAATGCCGACTGTGTTTGTCTCTGCGAATGTTCCACTTTTTTAAGTAAATATGATAATCTGTCTAAATACAGTCTGTTAAAAAACACAAACAAACAACACAAGACTCCCTTGACCACTTTTTGGTCATTTGAGTTTTATTTTCTGCGTTTGTTTTTGCTGTTTTAAGAACAAAGGCCAAAAAAAAATTTAACAAAGGAAAAACGGGATGAACAACAGAAAAAAGACAAAAAAAATGACACCAATGGACGTAAGGTCCTTTGACCACTTTGAAACAATTTTTGGTGATAATACATAATTTGAAGTTTTTTTTTTAAGGGGCACAATTAATACTTCGACATTTATGGACCTGGCAGCTGTGTCTCAGGCGGAAGGGGGAAGGGTCGTCTGCTAAACGTCGAGTGCTTCACTAAATAAGGGGATAAAACAGTGATACCCAAAACAATCCCAAGAGATAAATAAACTCAACTTCCCATCCTGACAAAAGTAATCCAGCGACCTCAGTGGTAGGTCAGAGTGGGCTTTATGTTGACCTATAGACAGGAGCATGGACAGCTCTGCTGTCATGTAAATATATCAGTATAAAGATTCAGGACCATGGACAGCTCCGCAGTCATGTAAATATATCAGCATAAAGACTCGGGACCATGTACAGCTCCGCTGTCATGTAAATATATCACTATAAAGTTTCAGGATCACGCTCAGCTATGCTGTCATTTAGATATATCAGTATAAAGATTCAGGACCATGTACAGCTCCGCTGTCATGTAAATATATCAGTAAAAGATTCAGGAACATAGACAGCTCCGCTGTCATGTAAATATATTTGTATAAAGTTTCAGGACCACTCTCAGCTCCGCTGTCGTGTAAATATATCACTATGAAGATTCAGGACCATGTACAGATCTTCTGTCATGTAAAAATATCAGTATAAAGTTTCAAGACCACAGACAGCTCTTCTGTCATGTAAATATATTGGTATAAAGTTTCAGGACCATGGATAGCTCTGCTATCATGTGAATATAATGGTGTAAAGATTCAGAACCATGGACAGCTCCGCTGTCATGTAAATATATCAGTATCAAGATTCAGCACCATGTACAGCTCCGCTGTCGTAAAAATACCAGTATGATGTTCCAGGACCATGGACAGCTCTACTGTCATGTAAATATATTGGTATAAAGTTTCAGGACCATGGATAGCTCTGCTGTCATGTGAATATACTGGTTAAAAGATTCAGAACCATGGACAGCTCCGCTGTCATGTAAATATATCAGAAAAAAGATTCAGAACCATGGACAGCTCTGCTGTCATGTAAATATATCAGTATAAAGATTCAGGACCATGTACAGCTCTGCTGTCATGTAAAAATACCAGTATGATGTTCCAGGACCATGGACAGCTCTGCTGTCATGTAAATATATCAGTATAAAGATTCGGGACCACAGACAGCTCTGCCGTCACTTATATATATCAGTATGAAGGTTCAGGACCATGGACAGCTCCGCTGTCATGTAAATGTAATGTAAAGCAACACATACGGTGGCTTTGTCCCGGGAATTATTGCAGTCAGAGACGCAAAGTCCGCTCAGATGCCAAACTGTGAGCGTGATTGCACCGGTATATAATTACAGTAAATTCTTTGGAGGGTAAGGCGCTAAGACAGGGCAGATAGCGTGAGCTATTTTTGCACAAATGATGGCGTTATTAGCAGGAGTAATCCATTCTTTGTGGATCTGGTCCAATGTTTTTAAAGTATTGGATGAGTAAGAGAGGAATTGTGATTTCTGTTCCAAACAGTTTGATCAGAAATGACGAACATGTCAGTGTTTGATTGTTTAATTAAGTCATTTTTGATTCACTGATTGCATTTTAATTTGTGTATTACATTGCCTTTTTACTTGATAATAAATTTTTCTGTATCTTTAAAAGCTCAACCAAAGTCAGAAGTTTGAATCAGCATTAATCTTTCTGTTCAGCTCATCAGCTCTGTGTCTTTGACTGAAACTGTTTTCAACTGAATCAAATTAAAAGATTTTAATTCAATTCAAAATGACTCCAACTTTGGAAAAAAGGAAAAATCTCATTTGTCCTCATTTTACTGAAGCTGCACACAACCAGTGAACTACTATGACCTTGTGGGGCGTCTTTGACCTTTACTTTAAAGTAACAGTCCCAGGTTGACATCAGAAACACACACCAACATAGACACACATGCACATGTGCACACGCTCTGATGGTGTTTTTACACAAGCACAGAAATGATCTGATTTGTGACTGTCATCGAGGAAAAGTCACATTTTGACCAGAGAGGCTCAAACTGTTTGAAAACAACATTTCATTTTGTGGTGCCGACCCAAAAGTTGACTCAAAAACTGGGATTAGCAGCATCAGTTATTTCCAGGGTGACTTAGTTAGCTTCTGCTAACATGCTGCAGTTACTGTGACATGAATATTCAGACTTTCAGAGCAGGAGGAGCTTTTATTCTGGCTTCATGCTGCTTTTCAAAGTTCAGGATTGATAGATGTCAAACTTTGGGCAGTAGGAACATAAATAAGTCCAGACTGAACCAGACGCAGCTACAGACAGCAACAAAAAGCTGTTTGATTTTCTCCCTGAATATAAAATCCTGTCATTAAGCTGAAGTGAAGTCTTTTAGTCACAAGAGGACGCCAGAGGTCTGGAGCTGTCTGAGGATCCTGGAGCTGGACTTCAGGTCTAGAAAAGAGGAGAAGACTCTTCAAAAAGAGAGTTTGAAGAGTTTGTGGGAAGTTTCTTCGAACCAAATCAGTGAAGGCAAAAGACAGGGGATCACTTTTAAGAAAGTGGGTTTTTATTTTACCTAAAAGAAAATTGGTCAATTTAAAAACCACACTGTTAAGAACTGGCTGATGAAGGAGGTAAACTAAATATAACATCTAATAAACTAAACAAAAGGTAAAGTATTAACAATACAAAACAGAGTTAACAAAATGAGACAATGGTTACAATCCAAAATCGGAAAACGGATAACGATTTGCTATTTCATTTCTCGGTTTCAAATCAAAAATCGGAAAACAAATAACGGCCTATTTTTCGCTGTTTTGATTTTGTTTTGAAATTAACTATTATCTGTTTTATGATTTTTGATTTGAAAACGAGAAATGAATAAGTCGTTAACCATTTTCGGGTTCTAAAACGGATACGGAATGAACAAATGATACACTGATAATTCTCCAGCGGACTTGGATCCCTCTCAGCTCAGCTACACGCACCAAGTCTGTGCACGTCGGGAAAATGTAGCGCAGGAGGCGGGCAGAATGGCGGCGGGATTTGATTGGTTTAAAAATTGGTGTCACGGCATGTTTATTGGTTGGTGCTTTCCTGTTTTACTCCTGCTGTAGATAGCGGATATTTTTCACTCTGTTTTAAGAACACATTATGAGTAGAATACCATTGGGTCATAAAGACCATTTTAACCATATTACAAAAAGTGCATCTAAATCAGATTACCAAACCCAGCTTTAAAATAAGTGTAGTGAGATTTTTGTTTTGAAATTTGGTAGATAAATATGTATTGTAAGTACATATTTTGTAGCTAAACCCTGGCCAGACAATGATGAAGTGTACTGATGTTTCATGAAGCTTTTAATTGTGCTCAGCCTTTGACCGTCGTGTTTGAACACAATTCATTCCATCTTTAAATCTTCAGAAACACCGTAAGAGCGAAGAATAAAGATAGCTCTTTTAAGACACAAAAAATATACACAGAAATTATTCACATGTTCATGGGGGCTAATCATCAGAAACTAGCTTAGAGCTAGCCGAAACAGAAATTTTCAGTGGAAGATATAAGTTCAAAAGTAGGCTACTTATGTTTCAATACTTCAACAATTAATTTCATATAAACAAAGACAAAGCATTATGAAAAAAATACCTTTTTCCACTCCAGACAGGTGCTTAAATGAAATCCAAAAAAGTCCAATAGAAAGGTAAGGTCGTCAGTGTCTCCTCTTTTGCTGCAGCTGTCAATACACCATCTTCATGGCCTGTACCACAGACCAAACAGGAAATACTTCAAAATACAAGCAGGAAGTTGCCAGTCAACGAAAACAAAACCCATCCAAAACAAATAGAAAAGCTTCCTTTCTTAATAAAGGACCCTAATGAGAGCCATTTACATATGTTGATTTGGATCCTGGATTCTTTCACTTCATCCTTTAAGCTTGATCCGATAATCTAATGAAAACTTTTCCTTCCTTAACTTCAGAGGTGTCTCTCCTGCTTCTATTAAAGTATTTATGGAGGTGAACGCACCTTTAGCCTGTTCCCTCTTCTCTGGGATCTATTTGTGTTTTTTTTGTGGTCTGCTTGGTGGACATCATGCTAACCTTTTTCCTCTGCTCCCTTTGTTTCAGGTCTCCACTGAGCCCTCGCCACTGCTCCTTTTCACCTACTGTCACAACCTGTTTTGTCACCGCCTCATTAAAACTGTTCAAAACTCTCCCTGTTTCATCTTTGAGCTTTTGGGTCCAACTAAACATCTTAGAGGGTCATTTCCTAACACTTTAAGCCCCATTCATAAGATCATTTCTCTCCTTTCTCAACTACTCTATTTATTTTTTTCTGTCACATTTCTTTCTATCATCTGCATACAGATCTGATTTAAAACCTTCCTCTACATTAACTATATCATTTCTTATGATATTAAAGATCAGATTAGATTGAACTTTATTTATCTTTTGGGAAGTTTCCCTCAGGTAAATTAAGATTCCAGCAGCTGCTTTATAAAGCAGATTTATATTGTAAATAAAAAGATATATTAAAAAAAAATATTGTTAAAAAAAACATATATACATAAATATGGCTACAGCTGTTCCCATCCTCAGTGTTCCTGTTTGCTCTCTGATTTTGGACTGTCTGTATTTTCTCTTAAATACAGTTTTGGAGCTGAACAGAAAACCAAAAACATTGAAAAACATTTTTAAAGTTCCTTCATTCATCTGGAGCTTATGTGAAAATATAAAATTATAGTAATCCTGCCTGTGGGGGGCAGCAGTACACTTCCTTGTGTTCAGCCTGCAGGAAACCTATGAGAAAAAAAAAAAGATCTTTGACAAACTCAAAACCTGAAGTGTCATCTTTATCAGACATCAACCCATCATCACCTGCATTACAGGGAGGAGATCAGGAATTTTTCTTTTTAATCCAAAAGACTGAACTTGATTTTTTACTAACTGACTGAAAGACTTGAAACCAGAGGAGTGTTTCACCAAAGTGGAATTAAAAGAAAGACCAACAAGAAGACCAATTCAGGCTGAGAAGGAGCAGCTTCTTCAAACCAGATGTAAGTAATAAGGATAAAATACTTTCTTTAAAAAAACATGTTACATTACAGACAAACTGCAGATGATGTGTACACTTAAATGAGCAACTCTTCCATCAAATAACTAGGGCACTTACTTTCTTTCACTTTAGGCTGTTATTAAGTTTAATAATTTTAATGCTGTTTTATGTTCTTTAACCCTTGAGGCACCTTGGGAGCCATACTGGAACTTTTTTTTTTTTTTATAAACCTCAATATCTCGACCAGTTTAAATGCAAATTATATAATACTTGGCAAGGTTTACTTTTTTACTTTTTATTATCAAGATTCCATGGTCCCACTATTGTGAGTTGTATAGATATGCATTGAGCGTGCACTCCTTGACTTCCCATCCAACCTGGTTCTATTGACTTCCATATAAACGCATATTTTTGATACACTGTAATCCTGACATTTTATAATATTTTTCCAATGAAAACCAAATGAATCTAAACCTCTGAGTTCAACATAAAAAGAAAACAGGTTTTAGGTCTAATGAAGCCCCTAACCCACCAAGGAGGCAAAACTGCGTCACATAACATTTCTATGTAGGCCTGGATGCCTCACACAGAAATGTGCATGGCATTAAAAAAGGTGAACACCACAAAAATGAACTTTGAGTGTTGAAATGATGTGTGTGTGACTTATATGTTAAGTTCTTGAATAAATTCTAATTGCTCCTCAAACAAATAAGTCATCAAAATCAATTTAGTGAATTGTTAACCTAATTAAGGCTGTAATAACCTCGCCCCACAAACTTCACTTGGCAACTTATTTTTTTTTTAAATTACATATTTTTAGTTTTTCCCTTTTTAAAAACATGGGTTTTTATAACAAGAAGTGCATAAAAACAAATAAAACTTTACACAAAATAAAAATATATTTCATATCTATGGTTAGGTCAGTAGTTTGAAGCGATGCAAGTAGAAAAAAATATTGATATTACACTTTTATGAGAGGATCCATTGTGGCCCATGAGGGACTTTAGTATTCATTGATATTTTAATGCATAATGCACATAGTCTAGCAGAGTAATTCCAGTAAATCGGGGAACTGTGGTGTCAGAAGATGTGGTTGTAAAGAGGTCAACAGTGTGACAATAAAAACAGGCTGTTACTGTGTTACTACGATGGCACGCTGACCATAACTGTTCCTCATTGATGAAGATCAAAAGGCAAATAAGTCAAAGGATTTTAGGTCTTCATTCTACAAAGAAAAGTTCAGCTTTACATTCATGACGATGTTTTGTCATTTACATCCTAAATGTTTTGTGTTAAAGAACTTTTCTCTGTTCAGATGTAGATCATCTGTTTCCTGTTTTAGACGGGCTGTTTAACTGCTTAGAAGATGAGAACGACTGACATAAAATGATGTTTAACTTAATTGTTGAGAAAAAGTCTGAAATCTGACTTTATTTCAGAATTTTAGGGATTAAATAAATTCAGAAAATCTGACACTTAGGTTGTTTTCACACCAATGGCTTAGATTACCTGCTCTGGTTCAGCTGAAAAAAAAAAAAAAAAATGCAATTTTTCCATAATTCTGAATCTTTCTCAGTCACATGTCTTTGTTCTTTCTCTTCCTCCAGAGCTGAACTGATGAAGAAGATGATCTTCATCTTCCTCCTGTTCATCTCTCTGACCTGCTCAGTCTGTGGTCAGTCCCTCTGCTCTCTGCTCACTTTCAAACACTAATGTGAATATTTCAGAGGAGAATTTAACACAGCTCTGTTCACAACAGGAGAAATAAGGAGAAACATGATTTTACAATCACACCACAGAAATTCTAAAATGTTTAAGATCTCTGTGATTCTGTGAAGCAGGAAAGTTTTCAGCTCAGGACACAAACTCACTAAACTACTTTATATGATCTAAACTGTGAGTGAATAACAGTCATTATTATGCTTGTGGTCTTCTATTGAGCAATAAAAACTCTGATGTCTCTTTGTGCTGCTGAGACTTTGACTCGAGGTGTCTGTTCAGTCTGTAGAGCTGAACTTCAGCAACAGTTTGTGGTTTTTCTGCATTTAAACCCCAAGCTGTCAGCCCTTAAACACTCTCTCAGAATGTTTGATACTTCCTCTCCAAGTGTCACGTAGACCTCCTTGTTACATCAGTGTTTCTCACAGTCTCCCACAGCCAATCAGACTTCAGTCACCAGCTTGAAGTTTTGTAAGATGGATCTCTGTGGTTATAAACATTGAATTAGATGGATCCAGCTGCACTGCAAAGTCAGTCTAAGCCCTTACTGTCTGACCAGAAGGTTAAAAAGTCATGTGTCAGATCCCAAAATTAATGTCACGTCTCTTCAGAATTAAATCATTTGTTTTTCATTTTCCATCTTTAAAATGTTGATCTCTGTGTTTTCACAGTGATGCTCAAAGGGTTAAAATGTGAAATTAAAAATGAGGACGTTCAGAGAGTTTCATTTTTCCAGTGAGTGAACTCCACAGGCCCCTACATGTGAGTCAGAGACTGATCTTTGGTCTGAGTCGGGCTGTGCAGGACTAACAGGTCTGTTCTTCTCTCCACAGACAAACTCCAGACTACACCTGAGACCACAACAGAAGTCCAGACTACACCTGAGACCAGGACTGAAGTCCAGACTAGACCTGAGACCAGAACAGAAGTCCAGACTAGACCTGAGACCAGTGCTGAGGCTGTACCAAAACCTGAGTACTTATACCCACAGACACCAGAGTGGCTCCTTGTCCTCAAAATAATATCAGCAGCATTCACAGTGCTTTCGTGTTTGCTTTCACTTTGTTGTTGTTGTAACAAGAGAAATGCTGGAGATGACAGTGAAGAAAGAATTAGATATGAAGCTGGACAGGTAGAAATGAATTGAACTAAACAGATTGAACACGTGAGTCATGAGCTACAGCTCTCAAATAAACCGTTGATATTCTAAATATTAATTAATCTTCATCATCAGTCTCGGGTCTGCATTTCCCTTTAATGAACTAAAAAGACCAAAGTTCTTCTGATTGGATCAGCTGTGCAGAAGAGGGGGCTCTCTGATCAGTGAGCCCCCTCTTCTGCACAGCTGATCCACTCAGACAGGTAAGGAGGGCACGACCATGACCTCTCCTTCTGATGAAGAAAATCACCACAGACGAGACCTTTCTGACCCAAAGGTCTTGTCTGTGGTGATTTTCTTCATTTATGACTTCAGAGCAGCTTCTGGTGTGAAGACCTATTTTACCTTTTTTGCAGGTGTTTTAGTGTCTTGAACTCAGAACTTCAGTTTTTTGATGGACGAGCTGTTTTCTTTACAAAGTGACTCCTGATGAAAAATCATCTTCATAACTCTGAAGGTGAACCGAAGAGGAAATGGCAGCAACAGGAGAAAAGAAGATTTTTACATTTGAGCTGTTTAAACTGTTTTTGTGGTTCATTTATAATAATGATGATGATGTCAGAGCACCTTGTATTTTTTATATATTTTTGAGGCAATTTTTGCCTTTATTGATAGGAGAGAGACAGTGGATAGGTTTGTGAAAGGGGGTGAGGGAGTAGGGGATGACACTCTGCAAACTGGTCACAGGTGGGATTCGAACCTGAACCAGCAGAAGAAGTTCATGGAGTGCCTGGCTGCTAACCACTCCGTCAAACTAGCACCCCATGTATTATTATTTATATTGTTTTTGCTGTTATTACTTATTATTATTGTTGTATTTTTCATGGACCTGACTATCAGTCTGATGTTAGTCTGAGCCCAGACTGTCACATGTTAATGTGTCCTTGGGCATGACACTGAACCACAGGCTTTACTCACTGCTGCATCAGTGGAGTGTAAATGGGTGTGAAAGTGTTACCCCCAAATTCCACCGCATGCGAAAGCACCACGCCACACAGTGCAGCGGTCTTGCTCAGACAGACAAACCCCACTGAAAGCGGCACACCAAGGAGCGCCACAGCGAGCAGCCCCAAATGGGGAGGGCTGATCCCCAGAGAGCCACAGGCTCTTATGAGACTAGTGATGTCACACGCTCATAAAACATGTTATAGACTGAGAAAAGAAATAAACAACACCTCACTTCGCTTCTCTAAGGTCGTTTGGCTGGTCCCAACCACACAGCTTAGTCGCACAGCGTGCAGTAGAATTTGCCTGATAGACTATAGTGGAGGCGAAGTGCTACGCAGTGTGTTTTAAAGAGCGTGGCGCGACACTGCACTGCGCTGCGCTGCACTTTCATGTGCAGTGGAATTTGGAGGTTATGTGAACTTCGGTGTGAAGCAGCTTTGACTCGTCAAAGAGAAACCTTTTATATTTTTCATATACAGAAGCTCAGCTCGTCTGCTTTTATAAACTTTTCAGTTTTGTTAGTTATCCATCTGACCGTCTGATGACTGTTAAAAAAACATTAATCACCTCTAACATACAGCTTCAGCAGCTTTTATAGATGTCTGGTTTGGTCAGACTGTTTTTAATCTTCTGTTAAACCATGTGATTAAATATGATTTCTGCTCCAAATGATGACATTTATATCAGAGTTGACTTTAACATGTCAGTAAATGTTTGTGTTTGTTCATACAATTCAAGTGTTTATTTTAATTAAAATCAGAATACATTTTAATAAATTTTGTGTCATGGTGTATTTATTGTATTTTTAAGTGTGTTTAATAAAATGATTGTATTTCCATATGTGTATGACATTGTTTTTTACTTGATAATTTATTTTTCTATATCTTTTGAAGCTCAACCAAAGACAAAAGTCTGAATCAGCATTAATCTTTCTGTTCAGCTCATCAGCTCTGTGTCTTTGACTAAAACTGTTTTCATCTGAATCAAATAAAAAGATTTTAATTCAGTTCATAATGACTCCAACTTTTGAAAAAAGGGAAAAATCTCATTTGTCCTCATTTTACTGAAGCTGCACACAACCAGTGAACTACTGTGACCTTATGGGGGCGTCTTTGACCTTCACTTTAAAGTAACAGTCCCAGGTTGACATCAGAAACACACACCAACATAGACACACATGCACATGTGCACACGCTCTGATGGTGTTTGTACACAAGCACAGAAATGATCTGATTTGGTAGTTGAGTAAAAAGTCAGACAGCAACAATGTGATCCAGACATTATCTGTGGGCTGCACGTCCATGATGAGAATCTCCTGTTCCAGCTCATCCCAAAGAAACCAGTGTGAGATGATCTGAGCTCTGAGACTCGGAGCTGCTGGAGGTCCCATCAGAAGATGATGGAGGGATGGACATGGTCAGCAACAACAGCAGAACCACGCTCAGGTGGACCTTTGGGATGTGCTGGAGCAGGAGATTCTCCTCATGGATGTGCAGCAGCTGTGTGATGCTGTCATGGAGATGTGGACCAACATCTCTGAGGGATGTTTCAGCTCCTCCATCAATCTGTGACTCCAAGAATTAAAGCAGCTCTGAAGGCAAAGGCCTCCAACCTGGAACCAGCACGGTGTGCCTAATGAAGTGGCCGCTTAATGTAGTTCAACTTCACTTTCACCACCTCAGAGAAAGATAACTCCACACTTTCTCTGTTCCCATGAAACATCAGTACCTGAAACAAAGACTGAACACAAACGAGGAGAAGAAGTTTCTGTTTGATGATTTAAAGTTGGACAGAGCTGTGATCAGGTGATTGTTGCTCTTCATGATAAAACATGGAGGTCAAATGTGAAGTCCTCACTGAGGTCCTCGTTTATATTTTGCCAAACTTTCATAAAACAGGTGAATAAGTGTTGAATAAAAGCTTAAACCTTTATTAAATTAACAACAGGGAGCCACTTAGCAGAGCTCCTATAAGCTGTTACTTCCTGTTTGTGGCTGCGGCACCAACTTGTGTCGAATCATGAGATGAATTCTGGTGAACTGGGACTTTTTATTTTTCTGTATTTCCATCTTCTGATAGCTTTGAAATCTGGCATAGGTCTGCTAACAATCCATCAAATATCAAGAAGTCTTTTTACCCAGCACTACGGCAGTTTAAAGTTGTGGTTCTGTTTAATCACAGTGCTAAGCTTGATTAAAGTATTAAAGTGATTTTTTTTAATATTGTGATGACTCTAGTAAACGGAATATTTGACTCAAGCTTTTGACCTTTTCCTCTCTTTCAGTTTCCATGTTTTGAGAAATGTTAAGTACAATCCATCACAAAGGACAGACTAAAATAAATCAATACAGTCATCTTATTGAACAATAGAAACTTTGAGGGGTCTGACCTAAGTCAAGGTCACAGGTTTCTCCCTTTGAATCAACGCCCCCGCTGGCTGCCCCCCTTTTTGACCCCATGTGCCCGTCTCTGTGTTTGTTGTAATAAGTTGCTCATGTGCTGAGGTGTTTTTTTTCCAATCCCACACTGTGCTCCCCTGACAGGTGGCGAGTTTGGACTTTTTTTCCCCCTCTTCTCTCCTCTTGTTTTCTTTTCTGCAAGCACTTTGAGTTACATATGTTGTAGGAAAAGTGCTATATAAATAAAGTTTGATTGATTTATTGATACAATCCATCACAAAGAACAGATTAAAATTAAAATAAATGTACCAGAAGAAACAAGCTAATCAAGTTCTGGGGGGATTGATCAATCCAAACAGGACACTTCCAGTTATATCCTCATTTTACATGATGTGACATCATATCTGAAAGCAGAGTGGAGAATTTGTTCTGTGGTGAATTAGTTAATAGAACAGTGTTAAAAGGAAAGAATCGCCTTCCGTGGTTGACGTAAAAGAGTCAGCTATTCAAAGCGACTTGTTCATGAACTTCCAATCCCCGTCTCTCATTTGGCCCTTTTCCACCAGCACGCCTTGGCCCTACTCTACTCGGCCCTACTCGATTTGCAGCGTGTTTCCACTAGCCTGGTACCTCCTTAAACAAGCTAGTTTTAGTACCTACTCCGCCCTGGTTCCAAGCGAGCTGAGTCGACACTAAAAGATGTCTCCACCGACTGCCAGCTACTGATTGGTCAGACAATGTCGTCATTGATGAGTCATGAGCGCGACGACCTAGCATGCTAGCGGTAGCTACCGTTAGCTTAACCTCATACGTCTTTTCTTTGCAGCTCGATTGCTCTCGTCCTCGGCTTCATTCTGTTGTATAGCTTCCAAAACTCTCCTGTGCTTCTCAAGGTGTATTTCTTCTTCCCACCTGCAGCCTTCTTCTGCTTTCCTTTTTCACTCGGTTTGTGACAAAAAGCCACAGATTGTTGTGTCGCGGTCACTGCACCCCGTTGGGCAGGCGACTGGGGCAATTGGAAAAGCAGGACAAGGCAAGTAGAGTAGAGTCAAGTAGAGTAGAGTAGGGCTAATGGAAAAGGGCCTAAACTGTCTCTTCAGGTTCAGCACAATGTGACGGACTTGAGGGTCGTTCACACTGAACGTGATTTGGGCGACCACTTTCCATGCAAAGTCAGTGTATCACTGCAACAAGGAGCGACAAGGCACGATCAGCCCTCACGATGTGACGGACGCATTCTGGACAACTTGGTCGCCCTACCAGGTCATTTTGGACGTGCGACCAGGTTGCGTCGCTCGGTTGCCAGAGTTAAAACTTACGTGTGGCTGTGCTGCAACAGCCAATCATTGTTGTGTGGGGGTGTGACATCACCAACAGCTGTTTCAGTTCCTGATCGCAGAGTGACAGTCCATGTCCGTGTGGGAACATACTGTTACTGCTATGACTCTGAATCATTTATTTATTGTTTACTGCTTGATGTAGAGGAACGTTTTTATCTATTTCATCCTCCCTCTGTGCTCCTTCTTTAATGCTTGCTGCAGGTGGAGTGTCCTGATTGGACAGCAGCAGAAAGGTACATGCGCAGTGGAGGAGACTGGTCCAGTGGGGCCTTCCGATTGGCTTGAAGCTGATGGCCGACTTTTTAAATCCAACAGCAGAAGCCGAGACGCTGACCCTCCTCCTTCATCACTGCCAATGTTCACCACAACTTTCAGAGAACAGAGTTTGGTGCAGCTGGTAGATTGTGTGATTTTGTGTTTGGTTTGGAGAACATAATTTAAGTTTGAGCAGTCAGGTAAGATTTTTGATTTACAAAAGTGTTTTTGTTATTTTATTGTAGCCTACCTTCCCCGATGTAGTTTTGATTTAGTTCCCAAAAAGAAACTGTGGCAGATAAGGGGTTTGTAATAAGTTAGTAACACTATACACCTGAATAACTTTTGTCTGTTGCTCAACAACGCCACCCTGGGAGTTTCACCCAGGGAATTATTGTACCTCAGTCAAGATACACAGATTCGTTTGTACTCAGGCTGAGACGTGGTTCAAGTTTAAAACAATTTTTATTCAACAATTTAAAAAAAAAAAACACAAGAAAAATCATTCAAACTGGGGGGAAGGAAAGAGGCCAATCAGGAGCTGAGGCTTACTGGGTGGAAGAGCTAGCAACCAAGGAGTGAGCCACCAAAACAAACTTAATCAACTAAAATCACCCACACACACACGTGACCTGAAGTGAATAACCTGCGTCCCAGGGAAACAAAGCACACAAACAAGAAGGGGGGACACCACCACCCAATCACCAGCACCACCACCACTGGCCTTCAGCCCTGAAAGGGGGAGAACACAAATTAGTGGGTTGCAACAACAGAAACCCAAAAGAAAAGTAACAAAATTGAACAAATCAGTGTCTTTAACTCAACTAATAAACTTAGAAAACTAATAACATAAACATAACTGTTTTACTAAAACTAATTACTTACAAAACAAGCCCAACAGTATATATAATGTAATTTAAATGTCCCACAAATTAAACCAATCAATAAAGCAAATTAACCAAACAATCAGGGTAAACAAAATCAACAAAATCAAATAAACTGTAGAAATAAATTTACATAATTAACTCAAATTAACTCAAATTAATCTAAATTGTAACCCACACTCACTCATACCCAAACCTTAAAAACATGGGCCCGTATTCATAAAGATTCTTAGTGCAAAGAGTTGCTCCTCGTGGCCAGATTCCAAGAAAATTCTTAGAATCTTGTTGTTTTCTTAGAATTTCTCTTAAAAATTAAGAGTAGATCCTAGTAAAGATAAAAGCTATTCCAAAAGAATCCCAGCTCCTAAGAGTTCTCCTAAGGTGAGATTTATTGGGAGCAGGAAAGAGGACTTTTAAGCAGCTTAGGAGTTCCCTAAACAGAGGAAAAAACAGCAGAGGGAGAGATATTCTTCACGTTTTTGTGCCGCAATCTCCTCTTTTGCCTTTGACTGCAACACATACCACCACTTCTCACAATCCTCACTTGTGCGCACAACCAACAGAAAGGAGGCATTTATCTGTTGTGCTATAGTGTCCCAGGCTTGCTTCTTGGCTTGCTCTGTGACACTGGGGCTAAATTTACCCGTCAAAACACTTTTATGCTCATTGTTTAATTGAGCCAAAAGCAAACACTGTTCCTCGGTCCAGTTGGGTTTTCTTGTTCTTTTTTACTCCATCGTTGTTCACTAGTTTGTAGCAGATGTGACAGCCAGAAAAGCCTACTTCTTATACACCTGTCAGCAATCAAGGACATTGATGAAAGCTGTGCTGCGTTAGACTCGTTAATACCAAATTAAGTTGAGATGCTGATAGTTAAAAGTACAAAAGCATGTAATTAATGAAAGCAAATTAATATAACCATCACTATGTGAATATGTGGGCGTTCAGTAGGATTATTTTATAGAACAGTTTTCGTCGGCTTCCTTCTGTCTCACAAGACAATGGAGTTTGCGCCAGGGGTTAGTCCGTTGATGCCTTACAGCGCCTACTGTGGCTGAACAGTCCGATGCTGGAATGACAGTCTCTGTTGCAGTTTCTGCAGATGTGCTGTGAGCCAGCCTCTGTGGATGTTGGTGCCGCCCTCTTCCGCCTGCGCTTTTTCCTCTCCTCCCAAAGGTCCTCTCCCCTTTTCTCACTCCTCAGGATGCCTGCGTTGATGGCGAGCCTCCATTTGCTGCGGTCTGCAGCTATTGCTTCCCAGCCAGCTGGGTCGATACTGCTTGCCTTCAGATCTCGCTTGCAGACATTCTTGTAACGGAAATGAGGCCTTCCCTTGGGTCTGGATCCAGTGGCAAGCTCCCCATAGAGCATGTCTTTTGGGATTCTCCCGTCCTGCATGTGGCTGACATGGCCAAGCCAGCATAGGCGCCTTTGAGCGAGCATGGCAAACATGCTTGGTGTTCCCGCCTGTGTCAGAACAATCTTGTTTGAGATATGGTCCTGCCAGGTGATGCCCAGAATCCTTCTAAGACAGCCCAGATGGAAGGTGTTTCGTCTGCGCTCTTGATGGGCATAAAGGGTCCATGCTTCACTGCCATACGTCAGTGTGCTGAGCACGCAGGCTTGGTACACCTTCATCTTGGTATTGGTGGTCAGCATAGAGTTGTCCCAGACCCTCTTTGCCAGGCGAGCCATTGATGTTGATGCCCTGCCGATCCTTGTATTTAGTTCAGCGTCCAGAGAGAGGTTGTTGGAAATGGTGGAGCCGAGATTGGTGAAGGCCTCCACCACCTCGAGAGTGTGATCGCCTGTGGAGATCCGAGGGGTGTTGCAGGTGTCTTGGCCCAGGATGTTGGTCTTTTTAAGACTGATCGTTAGACCAAACTCTGCGCAGGCACATGAAAAGCAGCTGATGAGGCGCTGTAGGGCCTCCTCAGTGTGAGCTGTCAGCAAAGAGGAGCTCTCTGATCAGTACCTTCAGTACTTTGGTCCTTGCTCTGAGACGTGCAAGATTGAAGAGGTTACCATCGCTTCTGGTGTGGAGGTAAACGCCATCATCTGACTGGTTGAAGGCCTATGACAGCAGCAAGGAGAAGAATATGCCGAATAGTGTTGGTGCAAGCACACACCTTTGTTTCACACCACTCCTGATTGGGAAGGGTTCAGAGGCAGAGCCATCATTCAGGACAATGCCCTTTGTGTAAGGATTCAATCAGCCGTAGGAGCTTGGGGGGACATCCAATCCTCTGCAGAAGGATGAAGAGGCCTTTTCTGCTGACAAGATCGAAAGCCTTTGTCAGATCAATGAAGGCGATGTATAGCGGCCGCCTCTGTTCACGGCACTTCTCCTGCATCTGTCTGAGTGAGAAGATCATGTCGACTGTTGATCTCCCTGCCCTGAAACCACACTGTGCCTCAGGGTACACACGTTCTGCAAGTGACTGCAACCTGCTCAGTATGACTCGGGCAAAAGCCTTGCCGACAACACTGAGTAGAGAGATTCCCCGGTAGTTGTTGCAGTCACTAAGATCTCCTTTGTTCTTATAGAGGGTGATGATGTTCGCGTCCCGCATGTCCTGGGGCACACTCCCTTTGTCCCAGCACTGTAGGAGAAGTTGGTGGAGGTGGTTGAGGAGAGAGCTCAGCTTGCCAGCCTTGATGACCTCTGGGGGGATGCCATCCCTTCCTGGAGATTTTCCGCAAGCTAAGGTGTCGATGGTCTTCCTGAGCTCTACTATAGATGGTGGAACATCTAGCTCTTCCATGACCGGCAGGGTGATGGTGTTTTCTACTGCTGTGTCGGTGACCATGTTTTCCCTTTCATAGAGCTCCTGGTAGTGCTCTGCCCATCTTTCCATCTGCTTGCCTCGGTCTGACAGAATGGCATCTGAGGCAGCCTTCAGTGTTGTGACCTTGGTGGTACTTGGGCCAAAGGCTTTCTTCATGCCCTCGTACATGGCACCGGTGTTGCCACTGTCAGAGGCGAGTTGGATGCTCTGGCAAAGGTCCCGCCAATAGCCATTGGCACACTGTCGAGCGATCCGCTGGGCATCACTTCGAGCCTTTCTGAGTGTGGCGAGTGTCTTCACTGAAGACTCCCTCTTGTAGTCGAGCATTGCCTTTCGCTTGGCTGCAAAAAAAAAACAAATTAAGACCCGCCTCTCCCTTCATACTTCACCCCTGGCTCCACCCAAGCTGATGGACGTGCATCGTCATGGAAACGGCCGTAGAAACTGCGTAGCTGACCAACGTAGCTAAGGTAACCCCGACTCGTCAGACAACTCGACTGCCACTATTGATAAAATCACAACAACAGTACATTTTGGCAGATTAGACAATAAGATGAATGCCCGCCGGCTGCTACTGTTATGTGAAGCACCACAAAGCTATTGTTGCTTACCTATCCAGCAGAAAGACGGCAACATCAGCATCCGTTTTCAGGTCTTTCAATAAGCAGAGTTCCCTCCACCGTCGGAAAGCAACACCAATGCTGACCCAGGTCTTCACTCTTTCATGGTCATAGCCCTTCTTTTTCACTTTTCACTCCTCTGACCTTTTTCTTTTGGGCTGTTTTTCAGCCATTGCTACTGCACCTATTGTATCTCTCTCTTACGCTAACCCTCCCCTCCCCCTCTGTCTGATCTGCGCATGAGTATGATCGCCCCCTGGATGTGGGTGTACCATGTGTCGGTGCTCTGCCCGAGCTACAGTATTTACCTGCTGAAATTCAGAGCCAAGGCTGTGTATTGAAACAGGACTTTTTCTTCAACATTCCAGTGGTGACATTTTGTGGATGGAGAGGAGAAATACGGTGAATTTGACAAATAGTGCATTAGATTTGAAGATTAGAAGATCGCTGACTACACCTTTAATTGAAGCTCTTACCTCGATTACCTTTAATGAACGATTATTTATGCTGGAACAACAGCTCTGGTCAGTATTTGTGAACATGAAGGTGATGTTGGAGCATCAAACCTGTTGGTCTGTCATTTACTGACACAGGACTGAGGTGATGACAGTTTATATATTTAGTGATTTAAAGTGACAGAGTCCAGATGAGCCCTCTCAGCCTCAGCTCAGTGGGTGTAGTAAAGGGAGGAACAGGTTGGTATACATGCTCTAACAAGCTGAAAAATGACACGACTGTTATTCAGTGATGCAGACGCAAAAGAGAAGATCACATTAAACAAGTCAGAGCTTCTCTAAGACTGCACTCTCACATAGGAAAGGTAAGCTTTGTGTTAATAATGATGTTTTGTTATTTACACCCTGAATGTTTTTATATTAAAGGGTCTTGGGTTTCTGCTTGACCAGGAGCTCTCATTCCAGGCTCACATTGACAACCTGGTCCTGCACTGAAGGTAAAACTTGGATTTTTCTCTCTGAACAAATCCTGTTTGTCCCTCAGAGCTCAGAAATATCTCGTCTCTACAACCTTTCTGTCCCTGATTGACTATAATGATGTTTTGTATATGACTGCCTCATCCAGATGTCTCCAGACTCTGGGCTCTGTTCATCTCTGTGCACTGTGTTTTGTTACTGGCTGCAGACGTCTCACTCATCTTGTGACCTTTATGCCAAAGCTGAGTGACCCTCCTTGAGCTCTTGGAGGTATACCCACGAGGTCTTTCTTTTGTTCTCACGTCTCCTCCTTGTGTTCGAGCTCCTCTGTGCTCAAATGTCTGAAACATTTAGGGTGTCATCACACCTGCAGCTCGGATGGTTTGCTTCAGTTCAGTTTGTCCTTGGATCGTTTGGTGCTCTTTTGGCAGTGTTTAGAAACACCCTATGTAGGATTATAAAGTTAAATATAGAAGTGTAGGACTCCTGATGATATAACTGTGATCAAACTGAATGAACTAAAGATGTCAGCCCTCAGAGATGAGCAGGACGTGCTGCAGCTTGTTTGTTGAGACTATTGTTTAGTGATGTGCCAATCGTGACCGAATCGTTCTTTTTACTGACTCTGGAGTTTCAAGTCATTGTCTCCATTAACTCGTTCACTGACTCACCGCTGCTACCGACAGCTAACTGCAAAGAGACATGCCACACAACTGTTATTGCTGAAGTGGTTAATTATCATAAAATGGCTTTCAAACAAAAAAAGGAACTAACTTTGACAAATAAACACAACTCACCATTCCAGTTGGGTCGTACACAGGCAATAAGAAAATCAAATGGTCACCCAGGATTCAGAGTTTTTGTCATTTACTCAAATCAAAACAGTATTAACAAGCATTTCAAGCCATGTCTCATCAACCTGGTAAAAAAACTTGTATCCTTTCCTGGTGCATGAACCCCAATGACCCCCAAGACAAAACAAACACAAATAAATTCATTTTAAATAATAACCAAAAAAAAAAGCTCCAACAGTTATTCCAACTGCACTTGCATGAATATATCAAGCTATAGTTTATTTATTTATTTATTTTTATCTATTTATTTATTCAATAGGGACAGTGCACATTAATGAACATCTATTCAAAAACAATAGATGTAAATATGCTGAATTATAACATCAATGCTAATTTACATCCACAGTCCCGTGGCAGGTAACACAAACATTATTGCAAAGACACACACACATAAACAGGACAATATATCATAATAAGAGCACAACACAACACAGTTCATTTCTAAAACTCTGGATGTTAATGGTTTCAGGACTGGTTTTCGTTATGTGCATTTTAAAAGTTTGTAATGTGGGACACTCTCTTATGTCGAGTGGGAGACTTTTCCAGATCTTACTGCCTTTACAGAAACAGAGTTTTGTCCAAAGACTGTTTTTCTGTTTCACCTCTCAGTCCCCTCTCGATGAGGCCCTGGTGTTGAGGCCCTTATTTTAAAAAGTCAGGCATGGGAGGCGGAGAGAGTCCATGGAGCACCTTCTACAAACAAATTTAAAATGTATAAAGTTCTCAAAACTCATGAAGTTTTACATTTTAAAATGCTGCAAACATGGAATGACACTGGTTTTCTATGAAGGGTCTTGAGTGATTTTTTTATAAAGTGATTCTATGTTTTTGCATGTATTTACACCTGCCAGTGACCAACATGTAACACAATATTCAATGTGTGACAGTATCATTGAGTGTAAGAACATTCTAGCAGCACCCAGTGTTATTAAAGGTCTTTTTGTTTGAAATTGTTCAGATTGAATCTCACTGTATTAGTTATTCTTTTAATGTGACTTTTGAAACATAGTGTTGAATCAAGTGTTACATCGAGGTACTTAAATTCAGAAACTATTTGTAGCTCCTGTCCTCCAAGAAACACACCAGAATGATTTCCAGCGGTCTCTGTGAACATCATACAAACAGTTTCAGTTGTATTTAATATTAGGCATGATTTATATAACCATTGATTTACAGGAAACATCACTGATGTAAGAACAGAGGCTGCATCATGAATATCCCTATACTAGTAAAGATGACAGCGTCATCTGCGTACATTAGAAATTCAACTTTATGAAATGAGTTGGGCAGGTCATTAAAATACATTAACAAGGGGCCAAGTATTGACCCCTGAGGTACACCAACAGAGATATCTGGAGAAGGTGATTTGACACCTTCAAATCCATGTAATTAGATTTAAAAAATCCTCAGGGCAAATTATGTGCCACGAGGATTGTTTTAAATCTGGACCACTATAAAGCGCATTGTGTCTGACACGGACAGTTATTTCTGTGGTGTAACATGCGTGCTGCTTCTGCTGCTGTGTGGCTGAAACGTAAACATGTGGCGTGGATTGTTAAAGTCTTGAAAAGAGAAAAGAGAGGGGCAGAAGAAACTGCAGACAGTATCCAAAGAATGGGATCGCTACAAGTTGAAATGAAAAGAAAACACAGTGCAGTGTGTCTGTTGTCAAACGGAGTTAGCTTAGCATGATAGCACGCCGTCAATGCTGCAGCACCTCAGCAGTAAACATCTGTTCTGTGCATCAAGTCCACAGAACAGACACAACAAAATAACACTCATGATACATCAACAGAAGCAGTTCATGTGATCGATAACTGATATAAGTCCAATAAAACACAGACTTTGATTACGGCTCTGTGTAAAGCCTGGGTCACAACGTAAATCAATGTGATGACTACCTGGACAGGTATGATGTGTATTATGTGCACAAACTTTTCACATCCTGTAACTTTATTTTTATTTTGATTGCAGTGAGTAGAGGAAGCAGGTGTAGGGCATCTTTTTATAAATTAATTAAATAAATAGCAGCAAGTTGAATTAGCTTGGTGTCTAAGTATTTTGGCTGAGTAATACAAATAAATCAAAAAGAGAGAATATGACCTTTTTAAAGTGAGAATTACGTGGAAAAAATTGAACTCACTAAACTACTTTATATGATCGAAACTGTGAGAGACAATCACAGTCATAACTATCAGTGATTTATTGAAACATGTTGTGTCTGGTTAAAGGTTAAAAAGTCATCTGAAGTGAAAAGATGTGTGTTCTTTAGAAAAAAAGACTTCAGGGTGACTTTGGTTTCTTCTTCTCTGTCAACAGAAACATTTGAGGTCAGATCTGCTCAGAGCTTCATTCAGGTCTTCAAGAATGAGAACGTCACTCTGGAGTGGACCTTCACCAGCTCTCTGGATTCACTTTATATCTCATGTGTTGCGTTCACTGATTATTATCATTCAGTCCTGTTAAACTACTTCACAGAAGTTGACCCAATTCTTCATGGTCCCTTTGGAGGAAGAGTTCAGTTGGACAAAGACGTCCTCAGAGAGGGAAGAATCAGACTTCATGTGTCCTCCCTCAGGACTGAAGACTCTGAAAATTACAGCTGTAAAGTGAACATGAGGGAAGGACAAGGCGAGGCTTCATGTCGCGTCAGTGTGAAAGGTAAATTATTTCAGCTGAGGGGAAAGAAACTATCAACACACACACAGATCAACAATCAGTTGCTCGGTCCTGTACGGCTCAGTGTTGACATTTAAAGACTTAGAGGAGAACTATTTTACACATTTTCAGGCCTTTGTTTGATTTTTGGGCTCCTATAGAGCAGCTACACACGATTATCCACACAGAAAGCTTTGTAGATCTGGGCATGGCCATGTAGGGGAGTCCAGCACGCTTTAACCTCACTGAGACTACGCTGAATAGACTGTTGTGTTGTAAACGTTAGCTTGTTACTCTGACGTGTCCACTTTTGGTGTCCTGGTCCCATGTGTCACATCTTTGTCAAAAACTTGATCTGAATGGATCTCCTGCATTGTGGTCTCTGCAGAGACAGCTGTTCAAAGGCTGTTCTCTTGGATGTGCTCGGGTTTTATTGTTAGAGTCGCAGATATCAGCCAACAAAGTAGCTGCTGGTGTGTCGTCACATACACTGCCACCTACTGGCCCATCATGGTATGTACATTTTTTTAGGCAAGAGAAAGATGGTCGCAGGATGTAGGAAAAGCTGGACATCCTGGAATATTTTACAGATTTTTCTATAACAGGACATCCCTGCAGTTATAAAAAATAAACTAGTGTTGAGTTATATCTAAGGGTCAATATGATTTAAAAAAAAATCCAAATATTTATTTTCTTTTTGTAGAAGTTTGTAATTGATCACATGATCACTGAATTGGACGCCATGCATCACTGGCAATATTTCAACTACATCAGGTTAGCAACATTAAAAATGCTTTTGTTTCATATTTTCCACACACTAAATCAGTTTCTGTTATTGCTGGTTAAATCCGTTTTTATTTGGGTCAACAGTCACACACATGGTGTCCAGCTGAGTGGACATGTTTGTCACTCCATGAAGTTTGGATCCATAAATTAATTCAGTTGGATGTTTTTTTATTACTAAAGAGGAGTAGGAACACTTGATGGAGGTTTGTATGAAAATCTAAAGAGAATTTAGTTCCTTTATGGGAAACTTGTTTGAGTTTTTAATTAAAATGTTCGTTTTTGGACACTGGGTCCTATGAGACACATTTTTAGAGAAGTCTTTGTGTGAACTGTCAGTAAAAACATGTTGAGTGTCGGACTGTGCAGGACTCACAGGTCTGTTCTTCTCTCCACAACAGAGCCCCAGACTGGACCTGAGATCAAGTCCTCATCTGAGGACAGAAACACAGGGACTGGAGGACGGATCGGCCTCGGCTCAGGACCATTAGCAGCTGTGATTTGTGCTTGTGTTGTAATATTTCTTCAACTTAAGCTGTGTTTGAAATGGCATACTGCCTACTGTCTACTTACCTACTCAATCAGTGCATACTGCATACTGAATACTCAAAGATGATCTGAGTATGCAGCGGCTGCCCGAGCGTTTACACACAGATGCATACTTAATACCCCAGAATGCATTTCGTGCCGGCCGGGAAGCAGCGCCGGTAAAATTAAAATAGTTCGACCACAAGCAACAGAAAATGACTGCATTCCAGAAAAACTACTAATTCATTCAGTAATAATATATTTTCTAGTGAGAAAGTAAGTATTTACATCACGATTATGAGCCCAGTTGTTTGAATTAGTGATTGTTTTCAATTTGTCTCGCCGTTTTCGGAGACCAAAGCGCCCGCTTGGTGGGTGTTCCCGTCTACGTACCGTAAACACCGGGCAGCAGCAGCCCCCCCCTTCACGTTTCCAAGTTATTGCAAAGTGTTTTCATTATCAACAGCTGCATGACACAAACAGAGCGGCAGTGGATGAAAAAAATTAACACAAACACCTGTGTATCCTGTCCCCGCCACCCGAAAAGACGCTCGGTGTCCTCACCTGGCCCAGAAGGAAAACACAGCAGGATTTATAATGCGACATCACGGGTCCAAATTACAGTTTAGTTGCGGCGACGGCATAAGCTAACATGCTAACCAATTGGTAGGCTGACTGGTCATTGAGCAGCGCATAAACTCAAACGTCAATACAAAAGTTAAATATCTTACATTTATAAGCGCTTTGTGGTTGGCGCTGGAAGATGCTGTCGGCTGTCTCCATTTTGTATTTTGTCTTCCCACGTCAGAAGTGTGCAATGCATTGTGGGGCAGAAGCAGTACGTGAAGCAAGCTCCGCTCCATACTCAGAAATCGAAGCCGATTGAGTATACATCCGAGCATTTCTCACATACACAAAATTTGCATACTGTCCAGTGTGAATGCACTGCATACTCAATATGGGGGCGGGGTTAGTAGTAGTACAAGTAGTACACCATTTCGAACACAGCCTAAGACTTATATTCAACTGACCCATTGTCGGATCTCTGATTGGTTGGTCGACCAGCCAATCAGTGAGCCCCCTCTTCTGCACAGTTACTCCACTAATACTCCTTTCAGACTGGCCAAAAAACCTGTTTAAACTCAGTAACAGTTGGCTCCTGTTGGCAGTTTGAAAGGGTTTAATCAGCATTTTGATACACTGATCCTGCAAGTCAAAATAAAATCCTGTCATTAAGCTGCAGTGAAGTCTTTTTGTCACAAGAGGACGCCAGAGGTCTGGAGCTGTCTGAGGATCCTAGAGCTGGACTTCTGGTCTAGAAAAGAAAACTCTTCACAATGAGATTTGTCCTTTAATAACAACAATTGATAATGTGTTTGATACCACTTAAAAGCCTAACAAGTCACTTTTTCAAGGTACAAACTTATAAGCGGAGTGTTTCAGTGAAGTGAGTGACAGCTAAACATGTTGGTAGTTTCAAGAGACAAATCAGTAAAGGCTCAAGACAGAGGATTACTTTAAAGGAAGAGGGTTTTAATTTAACTCAAAATCTAAATCAACTAAATATAAAACTTAATTATTTCAACAAAAGATAAAATGTTACCTCAATGCATCAGAGTTGACAAAATAAGACAAAGGTTGAACCAAACCAAAGGAAACCTTTTTTCTTTTATCAGATAAACCACAGCTAATCTCCGATGATCTGACTCCTCCCTTCACTTCCTTTTGTTACTGCAGTTTATTTAAAGTCGTTTCATAAGACGCGTCATGAAACTTAATCAAGTCATCAGATCTGTGTCTTTAAAAAGTAGCTGAATGTTAGTCTTGTTGTCAGGGGCCTCTCCTCTGTGTGCTGCTCCTCAGTGCTGATCTTAAATGACCTCTGACCTCAGCCTGATGGAGGAGGAGGAGTCCAACAACACAACACACTCATGAAGAAGGAGCTCCATTAATCTGAGTTTCTGTCATCTCTCTGGGTGTTTCTCAATATGTGTACTTCAGCGTACTTCTGGACTTGCGGACTCATGATACGTCATCAATCACAGCCGAAGTCCTGTTCCAATTCCAAGTCCGCATCGAGACATGTCCGGTTCACGTACTCGGATGTGGACTTGCCCAGCCCCGATTACCAAGTCTGCTTCCGAACGTAACTTGAGCAGACTTCTCGCAGCAACAATCCCACAATGCAATTCGCACGTTCGGGGCCACGAAGGAGCAGAGAACAGAAAATGGCGGAGGAGAAGAGTCACAATTGTAAGTAACAGTTGCAACGTAAAATTATGAATAAGATAAGTAATAAGAAGAATTAAAGCTGCAAGCGGCGATGATCGGGCCCTCGCCCCCCACGTGCCCGTTGGGCCATGCTGCTACCGCAGTTTATTGCTTTAGCCAAATAAGCTGTTGCGAAACCTTGCTGTCGCTAAATGTTTTTCGCAGCACATGTAGCAATCGCTGCATGTTGCTGCAACCACATGTATGTAATTTATGACATATCTAATGCTTGTTGTGATTGAAGTAGCAGAGAATTGAGCTTATAGATGTGTTAGGAGGTGGTCCTTGATCATGCTTGTGAATTTTGAAGCAGATTGGACCTTAAATGAAGGAGTTAGAGTAATTTCCAGGTTCATGGCAATCAGTGAAGTTTGAGGCTTCGCCATCACCACACCGTTTCAGCTAAGGACACGACCTCATCAGTGATGCTTCATGAAGGTGTGAAGACCCTTTCTGAGAAACTTTGAAAAAAATACGTTGAAAAACAGAGTAGATTTTAATGATAGAGTAAAACATCAGACTTCCTGTTACCAGCAGGGGGCGCTATATTGGAGAGTGAAACAAAGCATATAGATTAACTGAGGCAGGGACAGTGAACATGTGTGCTTGTTTTGGGCCGAATCTAAGATTGTACAAGAGAGTAATTAAGGTTTCTGTGTTTTTCAAAAATGGTCAACTTTGGGCGTGCTTCCTGGCCACGCCCATTGAGTTACGAAAAATTTTTTAATAAATTTTCATCGGCAATGTGTCTACTATACTCCAACCCAATGTGGAATTGATCCGATAAAAAACCTAGGAGAAGTTCGTTCACATGCAAGCCTTAAAATCGCGAAAATCGGAAATTCAACATTAATTTACGAACTTCCTGTTTGGAATTCGGATTGTCTATTTATATATCTGTGATCGTCCTGGCCTGGGGGTTATGTCCAAAAAATTTTGTGCAAATTGGAGTTAGTCAAAAAGTTGCCAAATTTGGGCGTGGTTTCTGGCCACGCCCATTGACCTAGGAAAATTATTTTAATAACTTTTCATCCTCAATGTGTCTAGTATACACAAGACAAATCTGGAGTTGATCCGATAAAAACCTTAGGAGGAGTTCGTTCAAATACGTACCCTGCAAATCGGCAAAATGCGACATTCAACGCTAATTTGCGAAGTTTCTGTATGGAATTGACGATGGGGGCAAGAGACTTTTTTGTAGGTTCGGGCATGCTAGTTATGCCCGAAAAATTTCAGGTCGATCCGTGAAAGTAGCCGGATGTTCTGCAGTTTAAGGCCAGTAGGGGGCGCAGTGGTGGCCTTTTTTTTGTGCAAACACTGGATTCATACATTTTTCGCCGTGACTCAACTTTGGGGATAGGCGCGTTCACGTTTATCTGAAGTTGAAGGCACGCAATTTGGGGTTAAAGTGGCGGAAGAACAATTTAGCGATTACAATAGGGCCTTCGCCGGCCATTCGGCTCGGGCCCTAATAAATAAGAATAAGATACATACTTGTGATGGAGTTGTGTTTAAAACCTGAATGTTGAATAAAAGTCATCCCAGATTAATTCTAAGCGGACGATGCGGGTGGTTTTGGTAACGATAAAAGGGGACATTAAGCGAGCTAGCACCAACAACTGAGCAGCTTTATGTCGGTATTTCAGTACAGCTAATACAGCTGAAAGTTGCGTTCATAGGTTAACTGTTCGGCTAACTGTTGCAGTGTTACATGTCTGTGGTTTCAGCGTAGATGTGAAATAATTGCCTTGTCCTTTATTACGACGGTATCACTCTCTAACGTCCAGGGACAGCTGAGGAGACCCGGGCCCTCATACAATGGCGGGAGGCCAATGAAGCCCTCTTCACGGGGCGGCGTGGGTCGGCCCAGACTGGCTGGGAGTGAGTAATGATGTGTCTGGTTACTTATTGTACGTTTAGGGGCATTATAAAGACGTTTTATGACGATATATATATGAATGTTGATTTATATGCTCCTGTCTTGCTAGAGACTTTGTGACAACTTCAGGCCTGCCTATAACGGCAAGGCAGGCCAAGAAGAAGTGGTCTAACTTAAAGGACAAGTACAAGGTAATAACCTGCCTCTGTTTGTTATGGTTACTGAAACCTTTTCTGGTTCTGTCCTGTTAAAGAAGTGTAGTTTGCAAAAGCCATATATTAAATATAACAAAAGAAAATGAATGTACTGTGTATATGATGCATAGAAGACTGTGAATATAAATACAGTATCAGCTAGAAGTTGTTTTTTTTGTCTCAGGAGCTTAGGGACCCACCAACAGGCAGGGGGGTAGAGGCTGGAGGTGTGACTGCTGCCACCTGGCAGTGGTATTCAGACATGGATGCAGCACTCCAGGGGCAGCACTCAATCAGTCCGCCCCTGGTTGTTGCATCCAGTCTGACTGCCACTACAGGTGGCTCAGTCATCACACCAGCCTCTACCCCAGCCCAAGAGGCAACCAGAGACAGGCAGCCAGGGAGGAAGAGGGCCAGGGAGGACAGCGCCATGATGATGGAGTTTTTGAGGGAGCAGGCAGAGAGGGATGAGGAGAGGGAGAGGAGGGCTATGGAGAGAGAGGAGGAGAGAGAGAGAGGAGCAGCAGAAAGGGCGGAGCAATTTCTGTTTTTATTTGAAAAACTTGTTAATAAATAAATGTTTTTGTTCAAAGTTCAATCCATGATTCATTCAAATATGGTGTCCCAATAGTTGAGACATTTATGTGGTCTTAAACTATGTCAGACTATTTTAGAAAAATATAAAACAAAGTTGATATACATAATATTCATTATCATTTGGACTTATACTGGTGCATCTATTTATCCATGTATAAACTGAGTAAGTCAGAGTTGAAGGAAAAAAAATACAAGACATTCATTGTGATTTTAAAAAAAGTTTATTGTAGGCAAGATATTCTGCCAAGTATGTACAATATTCATTGGAAAATATGGTAATATTTGGAATTTACAAATTATAAAAAACAAATGAATAGTTATGCTTTTAATAGCTGCAATAACATTTAACTCCAAACATTTATGTGTGCAATAACATTTACCTCTAGTAAGCATTTAACAATAAGAAACCAATCCAAGAACTGATTCAAGAACTTATTTAGTAACTGATTAAATTACTGATTAAATTACTGATTCAAGAACTGATTAAAGAACTGATTAATGAACTGATTAAAGAACTGATTCAAAATGATTAGTTACAACAATAAAAAATAACTATTTACACTGTGGCATGCAGACTACTCCTTTACAAATAGTCATGCTGCTCCAGACATGGTGGTAAGACATCTGGAGCAGATGTCTGGGCAGCAAGCCTGCTCCGGAGAGCGTTCCCAGACGTGTGTCGCCCGATGGCATCTGGGCACTCGACGTCCCCCTGGTCTGGGCCTTCCTCCTCCAGCTGCTCCTCCTCCAGGATGTCCCCCGCTGCCATGCATATGTTGTGGAGCATGCAGCAAGCCCCAACCACTTTTGGGGCAAACTGGGGCCTGATCTCCAAGGCTCGGAGAAAGATTGCACGCCAGCGAGTCTTGAGGAGACCAAAAGTGCGCTCAATTATATTTCGAGCCCTGGCGTGCAATCTATTGAACCTTGCTTCAACGCGACCTGGTAATAAATATTCATTAAATATATATATTTAAATGTATCATTGTAAAAAAAAAATCTTTTTTTTTTTTAATATGTTTAGCAAGAACATGTCCTTACTGTGAACAGGCTGCCAATATGGGGCGATGATGGCCACGGGAAACTCCAGACATGGGTACCCTCCATCACCCAGCAGGAAATACCCCTCTGGTGGATAGAGGGCCTGCTGGTACATCGGGGACCTCCGCAAGACCAGGGCATCATGCACAGATCCCGCGTTCCCGATATAGACATCGAGGAAAAGCCCCCTGGAGTCGCAAATAGCCTGCAAAATTATAGAAGGAAAAAGCTTCCTATTTATGTAGGCCTGCCCTTGTGGCTCTCCAGGGGGCCGGATCCTTATGTGGCACCCATCAATGGCACCAGCAGCCCAGCGGAACGCCTCGTGGCCAGCAAGGCGGGCAAAGCCAGCCCCCACCTCCACCATTTCCTCTTCTTTGGGGAAATGGATGGCCCTGTGCAGGGTGTCCATCATTTTATTAATGGTGCGATGGACCACCCTGCAGACAGTGGCCAGCGGCATGCAGAAGATGTCTCCTGCAACCCTGTATGACGCCCCACACGCCAGCCAGTATAGGGTCACCAGCACCTCCATCTCTGCACCCCATCCATGGGTCCTCTCCAAGGGCAGCATCTGGAGCAACATATTGATGCTGTCCCTGGAGAGCCTGAAGGCTGGCTTGGTGTCCGCATCGGAAAAAAACAAAGCCAGGATGGGGACACCACGGTTTAGTTGCGCATACCTCCTGGCAGGCTCTTGGTCCTGGCCACACTGAAAGAGGAAAAAAATTTAAAAAACATTTTAATATTTTTTAACCTATATATTATATGTATATTTTAGATTTTTTAACCTATTTATTATTTTTAGATTTTAGATTTTTTTAACCTATTTATTATATTTATATTTTAGATTTTTTAACCTATTTATTATATTTATTGTTCTTCATTTTATTGTAAGTGATTTTAATTATTATTAATGTTAATGTTTTATAATGTATTTATTCATAATTGTAATTTTTTAACCAATTTTTAATTATTCTTCCTGTTAACTTAAAATTATTATTTATTTATTTATTATTTATTCCTTTTTATTATTCTGAATGTTCCTGATTCAACATTTACATTTTTAACACATTAATTAGTCAACTCTTACTCTTGATGCTTGTAAATTTAAACGTATTTCTTATTGTTTTTAATGTTAGTGATTTTTAACATTTTTATTTCTTTTTATTATTAATAAACTTCCCCAATTTAAATATTTTTACTCTGGATCATTAAATCATTTACCTAACCTTACCTTACTTACTTAAATTATTTACTTTTTTTCAGGGTGTATTCTACATAACATTTATGTTTGAATATATTACATGTATTTAAGTGTTTTGTGTAATTTATTATTATATGTATTAAAGGTAAGTGGTGCTCCCGTTTGTCTTTGTCCTGAGCATAAAAAGTCACACTGTCTCATATGTTTACTGTGAAAGGTTTAGGAATGAAATGTTTAATGGCCATTTTTTCGACTGATGAAATATGAGTAATTGTAGGCAGTAAACACTAGTTTGTGGAGTGACTTATATTAATATTTTCAGCACTTAATTGAGCCTTGACATATCCATATCCACTTAAGATATCAGTTTGCCTTTCACTGGAATAGAGCTAATTTAAGTAAGTTCAAACTATAAATAATTGTCGATTCCTAATCTGAATGAGATGAAATGAACGTACAAAGACAGCGAAACTGGCCAGCAGGGCGCGTCTTCTCGCCATCCTTCGCCTCATCCTGGCCCTCCTCCGACGGATCTGCCTCCTCAATCGCGCAGCCTCCTCTTCAGCGGCGATGTAGAGGATGCCGACAGCAACAATCAAGTCATTTTCATTCATTTTGGTAATTATTTACGACTAAAATGAATGAATTCGTGACCAAGCAGATGTTAAACCGATCTTTTTTTTTTTTCTCCCCAACCACACTCGTTTTTTCCCGCCACTGGTTTGCTATTTTATTTGTATTCCCGGAGATACAAATAAATTGGCACATAAATAACTGTTAAAAAATGACTACAACATGAGACATGATTGATTTATATTATAATTTATGGTTTTTATTATTGTATTTTTTTGTCAAACTACTAGCAAGACAACCGGATATGATGATATGACGCGGAAGTACAGGAAAGGGGACCCAAGTCCGCAGCCGTTCCAATAGAGGTAGGATCGTTCTGCAGACTCCCGACCCCTGTAGTCCGAACTCAGAGACAAACTTGCCAAGTCCGAACTTCCACAGTTCGCTAGTTCGAACTTGCGAACTCTGAATTGAGAAACACCCTCTGTCATCTCAAACCTCCCTGTCTGTTCTCCTCTGACCTCTGGCATCATTCTGTGTCATGAAGTCAGCAGTGCCTCTGACTCCTCCCACTTCAGCTGCTTCCCCTTCCCTGTGTGTGTGTGTGTGTGGCTCCCAGTCTCTCCTGCTGCACACCTGAGGCTGATCCACTCATCAAGCTCCTGCAGTATATATACCTGGCTCTTCACTCCAGTCTTCACCTGATTGTTCAGTCAGCTCAGCGGTATAGTTATCTGTCTCTAAGAGAATCTTGAACCTTTTTGTGATTTTTGAGACTAATTGTTGCTGTCCTTGTCAAAGGATTCATATTTTTGGATCTCCACTCTGGTCGCCTCACCCTGCCATGCTCTCAGTCTCCTGCCCTCTGCAATACCTCTCACCTGTCTACCTTTGCTGTGCTACAGATTAAACATTTTGAAGGAAGTCCTCTGGTTCTGTTTTTGGGTCCTAAATCTACTCCAACATAACATTCTGACAAAAAACAGAATTAGAGGACTGAGGAAACACAGGAGCTAAAAATAAAATGACTCTTAAAAATCATGATAAGACATTAGATAGAAATACAACTAGGTAAAATAAGTAAATAAAATAAAATAATATTAATAATATAAAATAAAATACAAATAAATTATATGGTAAAATGAGAAGGCCTATCATCAGGTGCATAATATTTTCAGCTGAAATAGGATAAAGAAAAGAAAAGCATTTAACAAAGAAAACAATTCCAAACAAAAAAATCTGAACTGAAATGTAGAAATAGTCCACAGTCCTCACCCATATTGTGATTTTCATCATAAATATTAGTCCTACCTTTATTTCATCTAAATATTTAGATTCCTTGACCATGAAAACATTAGTGATTGGATTCATCATGATATCTGTTTTAGTTCAGTAGTTATTCACCAAAATCACATTTTTCGTCATGGCGTTTTCTTCTGGATCTAGCTCCAAAGTTTTTGAAGATACAATAAATCTGATCGAACACTCCAGATTCCACAGTATCTTGGCTATATTTTGGCGTTTGTTGAATGTCTGTGTCTTTATTTGTTCCCTTACTATAACGAAAATTCTAAGAATATCTAAAATTTGCTAGTTCTGGATCAGAGAATCCTGAATTTTGCTGGGATCCAGATCAGTCTTTGACATCTTGTAGAACCTGTTAGAAACTTGTTCTGAATTTTTTTTCCAAATGCTCTGACTATTTTTGGTGGAGTTATATGCACAAATGCTGAAAATGGTCCTATCTCGCAATGTCCTTGTCCCAATACAGACATTTCCTGAAAATTTCATCTACATCCGTCCATAACTTTTTGAGTTATGTTGCTAACAGAGAAACAAACAACAAGAAAAACAGAGACCAGTAACAACATAACCTCCTTGGAGGAGGTGAACAGAATCAGAGGGTTAAAATCAGTTCAAACATAATGTAAAATAATAATAAATATAATCATCTTAAAGCCAGATTAAAAAGGTAGGTGTTGAGGTGGCTTTCAAAATTATGAACAGTACAGGTTGGTTGCTTTGTTAAGATTCAGATGAAACAAAAATCTACAACTGTAAATACATATGTTACTGAGCACCTAAAGGGACATCAGAGAAAAAATAAATGAATTAAAACTGTGTGGAGCACAGTAGATAGTATCTGATGAGGAGCTACAACCAACACATAATGGAGGAGGTGTTAAAGAAAACACAGGACTTGATCTTTGGCAGCTATTAAATGAGACACACCTGTTTTGGTTAATCTGTGATCCTCAGTCATCTGAGGAGTCAAATCAGGGTGAGAGCTCCAGGGGTGGAGTCTGACGAGCAAAAGGTGGAGTTAGAGTTTAATGATGGAGTTTGCCCTGCAGTCTGAGGAGTAAGAGGTGGAGTTAGATATGATGGTGGAGTTTGTGTGGAGCCTGACATAAAGATCTGACGAGGGGAGTCCGCTGCCTTTATAAAGTCTTAACTTTCTCTTAAAACATGAAACAGCACAGAGCTCATTAGAGAAAAAGAAAGAAGGAAACAAACAAGTCAAAGCTTCTTGAAGACTGCACTCTCACTAAGAAAAGGTAAGCTTTGTTTTCATGATGTTTTGCCATTTATAGGATGGAAATTGATCAGATTTTATCAATACCAATGCTGTTAACGATCCTGCTAATCGATCCGATTCTTTATCGATTCCTGCAGATTTTGCATGTGTGCAAATGTTGGTCTGATTTTCAGTGGCAACAATGTCAAACAAGTCACAGCATAGATATCTGCTTCTGCAAGTTGCTGGTGTTTCCCCTCCCTTAAGGTTGTGTAGTAGGTGCAATGAAAATTAAGCTACAATTCTGACACTTCTGAACCCTGTCAGTGGAAGGAATTGATAAGAGGACTGATTAGCAAAAAGATTAATGATATCGATTCTTTGATGGAGCTGTTAACGATTCTCAACTGCAATTGGTTTTCAATTCCCATCCCTAGTCATTTACATCCTGAATGTTTTATATAAGTTAAAGAACTTTTCTCTGTTCAGATGTAGATCATATGGTTACTGTTTAAGACGAGCTGTTTAACTGCTTGATCACTTGAGTTCATGTTTGTCTTTTACACATGAAGACCCAGAGGTGCAGTCTGTGTGATGGGTGGATAAACTCAGTATCAGGGCCGGTTTTAGGCATGCATACATGAGGGGGCAGGCAAAAATGTGAAGGGGCATCATGCACACACATCATGCACATCAAACTTGATAACTACTGAGTACAAAGAACAGGCAAAACACACACATACCAATCCAACATGGCTGACTAACACAGAGAAACACAGCAGACTAACAGCCTAACACAGAGACTTGGACAAGGACTTAAGTGAAAACCACACCTATAGACACACAGGTGAGTGAAACAAGACAGGTGAAATACATGAGATCAAGTAAGGCAGGGGAAACAGAAAGTAGAACAAACTACAGAAGCTAAACAAGGAGAAAATATCAGGCATGAAAACAGATAGGGGTTGAAAAAGGTTATGACCCCTAGAGGGGTCCTTGCCATGCTCCCCCATTTGAAAATTTTGAATATTTCATATTGAAAAACATCAATCTGATGCATTTTGAGAGAAACATGAAGCAGAATTACAGGACAGGATGACTGTAGAATAAAGTATCTATCCATGCATGCTCACATTCTGCTGTGTAAGAAATGTGTTTGGGAAGGAAAAGTTGATATTTTGACTTTTTAGATCAAACATACAGTGAAGTGGTGGATCTCTACAGCTCTGTCCTGAGTAACATTCACCATGTTAAGGCATCATGACCCAGATCTCAAAAAGATCAACCACTTTAACTTGTTTAGTGAAAAAACATTTTTGTGCAAAAAGAGAGACTGGAGAAAAAATGTTTAGAACATTAAATAATAAAACAAAAGAGCACGGGGAGATCACACATCCATAGATCTTACTCACTGTTTCCATCATAAAATTTATATGAGAGTTGTTTTCAAGACAACTCAAGTCTAAAGTTCATGATTTCAGGACAGTCCCCAATTTATCTGCTAAGACAAAAACTCATGTCAAGATCCTGAGAGAGCGGCTCATATTGACTTGATACAGAACAGAGTAAAATAAACTGTATGGAAGTTTGTCTGCTCAGGGCCTCTGAACACTGAAGACAGTTTTCCCACATTTTTACCTGATTTATACACCGTCCACTGAAAACAGCTCTGAGACCCACTGTTGGGCCTCCACCCACAGGTTGAGAACCCACTGCACTAACAGACCTGATATTCAGCATTTAATCTGAGAGAACTGTTTAAAACATCCTTTAGTTTTGTTTGTTTGGCTGTTTAACTTTAGCTGCTATAAAAACACAACTGATAAATATGTTTCTAAATCTTTTCTCAGATCTCTTCATCAAGCTCAGCCCTTGTCAAAACTTTTTTTAAATAATGGATTTAACCCTTTAGCTGCCAAATTCATAGATGTCACTGATTTGGTTAAAAAGAGCCTGTTTAATGTAGAAAATGATCAGAGGATGGAGATTTTTCTATGTTCTATCACACTCTTGGATCTGTCAAAGAATAGTAGAAACATTGGATTTGGCACATTTATTATTTTTTGCACAGCATCAACTTTTATGCTTTTCTCCCTTTGTTCCTGTTTGGCCGTTTACAGCCAAAAATATTTCTTATGTTTTGTTTTTTCCTTAAATCTCCCCCTAAGCTCAGCCCTGATCATATATAATGATTTTTTTTTAAAAGATTATTAATTTAAACCCTTTAAAGTCAGTCTTATAGGTGATGCCACTAATTTGGTGAAAAAAATGATTTTTGATATAAAAATAACCAGAGGCTCGATATTTTTTATGTGCTATTCCACTGTTGGATCTGTGAAAGATAAACATCAGCTTTGGTGCATTATTATATTTTTAACAGCATCAAATTTTTAGTTTTACTCCCCATTGACTCCCATTATAACCACATATTTCTTAAAGGTATCTATGACACTATCGTGACATCACCTATGAAATTGCCATTTAACGGATTAAAATCTATAATCATAAAACAAAAAACATAATTTTTATCAGGACTGAGCTACATGAAGAGACTTCAGGGGAAAAGAACTGTGAAAAATGATTTTCTTATATGTTTTTACAGCAGCCACAGTTTGTGGCACTCTCTTAAAGACAGTGAAAGTTGTGGTCCATTAGTTTAATCAATCAATCAATCAATCTTTATTTGTATAGCACCAATTCATAACAAGTGTTATCTCAAGACACTTTACAATAGAGCATAAAGCTCTTCATTTTATGGATACACATATATGCATAGGTTCATATATACATATAAAATAGACATATACATGTATATACAAATATGTACATCCAACACCCAACATGAATCCAAATAGCCAATCATGGATCCCTCCATCATGGCTCAAGAAAAAAACCTTCTGTTAAGCAGCAGGAAATCTTGAATGTGGCTCCCAGCCTCATGATGAACAGCAAATCCACACAATGCTGTGATGGGTGTGAGGGCTAATTAGTTCAGTATCACCTCTTTGTGGCAAAAAAAACCCATCGAGACCCAAAGGGTAAAGTGTGGCTGAGCATCTCATCCTTCCATCGACGGAGGACAAGATGCTCAGTTCGGCTTCTCACGAGGTTGGCGTGCTTGTCCTCACAGACGCTCAATCAGCTGATTGTGCAGCGATCTAAGTGAGTATAAAGGGAGGTGAAGAAAAGGAGAAAAATAAAACAAAACAAACGGCAGGCTATATGCTCATCCTGCGAGTTGAAGACTGCAAACTAGGTTAGAAGTAGAAGTAGTAGAAGTAACTAGGTCACATAAAGAAAAAGAACCAAATGTTTGTTGAATGCTCCCTTTTGGTGGTCAGGTCATGAGAAAGCTGGGAGCTCTCTACTATATGACGAGACGCTTAGGAAAGCCTTTAGGAACATGAGGAGAGCAGGCTGCGTCTTTGTTTTAGGGACTTGATGACATCATTGGGATCCCTGCTGGTTTTACCTGGCAGGGGCCAATGTCCATGCAGGGTTTTGGTTTGAATTAAAGTCACACCTAAGTGGGGGAAGTGGGAGTCCAGGTCAGGTTTCAAAGTTACATGTAGGCCTCTCCTTTGTCCTCAGGCCCACATGGAGCATAGATCCCAACAAGGCCTATTAGCAGATAAACTCACCATTGTTGTCATTTTAGTTCTTATTAACGTAATAACATGAAAACATTAATGCCAGGTTAAAGCAACAAAACAAACTCTACTTATTGTTTGTTTAAAAACACTGCAATAAAAATACAGATGTTTCCCCAACATGATGAATAATCGTGATGATCATTTTGGCCATAATTAACTTTAATCACAGACTGTAGAGGACACCAGACAGCATGGGAGCAGATTACATTGTTACACCTACAAAAGTAACTGATACAGAAAAGTCTGACAGCAGCTTAAAAAGGACAGTTAGTGAATCTTTAGGAGTTTGTGAATCAGTCCATGTTGTTGAGTCCTGAGACCCTGAGTGATGTTCACATGTTGATATTGTCATGTATGTCTGAGCTCAGAAAGTGACTCTGTGGGATCAGAACATTATTATTCAGTTTGTTTTCAGCCTGGTTACCTGGTCACTGTGGTGCAGTTATCTCCACTGCTGCTGCTTAAACTACTGCAGCGGTGTGATGAGGTAACTCATCTCCCTGTTTCCCTGTTGATTGTGTTCTCATTGTAAATGAACCACTCTGATTGGAAATGAGCTGAGACCTCTTTACACAAGACAGCTCAGTCATTTATGCTGAAACAGAGATTATTGTCATGTTCATATTTATGTAAATGAACCACAACACCCACTTGTATGTGAACAACTCTCCCAAAGGATCTGAGTGAAAACAGCCTCAGACTTCCTCTGTGTGTCCACAGTAACTTCCTAAAATGTCAGTGAGCTCATTTCAGACTGTAGACGGCAGGAGAGCTCTGACAGAGAGAGAATACAGGTGGATCAGGGGGACTGTTTATGAAAACTAGACCTTATTTTGGACTTTATTATGCTGATCAAAAATATAAACTAAACACAAAATGTGACCTTTTAAAAGTCAGAATCTTATGAAAAAGTCAAATACTGTCAAAATTCTGAGATTTTCCTCAGTTCAGAAAAAAAAAGCTTGATGGGTTTTTTTTGTCCGTAATTCTGAATCTTTCTCAGTCACATGATTCATTTATTCGTGTTTTGGTGTTTCTCTTCCTCCAGAGCTGAACTGATGAAGAAGATGATCTTCATCCTCCTCCTGTTCATCTCTCTGACCTGCTCAGTCTGTGGTCAGTCCCTCTGCTCTCTGTTCAGTTTCTGTTTTCATGTGTCTGTGACTCTGTGCTGATTCAGTCAAACACAAACAGAAATGTGTCCCTGTGATTCTGTGAAGCAGGAGTCCACTAAAGTTTTCAGCTCAGGACACAAACTCACTGAACTACTTTATAAGATCTAAACTGTGAGAGACAATCACAGTCATAATCATCAGTGATTTATTGAAACATGTTGTGTCTAGTTAAAGGTTAAAAAGTCATGTGTTGTTTAAAGATGTGTTCTTTAGAAAAAGAGACTTCAGGGTGACTTTGGTTTCTTCTTCTCTGTCAACAGAAACATCTGAGGTCAGATCTGCTCAGAGCTTCTATCAGGTCTTCAAGAATCAGAGCATCACTCTGGAGTGGACCTTCACAGACAGCTCTCTGGATCCTCTTTATATCGACTGTTTGATGTTCACTGATCACGAACATTCAGTCCTGTTGAAATATGCTAAAGGAGTTGAGCATCCTTTTCCTGGTCCCTTTAGAGGACGAGTTCAGTTGGACAAAGACGTCCTCAGAGAGAGAAGAATCAGACTTCATGTGTCCTCCCTCAGGACTGAAGAATCTGGTTATTACATCTGTGGAGTGGGCACAAGGGAAGGATATGGCTTGGCTGAATGCCACGTGACTGTTACAGGTAAATTATTTGAGCTGGAAGTATTGGAACGGTGGCACTGATTGTCATTTGGTGATCTGAAAATAAAAATTATAATAACTAGAAATGATTCAGTCAAAAAACTGAATACTGTGTGTTGAAAGCAGAAGAGTGAATTGATATTTGACTTTACTGAAAAGGCTGAGAGTTACATTTTAGTTACATTTTTGGCTTGTTTTTCTGCTGTGTTCACTTTTTCGACACTGATTCACATTTAAGAAAAAAAGTTGGTGAAAATGGTGATCTCTGTGTATCCAAAGTAGTGCTGAAGTAAAGTGTGAAATTAAAAATGAGGAGGTTTAGAGAGTTTCATTTTTCCAGTGAGTGAACTCCACAGGCCCCTACATGTGAGTCAGAGACTGATCTTTGGTCTGAGCCGGGCTGTGCAGGACTAACAGGTCTGTTCTTCTCTCCACAGACTGGGAGGAACTAAAGATGTGGATCATCCTCATCATTGTACTGCCAGCAGTTATTTTTGGGTTGTTTTTTTTTATATTTCTTTACTTCTACAGAAAAACACTTACATATTTTAAGTGTTTCAGAGCATACACTGAACGTAACAGTGCAGATAGAAATTCAGTTACAGCTGGACATCATGTCCAAACTGAACACGAGCGTCAGACACTGAGGCTCACTGAGCAGGACACTTCCTGTTAACGCTACAGCCAGTGTTCAACTGACCCTCTGTGGGCTCTCTGATTGGTCATTAAGGTCAAATGTTGACCCTGAGGTCATGACAGCAGCTCTGATGATCCCTCTCTCCATCACCAGGAGCTGTGCTGTGTAAACTTTAATAATGGAGACCCAAGAGTGTTTTCATTTGATTTAGATATTCAGTCAGAGGGTGAACTTTCATTTCTCTTGTTTTTGTTGCTCTCTGTTCAGGACTCAAACTTCAACTCTCCATTATATTATCTAAACAGTGACAGAGCCTGAGTCTGTGACTCTCTGATCAGAGGCTGCACATTCATCTGTTTGGGACTTTAGGATATTCACATCAGCACTTTGTGGTTTGTATTAAATAGTCGGTATTTAGCAAACTTTTTCCAAGGTTAGGTGCTTTTCCACTGTTGACAGGCTGATTTTTATGCACTTTTTTAACACTAAATGTCCTTTTTGATGCTGCAGAGGTTTGTTCTCTGTTCAGTCTGAAGTCCACAAACTCATCATGGAGCCTCTCTGCTTCATCCTAAAGGCTTCAGCAGAGCTGATGTTTCTACACTCTCCATTTTGGGTCGGGCTCTAAACTTTGGTAAAGTCTGAATCAGAGAAAGTCAGAGTGTGTTTGAGCTCTCTGTCCTCTGCACTGATGTCCACGACTCTGAACGATTTATCAGACAAATCTGAGGATTAAGGACCAACATAACGTGACTGTGACGGTTAAACAGAAACTTAAGCTGCTTTAAAATGAAGGGAGCAGAAATAACAAGTTCATCTGATGATGGAAATCACCATGGATGATATCTGTGGTGATGATTTCCTCTTTTATTGTCTTGAGCAGTGTGTTCTGTAAATGTCCATTCCCTCTTTATGTTTTTCTGTTTTAATCTCAGCTCTGTTTTGGATGGACGAGCTGATTTATTTCCAAAGTGACTCATGAAAAAAAAATTATCTTGACGACTCTGGAGGTGAACCGAGGAAACAACAGCAAGAGAAAAGAGGATTTTTACATTTGAGCTGTTTAAACTGTGTTGTGGCTCATTTATAATAATAATTGGGATGTATGATTATGATCATTATTATTATTTTTATTGTTAAGTGCATTGTTAAGCATTAGTATTAAAATAAAAAAGACTAGAAAAGCCTTTTTTTAGCTTGGACACATTATCATGGACTTTTTTATTCACCTGACTGTTTAATGAATGTTAAAACAACATAAATCACCTCTGACATGAACAGATTTTGTATTTTTTGTTGCTTTTTATACGACCATAAAAGTCTGAGGTTTTGATCATGATTGTTGTAGTTTTAGACTCACATCCTGATGCACAAACATTTCATCATTGTCATATGAGAGTATATAAACTGTGTTTTTAAAGTACTGTCCAAAAAAGTCCAAAAAAGTTGTGTCTTGATGTTTTTAATGGAACTTTTAAGTACTGAACTCACTTTTTAAATTTCTTATTTTTTGTATTACATTGTTTTTTTACTTAATAATGTATTTTTCTGAATCTTCAAAAAACTCAACCAAAGTCAAAAGTCTGAATCAGCATTAATCTTTCTGTTCAGCTCATCAGCTCTGTGTCTTTGACTGAAACTGTTTTCATCTGAATCAAATAAAAAGATTTTTATTCAATTCAAAATGACTCCAACTTTGGAAAAAGGGAAAAGTCTCATTTGTCCTCATTTTACTGAAGCTGCACACAACCAGTGAACTACTGTGACCTTGTGGGGCGTCTTTGACCTTCACTTTAAAGTAACAGTCCCAGGTTGACATCAGAAACACACACCAACATAGACACACATGCACATGTGCACACGCTCTGATGGTGTTTGTACACAAGCACAGAAATGATTTGATTTGGTTGTTGAGTAAAAAGTCAGACAGCAACAATGTGATCCAGACATTATCTGTGGGCTGCACGTCCATGATGAGAATCTCCTGTTCCAGCTCATCCCAAAGAAACCAGTGTGAGATGATCTGAGCTCTGAGACTCGGAGCTGCTGGAGGTCCCATCAGAAGATGATGGAGGGATGGACATGGTCAGCAACAACAGCAGAACCACGCTCAGGTGGACCTTTGGGATGTGCTGGAGCAGGAGATTCTCCTCATGGATGTGCAGCAGCTGTGTGATGCTGTCATGGAGATGTGGACCAACATCTGTGAGGGATGTTTCAGCTCCTCCATCAATCTGTGACTCCAAGAATTAAAGCAGCTCTGAAGGCAAAGGCCTCCAACCTGGAACCAGCACGGTGTGCCTAATGAAGTGGCCGCTTAATGTAGCTAAACTTCACTTTCACCACCTCAGAGAAAGATAACTCCACACTTTCTGTTCCCATGAAACATCAGTACCTGAAACAAAGACTGAACACAAACGAGGTGAAGAAGTTTCTGTTTGATGATTTAAAGTTGGACAGAGCTGTGATCAGGTGATTGTTGCTCTTCATGATTAAACATGGAGGTCAAATATGAAGTCCTCACTGAGGTCCTCATTTATGTTTTTCTAAATTGTGATCAAACAGGTGAATTAGTGTTGAATAAAAGCTTAAACCTTTATTACATGAACAGCAGGTGGTTTGTGGTTTTGGTGCCATCTTGTGACAAATCATGAAATTTATTCAGCTCAACTCTGACGATTTATTTTTCTTTATTTTCGTCTTCTATTTGCTTTAAAATCTGTTATATGACACATCTCTGTACTTTTGAAGATGTTTTTTTTTTTTTTTATCTATTTTAGGAGAAAGTAAACTTTCATCAGGCTGCTGGTTGGAAAGACTTCAACTTTTTAAAATATTAATCCATTTTTCTAGCAATTTTTGGTTGATTGGGACGAGAATTGAGTTACCAATAATGTCTGTTGTGATTGTTTACTATTAAATTTATTTTAGGGATGGGAAACCTCCTCCACCCAGAGTGCCACTGTAGCAGCCCCTCGGCATCAATAAACAGCGACGGAGTTCGACTGGTGCTTAAAGTTCATCTTTATTAGGACACCGTGAAACTACAAAATACAAAACATCAATATTAAGAATAAATACAATCAGTGCAAACATTAACAATACAATTTTTAGTTCATTTAATAAGTTAAAATACAAGCATGGAAGGCGCTAGAAAAATAGACTTAAATAGAGGTATCTGTTCAGAAAAATATACTATTCTTTACCTCAAATCGCCTGCCAAAGGGTGCAGAAGAATGCAGACAACAGCAAAAGAAACCCCGCTTGTCATCATTCACTGCTGATAAACACCATAATAAAATTAAAAACATGAACAACAAACAAAAGAAAACAAACAAAGCAAGTTTACATAATTAAGGCAGCTACATACCTTTAACATTTCTGTTCGCACGTGCACACACGAAGGCTCCGGGCAACAAACAAATCTGGCGTGTGACGACACCTCCCTGACCTTTATAGCATTTCCGGAGCACAGAAAATAGGTGCTCCCAAACAGCAGGGGGCCACCCACACTCCGGGCACTTACACTCCCACCAAATCATGTTTGAATTTAAATTGCAAGGTCAGCAATTGTAAATTTAACAGGATTTAACAATAAATCAATTAAAACCACAACAGATACAACGAATATAAATGAACAATAACTGATGTCTGGTATGAGGAAGATAAATTTCCATATTCAGCACAGAATTATCCTACTTACTTTCTAGAAGCAGCACTAATTTTTGAATAGGGCGTTCAATAATAGTTGGTTTGAAGGGCTGCTCCCTTTTTGATACAATCTTTCGATCTCCAATCTGCACTTTGACTCGTCGCACTAACCCATCACAACCTGCCATAGCTTCAACCACTCTCCCCAAACGCCACTCGTTTCTAGGAAGCACATCTTCTTTGATGATAACAATGTCATTTACTTTCAAGTTGGGCTTAGGAACCAACCACTTCTGTCTCAAAGAAATGTTTAAGAGGTACTCCTTCCTCCATCTGCTCCAGAACTGGAGTTATTTATGTTATTTACACATTTGATACAATACAAACTACAAACTGATTTACTCAAATTTATAAACTCATAAAAGGAACAAACTGTGAAAACAAACTAATCAATATCCAGATATTAAGTTAATATTCGAATTAAAAGTATTTTTGAAAAGAGTTTGACATAAAATAAAGTCAATTGAAACCACTTTTTAGTGTCATAAATGCAGCATTTTATCATGTTTTTTTTTCCAAATATATTTGATTTTCATCTTTTTTATTTAAAAACATTAACTGATGCAAATACAAGATTTATAAAGAAACACGATGTTACATGGCAGTTTTATGTTAAGTATTAAAGGTCCAGTGTGTACTATTAAATGCTAAACGAAAAAATATAAAATAACAGACTTGGTAAAAAAATGGAATATATTATTTTAAAGTATATTTAAAGTAGTTTCTAATCAGCCTTAAATAATTAATTTTTTGTTTTGGTTACCTTAGAAAAAGTCATTTATATCAATCTAGGAGTGGGTCGCCCGTTTATGGGGGGCTCCATCTTGCGTCGCTATCTTCTCCACCGTAACCCAGAACGGACAAAAATACGCTTTCGCGTTTTTTTTCCACCCCTACCGGAAATGCACAGTTGTGAAATAGACGAAGAAGAAGAGAGTGATTACCAAGCAGCTGTGCTAATACAAACAAACATGGAGGACCACACGTACAATTTACCATCAGTGGAGCATGAATCTTTGTCAAAGAAACGAAAACGGGATCAAGCCAAACGCAATCGGGACAGGCTGAGACATAAAAAACAGGGTCAACATCGGCGCTGCCTTTCCCAGATGGAAGTCCCTGAAGGATAAGTTTGCAGACAGACGCAGAAGTTGCCTGTTTTTTGCTGGACAGGTAAGACTAAGTGTCGAATTGTACTCTTATATGGAGCCGAATTTATTTGTTTACTTTTGGGAGAAGTCGGAGTAAGACGCAGAGAATGTATCTGCTATGAGAGGCTTATTTCACGGCCACAAGCAATTTTCTGTGGACAGAAAACATAGGCTGATAACTAAGCTATATAGCGCTGTTGATGAGACAAATATAAAGATTTTCACTGTACTCCTTAATTTTATTGTTTGCTCCTTATTTGTTATTTAGTAGCACATGTACACATTGGTACGGTGTATATTTTAGGACATCCTTGGTCTCAGGAAAACCTCTGTGTCATTTCTCAGACCAAACGGCATCAGAAAACCCCCCCTCAATAAAACCTCCGTCAGATAATACGGCCTCAGGCTTCAAAATGAAAGTCATCAGACAAAATACTGGAAAAACGGACTCAAATAAAAAACAGCCTCAGGTCGTAACAATATCAGAATCATCATATCATACATGTCAAGTCGTCTTGAGACGGCATTCAGCTAAAAATCAGCTACTAGCAAACTTCCCATTTTCAAAATAAAAGCTTTCTTCATTATCTCCTATTAGTTCTTTAACGCTTTTGTAAATTACGCTCTTGTTTTGGAGCCGACCGGAAGTTTCTTCGATAGCATAATGGCCCGCTTAACAGAATGTCCGAAATACCGAAATGAAATTTGTATCTGTGCGTTTTATGGCTCAAATGACCACATTTTGGTATTCTACGTGGTGACTTTCTCGCCTAAAATGCTCTCTGAACTTTCAAATGTGGTGAATCAACAGAGATATTTGATAGCTTGGTAGCTGGAAACACTGACGCCATGTTGAAAAACGCTTTTAGTGCTTGGAGGGCCACCGTAGCTCAGGGCTTCTCCCAAAGGGAGGGGGGAGTGCCGGAGTGCTGCAATCTCAAACCTCACCTTTAGATGTCGCTAAAAACTACACACTGGACCTTTAAGCATAAAACTTGATTTAAAATGAGCCTGTGTGAGCATTTAAAACTGTTTTAAACCTGCTGATTTTGTAAGGTTAAATCAAAATGATTTAAATCATTTCAATAAAACAAATTTTTATTGATATATTGATTAGGTGATTCTTAAATATAACAATTTATTTAACATTGGTAATAATTAGGCAGTTGATTTTGTGCCTTTAATGTCATCAACCTGCTACTGCGGCAGCATCCTTGTCATGAGAGATTAAAATGTTTGTTTTTACTGGTCTTTAAGCCCTTTGCACCTAAGAGATAGCGTTTAATATTCATATAGTCGCACTGGACACACTTAAGGATTTATCTTTTATTCCCTTTTATGTTTAATCTTCACAGTCCAATTGATTTAGAACTAGAAAAGCACCCAGAGAGCGCAGACCTCTGCCAGCACCACAGTCCTCTCCCATATACCATGAATATTAGTCCTACCTTTATTTCATGTAAATATTTAGATTCCTTGACCATGAAAACATACCATTAGCTATTAGCTTCATAATCTATTTTAGTTCAGTTGTTATTCAAGGAAATCACATCTGTCGTCATGGCGGATCCACACAGTGATCCAGATCAACACCAAAATCGAATCAGTGCTTCCTTTTCCCATTTCCTGAAAATTTCATCCAAATCCATCCATAACTTTTTGAGTTATTTTGTTCACAGACACAAAACAAACAAACTCTTCCAAAAACATAACCCCCTTTGCAGAGGTAAATATTTAAGTATAAAGCCTGATTTAACATTAGCCTGTGTGATCATTTAAAGCTGTTTCAAACCTCTTGATTTTGCAAAGTTGAATTAGAATGATTGACCTGAATTAAATCATTGAGAAAGGTTTTTGATTCATGATCATTTATTTATAATGGGTAATGGTTACGTTATCGACTTTGTACCTGATGTCTGATTCTTCGGACAAAAAGGAGAAACAAAAATCAATCTGAGTTTCTCTGTTGATCTCCAGGCCTCGAGGCAGTTGGGGCGGGAACTGATGCTGGAGAAAGAGAAAATTAACTCTACCTATTTTAACAAAAAAACACTAACGTTCAATAAAAGTACAAAATGAAACACAGAGCAAGTTATTAATCACATAAAAGTTGTGTTTATTGTTTATAAAGAGGATATAATGAGGAGTTACATTGTTTTAAAAAATATGTCTGAAGGAAAGAGTGATTTATTTATGGACTGTGTGAAAACACTCTATTATTAAAACGTGAAATCAGAAAAACGCATAGAAATAACACAATCTTATTCCCAATGGCAGGAAAGCAAAACTAAACAAACTAAAAAAAAATACTAAACAATAAATCAAAAACACAATAGAAAGTAATGAAAGTACAAAATGTAAAACAGAACAAGTTATTGATCTCAGTAAAGTTGTATTTATTGTATATAAAGAGGATATAATGAAGAACAACAGTATTGTTTTAAAATATGTCTGATGAAGCAGAAATCTGGAGAAAATACTGTTGTGTTAGGACGAGGAAAAAGTGATCTATTTATGGACAGTGTGAAAACACTCTTTTATTCAAAGTGAAATCAGAAACAAAAGAAATCATAGGAAAGCAAAACTAACCAAACAAAAAAACGCTAGACAACAAATCAAAAACACAATAGAAAATAAATGCATAACATCCTAACTTAAAATAGAAACACCATAATAAATTAACAAAAAACAACAACCAAGTGCATTGGTTTAGAAAAGACAGAAAATAAAAAAACATTTTTCAAACCAAAGAAATCAAAACAAAAATTTAAAGCAGATCAGCTACTCTGAAACATCAACAAACAATAGCCACACAGGAAAAAACAATGCCAACATATGCCGATTGTTTCATTTATTCTAGATACAGAGATGCATTTTATCTTCTTTTTTTGTGTTACTACATGAATCGAAGTTTTAAAATGCTTTTAAGAGGAGCAATGGGTTATTGAAATTCAAAAGTCAAATTCAAAAGACTATATTTTTCTTAGGTTCGCACGTCATGCTGTTGTTGTCTGGTTTGTCTTCTTTGTTTTTTTTCTTTTGAAAGTGCACAGGAAGGCATTTGTTACCAACTTTATCACAGGCCACAATCACCCGTTCACAGGCGGACTCTATGTTGAACGTGACGTGATAAACCTGTATGCATTCATCACTCATGCACACGTTACCGTCGTAACCCTTACCCAGGGTCTTGCCATGACCGTTACAGATGCGCTCCACTTTTTCTTGGTCCTTCTTCAGGAAGAAGGACTGGACTGGAATGTTGAAGCGGCCAATCTTCTCTATGTGCCTACACAATGAGAGAAATAAATACATTGTAAATTCCAATACCAATATTTGACAGAAAAAAATACAGATTACCAATTAATGTTGATCAATATAAGAAAAATTAAATTAAAGGAATTTAAAAAACCTTGGTCCCAAAACAAAGCACTTGTTTAAAGAGACTGTGAGGAGTTTTTAAATATTTACAAAAAATTCTCACTTTTAGATGTATGCCTGATTGAAATACACACATTGATGAGTTTTATAGCATCTAAATGGGTTATCTATAAATGCTATTCTTTAGCCTCCTGGTCGGGTCGTACAGGACTGGACTGGCCTGGATACTCAACTTCAGATACAAGACAATTAAAACTAGAGCAAATTTATATTATTTTATTATTTATATTACACGTCTGAGAGCGCCGGGCTGTAAGTCGCGATATATAGCCGGGTACAACTAGGATAATAACTTTTCCCCGCATTGCTTGTTGTCACACATCATAAACTACCGCTACGTAACTAGAAAGAGATACATTACCTCGTGGCTTTGCATCCTGTAAGTTGTTGAAAAAAGAAGTTGTAAAGCAATGCAGAGTTCCGACAAAGATCCATGCTGCATTTACCACAACAAACAAACACATTTGGCTTCACGTCTCCGGTGCGTTCAAGTTGTAGTCAGAAGTAGGAATTTTGAGTTCCGAGTGGGAAACTAAAACTGTAACGTCCCCCGAAGTCTGAATTTCCTCCTTGGAACTCGGTGAAACCTCGCCACCCCGAGGTGACAATCGAAGATGGATCCCCCCAGTGTGAACAGTTATTTAGCTCCTGTAATAATCAGTTTATTTGCACTTCGGACTGGGGTGTGTCGCTCTAGATAAGGTGTATACATAGTATTGTTAGATTTATATTTACAAAAATGCTGCCATAGTAATAATCACATTCTTCATACAACAACGCAGGGCGTGCTAACAGCAGCTAACAATAGCCTGGTAGATAGGCATGTTTTTTTCTGACTACAACTGGAACGCCGATAAGTGGGAGATGATATCACTCCCATTTCCGAGGTTACAGGAACGCAGAATTACGCCGGCGATAAATTCTCCTCATAGCACCTTTAAGGAAAAATTGAGCGCTCAAAAATATTTCACCCAATTGGACATTGATTTAACTTAGTTTTTTGGCTCATTTGTATGCAAAACTCGCACAGTTACAAATAACAACTGAACCCATAAATAGACAATTGCCCAAGTCCCTCTGATCTGAGTCCCAAGCGAGTGTTTGGTCGAAATCGCGATCAAGTTCCAAGTTTTTTCTGTTGTTGTCAAGTCAAGTAGAGTCAAGTGTCTAGATTTTCCATTGCAATGGAAGTTTTTAAGAACAGTGAAGAACTTTAAGCACTGAAGTCAAACTAGCCAGAAAAGGCAGTTACCACTATTTCACATGCGCACTGTCTGCTCAGTGCCTACCGATCATCACAGTGCGTGCGTGTGCTGCCAGCCTGCCAGTGGATCCTGCTTACATGAAAAAAAAACAGAGCCTCTCATCACCTGCACACAGACCACTCTGGTCATACTAGAATGATATCCATGTCAAAAAAAACAATGAAAAATAAACATATGAGTAACACTTTACTTTAGAGGTCTGCAAAATTCATTGCACTTAGATAATAATTACTCAAAGTTTTCTCTTTTTTCTTTGAATTTTCATGAGAATTTGGTGAAAATAAGCACATAACTTCTCTAAAATAATGTCCAAATTGATTGTCGCAAGTCACAACTGGTAGGTTACTGTTCTTTCCAGTTTCTTTGAAATTTACTCTGAATTGAAGGTAAGAAGGTGATGATTAGCAAATTACTTATTTGAAACTAAATCACAACCCTCCACAAAATGTTTTAGAAGTTTCCCAACATTAATAAATATATGATAAATATCTGCTTAGTTCTTGGATACAGAATTTAGGTTCATTGTTTCCTGTGATAATTAGCTTTGAAGTGTTACGTGAATAATTCAATTTCCCAATAAGCAGTTGATAGTTAGCTATTTGTTATTTAATTTCACCAAGTTCTTTAGTACCACGTTTGTTGATATGCATAATTGAGATCACATGCCAAATATTATTATTGTAAAGAAGTTTTTCACTTCATTTTCACCAAATTCTCATGAAATTTTGGGGGTAATTTCAAAGAAAAAAAGAAAAACTTTGTCTAATTATTACCTAAGTGCGATGAAATTTACGGACCTCTAAAGTAAAGTGTTACCAAATCATCAGAAGTGTTACTATCACACTGAACAATAATGACAACAACAGAGTTTGAATAAAATGGATCGCGAAATAAAGACGTCACGTCCGGTAATAGCGCATAGTGTGTTGTCGCCATGTGTAAACAGCAGCAGCCTGTCCAGTTTGTTCTCCATATTTTAGCTGTTTTTGTGTTTTTCCTTAATTTTTCTAACAATTTTCAAAAGTTTTCCTTTTTGATCTTTTTCTGACCTTATTGCACTTCTTATTAAGAGTCTTTTTTCTTATATATCCTATGGATATCTTTTTCAACCATCATTGCTGCCAGGAGGCATTTCTGAGGATACCAGCAGTGTTCTTTTTTGAAAGATGCCACCAACTGCCAGCTTCATTATCATCAGCTACCAAAGAGCCAGTTTCATCAGATATTCATGACCAAGGACACATCCAGGATTGAAAAACTGATCAGGAGGGCTGGCTCTGTGGTTGGCATGAAGCTGGACTCTTCGGTGACGGTGGCAGAGAAGAGGACACTGGACAAACTGCTGGACATTCTGGATGATGCCAATCACCCTCTACACATGGTCATCAACAACCAGATGAGCCTGTTCAGCACAAGACTGCTCCTCCCCAAGTGCAGGACCAACAGACGGAGAAACTCCTTTGTCCCTCAGGCCATCAGACTGTATAACTCCTCAATTGGGGGGATGAGGAGTAACAGGAAGACAGAGGATGGGAAGGAGCAGCAGTAGCCTACAAGTATTATCTTTTAATCATATGCACCTGGAATCATAATTTCCTGAGGGAGCTCTCCCAAAGGGATTAATAAAGTACAATCTAATCTAATGTGACCAGAAGTGACGACAACAAACATTAGCACAACTACCTCGCCTCCAAAAAAGCCGTAATGATGGAGTCGAATAAGGTTGAAATTGAAGACGCTCCGCCTGGATACAAGTCATCTGTCTGGCATATTTTGGCTTTCTCATTAAAAAAGACGAAGACGGCGAAAACGAGCCTACTGCTCGTTAGCATACACTCTCTCTAACCTCTCTAGGGTTAGACAGAGTGTTATTGTTTGTGTTTGGTCTGTTAGGCCTTGTGCTTTCCTGTGTGCAACTCAAACAAAAACAAATAATTGTAATAACACAGTAATATTTTTTCTTTTTTACTATTTTGATATCGTATCGTGACCCGGGCATATCGAGGTGCAGCGTATCGTGAGTTTAAGTGTATCGTCCCATCCCTAGAGAACTCTGCACACAATACAGTCTTAAGGTCTTTGCACAGAAACGACAGTGTGAAAAAATCCCCAAAATTGGGAATAATTCAAGGCAAATTTCATGTGCCTTTCTTTCCACATCAGCAGCGATGTGTTTTAATACATTAGTTGAAATATACTTTTTACAGTACACTGGCTGATTATCCCCTTCATCAGACCAAAGAGAGTTGGTGAGAAGTGGTCTTATAATGCTCTCTGATGCATCAGAGAAAAAATGTATTTCAAAGAAAAAAGAGAAAACTTTGTCTAATTATTACCTAAGTGCGATGAAATTTGCGGACCTCTAAAGTAAAAAAGGTTTAATGTTACATATTTGGGAGAAGTTGGCCATTTTGTTTATTTTTAAAATTAATCAGAATAACTCATAGATCTGTGTTATTCTGTGTTGTCATGGAAACAACTTTGAGTTTAGTCATGGAACTCAACTCATCAAAGAATTGAAGAGGATCAGAGCAGCTGCTGAAAGTATAAAAAGAAGAGCTCGATGAAACCCTCTTCAACATCTAGCAGAGCACAGCACAGAATCGACACTGAGTATTTCAGCAGTCTACTGTAGCAGCGTACGGAGTATTCCCGGATCATTCAGAAGGTGACTGTAGCAAAGCGCCGTTGACCCTGAGCATTTCAGCAGTCAACTGCAGCACAGCACAGCACTTTTTTTTGTCAACTATGGATCGCAAACAAGCCATGAGGCCCAAGAACAACCGGCCCATGAATGCAGCAAACGACACGGCCCGCGGTACCAACAGCAGGAGCCGTCAGTTTAAAAACCAGGACCAGTACCTGACTGGTCCTGATGGTGGCTATTACCATCAGCCCCACAGGATCGATCCCGTCATCAGAACAACAGGCCCTTCAATAAGATTAGAACGAAGGAGCAGAACAGACGTGAGATTGAACACCTCAAACTCCAGAGCACAACCTTGAGTTGCTTGAGAGCTGAGGAGAAAAGAAAGGCCCTGCACAGTGGTGAGCTGGCACCAACTGTGCAGAACCGGCCTGCAACGGAGAAGGCTCTGGAGCAAGAAGTTGAAGCTCTAAAGATGAAGCTGGAGGAGACAGTGAGGGAAAGAGACCTTCAGACAGCCAGGGCTGATGACCTCCAGAAACAGCTGGAGGGGAAGGCCAGGGAGGACAAGACTCTGCAGAAGCCACCTTCTAACTCTAAGACCTCTGAAAGGGAGGCCTTCAGCAGAGCACTGGAGCAGTCCGGTCTGAAGGAAGACTTTGAAGAAGGGAAAAAAAGCAGCCGCCCAGATGAAACGCCACCACAAACTAAAGAGGAACTTCTGGCTGACACCCAGAAATTATGCCTGGAGCTGTATACGGAGGTCAAAAGACTCGAGGAGGAGCAAGAAAACGACTTCCGCCAGAGACAGAGGCTGGCCAGAGAGTTTAACACGGAAAACCACGCTCTGACTCAGAAGGTAAAGGACCTCGAACGTGAGATTAAAGAGTTGAAAAAGAGCAACATCGACACAGCCTCCACACTCAGAACCACACAGGAGTCCAATCTGGAACTCCAGAAGGTTCTGGAAGCCTCCAGAACAGAGTGTGGAGAGCTGGTTGGGAAAGTTAACAGCCTTGAACATCATTTAACAGAAGAAATCCAGAAGAGTCAAGAGCTGACAAAAAATGTTGCATTGGAAAACAAAAAGCTCATTCTGAAGATAAAGAACCTAGAGTATGAGGCCTCCAGCAGTGCCCTGCAGAACGAGAGTCTGAAGACGGAGCTTAAAGCTGCCAAACAGAGTAACATGAAAACAGCCTCCAGACTCAAAACCACACAGGAGTCTAATCTGGAACTCCAAAAGGTTCTGGATGACTCCAGAGAAGAGTTTGGAGAGCTGGTTAGGAAAGTTAACATCCTTGAGCACGAGACAATGGAAAAAATCTGCCTGACCAATGAGCTCAGAGCAGAAAACAACACTCTGCGTCTGGAGGTGGAGGCCCACAAGGATGAGGCCTCCAATAAAGAGGAGCTCTTTGGCAGGCAGATTAAAGAGCTTAAGGAGGAGCTGGAGGCCCAGAAGAGCAGCAGCCTTCTCCTGACATCAAAACTGACTGTACAGGAGGTCATCTGTAAGGCTGTGGAGGAAACGGGAAAAGAGGAGATGGATCTTCTCACATCGAGGGTTGTCGACTCCCAGAAAAAACTACAAGGAATCACACAGCTATTCCATGAAAGCGAGAAGGTCACTCTTTGGAGGAAAGCAAAGAAACTGATAACACCGAGATGCAGGCGGCAGTTTAAGCTGCAGACCCGGCTGACCCAGCTGGATCAGCAGCAGTAACTGCCCCCATCCAAAAAAAGAAAAAACAGCAGCGCAGTGGATCCATCTGAGTCCTAGCTCCTTCAATTTGTCAGGCCTCTTTCACTGCATGCTTTCCTCCTCCCCGTATTCCTCCAGTTTTTGTTTTCAAATGCAACATTTTTGTTCCTCTGTCAGCAGTAATTGTTCCCTCCTGCCTCCAAAACCAGCCAACAAACCTCCATAAGTTGTTTCATTTTATTTCTGGTTGTTATATCTCGGCTTTTTAGTTTAACTGTATATACAGTAAACTAAAAAGCTGAGATATTGACAACCAGAAATAGGGTACAAAAACAAAAGGCAGCAATGGCTGGTATGCAAAATAAGGATTTACCCAAAACTACAGCAATTCTCTTGTAGTACAAACAGTCAAACTAGCAAATACAAAGGTTACAACAATCACAATAAAGGGTTTGGAGGCTGGACAGGGATTCAAAGCTGCTGTCAGAAGAACGCCGACTTCCAGCTGCTCCCTGCAGCTTTTTGAAAGGGGAGGGCCGTGGCCAATGGGAGGGCTGCTTCTCCCTCAGACGATTCAACTTCCTCTGCCAATCGTGCCGGGGCACCTGAGAGCTGCTGCACCAGAGATCCTCTCTGCGGCAAGAGCACTCACTCACACAGGCACACACACAAACACACACAATACCCACAGAGAGATTATTACAAGTTTTCAATTAAAAAACTTTAGATTGTTTTAAATATAGGTTTAACATTTCATAATGATCCTTTTTGATTAAATTTATGTTTATAAATACTTTATTTTCATATAATACACTTATTCCTCAATGGGGTGGTGGCGATTTTGGACTTATGATGCAATCTCTTAATATGACAAAAATATGTAAAGACAATGTTTTTAGGAAACTTGTTTATTGGACAAGTTGCAGTTGTTATTGCAACCGACATGGTATTTAAAGTTTTCCAAATATCTGTCGGTGCATGAAAAAAGTTTTATTTCTCTCTCTAATGTGATTTTTCTGATTAACACGTCAGAAAAATGTCTTTCAGAGGCTCTTTCACATGTATTTATCTTTATTTTATGTTGTCTTTCCTACAACAGAAGTTCAGTTGAATATATATTTAACAAATCAGCCTGTTACAAACTCAAACCTTCGCCTTCACAAACCTGTAGGACACTCCGCCCCGTAACACTATCTGGAGCTGCTAATAAGATAACCAGTGAGCTCCTCGATCCCTCTTAGTCTATTAGCGTCCTCACTTTCAATTTAAAATTATTTTCATTATCTCGTGCACATCATTTGCTCCCGCTCGCTCGTCCTCGGGGGGAGAGAGAGGAAACGGAGCCTCCAGTCAAGAGCAGAGATCGTCCACTGAGCACTTTGCTGCATTTCAAATTATCTGATTATGTCTCTGACCGCAGGAGAATTTTGATATAAAAACGTCAGAGAGCTAGCGAGCGGCGTTTGGGCTGAGAGCAAACAGAACTGAGGAGTGTTAAAGTTTCAAAAAGACTCTGCCGAGGGTTTAAATTATCACTGCAGGCAGGATAATTAAGACACCGGAGACACTTTGGCGGAAACAGTGATAAAACACACATGGACCGACACGCTGCCGGCTCCACCCACCTCTGCTGCCCCGTCATCAGTCCCTTTATACTCAGGCTGACTGAAAACTTTGAAAACTCCTTTAAAAAGTTTTAAAGGAGCTTCCAAAACACTCCACAGTCAATTTTAAAATAATGTTTATGATATTGAAATAATACTTTTATCTGAAACCTCCTTTTTGAGAACTTTTTGTGGCTATTTTTAAAACAGATGAATGCCACACCCGATAAAAAAGCTGTCATCTCTTCTGTGAAATTCCAATATTAAGTCATTTTTACTTAAAATATGAGAATTAACTATTTTTTTAATATTCAGGGGCTTTGAGGAACATTCTTTAACTATAGTTGCACTTTCACAATTTAAACATTTTATTAGTACTTTTCTTTTAATTTTTTCTATAATTATTCATATTTATAGGTGTAATTGTTACCTCTTCTAAGGATATTTTGTTTTTGATTAGTTTTTAAAACTCTTGTTTGTTCGTTTGTTAAAGGATAACTTCGGTTCCTGCAGCTTTTACATTGTTTCTAGAATGAAGAACAACAATATACTCACCCAGAAGGCTTTCCTGATGCAAACGGTGCTTCGGGAGATATTTAGATCCAAAATCGAGCAGCGGACACCGATATAATGGTAGCCTGTAGGGCATAGATCGCCGCTCCTAAAAACTGCATTAATCGTCCAAAAACTCATGTTTTTCACCAATATTCCATCATGATTCGCGCCGAATGGACGGCCATTGTAGCCTGTGTCCCTCCACACAGCGCTGTGTGGCTGAACCAACGAGTTTGTTTACATGCTCTTTCAGCATGCGCAGTGCTCATTGTTTCAGGGCAGCTCCACATCGACTTTCTTCTTCCAGTTTTGTGCAAAATGGACGAATATCTATGGGATGAAGATGTTGTGGAGGAGGACTTTGAATATTGTGGACATCCTTACAGTTTGGAGCCAGATTATACAGATAAGGAGCTGATAGAAATGACGAAGCGATCTCAACGCTCCAGAGAGTACTGCGCATGCGCAGTGCATGCAAACAGACTCTGCCTGTTTAGAGATTAGTTCAGCCACACAGCGCTGTGTGGAGAGACACAGGCTACAATGGCATGATGGAATATTGGTGAAAAACATGAGTTTTTGGACGATTAATGCAGTTTTTAGGAGCGGCGATCTATGCCCTACAGGCTACATTATATCGGTGTCCGCTGCTCGATTTTGGATCTAAATATCTCCCGAAGCACCGTTTGCATCAGGAAAGCCTTCTGGGTGAGTATATTGTTGTTCTTCATTCTATAAACAATGTAAAAGCTGCAGGAACCGAAGTTATCCTTTAAGAGAATAGCTCAAAAAATAATTAATATATTTTAATGACATTTTTAGTGGCTGTTGGCCGTAGCCAAAGAACAAACTAATCACACTTTAGTGACGACCCCATTCTGGATGTGGATCCAGGTATTTTTTGAAGTATTTTTAAATAAATTAAATTATAAATTGATTATTACAGGAGCTAAATAACTGTTCACACTGGGGGCATCCATCTTCCATTGTCAACTCGGGGGTGGCGAGGTTTCACCAAGTTCCCAGTAGGAAATTCCGACTTTGGGGGGCGTTCCAGTTGCAGTTTCCTACTTGGAACTCGGAAATTCCTACTTCTGACTACAACTGGAACGCAGACCCAAGCCAATGTGTGTGTTTGTTGTGATGCTAATGAATGCAGCTCGGACCTTCCTCAGAACTCTGCATTGCTTTACAACTTCTTTTTTCAACAACTTACGGGATGCAAAGCCACGAGGTAATGTATCTCTTTCTAGTTACGTAGCGGTAGTTTTTGACGTGTGACAACAAGCAATTTTTGGAAAACTTATAGTGTATCCCAAATTGCATACTTCCATACTCAAATACTTAAAATTTTGAGAGTACTGCGTCAAAATGAAAAACAGTATGCATAGTATGCGAAAAATGAGTATGCAAAAGTACCCGGATGATGTACTCAAATCGGCCCGGATTTTGAATGTACTCATTTCTTCATCAACGATGGCAGCGGTGAGCTGTGGCTCTGCACTGACGACAGTGGATGTGACTGCGCTGTTCAAAGGTAAGTTATAAACACATGTTGTTTCCACCAAGCACCATAAGCTGTTGTCCTTTAGAGCGCATTTGTTGTGTATGTTGGTTTTTTTTGTTTGTTTTGTACCACGAATGGTCTGCTATCAGTTATGCTAACGCTAGTTGGACTAGCAGCTACCTTGAATGCTAATGCTAGTTGGGTTAACAGCTGCCGGGGTCCGAGCATTACCCTGAATAATCGGGCAAATAAAATTAACCAGCGGGTTAGACCCTGCACAGGGACTATATGATCAGAAGCACCACTCAGACATTTCTATTTATTGGTGTATTTTGATTGCCGCGGCGTCCCGTGTAGCTCTCGGTTGCCTCAGTCAGCTGCAGATACCTGTAAAACACAGGTATCTGTAAAACACCGGTACCTGTGACTCTACACCGCTGTTTGTGATGTGGTTAATATGGGATTAATGTTTGCCTTCGCTGTAGAGGATACTGATGTTAGAAGTGTGGGGAGGGCTTTATCAATCATAAATACTCGTTCGATACGGCAGCTATTAGCTACATTTAGCTTGGTAGATAGCCTGTCTCTCTCTCTCTCTCTCTCTCTTCTGCAGCATATCATGTCATTACTGTCATGTTTCCCTTTCGATGTCTGTAAGGTTACATGTTTTGCTCTTTCTAGGGACTGATGAGTAAACCACGCGCCTGATAGCCTGGAGAGTTGCTGCCTGTTCAAGTGGAGGCGTAATGCCACAGGTACCTGCCCTTGTCATTAAAAAATTGGTTTGCTGCGATGTGATCCACAAGTGGATTCTGTATGATGTGAGTGTACAGTCATGATTACATAATTCTGTTTTTCTGTAATGTGTTGTCCTTCCTGCACAGGACCTAAAGTGCCCAAAAAACAAAGATGGACAGAACATCGGCAGGAGTGGCACCGTGGCGTTAAGCTGGCAGTGCAGCCTGGGGATTGGAGGCTGGGGAAATGCAGCACTAATGTCTTTAAATAAAAGTAAATATAAAAAATATCAGTAAATACATCTCTATCAACAGGCTACGTACCACCGTCTTTTAAAACAGCAGTAATCAAACCCCTCCTTAAAAAACCTAACCTCGATTCAGGAACATTAGCTAACTAATGTTCCTGGGGGGTCACATTGGGCTCTCTCTCTCTTTCTCTCTCTCTCTCTCTCTCTCTCTCTCTCTTTCTCTCTCTCTTTCTCTCTCTCTGTCTCTCTCTCTGTCTCTCTCTCTCTGTCTCTCTCTCTCTCTCTCCACACCTGCTTTTGCCCCTTTTGTTTGCTCCTGTACTCGTCTCTGGCTCTTGTCTTGTAGGTGGCCTGGGATCCTGGTGGAGACTGCCTGCTGCTGTGGAGCCATGAAGCCTCAAAACTACAGTTATAAACATGACACATAGTTGGCCATTTTATTAGGAACACTCCATTCCCATTATCATTATAGCTGTTAATGCATGATCTCTATATCCATGATCGTTACACCTACAGTATCTATTTTTAATTACCACATAGGCATGAGGTCCCTCTTGAAAATGGGATGTCACATCTCAAGAGGCCTTTAACACATTTATATTTAATGGAGACAAATATGGTTGGGATGCACTTGTGGTCTGGGCACCCATGAGTTCGTCACTACCATAAATTCTTATTTTCAGTAAGAATATCTATGATTATACTTCTAGAAAATGATCACCACAACCATTCAGACATGAGGACCCTCCTGAAAATGAGATGTAGCATCTCAAGAGGCTACCCTCTAATAAATCAGACGACAGGTCTGTGGTTCATGAACCTGTCCCTAACTTTAGTTCCTACTTTAGTCCACTTGTCTCCTCTTACCTCCCTTCCTTCGCCCTCACACCAACACAGCATTGTGTGGATTTGCTGTTCATCATGAGACTGGGATCCACATTCAAGATTTCCTGCTGCTTAACAGAAGGTTTTTTCTTGCCGCCATGATGGAGGGATTCATGATTGGCTATATGGATTCATGTTGGGTGTTGGATGTATATATTTGTATATATATGTATATGTGTATCTTTATATGTATATATGTATCTATGCATATATGTGTATCCATAAAATGAAAAGCTTTATGCTCTATTGTAAAGTGTCTTGAGATAACACTTGTTATGAATTGGCACTATACAAATAAAGATTGACTGATTGAGATTGAATAAAATAAAATTAATATTAATGGTGGTGTGTTTTTTGTTATATCCTTTGTGGTACAAGTAACGTGCTGATCTAACACTGATGCTTCAATATTAACCCTTTAGTCCCAGCTCAACTGCAGAGAATAAGACATAAAGCTATCTATATCCATATATACTTCATTTATGTACATTATATTTATATATATATATATATCCATATATATGTATGTATGTATATATATATATATCTATATATCTATATATATATATATATATATATAGATATATATGTATGTATATATATATATGTATGTATGTGTGTATATTTATATGTATATATATGTATGCGTGTATGTGTGTAAAAAAATATATAAAAGAAATATAATACATATATATTATATATGTATTATATGTCGTACATATATAAAAGAAATATAATATATCTATCAATATATATATATATATATATATATATATATATATATAGATAGATATAGATATAGATATAGATATATATATAGATATAGATATAGATATAGATATATTGATAGATAAATAAATCAAATCTGGTTAAGATACAGCCTGTCTCTCATCAACTGCCTTTGTAATAATTTTTTTAAATTGTAAAGAGACTTATGAACACGGTGTACATGTCCTGCATAACGTTGATGGCCCTGAGAGAGACTTCAGCTGAGTAACTTTATTTTTTATCTGATTATTCAATAAATTGACAGATCTGTGGTCCTGCTCAACTGAAACTAGCTTGACATTGTCCTTTGGGCTCCTTTATATTTTGGATACAGCTCTCATTGTAACAGTACCATAATGATTCCATAATGGGACAATGTTGCCTCAGGGCAACAATTGACTCAACAGTTAACTATGTTAAACTATCAAAATTTAGAGTTTAGTGACTTATAAGTTCAAATATTTCTTCCAGAGGAAAAAAATTGACAGGAAATGATGCTTTTCATGCTTTTTGTGGAGCAAAATGGCAAGGAAGTTTCCTTTGAAAACATCTGCTACAAAAGGTTTTGATGTGCTTCCTGTGGGTCTTGTGACAAATTAAGGCATTATTTTCGTTCCTTAGAGTCTTCTCTCCTTTTGACAGTTTTCCATTGGTTTGGCTCATTTCTTGAAACAGCAATTACATTCTCAAAATAACATGGACAAACGTCCAAACCACTTGGCAACTGTTCACAACAGAATTGTATTTCTCATTGCAAATGTCTTAGTGCCTGTTTCAATGTCTCAGGACATCTTTGCAAAAGATTAAAGGAGACATATCATGCTGATGCATGATTTAATACTGACATATAATATAATAAATTTGAAAACAAGACCTTACACCCCCTTAATTTTCCAAAAATGAGATATTGTAGTTTTTCTGATATCCTAGAACGAGACTTGATGCCTCTGAAAATGGGTCATTGCGAGATGTCCGCGAGATTTCAAACGTCATGACGACACGAGGTACCTTTCTTTTTATTGGAGTAATCTGATAAAACACTTCCTCCTCTGTGATGTCCGTTAGCAACAAAACCATCACCGAGGAACACATCCACCAGCAGCCGTATAAAGCTCTCTAGCTCACATGCACTCATTACCAGCTCTGGCCTGTAGGGGGACTCAATACGCGGCCGCTGCTTTGAGCCTGCCAGAAAATACAGTAGAAGAAGAAGGACAGGCTGGCTTTACCTCCGATAGAGCTGACCAATCAGAGCACAAAAGGCTGTGACGTTGCGAGGTAACTTTAGGTCATCCTTGAGACCAAGCGTTTCAACGAGAGCTTGATAATGGCCTAAAATTAGGATTTTGAGAACGCTATTGTGGGGCAATGAAGGAACTAAATGACTTGTACTGAGGGCAGAAATGCTTTACAGGCATCCTAGTCTGGCATAGTGAAAAGGAGAAACAAGCATGATATGTCCTCTTTAAGTACCAGTAGCCTATACTTAGCACATTTAGCCTACTACCTTGTTGATCAAAACTGGTTGTTGATTCTCCTCCTAATGGTTATTCTCTCCAAACATGTCAGCATCATTTCGTTGCATTCATTTTCACATGCACAACAGCCTGTTCAGTTAGCAAAATTGGGTTTTGGCTATTGGAGAAAAAAATGAAGAGTTCTTTTCCAAAATGCTATAAAAGCCAAAATTAAAATATATATATATATTACTCAGTGCTACTCTTTTTTTATACTGATTGTATTACCTGCCCTATCAGTATTTAATGCCAGAAAGTTATATATCCCTGTTTAAACTGTATTTCAAAGTTCAGTTCCCCAGCCAACCCAATGGTGGGTTTGGGTAAATAATGTAAATACTTTCTAAATGAAAATGGATTTATAGCTTTTGGAAAAGAGCTCTTCAAATGCAATACAGGTATCAAAATTCCTTGGCAGTATTTTTTTTTTCTTTGGTTTTCTGCCATTGTGACAAAACATCTAAACATTTTGATCTGCAGTGCTGACACAATGCCAAAGAGACAATGCATTTTTGGGGCAGTGACTATTCATGTGGGAGGATAAAAGTTTTGGCACATGAGTGAAGTGTTTGGGGAGATATGAGTGTTGGCAAGTGATCCATGGTGATGTGCTGAACCATCAAGGTTATTTTGTCATAAGCATCAAGAGTATTGAGAATGTCCAGTCTGTTTCAAGAAATGATCCAAAGCTACTGAGAAGGATCTTTGCAATTTTGGTGTTCATGACATTAAAAGAGAGGAATTTAGGCTTGAAACATGAGCCTGTGTTTGGAGTTTTATGTGCAAAGCTGATTTTGACTGACCTACTCCTCCTTTGCTGATTATTTATCAATGTCTTTCATAATAAAACCTTTCTTAGCTGATTAATTTTTTCTTTGACTCCTTATGTTGCTTCCCCTGAGCCAGGGTCGTAACGTACTGGGGGCTCATCCGGGATTTGAACCCGGGAGAGTTTGATTATTGTGTCCCCTAGTTTGAACAGGTGGTGTTGTGTTTGGTTCAGTGGGGTGCTGTTAAAATTTTGGGTGAGAGCTGCTTCGATTTTCTCTTTCAGTGCGTGTATGGTGAATATTTTCTCCTGAGTGCTTTGAAAGTTTTCAAGTGATCTTCCTGGTTAGATAGGGAGTGGGCTAGCTGGACAAGTCAAGTCCACTCATTTAATATTTTGCCTTTTTTGTTTTTGGAGATAATCCTGCTCTGTTGGGGGTAAACCGGGCTCAAGTCCTTGGTCATTTGGGTACCGAAGCTTAGTTTTGAAAGTTGCCTCGAGCCCGGCACGTCTCGAGAAGATATTTAGGTTTTAGTTAAGTTAGGCAGGTACCAGGGAGGTTGCTGTTTGGTGTGCACTCAGGGGCTTACTTGCTGTGGTCGTAACAGGAGAGATATGTGCTTTTGTAAGTGAGCTACAGTCCTGCTCAGTATTATTGGCACCCCTTCATTATTTTCATTGCTTTAATAATATCTTCAGAAATAAATTGAAGTGTACCAAATTTATGTCATCAGGATGCTTTTATTGAAGGTCCAAAATACTTTAACAAAAAAAAAACATTTTTACATGTTACATATTGTAATTTCAAAGAGAGAACTGAAAAAAGCATGTGCAGCAATAATGGCACCCCTCTTATTTTGTTGCACACTCTTTGGTGATAAGAGCCTCAAAATGTTTCTTGTAGCCATCTATAAGCTTCTTGCACTTCTCAGCTGGTATTTTCTCCCTTCTTCTTCTTCCTATGCAAATTGTTCAAGCTGTGGAACATTTGCAGGTTTCTTTTCCCCAATGGCAGATTTCAGCCATACTAAAGATTTTCAATCGGATTGAGATCAGGACTCATTGCTGGCCATTTTAAAACAGGCCATTTTTTTCCTGAGAGGAGAATGTATGTGTGTGAGAGGAGAATGTATGTGAGTGAGAGGAAAATGTATGTATGTGAGAGGAGAATGTATGTATGTGAGAGGAGAATGTATGTGCGTGAGAGGAGAATGTATGTGTGTGAGAGGGGAATGTATTTGTGTGAGAGGAGAATGTATGTGTGAGAGGAGAATGTATGTATGTGAGAGGAGAATGTATGTATGTGAGAGGAGAATGTATGTGAGTGAGAGGAGAATGTATGTGTGTGAGAGGAGAATGTATGTATGTGAGAGGAGAATGTATGTATGTGAGAGGAGAATATTTGTGTGTGAGAGGAGAATGTATGTGAGTGAGAGAAGAATGTCTGTGTGAGAGGTGAATGGTTGTGAGTGAGAGGAGAATGTATGTGTGTGAGAGGAGAATGTATGTGAGAGGAGAATGTATGTATGTGAGAGGAGAATGTATGTGTGTGAGAGGAGAATGTATGTGAGTGAGAGGAGAATGTATGTGAGTGAGAGGAGAATGTATGTATGTGAGAGGAGAATGTATGTGAGTGAGAGGAGAATGTATGTGTGTGAGAGGAGAATGTATGTGTGTGAGAGGAGAATGTATGTGAGTGAGAGGAGAATGTATGTGAGTGAGAGGAGAATGTATGTGAGTGAGAGGAGAATGTATGTGAGTGAGAGGAGAATGTATGTGAGTGAGAGGAGAATGTATGTGAGTGAGAGGAGAATGTATGTGAGTGAGAGGAGAATGTATGTGAATGAGAGGAAGAGAATGAATAATGTCTTGTACGGCCCCTCATAGCACAACATGTTAACCACTAACCCTAACCTGAAGCCTAATCGGCCTCAAAACATCCATATCGGTCTGGCCCTAGTTTAGATGTTTTCAAAACAACCACCATCTACAAAAAAAAGAATGGCTACAACACAATCCACACACCCATGTCACATTCTAAAATATTAGACCAAGAGTGATATATGGGTGGCAGAATTTTTTAATTTACCATATATGTCTTTGAAATGATGAAGAATTTATTTGAAATATGATGAAACTGGGAGTGAGATAAAACAAAACATCTGCTGGAATTAGTCAGAATCATGCATGATTACCACATAATGACACGAGGTATACTCCAAGCTATGTGCCTTGTTTTTCACCATTTAAACATCAATATATCTTTATCTGAATAACTTAAATTCATAAGTGTTATTTCAAGGCACTTTACAATCGAGTAGTACTCTTTATTTTATTAATGCATATACAAATATAAAATACACATACGTATACGTATACGAAACATACATAGAAACATATGGAGATGTATCCATCCAGGCAGAGGTAAAGTGACTAAAATTAAGATAATATGATGGCAACAAACCATGGACACTCTAATCATAAATCTGTCCTCTTACTTGTCTTGGCTAAAAGTACATTAATGAAAGGATGGCCCCTTGAGATGTAACATCTCATGTTAAAGGGTCCTCATGTCTGTATGGCCGTAAAGGTTTATTATGAAGGTATTATCAATAACAGCCATGGATAGAGACATTATCCTATTATTGTGGTGCACTGTCTGATACTTAGGGCTGTAATCAAGCAAAGAAATTGTTGGTCACAATAAAAAGGCTGTTACCTGTAAAACGGGGGTGCTTAGAAAACACCCCCATTTCACTTGACACATTTCTCCTGATGAAATGAACCAGAGACTGCTCACATCAGATACTTCACTTCCCAACAAAATATTTAAAGCACAATATATCATAAAGATATCATTTTTCTTAAGCCCATACTTAATAACAAAATGTAAATTCCCTGAAAATTTTAAACTCAAAAGACAACCACATGGCCTAGGCTCACACAATCAATGACTGGTTGATGTAGGATATTGAAAATCAACTGTATGTGATGTCAGAGCATCTGTTCTTTTTTTTAAATTATTCAATAGGGGCAGACAAATATAAGAGACATTTCTCTACTTGCTGCTCCTTTCCTATCATGAATGTGTTTGTTTGAGGTTGTAATGTGCACTTGTGTATGGATTTTGTTGTCAGCTTTCATATAAGGAACAAATAAATAAATAAATAAATAAATAAATAAATCATCTTGTATCCGACTATGAGGTTAAAAAATCCTCTGTTGTGTAAAGATGTGTGTTCTTTAGAAAAAGAGACTTCAGGGTCACTTTGGTTTCTTTTTCTCTGTCCACAGAAACATTTGAGGTCAGATCTGCTCAGAGCTTCTATCAGGTCTTCAAGGATGAGGACGTCACTCTGGAGTGGACCTTCACCAACAGCTCTCTGGATTCTCTTGTCTTCTCCTGTTACGTGATCACTGATCACAACAACTTAACCCTGTTAGACTACAGGTCTAAAGGTCGTGAGTACAGTAATGATGGTCCCTTTCAAGGACGAGTTCAGTGGGACAAAGACGTCCTCAGAGAGAGAAGAATCAGACTTCATGTGTCCTCTCTCAGGACTGAAGACTCTGGAGATTACAGCTGTGAAGTGAACACAAGGGAAGGATTTGGCTCGGCCTCATGTTGCCTCAATGTAACAGGTAAATTATTTCAGGGGATAAGACTTTATTGGAACTGTTGTACTGGGACTGTCAGGATTATTGATTTTAAAAATGGGAATAATTATTGTTAATTCAGTCAAAAGACAGAAGTCGTTACGGTTACAGTATGTAACCATGGTTCTCTGAGTGAAGAGACTATCTCTCCACCCAGTTACATATTCCATATGTACGGGGACTAAGCCCACGCAGGCCAGGTGACGTGGATAATTATTTAAGACACACCACCTGTGGGAGGTGGCTGATTGCGCTACAAGAGCACCTGTGTGTTGAGCGCAAATTGATAAAATTTCGATGAAAACGAATCCCCGAGTGGAATCGAGCTGGAGAGATAGTCTCTTCACTCAGAGAACCATGGTTACATACTGTAACCGTAACGTTCTCTATTCACTGCAAGGGGATCGAGCAGGGTGTTATTCAAATGAGACATTGCCGCCACCAATTGCTCAAACAAAAAAACACACCCATGTGCTAGAAAAAGATGATCTATATACACAAGCACCCATACCCGCAAGACGCAAAGTTTCGGGCCTCAGCCTCGGCGCCAGACGCAACCAAGGTGACCTAGCCCCGCAAGACGTAAAGGCAGGTAAGACAACAACTCTGCCAGATGCAAGAGAATGTCGCCGGAGGATCCCCAGCCTGCAAGACACAAGGCTACAGGGAAGGACCACTCTGTCAGCGGGTGGTACCAAGCACCCGTTCCTCAAAGGATGTGCTTTCAGCCACATTAACCCGGTAAAACTGGGCAAAAGTAGATGGGGCCGACCAGGTGGCGGCAGCACAAATCTCCCGAAGTGAGGCACCCCGCCACAATGCCCAGGAAGCAGCCACCCCACGGGTGGAGTTCGCCTGACATTAGTGGGAAACTGTACCCCCACCACCTCGTAGGCATGGCGAATCGCGTCCACAATCCAGTGTGACAAGTGGGCCTTTGACAAAGGCCGACCCAACTTCTCCGCCTTGAAACAGACGAACAGCTGATCTGTGGTCCTGTGGTCTCTCGTCCGTGTTACGTACACCTCCAGGGCCCTAACTGGGCATACAAGTGACCGCTCCTCACCACCCCCTGTCTGCTGTGTCAAAAACAGGGACTTCAGTGAGATGGCCAAGTCGGAGCTTGGAACTGTCATGACCTGAGGACGAAATAGCGGGTTAGGTCTCAAAACCACACCAGCTCCCCCAGGCAGGAACCTGCACAGGTCCTGATGTACAGAGAGCCTGAAGCCCCCCCCCCCTTTTAGCTGAAGCCAATGCCAGTAAAAGGGCAGCTTTAAGTGAGACCCACTTTACCAAACCAACTTTAACAAACCACTCTGATCCTCTGGCTGCAGGGAGGACTGGGAGAGCCAAAGCTGACGCCTGGTTACCCAGAGAAATGCAATACTCTTCCCTGCTACTGATGCCTGCTCCTACATAAGCTGAACCATGATCGAGGAGACAAGCTGCAGTTCCTTAGTCAGCTGCACTGAGCCCTGACCCCCCTCCAACTCACGCACAAGCATGCGGTTATACAAGGTCAGTATGGACAAAGTATTAGCCAACTGAGCCTGAACCGCGATGGTTCTGTGCACCTTTGCCAGAAGTGCATCCACCATCCTACTGCTTCTAGAGGGATATGTAGTTTTCCCCAAAACAGAGCTGGATGGAAAAACCAGGGCCACAATAGACTGGTCCACCTGAGAAAGCGCAGCGCAGCTGACCTTCTCGCGATCCTGCATGGCAGACAGCCGTCTGCAGCTAACAGAGATCCTAAAAGGGGCTGCAGGATTGGCAAAACCAGCCCGGATCAGTTCCTCCACGTCAGACAGAAGTGGAACAGAAAATGACCCACAAGGCTCCCTACAGTCACTGTCAAAACGAGAGGAGGCGGGCGCTGCTCCAGCCCCAGACTCTAACCCAAGAGCCTGAGCTGCCCTGTCAATCAGCGCTTTCAGCTGAAGCACAGCACTACCCGGCTATCCTTCATCACAGACAGATGATGCCTCCTCCTGGCCAGCCGGGAGATCACTGTCTGAAGAGCCCAAAACATAAACGTCACTCGTTTCCTCCTGCTCATGAGGCTCGGAGGTGCAACGCAAAAGGGGAGGGGTCTGTACACCAGCCCCTAACCCTCTGAGACGTTTAGTCGAAGTATGCTCTCTGAAGTAGTGGTCTCGTTTTTGTCCTTTAAAGACGCAAACGTGAGCCTCGAGGGACGGCCTAGGCATGATAAAACAATTCATGCACGAGGAGGGATTGTCCCTGGCGACCGAGGCGTGCCCCTCCCCCAGACACAACACACACTTCATATGCCCGTCTTCAATGGGCACCTGCACACCGCAATCTTCACACGTGTGCGTGCTTAGACATAGTTGTGTGTTGTACGCTCTGTGTGTTTATTAGCGAAGAGAGTGACTTAGACTGTAACTCCCAATGCACACACAAGCCAACCAGCACGGACAGCGGCTTCCCCCGCACCGGGTTCCACCGCCTTCCTTCGCCTGTGACGCGTAAACCCCAAACACAGAGCGATACGTCAGGCGGACCAGACCGGCAACTACCGTGAGTAGTGAAAGCCGCGTCCCCCACATGGGTTCAGCGAAGCTTTGGTGTCAGTGGCGCGTGAACCCCTTGGCAGAGTGATACGCCAGACACTGCAGTTTTTAAGGCCAGGTAAACGTTCACCTCGAAAGGTAACTTCCCTCTCTCTTACAAAAGTAAGTGGCAAGACTGTCTACACTCAGTTTTCCTTTTTCAAACGTTCTCTCGCATGTCTAACCTGCTCGAGCGTGGAATCAAAATGATCAATTTGCGCTCAACACACAGGTGCTTTTGGTGCGCAATCAGCCACCTCCCACGGGTGGTGTGTCTTAAATAATTATCCACATCACCTGGCCTGCGTGGGCTTATATGGAATATGTAACTGGGTGGAGAGATAGTCTCGATACAATAGAGAACACTTTTTAGTGAGTTTGTGATGTTATATTGTGAATTTTTCCCTCTTTTTCTGATAGGTCCACTTTTTGGACTCTAGGTCACGTGTTAGCCTTGCAGAGCAGACAGACCTGCCTGATTCTGAAATCCTGCAGCTCCATCTTGCCAGCCTCCGTGGTCCAATGAATTCACTCGGCTGAATTTTTAACGGCCCAATCAGGGAAGAGGGGCAGGAGCTGCAGAATGCAGACGTGAAGACAACCGGAAGCTGAAAACCAGTAGTTGAGAATGGACATGCCGATTAGCCTATTGTCCTCATAGATACTTAGTAAAACTTGGCGAAATCTGCCGTTCTCAGAAGTTTACTTGTAGGGATTGTCTTTGACGAGGTTCATGTCACATATAAGTGTTAAATGATACATCTGTGTGGTACAATTTAGTGTAAGACGATAGTATAAGGCCATTAGCTGTTAGCAGTTAAGTTAGCGGCTAACGGCCAATGGTCATTTACTGTCGTTACCTGTTAGCGGCTAAGTTAGCGGCTAACAGCTAACAGTCATTTACTGTCATTAGCTGTTAGCGGCTAAGTTAGCGGCTAACAGCTAACAGTCATTTACTGTCATTAGCTGTTAGTGGCTAAGTAAGCCGCTATGTATGCTATTTTTTTTTCTTTCAATTCTTTATTCAGCCATTTCAAGTAACAAACAGGCACATTTTGCGTCATACAGTCTTCAAAGTCACTGAGCAGCATCAGCAACCAGTATAAACAAAATAATAAAATAAAATGTTTATATTTAAAAAAAAACAAAAAACAAATTCAATGAAAACATTGCTTCCTGAGGCAACCCTGCTTGGTGTTGATTGGTCTGTGATGAATGTGATGAGCACAACGATTATCCAATCACAAGCTTGTGTTTTTTTTTAAACGTTCTGCCCCTGAAAACAAATTAAAAGGGCAACTACCCAGATGGACTCGTGAAATATTTCTGTGGCAGATATGGCGCTTTCCATCTGACTTGTCAGGTTACATGTGTGTCACAGCTTTGTCAAATTCAGACCCTGCAAAAAAAACAAACATTTAAACCAACACTATGTAGTTTTTCAAACATAATATAGTCCTTAGATATTCATCGCCATGGTCCACCACTTTACAGTAAGTTGAATGACAGCTCTGTCGTGTTCTGAAGTGGTCTGTATTGCTTTCACTAGCGCTATGTAACTTCGGGGTGGATGGTGGGAACCCTGCCACATGAAAAACTACAAGTTTGGACTGCTTTACTGCATAGGCTAAGTCACTTCCCCCGATTCCCGATTTGTTTAAAACACGGAAGTGTCAGCGAAAGCCAAACGCAGAGCTGTAGTCATGGCGGAGGCAACAAAGACCCTAAGAAAAAGAAAAGTTTATTTTGAGGATACAAAACAAAGAAAGCGAGAGAAAAACAAGCTGAATGTTCGGACCAGAATAAACATCGGTTTGGTGTTCACTCGCTGGCGTGAAATAAAAGACGAGGAGGGATGTCCGACCGATGCTGACTTGGCCCTGTTATTGCTGGACTTGTAAGTACTTGTTGATTGTTTACCATCTGTTTACAGTATTCGTGAGAACGTACCAGTATGTAGTTTTGTTTAGACCTATTTCAAGTGTGTGATATCACCAGCTCGTGGTTGTCTTTACTTTTATTCACTTTATCGCTTCAACAGGACGGGGGCGGGGGCGACTTCACGGTAATAAAACCAAGTTGAACTTAGCGATTTTTAACATTGTCATTCAGTCAAAAATAAATGCATTACCTTGTCGCTATCCATCCTGCAAACAGCCGCTGAAGACAGAAGAATACTTTTGAGCGAAGTCCTGGCTTCTGTGATTCACATACAAAACAAATGCACGCGACCGGCAGATCTGTATCCTTACCACAGTTTGCGCGCGCTCGAGCTCATGGTTAGTTGTGTTCTCATTCTAGTCAAGCGAGGATCTTCCGTAGTGCTGCTTTAAATCAAAGTTTGTCAAAGACATGTCCAGATTGATTAATCTGGGTGTCAAATCCCCAAAATGCCTTTTTTTACTTCAGGATAAAAAATCTCTGTTGCCAGTGTAAACTTTAGTCAGCGTTGTTAATTGAAAAATTAGAAAGACTTTGATAGAAAATCAAAATAATCTTGTCATTTTTTGGAGTCCACTTTTTGAAAATCGAGTCACAGACACAGTCTTTTAAGAAATACGTCATTGGATTTTTCATTTTCCATCTTTGAAATGTTGATCTCTGTGTTTTCACAGTGATGCTCAAAGGGTTAAAATGTGAAATTAAAAATGAGGACGTTTAGAGAGTTTCTTTTTTCCAGTGAGTGAACTCCACAGGCCCCTACATGTGAGTCAGAGACTGATATTTGGTCTGAGCAGGACTGTGCAGGACTAACAGGTCTGTTCTTCTCTCCACAGACAAACTCCAGACTACACCTGAGACCACAACAGAAGTCCAGACTACACCTGAGACCAGGACTGAAGTCCAGATTAGACCTGAGACCACAACAGAACTCCAGACTACAACTGAGACCAGGGCTGAGGCTGTACCAAAACCTGAGTACTTAATCCTAGAGACACCAGAGTGGCTCCGTGTTCTCAAAATAATATCAGCAGCATTTGCCGTGCTTTTGTGTTGTCTTTTACTTTGTCGTTGTTGTTGCAAGAATAATGCAGGAGATGACAGTGAAGAAAGAATTAGATATGAAGCTGGACAGGTAGAAATGAATTGAACTAAACAGATTGAACACAGCTCTCAAATAAACCGTTGATATTCTAAATATTAATGAATCTTCATCATCAGTCTCGGGTCTGCATTTCCCCTTAATGAACTAAAAAGACCAAAGTTCTTCTGATTGGATCAGCTGTGCAGAAAAGGGGGCTCTCTGATTGGTTGGTTGACCAACCAATCAGAGAAAGGAGGGGATGACCATGACCTCTCCTTCTGATGAAAATCACCACAGATGAGACCTTTCTGACCCAAAGGTCTCATCTGTGGTGATTTTCTTTATTTACTGACTTCAGAGCAGCTTCTGCTGTGAAGATCTATTTTCCTTTTTTGAAGCTGTTTTAGTGTCTTGAACTCAGAACTTCAGTTTTTTGATGGACGAGCTGTTTTCTTTACAAAGTGACTCATGATGAAAAATCATCTTAATAACTCTGAAGGTGAACCGAGGAGGAGACAACAGCAACAGGAGAGAAGAAGATTTTTACATTTGAGCTGTTTAAACTGTTTTTGTGGTTCATTTATAATAATGATGATGATGATGTATTATTATTTTTATTGTTTTTGTTGTTGTTACTTATTATCACTGTTGTATTTTTTATTGAACCTGATAATCAGTCTGATGTTAGTCTGAGCCCAGGCTGTCACATCTGAAAGCTGGGGTTGGCGATTTTGGAAAACTAGCATGAATTTGAAAGTAGCATCTCCTCAGGGCTCGGAATTGGACGAGAATTGTGTTTCCAACATTGTCTGTTGTGATTATTTACTCTTTAATATATATCAGGGATGGGAAATCTCCTCCACCCAGAGGGACACATTAATGTTATTTACACATTTGAAGGGCCACAATACAAACTACAAACTGATTTACTCATTTTTATAAACTCATAAAAAAGGAACAAACTGTGACAACAAACTAATCAATATTCAGACTTTAAGTTAATATTCAAATTATAAGTATTATTGAAAAGAGTTTGATATAAAATAAAGCCAATCAAAACCACTTTTTAGTGTAATAAATGTAATATTTTATCATGTTTTTCCCAGTAAATTTGACTGTTGTCTTTTTTGTTGATTCAAAAACATTAACTGATGCAAATACAAGATTTTTAAAGAAACAAGATGTTGCATGGCAGATTTATGTTAAGTATTATATATATTTTACTGATTAAATATCTGTTTTTAAATTCAGGTTTTCAGTATTTTCTATTGCAGATTTGTCTTTATTTTCATGTTTACACTGATTTAATATTTTAAATTAAGTTGATGAGTCCATTTGAGGTTTCTGTTCAGCTTGGATCAATATCACACAGTTTGCCTGATCTGTTTAGTTTTTCATAACTTGATGGTGACTTTATGAAGGCAGGGTTGTCATAATTAGACAGAATAAAATAGATTAGAGAAAACTGATCGCCACAAAGTTGAATTATTTAAAGGGATAGTTCAGTTTTTTTGAAGTAGGGTTGTATGAGCTCCATGTGGACACTAAGTCCATTCGCTTCACTGTAAAAAAAAAAAAAAAAAAAAAAAAGTCATAAAAAAACAGTAATTTTCCAGCAGCTGGGGCTCCAAAAAATACTGTGATTAAATTACCCATAAAGTTGGTAAATTGACATTGTAATATGAAGAATTATTTGCACATTATTTACAGAATGTGCTGCTAATAGTTGGTTTTAATGACATCATTGGGTTTTTTAATGTATTTTTTGGGTGTTTTTTGCCTTTAAATTGATAGGAGAGAGACAGTGGATAGGCTTGTGAAAGGGGGTGAGAGAGTAGGGGAAGACACTCTGCAAACTGGTCACAGGCGGGATTCAAACCTGGACCGGCAGAAGCAAGTACATGGGGGGCCTGGTTGCTAACCACTCTGCCAAACCAGCACCCCTTATTGACATTATTTTATAGAAAAAGGGTTTTTTTAGAGTTGTAAAGTTGAGTTGTATAGTTTATTCCCATAAATAACAGAAAAATATTTGTAAAATCGCAATCCACTTGTTAACGATTTAACAAAAAAAAAAAAAAAATTTCTAATGGGGTTTCTTTGTAAAAGAACTGAAATATTGTGTTTTTTTACAGTTACAGTAATTTCCTGTTATATAACATTTGACATGTAGAGTCACAGTTTATTTTTGTGAATTAATTGGCATTTTGAAAATACAAAAAAAAAACTGTAAAACAAACAGTAAAATATTGTTATATAACTATTTTTTTAACAGTGTACAGTAGAAAGTTCTCTCCTCTCCCTCAGGAAGACACAGTCTGTAAGAGTCTGTGACGAAGAAATAGACGCTAACAGGAAAGTACCGTACCAAATGCAAACGGTATTTTCTCTGCAGACAAGAACTCAAATCAAAAGTAACACCACAGTTTAAGAGTACACTACATATGAGTGTTTTTAAGTGAATTAACATTTCGGAAATATAAAGTTTATCTAGACCTAGCTAACTCATGCCATGTATCCCTCCGCTAAATCAGACTGTTAGTTAGTCAGGACTTTAGTTCCTCTTCTTCATCAGAGATGGTGGTTCTCTGCTGTCCTGTCCTTCCTCATCTGCACCAGCCGCAGTGCTTTGTGATTGGTGGATGTGATCTCAGTCGCCCCATTGCGTTCTGTGTGAATGAGGCTTCAGGAGACTTCAGGAGACTTCCTTCCTTCCTGCTTCTGAAGAGTGCAGACGCTTCCCTGCTTGCTCAGGCCTGCTTCCTTCTTAACTCTGCTTTTTAATCATTTTAATAATTTTATTACTTCTACAAATACTGGAGAGATCTCTACATCCATCATTTCCTGACTTATTTTACATAAACCAAGATTTTGAAGATTTTAAGATTTTTAACGGATCTGACGAGCCAGCGACATGTCCGGGGGAAGAAACCAAACAAATTCCTTCTGTGGACGCTGTCGGAGATATCAACAGGAAATAAATGAGCTACAAGCACGGATTTTTGCTTTAGAATCAGAAAAAGGACTTCACAAGACGCTTCCAGTGACATCTGATGGTAAGAAGTCCACAGTTACTTTCAGTAAAAAGGGTGACAAACCTGCTGCTTTCATCTTAAACCTGAGTGACACTGTGTCTTTTCCAAAACTCTGTAAAGACCAAAATGCCTCATCTTGGAGAGAACTTGGTGCTAAGCCAAAGCAGCACAAAGCAATGAAAGACAATGCTAATACCAACGTGAAATCACCTGCAGGACAGCTTACCAACAGATTTTTGCCACTGTCAGAGACTGATTTTAATGAATTCAATGATTCTTACAAACAGAGAGAAAACGGATTGTTTTCACTAAACAGGAGACATAAAGTCGGCAAAAGACAGCAGGCAGACAGACAATCTGGACTAAACGTCAAGGTCAGAGATACGCTGCTGCTAGGAGACGGTGCTATCAGTGGCCTGAACCATACAAGAATCCAAACATGCTGCCATCCCAGTGCCACCGTCTCTGAGATAACAACACTCCTCCCAAAAGTTTTGTCAACACACCGAGGAGTCAAACAGCTGATCGTGCACGTGGGTGCAGTGGACATCAGAAAGGAACAGACTGAAGTCTTGAAAAGGGATTTCACTAAGTTCTTCGAGGAGCTTGATAAAGTGGAGGTCAAAACATTCATCAGTGGACCTCTTCCAAACATCGACGGGAAGATAAACAAGTTCAGCTGGCTGCTTCAGCTGAACACATGGCTGTCCAAAGAGTGTGTGCACAGAGGATTGCACTACATTGAGAACTTTCATCTCTTCTGGAAACGAGAGGACCTGTTCAAGGGAAGGGGTCCACACCTGTGCAGAGGTAGGAGGAGAGTGCTAACGGAGCACCTCCTCCACGCTCTGAGGCATCAGGATCGGCCGGGACGGGGTCCTGAGCAACCAGTGAGAGAAAGGAGGAATGAGAGAAGCACCTCTGCTGCAGTTTCATCACCAGCTGCACCACAACAGCCTGCACCGCAACAGCCTCCGCCACCACAGCCTCCACCACAACAGCCTCCGCCACAACAGCCTCCCCCACAACAGCCTCCCCCACAACAGCCTCCGCCGCAACAGCCTGCACCGCAACAGCCTCCGCCACCACAGCCTCCACCACAACAGCCTCCGCCACCACAGCCTCCACTACAACAGCCTGCACCGCAACAGCCTCCGCCACCACAGCCTCCACCACAACAGCCTGCACCGCAACAGCCTCCGCCACCACAGCCTCCACTACAACAGCCTGCACCGCAACAGCCTCCCCCACAACAGCCTCCGCCGCAACAGCCTGCACCGCCTCCGCCACCACAGCCTCCACCACAACAGCCTGCACCGCAACAGCCTCCCCCACAACAGCCTCCACTGAAACAGCCTCCACCACCCCCAGTGAAGGATACAGCACCAGCTGCACCACAACAGCCTCCACCAGCCCCACAAAATGATCCAGGCCCACCATCAGCACCACCTTCCCCCGGGCCCCCATCACAGGCCTTGGACTCGCCTGTGAAGGCCCCAGCAGAAGTTTCAGACCCAGCAGCACCCCTATCACTTCCCATATCCACAGACCAGCCCTGGGACCCCCCAGCTACATCTACCCCCTCTAGAGACTTGTCCCTTTCCTTTTCATCCCCACCTTCCCCCATGGGCCTTCCCAACCATCTTGAAGGCCTGATCAAATCAGGGATCAAGATGGTTCCCCTTACCCCTGATATAGCAAGGTCAAGACTGTCACTAACTATTCGAGACTCTTCTCCGTATAAAATTGTGCCTCTGTCGAAGTTCCTCGACAGGAACTTCGACTCCCCCTCACAAACACAAGCTCCCCCAGCCCCTCCCCCTCGGCTCTCATCTGGTCCATCACCCAAACTCCTCCCTGTTCGTCCTCCCCTGCCTGCCCCCAGAGCTGGTATCCCTAAGCGCTAGGATGAACAGGGCCTCTGCTGTCCCAGGACTTACAGTCATGATAAAGGTAATATCAAGCTGGGGCCCTGTGAGACATCATTTTCCCTAGTGCCATATCTACAGTCACACCACATAGACTAGATTATAGAAGGACAGTTAGATTGTCCAATCAGAGAAACTTAATCCATATCCCTTGTAAGAAGATAATATCCTGTCCTACTGCAACTAATCTGAAACTTGCTGTGCTCAATGTTAGATCCCTGTCCAACAAATCATTTTTAATTAATAATTTGATCACTTCTTATAAACTTGACTTGATGTTTTTAACTGAAACATGGCTTGACAAAAACACAGGTAGTTTTAATGGAATCAACTCCACCCAACTTCAAATTTGAATCTGAAGCACGAGAAAACAAAAAGGGTGGAGGTGTCTGTGCAGTATTTAGAGATCATATGGTTACGCACAGGTTGTCATTTGGGGTGTTTTCATCATTTGAGTATGTGTCCTTCAAAATGGAGATAAGACTATCCCCGTCCATACTCTATATAGTTCTATACAAGCCCCCCCAACACTATAAAAGTTTTATTGATGATTTTACTGGGATGCTTTCAATTGTATGCACTGATTTTGATAGTTTGGTCATTACAGGTGATTTTAATATACATGTGGACAATGTCTGTGACAGAAATGCTAAAGAGCTCAGTGCTGTCCTTGAAACCTTTGGCCTGACTCAGCATGTGTGTGAGTCCACCCATAACAGAGCACAGCACACTCTGGACCTGCTCATTACAAAGGGGGTTAATATTTCAAATGTCAATGTGGTTGATGTGGCCCTGTCTGATCATTTCTGTGTCTTCTTTGACCTGTCTGTTTCTCCCACACCACCGGCTGGTCCTGCAGTAGTACAGAGGAGACACATAAATAACAGCACAGGTGCTCTGTTCCAGGGAATGATTAACTTTGAAAATGTCTCATTTTCTAATTTTGATGATTTGTTGAGCTCTGTTACTTCAAGTGTTTTGAATGTTCTGGACACCATTGCCCCTGTGAAAGTTAAAATGGCTAAAAATAAGCAGAGGTCACCATGGAGGAATGACGACTCGGTCAGGGCACAGAAAAGGGAATGCCGGAGGGCTGAGCGGAAATGGCGAAAGTCAAAACTCCATGTTCATTACGAAATTTATAAAGAAAAGTTGTACATGTTCAATCAGATCTTACATAGAACAAGGGAGAGGTACTTTTCTGAAATTATTGCAAACTGCAGTAACAACTCGAGTGTCTTATTTGCAACAGTGAACAGATTAACAAATCCTCCAGCTCAACTGCCATTGGAATTAATCTCCACATCTAAGTGTAATGAGTTTGCAGTCTTCTTTTGCAACAAGGTTCAGACTATTAAAAATTCCATCAATTCCACAACACCAATAACAACCCTGCAGCCACCTAAACACTTCGAGCTGACACATTTTACACCTGTAACTGACAAAACTGTCCAAGAGATTATCACCAGTCTGAGTTCATCCACATGCTGCCTCGATGTGTTACCTACTAGATTTCTAAAGTCCGTGCTGAGCAGTTTGTTACCACCACTCACTCAGATAGTTAACATGTCACTACAATCTGGAACATTCCCAAAGGCCTTGAAAACTGCAGTCATAAAGCCTCTCCTAAAGAAGAGCAGTCTTGATGCCACAGTACTGAACAACTACCGGCCCATCTCAAATCTGCCGTTCTTAGGCAAAGTCCTTGAAAAAGTTGTTTACCAACAGCTCACTGACTTTCTCCTAATGAACAACTCATTCGATGTTTTCCAGTCAGGTTTTAGACCCCATCACAGCACTGAGACTGCTCTTATTAAGGTGACAAATGACATCCACCTGAACACTGACGCAGGCATAGTCTCTGTCTTAGTCCTACTAGATCTGAGTGCTGCTTTTGACACTGTCGATCATGAAATCCTCTTACAGAGACTAAAGGACTGGGTGGGCATCTCGGGGACTGCCCTACATTGGTTGAAGTCCTATCTAGAAGACAGGAAGTACTTTGTAGAAATTGGTAACTGTGTCTCAGACCACATGGCCTTGACTTGTGGGGTGCCCCAGGGGTCAATCCTGGGACCCCTCCTGTTCAATCTCTACATGCTGCCTTTAGGCCAGTTAATACAAAGTACTAATGTGTCCTACCACAATTATGCAGATGACACTCAGATCTATGTCTCACTGACAGCAGGTGAACATGGACTAGTGGATTCACTCTGTCACTGCATCCAACAGGTCAGTGTGTGGATGCAGAACAACTTTCTCCAGCTAAATTCAGACAAGACTGAAGTCATCGTGTTTGGTCCACAGAAACAAAGAGAAAGTGTCAGCAGTCACCTCCAGACTCTCTCTAAAACCTACAAATCAGGTTAGAAATCTCGGGGTGATAATGGACTCAGACTTGAGTTTTGGCAGCCATATAAGATCAATAACATCAGCAACCTTTTACCATCTAAAAAACATCGCCAAAATCAGAGGTATAGTGTCTAAACCTGACCGAGAGACACGTATCCATGCATTTGTCTCTAGTAGGTTAGATTACTGTAACGGCCTGCTCACGGCCTCTCCAAAGCGAGCCATAACACAGCTGCAGTACATCCAGAACGCTGCTGCTCGGGTCCTGACCAGAACCAGGAAGTACGAACACATTAGTCCTGTGCTCAGGTCCCTACACTGGCTTCCTGTGACTCAGAGAATAGACTTTAAAGCAGCTCTGCTTGTGTACAAATCTCTCCATGGCCTGGCACCAAGTACATCTCTGACATGTTAGTGCCATATGAACCATCTCGGACACTGAGGACCTCAGGGGCCGGCCTCCTGCTGGTGCCCAGAGTCAGGACTAAACATGGGGAATCAGGGTTCCAGTTTTATGCAACTAAAATCTGGAACAGTCTCTCTGAAGATGTGAGACAGGCCTCGACTCTGACAAAGTTCAAATCTAGGCTAAAAACAGCTCTGTTTAACTGTGCTTATGACTGAAAGTATCTTATCTGCACTCTTCTTTTTAAATTTATTTTATAATGATTATTGTTGATTCTATTTTGTACTGTGATTCTAATGCATTTTTCTTGTTCTGTAAAGCACTTTGAATTGCCTTGTATATGAATTGTGCTCTGCAAATAATGCCTTGCCTATGATGTGAGGGATGTCTTCAAACTCATCCGTCATTGCTGAAATCACGATGGCTTTAATTGTTTGTTGGTCGAAGGGCTGGGCAATATTACCTTATCTCAATATCAAGATTTATTGAAGCTCTTACCTTGATTACCATTAATGAACGATTATTTCTGCTGGAACAACAGCTCTTGTCTGTATTTGTGAACATGAAGGTGATGTTGGAGCATCAAACCTGTTGGTCTGTCATTTACTGGCACAGGACTGAGCTGATGGCCGTTTATATATTCAGTGATTTAAAGTGACAGAGTCCAGATGAGCCCTCTCAGCCTCAGCTCAGTGGGTGTATTAAAGGGAGGAACAGGTTGGTATACATGCTCTAACAAGCTGAAAAATGACACAACTGTTATTAATCGATGCAGACACAAAAGAGAAGATCAAATTAAACAAGTCAGAGCTTCTCTAAGACTGCACTCTCACATAGGAAAGGTAAGCTTTGTGCTAATAATGATGTTTTGTCATTTACACCCTGAATGTTTTTATATTAAAGATTATTCCTCTGTTCAGATGTAGATCATCTGTTTACTGTTTGAGACGACCTTTTGAGCTGCTTCATCACTTGAGTTCATGTTTCTTTTACACAAGACAATTAGAGCTGCTGACTTTAATGTTGAGGGAAAAGTCTAACTTATGACTTTATTTCAGAATTTTAGGGATTAAAGAGTTCATAAAGTCAAAACTTGATGTGAAGAGGTCTTTCTTTTGTTCTCACCACTCCGAGAAATAACAGAAAATTGCTTTCTCATAAAAATACAGTTTATTTCCGTAATAAAAAAAAACATAGTTTGTAGTTGTAAATTTAACAACATTTTGCCTTAATTTAAGGTTATTTAACGTTTAATTTCAAACATTTACCAATGAAAAGCAATTACATTACCCATAAAGTTGGTAAATTGACATTGTAATATGAAGAATTATTTGCACATTATTTACAGAATGTGCTGCTAATAGTTGGTTTTAATGACATCATTGGGTTTTTTTATGTATTTTTGGTGCCTTTATTGATAGGACAGAGACAGTGGATAGGCTTATGAAAGGGGGTGAGAGAGTAGGGGAAGACACTCTGCAAACTGGTCACAGGTGGGATTCAAACCTGGACGAGCAGAAGCTAGTACATGGGGGGCCTGGTTGCTAACCACTCCGCCAAACCAGCACCCCTTATTGACATTATTTTATTGAAAAAGGGTTTTTTTAGAGTTGTAAAGTTGAATTGTATAGTTTATTCCCATAAATAACAGAAAAATATTTGTAAAATCGCAATACACTTGTTAACATATTTAACAATAAATATTCTAATGGGGTTTCTTTGTAAAAGAACCGAAATATTGTGTTTTTTTACAGTTACAGTAATTTCCTGTTATATTACATTTGACATGTAAAGTCACAGTTTATTTTTGTGAATTAATTGGCATTTTGAAAATACAGAAAAAAACTGTAAAACAAACAGTAAAATATTGTTATATTAATATTTTTTTAACAATGTACAGTAGAAAGTTCTCTCCTCTCCCTCAGGAAGACACAGTCTGTAAGAGTCTGTGATGAAGAAATAGACGCTAACAGGAAAGTACCGTATCAAATGCAAAGGGTATTTTCTCTCCCTACAAGAACTCAACTAAAAAAAGTAACACCACAGTTTAAGAGTACGCTACATATGAGTGTTTTTAAGTGCATTAACATTTCGGAAATATAAAGTTTATCTAGACCTAGCGAACTCATGCCATGTATCCCTCCGCTAAATCAAACTGTTAGTTAGTCAGGACTTTAGTTCCTCTTCTTCATCAGAGATGGTGGTTCTCTGCTGTCCTGTCCTTCCTCATCTGCACCAGCTGCAGTGCTTTGTGATTGGTGGATGTGATCTCAGTCGCCCCATTGCGTTCTGTGTGAACGAGGCTTCAGGAGACTTATGATGTGAGGGATGTCTCCAAACTCATCGGTCATTGCTGAAATCATGATGGCTTTAATTGTTTGTTGGTCGAAGGGCTGGGCAATATTACCTAACCTCAATATCAAGATTTATTGAAGCTCTTACCTTGATTACCATTAATGAACGATTATTTATGCTGGAACAACAGCTCTTGTCTGTATTTGTGAATATGAAGGTGATGTTGGAGCATCAAACCTGTTGGTCTGTCATTTACTGACACAGGACTGAGCTGATGGCAGTTAATATATTCAGTGATTTAAAGTGACAGAGTCCAGATGAGCCCTCTCAGCCTCAGCTCAGTGGGTGTATTAAAGGGAGGAACAGGTTGGTATACATGCTCTAACAAGCTGAAAAATGATATGACTGTTATTCAGTGATGCAGACACAAAACAGAAGATCAAATTAAACAAGTCAGAGCTTCTCTAAGACTGCACTCTCACATAGGAAAGGTAAGCTTTGTGCTAATAATGATGTTTTGTCATTTACACCCTGAATGTTTTTATATTAAAGATTACTCCTCTGTTCAGATGTAGATCATCTGTTAACTGTTTGAGACGACCTTTTGAGCTGCTTCATCACTTGAGTTCATGTTTCTTTTACACAAGACAATTAGAGCTGCTGACTTTAATGTTGAGGGAAAAGTCTAACTTATGACTTTATTTCAGAATTTTAGGGATTAAAGAGTTCATAAAGTCAAAACTTGATGTGAAGAGGTCTTTCTTTTGTTCTCACGCCTCCTCGTGTTCGGGCTCCTCTGTGCTCAAATGTCTGAAACATTTAGGGCGTCGTCACACCTGCAGCTCAGATGGTTTGCTTCAGTTCAGTTTGTCCTTGGATCGTTTGGTGCTCTCATGGCAGTGTTTAGAAACACCCTGTGTAGGATTGTAAAGTTAAATATAGAAGTGTAGGACTCCTGATGATATAACTGTGATCAAACTGAATAAACTGAGAGGAGATGATCAGGATGTGCTGCAGCTTGTTTGTTGGCACTGTTGTTTAGTGATGTGTCAATCGTGAGAGAGTGCCCTTGTAATCATAGCCTGAGTGTGAAAACAGCCTCAGGCTTCCTCTGTGTGTCCACAGTAACTTCCTAAAATGTCAGTGAGCTCATTTCAGACTGTAGACGGCAGGAGAGCTCTGACAGAGAGAGAATACAGGTGGATCAGGGGAACTCTGTTTATGAAAACTAGACCTTATTTTGGACTTTAGTCATCAACAAACTCCAGCAGTCATCAGAAATGAACCTGGTTTAAGGCTAAATATGAGCTCTTTAAGGCTTTGGATAAAACATTTGAATCACCCTAAAAGTGACCCTCAAGTCTGTGTGGCTACAGAAAACTAAATCAAAGTTATTTTCAGGGAGAAGTCCTGAAGCTGCAGAGCTTTGGTCTTGTGTGTAGAAGTGCTCATGTAGAGAGGACTGTCAAATACAATAAAGAGCAAATTAAACTATAAAAACAGAATACGAACTTTTTAAAGTCAGAATGTTGTGAAAAATTCAAATATTGTTAAAATTCTGAGATTTTTTAAAAACAGAGAAAACAGCTTGATGTGTTTTGTCCATAATTCTGTATCTGTCTCAGTCACATGATTCTTGTCTTTGTGTTTTTTCTCTTCCTCCAGATCTGAACTGATGAAGAAGATGATCTTCATCCTCCTCCTGTTCATCTCTCTGACCTGCTCAGTCTGTGGTCAGTCTCTCTGCTCTCTGTTCAGTTTCTGTTTTCATGTGAAAAAATATTTCAACACAGATCTGTACACATTAGGACAAGCAGGATTTTACAATCAATCTAGAAAAGCACTCGGAGAGCGCAGACCTCTGCCAGCACCACAGTCGTCACCCATATTGTGATTATTACCATAAATATTAGTCCTACCTTTATTTCATCTAAATATTTAGATTCCTTGACCATGAAAACATACCATTAGCAATTGGACTCATAATGATATCTATTATAGTTCAGTAGTTATTCACAAAAATCACATTTTTCATCATGGCGGATCCAGACAGTGATCTGAATCAGGCCCAAAATTTAATCATTTGTTCCAAGTCCCAATACAGATATTTCCTGAAGTTTTCATTGCAGTCTGTCACATTACCTTTTGAGTTATGTAGCTGTAGCAGGGAAACAAAAAAACAGATGCTGGCAATAACATTACATCCTTGGCAGAGGTAATCAATTTATAACGTTTTTTTCCCCCCAAACTCACAAAAATATTCGATACACTGCCTGGCCAAAAAAAAGTCGGTATCAGCTGGAGTTGAATAACTTGTCTCCAGCTAAAAGGAAATCGCTCATCCTGAGTAGCTTCTCATTTGTTAAACATGTCAAAGATACACCCTGTGGTCGTGGAGAAGATGTTAGTCTGTTTAAGAAGGGTCAGATCATTGGCATCAAGCAGAGAAAACATCGATGGAGATTGAAGAAACTACTAAAACTGGGTTAAGAACTGTCCAACACATTATTAAAAACTGAAGGATAGTGGAGAACCTTCGACTTCAAAGAAGAAATGTGGTCTGAATAAAATCCTGAATGATGGTGATCGGTGAATCACTTTAACGTTTGGCCAAATCAAATCAAAGAAAAACAACAGTCGAACACAGGGGTGTGTTTAATAGTGAAATTAAGAACATTTCCACACACACAATGTGAAGGGAACTCAAGAGATTGGGACTGAACAGCTGTGTAGCCTTAGAAAACCACTAATCAGTAAGGCTAAGCAGAAAAAAAGGCTTCAGTTTACGAGGGAGCATAAAGATTGGACTGTGGAGGACTGAAGAAGGTCATGTGGTCTGATAAGTCCAGACTGACCCTGTTCCAGAGTGATGGGAGCATCAGGGTAAGAAGAGAGGCAGGTGAAGTGATGCACCCATCATGCCTAGTGCCTACTGTCTAAGCCTGTGAGGGCAGTGCTGTGATCTGGGACTGCTTCAGTTGGTCAGATTGAGATTCAGCAACATAATGGCCCAAAGAATGAGCTCAGCTGACACCTGAATATACTGACTGACCAGGTTATTCTTTCAGTGGATTTTTTTTTCTTCCTTATATCATGGGCATATTCCAAAATGATGACGACAGAATTCACAGGGCTCAAACTGAGACAGAGTGGTTCAGGGAGCATGAGACCTCATTATCACTCATGGATTGGCCTCCACAGAGTCCAGACCTGAACCACACTGAGAATCTTTGGGATGAGCTGGAGAGGCTTTGTGCAGGGTTCAGACTCTCCATCATCAAGACAAGATCTTGGAGAAAAATTAATACAACACTGAATGGAAATAAATCTTGTGACATTAAAGAAGCTTATCAAACAAAACCACAGAGAATGTGAGCTGTAATCTAAGCTAAAGGCAGTCCAATAAAACGTATGAGTGTGACCTTTTGTTGGTGAGGCAGTTATGATCTAAACTGTGAGACACAATCACAATAAGAAATTATCAATGATTTCAGAAATTGTATCTGGTCATAGACATTGAATCAGATTGATCCAGCTGTACTGCAAAGTTAGTGGAAAAGTGATCCGGTGTGTAAAGATGTGTGTTCTTTAGAAAAAGAGACTTCAGGGTGACTTTGGTTTCTTCTTCTCTGTCCACAGAAACATTTGAGGTCAAATGTGCTCAGAGCTTCTATCAGGTCATCGAGAATGAGGACGTCACTCTGGAGTGGACCTTCACAGACAGCTCTCTGGATTCTCTTCATATCTTCTGTTTTGTGTTGATTAATCATCATCGTCCCTCAGTCCTGTTAGAGTATGTTAGAGGAGATGAGCATCCTCAGTCTGGTCTCTTTGAAGGACGAGTTCAGTGGGACAAAGACGTCCTCAGAGAGAGAAGAATCAGACTTCATGTGTCCTCCCTCAGGACTGAAGAATCTGGTCGTTATGGATGTCAGGTCGACACATCAGAAGAATTAGACAATGATCTATGCCGAGTCAATGTGACAGGTAAATTATTTGAGCTGAGGGGAAAACAAACTATCAACACACCAACAGATCATTATTCATCTGCTCAGTCCTGTAAGGCTCAGTGCTGACATTTAAAGAGTTAAAGGAGAACTATTTTACACATTTTCAGGCCTTTGTTTGATTTTTGGGCTCCTATAGAGCAGCTACACACGATTATCCACACAGAAAGCTTTGTAGATCTGGGCATGGCCATGTAGGGGAGTCCAGCACGCATTAACCTCACTGAGACTACGCTGAATAGACTGTTGTGTTGTAAACGTTAGCTTGTTATTCTGACGTGTCCACTTTTTGTGTCCTGGTCCGATGTGTCACATCTTTGTCAAAAACTTGATCTGAATTCAAGATTCGAGATTCAAGATTCGAGATTCAAGATACTTTGTCATTGCACATGCACAGGTACATAGCAACGAAACTCACTTCACAGTACAACCCGTCCAAGAACATACAAAGACAATCACAAAACATGGGGGGACAGGTCCGGGTAGACCGTTTGCTGTCGCCATTTGAGGCGCCACAATTTTCGCAGGTGGGAAAGAAGAGGAGAATGGATCTCCTGCGTTGTGGTCTCTGCAGAGACAGCTGCTCAAAGGCTGTTCTCTTGGATGTGCTCGGGTTTTGTTGTTATAGTTGCAGATATCAGCCAACAAAGTAGCTGCTGGTGTGTCGTCACATACACTGCCACCTACTGGCCCATCTAAGGATTAATGTGATTTTAAAAAATCCAAATATTTATTTTCATTTTGTCGAAATTTGTAATTGATCACATGATCATTAAATTGGACGCCATCCATCACTTGTGAAATTTCAACTGCATCAGGTTAGCAACATTAAAAATGTTTTTGTTTCATATTTTCCACACACTAAATCAGTTTCTGTTATTGTTGGTTAAATCCATTTTTATTTGGTTCAACAGTCACACACATGGTGTCCAGCTGAGTGGACATGTTTGTCACTCCATGAACTTTGGATCCATAAATTAATTCAGTTGGATGTTTTTTAATGCCTAAAAAGGAATAAGAACACTTGATGGAGGTTTGCATGAAGATCTAAAGAGAATTTAGTTCTTTAATGGGAAACTTGTTTGAGTTTTTAATAAAAATGTTCGTTTTTGGACACTGGGTCCTATGAGTCACATTTTTAGAGAAGTAGTAAAAATATGTCGAGTGTCGGACTGTGCAGGACTCACAGGTCTGTTCTTCTCTCCACAACAGAACCCCTGACTACACCTGAGACCACAACAGAACCCCAGACTGCACCTGAGACCACAACAGAACCCCAGACTGAGGACAGAAACACAGGGACTGGAGGACGGATCGGCCTCGGCTCAGGACCATTAGCAGCTGTGATTTGTGCTTGTGTTGTAATATTTCTTCACACTTAGACTAACATTCAACTGACCCTTTGTTTGCTCTCTGATTGGTTGGTCAACCAGCCTATCAGAGAGCCCCCTCTTCTGCACAGTTACTCCCAGTGTTGCCAAGTCCGCTTATTATAAGCGACTTTGGGCTTGTTTTTCCGTGAAGTCGCTTATTAATGTTTGTAGTCGCGGGTCGCGGTTTTCTTGGGCTTGTTTCTAAACTGTAGTTGCTTATTTGGGCTTCTTCCCAGCTCTGTAATAAGTTGTCAAGCAGATCATTTCAATATGTTATTTAAATGTAGGTGTTACTTTGCCGGTTCCCTCTGCCCCCAACCCCTGCCAGTGCCTCCACACACTGTCAGACACACACACAGAGGAGACAGCAGCGTCGGTACTTCCCCACATCCTGCTTCTAATTGGCTCTGATCCTGATGCCAAGGGGTACTTGCCAATCAGAGAAAGCATCAGAATGAGCAGCAAGGCAGTCTTATTTCCTGTTATGGTAAACACACGTTGGAAGGTTTAAACGAAAAAGCGCGACTGCCGACCATGGACTTTGTGAGAGTTTTTTTTTTCTAAGTAACAACGCCAGGCCCTGGGACAAAGTGGGCAAAATACGGGATGAAATACAACAAAAACTGGGAGAAAAAGAGCAGGTTACAAGACTGGATTCAGCCTGTGGTGGGAGATGACTCCAAAGCCCTGTGCAGAGTATGTAAATGTGAAATACGTGCACACCACGCGGACCTGAAGGCAGGGGTGGATTTAATCATATGGGGGCCCAAGGCAAATCCAGTCATTGGGGCCCTTCATATCCTTGGACTGTGCTTATGCATTTTAAAAATTATTTTTCTTAACTTTTCCAACTTATGGGATGGGTGCAGGGAAAAATATGCAAGAAAATTACAGATATCAAACAAGGGTTGTCTCCGGACTGTAATAAACCTTAACAGTGAAAAATAATGTCTCCTTATATAACAGTATATTAGAAACAAAGTTCCCATTCCCTACTCAGATAACTCATTCAGTCTTACTCATTCCCGCCACAAAAGACAAAATAGACGGACAGACAATTGTCAGAAGTATTGACGAGAAGAGGGGAAATGGGGGGGAAGAAAAAGAAAGGGAGGGTAGCAAATAAAAAATAACAAAAATGAAATTTGATTAAATAATTATATGAAAAGTAAACTAAATTTCCTTAAATTCCGTAATTTACTTCAATTTTGACAGAAGGTGAATGCTATTTAATCCTGCTTTTGAAATCTGTTACAGTTATGTGACAGTTTAAGTTTAAAGTTACAAACCCATGTTTTTATGTCCTCCACAACCAGGGAATAATATTTATGACCAAAAAAAGATTTTGAATCTAAATGTTTATGATCACAGAGCCCCAGAAGGGACATCTGCAAAATTAATAAGAAGTTTATCCAGTGCATGGGCCTTTAGCTTTTAATACAAAATGTCGTAGAGTTTGAAAAGTTATGAATTCAAGTATTTTACAGGATATTATGACAGAAAATAAAGACAATGACATCAAATGAATGAGGTCAACTGACAAAATGATTATAAAATATGGATGTTGATCTCCTCTAACTGTGCTGAATCAAAGAAAACTTTAATAATACATTTTTGTGAGATGTTTGTAGGCCTCTGGACGTCTTGGGGCCCCAGGCAATTGCCTGTGTTTGCCTAATGGTAAGTCCGCCCCTGCCTGAAGGTAGCCACCTACATAGCTTGTCACATACACGGTACAATTTTCCAAAACTGCGCATAGTTCACCAATCTGTCCATTTGAATGTACATTGGCAATGTATCCCACAGTTTTTCTCTCCCCAGAACCTAGGAGGCGTGGGCTCAATAGATAAGGTCGCTTGTTTTGGGCTTGTTTTTAAATGCCTGGTTGCTTATTTGACTCACGAGATCTGGCAACACTGGTTACTCCACTAATACCCCTTCAGACTTGCCAAAAAAAAAAAATCAGTTTAAGCTCACTAACAGTCAGCTCCTGTTGGCAGTTTGAAAGGGTGTAATCAGCATTTCGACCCGGGTCGACTGATCCTGCAAGTAGAGCTGGACGATGTTACCTAATTTCAATATCATGATAAATTGAAGCTCTTAACCTTGATTACAATTAATGAACGATTATTTAATGCTGTGCTGGAACAAATTAGTGGTGATACCAATGGTCTTCAACAGGGTCTTCCTGCTGTATTTACACTAAACTTCTTTCTGCTTGATGTCCTTTGCACAGAATCCAAAATGTGCCCAAACAAGTGAGACGCTAGTTTTCTTGTCTAGAAGGTGGCTTGGTTGTCTGCTCCATGTTGGTAGTGCATTGTTTGGTCTTGGCGAGAGAGAACGTAGACTCTATGAAGGGAGCGCGGTCAAGTGACTTACACGGGGAAAATAATCGAAATAATCGTCATGAGTAAAATTATGTTGATTATAAGGTCTAAATATTGATTTCAATTATCTTTCGATTAATTTCAAAACCAACTGTAAGTAAGACGGGTTTTTATCAGCTCTCCTCCGATCAGCTTCAGTGAGAATATCACAGCCAGGCCAACCTGTTAATTTACATCATGACATAACATTCCCACGGCATAAGATCACTCTGTCTGTAACTTTTGACTTTTCGTCGTCTCAGCAGCTAATTTCATCCACCTTTGTGTCTTCAACACCGAGTTTGAACATTTTTAAAAAGGGTCAAAAGTATAAAGTACAGAAAACCGTGTCCACGGCCTCTATGCATCTTTCCATTGTTTACGTGGTCTCTTTTGGCTCACTGATGATGTCATCAATGATGTCATCAGCTTTACTTACCAGAGAGAAAAAAACAGCCACACACCTTGTTTGACTCACATATCAGTAAAAAATTAATCTAATTTGTTAACAGCAGAAAAAAAAAAAATTCTACTTGTGAGGACATTTATTTACCAAACTTTTTATATTTCCATTTGTGTATTGCATTGCTTTTAAATTTGATGATGTATATTTCTGTATCTTTAAAAGCTCAACCAAAGTCAAAAGTCTGAATCAGCATTAATCTTTCTGTTCAGCTCATCAGCTCTGTGTCTTTGACTAAAACTGTTTTCAACTGAATCAAATAAAAAGATTTTAATTCAATTCAAAATGACTCCAACTTTGAAAAAGAGGGAAAATATAAAAATGATGGTGTTTTCACACAAGCACAGAAATGATTTCATTTGTGACTGTCACAGAGGGAAAAGTCACATTTTGACCAGAGAGGCTCAAACTGTTTGAAAACAACATTTCATTTTGTGGCGCTGACCCAAAAGTTGACTCAAAAACTGGGATTAGCAGCATCAGTTATTTCCAGGGTGACTTAGCTAGCTTCTGCTAACATGCTGCAGTTACTGTGACATGAATATTCAGACTTTCAGAGCAGGAGGAGCTTTTATTCTGGCTTCATGCTGCTTTTCAAAGTTCAGGATTGATAGATGTCCAACTTTGGGCAGTAGGAACATAAATAAGTCCAGACTGAACCAGACGCAGCTACAGACAGCCACAAAAAGCTGTTTGATTTTCTCCCTGAATATAAAATCCTGTCATTAAGCTGAAGTGAAGTCTTTTAGTCACAATAGGACGCCAGAGGTCTGGAGCTGTCTGAGGATCCTGGAGCTGGACTTCAGGTCTAGAAAAGAGGAGAGGACTCTTCAACAAGAGTTTTCTCTCCTTTATTTACAACAGTTTACATTGTGTTTGACATCAGTGAAAAGCCCAAACAGTCACTTTTACAACAAGGTACAAACATGTAAGGATTGTGTCTTAGTGAAATGAGCAACAGCTCAACATGGATAGTTTTTAGGGAGACAGCAGTTAAAGCGTAAGACACATAAATATTTCAAAGTAGGTGGGGCTTTTTGTTAAATGTTTTTAAAATTATTTTAAATGGGTTTTTGAGACAAAGGGTTTTACCGGGAGTTTACAAAGTGGTTAATTTATTTCAAAACAGTAAGTCTAGATGTTTTTTTAACCAATGGACTGGAACGACTGTTCAAAGTTTTTATATAAAATGATCTGAATGATTCAGATCACTTCCTAAACCTGACCCTCCTGCCTGCAGCTTGACCTCTGACCTTCAGCAGTTTGACGTTCCCAGAGGAGTGTCTGTGTCAAATAAAGGTACGTGGTTACTTTCAGGTTCAACCATGAGTGCGGAAAAGTAGACACCAAACAAAACCACCGAAGAACTGATTTGATTAGGATGTCAAAGTGTGAAAAAAGCCTCACAGGATGAGAAGTTGCTTTAGTTAAAATCACACCAGTGAAGTTTGGCGATGAAAAACTAAACAAAGACAAAAACATCACCTAAACACTCAAATGCTCCTGAAACACTTCAGCAAAATCCACAGCAGAGCAAGTTAAACACAAATATTCTGCTTTATTTTCCATTAAATTTACTCATTTGTTTGTCTTGATTCACATATTTCCTCAACTTTAATTTGGATCTAACATTCTGGACCAGCCGGACCTTTATAACACCTCTGTTTCTACAGTCAGTTCAAAATGTGATCACTGGTGTACAAAAGAAAATTCTGATCTGTTTTTGGTGAACGGTGGAGCGCAATAACACCACCTGGAGGCCAAAACCCAAGAGCTGTCGTTGCCCTGAACGCCGCAGACTCCACCAAACAAAAAATAATAAAACAAAAATAAACCAAATCCTGTGAAATAAGGAACTTCTGTTTCATATCAAGTGCAATAATCCTTGAACAAAATATCCAGGTTGTTTTCTAAATTATATTTTTCCATTTTTTTTCTCTATTCTATTTTTCTTACTTCTATTTTTTTTATTTTTTTTTTGTGTTATCTTGTTATTGTGTTATTATTGTATATTTGGAATTTTGCACCTTCTGCTTTTCTTGCACTGTCTGTGAGAGCTGCTATGTTTAATTTCGTTGCACCTTTTGGGTACAATGACAATAAAAGAATTCTGATTCTGATTCTGAAAAGTGTAAATGAAGAGGATCACTATCAGCCACAATGCTGAGCACATTTTTATACACTGGCACAGAAAAACAAACAAGGTGTGAACACCATCTTTGATGTGTGTTCAGAATATGGTGGTGGTCTTCTCAGTTTTATTATTATTACAAAGATAGATGTGAGATTAATGGTTTAGGAGAATGATTGTAACAAGACTTTTATAATAATATTACTGTCAGATGAAACAATAATAGTTAAGGAAATAAAAACTAAAATAAAAGAGTAGAAAGAGAAATATATGTAAATAAGTAACTGACAGTGCCAACTTAACATTTTCTTAATGATAACTGAAAAAATGTACATAACTATATTGATATTACTAGCAGGAAGGGGGATGGAGAGGCCAAGTCATATTAAATTGGGAATTTTTATGTTTATTTTATTCCGTTCACCTTTAATATATAAAATCATTGGGTGCATAATCCCCTGCTTACCAGTACGGGACTGGTAGATAAAAATGTAATGATTATTATTTTTTATTGATGTCTTTTGTTTTACAGATGCAGTTCATATTTGAAAATGGGATGACTGACAGCTTACAGAGCACTGTTGTAATTTTCCTGAAGGAGTTTTTGTGCTTCTGTTGCATTTCCAAACTAGAAAAGAACTCGGAGCGCAGACCTCCGCCTAAAAACTGAGTTAGCCCTTCACTCAATAGTAAAAAAGACTTTAAAAAAAGTCCTGAATCCAGACGGTGATCCAAATCACCTTAAAAATCAAATCATTTGTTCCTTCTCCCATTTCTGATATTTCCTACAAATTTCATCAAAATCCGTCCACAGCTGTTGGAGTTGTGGTATGCAGTGTAAGCAGGTTTGGCAACTTTTCCATTTGCAAGCTAAGAACAACTGACAACACTGTGTTGCTTAGAGAAGTTTATTCTCACAATGTGTGCTGCACTCGTGTGTCATCACCGTAAGTTCCCCCAAAACTAATGTGGAACTACATTTCTGATTTACATTACTGCTCTCAGTAAGTTAGCAGTAAATCACCCTCTTCCTCCTCTTCTTCTCAGTCCAAAAACTCGACTGGTGGAGGTTCTTGTGGTGCAGACGTCCTCTAATCCAGACTTTCCTGTGTTGTTTCCTGTTTGCTAACAGCTAGCTAACAGCAGCACATCAGTGGATACCTGAGACAAATCCCTCCACATGTTCCTTTAGTCACAGGAGGTCCGTCAGTGTTTGGGCTCATATCACAGCTTCATCCTGAAAGAGCCACATGTTGACTGAACTCAGGTTCAGATGAGTCCTCCTGATCCACCTCTGTGCTCACTCTGTCTGAGACTCTGTTGGAACCTCTGACCTTCATGGTCCCCTTCCCCATGTGGGTCCAGACTGGTCTGATTGGTTAACAGGTCCACTCTGTGTTAGCTAGTTTAACGGTAGTTGGTAATGTTTTCAACAACTCTTCATTCATTATTTAGTCTTTGCTCTGCAGTGGGCTTGAACTCTTGATGAATCAACAGGTGATCACACTGGTGGGTTTATTTGGGGGGGGGGGGGGGGGGGCTGTTTCAGGCAGCTACTGTCTCTGTAAACAGGAGGAGAGGAGGAGAGGGAGAAGTCCTGAAGCTGCAGAGCTTTTGTCTTGTGTGTAGAAGTGCTCATGTGGAGAAGACACAAGCAATTAATGATCTTTTTAAAGTCAGAATCTTATTCAAAAGTCAAATATTGTCAAAATTATGAGATTTTTCTGAAAAGTAAGAAAAAAGTTTGGTGTAATTTGTTGGCCATAATTCTGAATCTTTCTCAGTCACATGATTCATGTCTTTGTGTTTTTTCTTCCTCCAGAGCTGAACTGATGAAGAAGATGATCTTCATCCTCCTCCTGTTCATCACTCTGACCTGTTCAGTCTGTGGTCAGTCCCTCTGCTCTCTGTTCAGTTTCTGTTTTCATATTTCTTTTCTTTTTTTTAATTTTCTTTTCATGACAGAAATGTTGCACGCTAAAATAGCGATGTATAAACACAACTTTTTCAGCATTATTTTACAGCATCTGTTTGTTCCTCTTTTCCTTTTTTTAACCTAAACAAAAACTCATAAACATATAAAAGATAAACATATAAAACATAAACAAAAACTCATAAACCAAGTCAGCTAACACAGTGTTCAAACAGAAAATGAAATGAGATTAAATATAGTTGTCGTTACTACATTCATTTCGTGTCAGGGTAATAAATTCAATCCATTAGCCCAAATTTGGTGAAACTTATCTTCTTGAATTCTTAGCGTATTCTCATGAATAACATCAGTCACCTGTTCCATTTTCTATACTGTGTCTCAAGTATAATACCTCAGCTTCACTTCTGCTTCATGATAAACCACAAACCTTTCACGTGAGCAGCTGTCTCAGAATGTTCTGCAAATGACTCTCAAAGTGTCAAAGACTACCTGATTATAACATTCGTCTTGGATATTCAAAAACGAGGCAACTGGACTTTGTTGAGTTTTGGGAAGATGTTTTACTTCACTTCTGTGACTGTAAGGTTAAAAAGTCATGTGTTGTGTAAAGATGTGTGTTCTTTAGAAAAAGAGACTTCAGGGTGACTTTGGTTTCTTCTTCTCTGTCAACAGAAACATTTGAGGTCAGATCTGCTCAGAGCTTCTATCAGGTCTTCAAGAATGAGGACGTCACTCTGGAGTGGACCTTCACCAACAGCTCTCTGGATTCTCTTTATTTCTCCTGTTTTGTGATCAATGATCATCATCCTTCAGTCCTGTTAGAGTATGTTAGAGGAGATGAGCGTCCTCAGTCTGGTCTCTTTGAAGGACGAGTTCAGTTGGACAAAGACGTCCTCAGAGAGAGAAGAATCAGACTTCATGTGTCCTCCTTCAGGACTGAAGACTCTGGTATTTACAACTGTGAAGTCAAAACAAGTGAAGGAGCAGGCTGGGCTTTCTGCCACATAAATGTGACAGGTAAATTATATCAGCTGAGGAGATGAGAAACTCCAAACACACCAACAGATCAGTATTCAGCTGCTCAGTCCTGTACGACTCAGTGTTGACATTTTATGAATCAAAGGTTTATTTAAGATACTTGTTTTTTACTGTAGTTCAGTCTCCAGACAATAGGTGGTAGCAGACATTCAGCATTTGACTCTCTATTGGTCACTGAGTTCAGAGAACTTTCTTAAAGGAGACATATCATGCTTGTTTCTCCTTTTCACTATGCCAGACTAGGATACCTGTAAAACATTTCTGCTCTCAGTACAAGTCATTTAGTTCCATCATTGCCCCACAATAGCGTTCTCAAAATCCTCATTATAGGCCACTATCCAGGTCTCCTTGAATCGCTCAGTCCTCAGGCTGACTTACAGTAATCTCACAGCGTCACAGCCCTTTGTGCTCTGTTTGGTCAGTTCTATCAGAGCTGCCGAGGGGGTGGAGACAGCCTATCCTTCTTCTTCTACTGTATTTTCCCCATATTGAGTCCCCCTACAGGCCAGAGCTGGTAATGGGAAAGTGTGCGCTAGGAAGCTATACCCTGCTGCTGGTGGATGTGTTCCTCGGTGACGGTTTTGTGGCGAACAGACATCACAGAGGAGGAAGTGTTTTATCAGATTACTCCAATAAAAGAAATGTACCTCGTGTCATCACGACGATTTAAATCTCCCGGTCATCTCGCAATGACCTATTTTCAGAGACATCAAATCTCCTTCTAGGATATCAGAAAAAATACAATATCCCATTTTTTGAAAATTAAGGGGGTGTAAGGTCTTGTTTTCAAATTTTTTATATTATATGTAAGTATTAAATCATGCATGCATGATATGTCTCCTTTAGATATGGAGTTAAAACGTAATGCTAGATGTTGAAGATTGTTAGACAAAGAGATACTATCCCTGTCATCCAGACGCTTGATGGCCGCCATTTGTCTTCAGCATCTGTGGTCCAAATTTTCCAGAATCAGTCCAAATGGTGACTTGTCCCCACTGGTCAGCAGGAGGATCAGTGTAGAGGCAGAGGAGAGAGGACAGACTGATGACAGCAGCAGAAACAACAAGAACAGACAAACTGATAAATCAAGACCACCATCATCAACATCTGAAGAATCAGACTGAACACAACAGGACTGATCACCAGCTGAGGAGGAGAAATCCTCCTTTAGACGTCAGGGAACAAGGACACAAGTTTGGTGTTTGAATTCAAGTGGTGACCATGTAGATTGGGGACTCTGACTATGAATTCATGACACCAAGACATTTCTGACGTTTCACATTGGAAAATATCCTTGAAACAAAGTTCAAACGGTACTGATAGTGAGGTCTGGTCTTTTTTTGTTACCTTTACTCTGAGAATTTTACCATGTTTGTAGTTCAGCTCTAACACAACAGGTGGTTACATACAGCCTGAGGACTTTAACACTCTTTAGGAACACATTCAAGCAAATCCATGAACAAAAACAGTCATGATGCTAACAGACACAAACGTGAACACAGGGACAAACTGTGAGAACATTTCTAATGTAGATTCAGCTTGTTATTCTGAAGTGTCCACTTTGTGTATCCAGGTCTGATGAGTTTGCCATAAACTTGATTTTAACGGACTGAAAATAAGAGAATTACTTTAATGGGAGACTTGTTGTAGTTTGTAATAAAAATGGACCGTTTTGGACACTGGTTCCTATGAGTCAGGTTGTTTTAAAGACGTCTGTCCTCAGGTTTTCTTTATTCTCAGTCTTTTCTGTCTCAACTCTGTGACAGCTCTGATTTTTGATTTTCCAGTGAGTGAACTCCACAGGCCCCTACATGTGAGTCAGACACTGATCTTTGGTCTGAGCCGGGCTGTGCAGGACTAACAGGTCTGTCCTTCTCTCCACAGACAAACTCCAGACTACACCTGAGACCAGGACTGAGACTGAACCAGAACCTGAGGACAG